>JAMXBB010000009.1:24579544-24606023 GCA_024138015.1 Lumnitzera littorea
AAAGAGAAAAAGGGAGGCTATTAAGTTGAAAATAATACTTAAATAATATCTAATAGGTCATTGTACGTTAAAGTTACTTTATTTACAATAATAAAAGGTAATTTTTAAAAATAATAATATTAATTATTGATGGATGACTAATGAAAAGTTAATTATGTATTAAGAATAGATGACAAAATCAATTTCAATTAATATAAGTTTTTTTTTAACAAAACCGATTAAATATTAAAAACTTGAATATAAGAAAAAAAAATTTGAGGGAAAAAAAATAAAAAAAGTTAGAGTCATATTAAGTCGAAAATTAATAAAAGATTAAAAATTATTAATAAATTAATATATTTTTAAAAGAGAAAAAGGAGATTATATTATTAGAAATTATTAATATATATTTAAAAAATTAATAAAAATTTAAATATTAAAAAAAGGAGTTCGAAAATCAAAATGGCTCGAAATTGTTCTCTCCACAAGTAAATCACGTTACCTATCTCTAGATGCACATTGTATCGGAGAAACATACATGATTTTTTTTTAGGGAATTCATATATAATTACATCTATAGCTTTATTTATGACACTACTTTGATTTGATAGAAAAGGGGAATCCAATAAGAGTTCATGAAAGAGATCAATCCCCCCAAAACATCTTGGGTTAAAAACTTACTAAAGGATTGAGGCATAATCTAGAGACTCTCTGACGTTAGCCCGACTTCATCTAAAGAGCTCTCCATCCGACATTAAATGCAACCAAAACTCCAAGACAATCCCTAGAGCAAATAGTGAGTTGTAATAAAGCTCCGCAAGACCAACCACACGCTCACTCTAATTTCAAGACCACACGAATTGAGTACGGAAATATCATGGTGCTGTTGAATTTTTTTTCTATTTGTATTTTATCCATGTATATGCTTGAAATATAGTATTCGAAAAACTTATATAAATTTTACCTTTTTCTATTTTATAATTATGATTAAAATGTAAAGATTGAAAAATGAAAATCTACGTGCTTTTAAAAGAAAAAAATAAGAAATATATATTTTATACATTGTAAATTCTTATTTTAATTAGTTGTTTTATAAATATAAATAAAGTAAATAGTAAATAAATTTAAATTTATTGAAATTTGTAGAGTATTTAATTTTAAAAGAGGGGTATTTATGAAATTATATCTTTATTTTTTAGTGTGTTATCCTTATCAAACGCAAGATTTAAGTAGATATCAATAGAATTTTGATCTTTTCCATTCACTGTTCTTTGAATTTCCTTCCATTTATAAATCAATAGTTAGGATTATTTAAATTTTTGAAATATTATGTGATATTATTATGATGCTATTATATCTCTTATAATTTTAACTATCGATTATATGTAGCAACATCTCAATGAGATAAATGGAGAAAAATAATTGAAGATGATCCATTTCCACACCAATAAGATATCAAGAAGTTAGAAAAAAAAAAAGAGAACCAAACCGAGCCTATAACTTCTTTCTAACTTGGCTCTTACTACATGCCATCTAGGTTCACATGGATATTGATACTCTGAACAACATGTTCCTCATTGACCATAATAATAATAGACATCTAAGTGTTTCATCCTCTTATGATAAATTTGATTATTAGTCAAATGAATAGTGCTCTCGAGTATTGAAGTGCAATAATACAAGTCTCCTAAACAGCAAACTTAAATATCAACCCTCTTATACTTTCTTTTGTTGTCATAAACACACCGCTCAGTAGGCAATACAACAGTAGGTTGAAATGAGGCTTTTCAGTTAATTACATTATGTCCCAAGCTGGATGTAAAGCCCGTCAGAGATATACTTTTGTCCAACTCTTCCATGAATTCTAAATCAAAAAGTACAGCAAAACCAGAAGAATCTTTACCAAATTCCAAATATACATATAGATGTTCCCATCATGTAGTAGCTAAATATAATTACACTAAGGGTAGGCATAATTCAATTTAAATTGGTTTTTCCTCTAAACTGAATCGAACCATAAAAAATCGATTCAGTTTATTATAACTTTAAACTAAACCGTATGATTTGGATTGAGAATTTCCCAAACCATAAAATTTTAATTTGGTTTGGTTTAATTTATGAATTAAGGCATATCTTCTAGTTTAGGAAAAGTATATTTGCATAATATATAATCTCAAATAAAAAGTATTGAATTTATGTTAATAAAGTCAATATTCATGTGACAAAAAAATTTCAAATGTTTGTTAATAGCAAATTTCATTTATATAAATAGCATATAACATAAATTTTGAGTCAAACGATCGGTGTAATTGATAAATTTCAACAATCAAAGTTCAATATGTATACATTTCAATAAATGTAAATTAAAAATTCCTTTAAGTATAACATTATAAGAAAACAAATTCTTTAGTCGTAAGTAAAATATTACCATATTTTTATAAATCGGTTTGATTTTGTTTTATGGATTGGTTCGATTTTTTTTTTTCAATTTAGCCATAAATCTTCGATATGATCCTAATTAAGATTTTTCTTTATTAAATTGTAAGAACCATAATTTCAATTTGATTTTGTTTGGTTTATGGATTAGCTTATTTTGGCCAGTTTTTTTGCTTACTTCTAGTTATAACATGTATAGTAGAAGAACGAGTATAGATCATTGTATACATAATGCTTCACACTACGTTAGAATAAGGGATTTCAAACATATACATAGTCTTGTTTTTTTTTTTTTTTTATTGTGGTAGCAAATCTACGAACAACCTAGAATGTGTAATGGGTGACGTAGAAACTAGCTTGTCACATTGCATGAAATAGCATTTAAGTACTTCCTTAATGTACCCTTCATGTAGATAACCATAATCTACTTGGCCATCTGTCTCCATTAATCTCCATGTCCAATATTTTCTCTATTACACTTATACCTTACATTTAAAACTTTGCACAAGTTTAGCTTTCAATTTTTATACCTTACATTTAAAACTTTGCACAGGTTTAGTCTTCAACTTTTAAACATCAAACTTTTGATCCTATCAGCATGTTGTCAACATACAACATGGAATGGAATGTATTAAGAAACCAATTCATAAATGAAGTAGTTAATGGTGGGATTACCATTATCTTTTTTGTAGTAGCTAACTATATTTACAATTAGGGTAGGTATAGTTCAATTTGGATTGGTTTTCCCTTCAAATCAAACTAAATTATAAAAATGTGATTCAATTTATTATAGCTTTAAATCAAACAATTCCATTCATAACAGGAATTTTCCAAACTATGAAATTTTGGTTTGGTTTAGTTTATGAATTGAACTATATTTTATAATATAAGAAAGCATATTTACATAATAAGTAATCTCATATAAAAAAGTATTAAATTTATTTAATAATAAGTATTGATATCATAATGGAGATTAATAAAGTTAATTTCATATGATTAAAATATTTCAAATGTTTGTTAATAGCGAATTTTATTTTATAAAAATAGTATATATTATAAATTTCTAGTCAAAAGATATGTATAATTAATGCATTTTTGTAATTAAATTTTCAATATGTATATATCTCAATAAATGTAAATTAAAAATTCTTTTAGGTACTAAATTATAAGAAAACAAATTCGTTAATTATAAGTAAAATATCACCATATTTTTACAAAATAGTTTGATTCCATTTTATGGATTGATTTAGTTTATCTTTTCAAATCAACTATAAATTTTTGATTTGGTATGAATTAGGAACTTTCTTTATCAAATTTTAAGAAAAACTATGTTTTTAATTTGGTTAGGTTTGTAGATTGGTTCATTTTGGTTAGGGTTTTTGCCCACCTCTAGTTACAACATGTATACTGGAAGAATGAGTACAGATCGTTGTATACATAATGCTTCATACTACATTAGAATGAGGGATTTTAAACATATACCTAGTCTTAATTGCGGTAGTAAATCCGCGAACAACCTAAAATGTGTAATGAGTGACATAGAGGTTAGCTTGCCATATTGCATGTGATAGCATTTAAGTACTTTCTTAATGTACCTTTAGTTGAGATAACCACAATCTACTTAACCATCTGTCTTCATGTCCATTATTCTCTTTATTGCACCCAAAAATAAGGAAGTCATAGCCTTGCCATGTGTGAATAGCCAACACGCTAAAGCATCTAGTAATTTGCTACTTGTCTATAAACCACAAATGAATAATAACTACCAACTTACGTTAAATATAATATTATCATTAAACAAAGTGTGATGTATCATCTCTAGATACAAATCACTTGTATGCCCTATGCAATTTTAAAAACATCTATAGCTTATTTAAAATTATTAAACCTTAGGGAAACTAACTAAGATTCTCTTAATGCAACAATACATGAAATTAGTAAGGAGTCACAAGCGATCACTATAAGTCCAAAAAATCAAGTACATAAACTAAAACTATTAAAAACTCTCAACAGTATCCAATAAACTTTAATAAACCATTAAGTGAAACCCATCCATCATCAAAGTAGTAGTAACTTGTCTCCTCATCAAAATAATAATAATCAAACTCCAACCCCTCATAGAATTCAATGGAGTCTATAGTGCTTGTAACTACAATTGAAAAACCACAAATGCCCGAAGGGTGAACTATGCCCAATATAAAACATTAAAAGCACATGTGCATATCACACTTAACAAAAAACACATGCATATATTTATGTCTAATGCAACAACAAAATATAATTATCTTTTTATTAGCTAGTAGACAACACAATTCTAGCATCCTAGAACTTGGAGTAACTCACAACTCCTGTGCACACAATACACACACACACACACACACACACACACACACACACACACACACACATACACATGCTAGTATTGGTATAGGTCCTACCTAAGACCCAAGTAACATTTCCTGAAATCCAGTTAGATCGTCTCAATATGAAACCCCCATCAAGTGAGTCACGTACAATCATTAGGTGCCTTACTAACCTACTAGACCCTACCAATGAGTGGTCAAAACCAAGCACCAGTAGCATAGAAATTAAATAGTCTAAATTTGAATTTAATCTAGTTAATCAACTAAGCTAGTTACGAACAATAAAAAACTACTTGTCTCGTACCTAGATTTGAAAAACAGTTGATACTGTCATGTGTATCTAAACCAAGAGTACGTCCAATGTTAACACTTGATATACAATATAAAAGACAATATTTTGAAATTACCTTCTAAGATTTCCTTTCAATTCCTAATCCGGTTTTCCTATTTCCTACTTGAGTCTTGACTTCATATCATTGTTATTTAAGTTTTCAGAACCAATTTAGAATCACAAGATGATTTAAATTAGTTTAAATTATGATTTAAATGGCTAAGAACAAAAGAAGGTCTAAGTGTACGACCAGTAATCACTGCAATGGATCTTAGTCGTGGTTCCTTTTCTTGTACTATAGAAAGTACATGGTTAAGATCACAGTTGTGGACCTTGGACATACTCCTCTCGTCTAAAATTCTTTTCCTTCTCTATACATAAAACTCATTGCGATACCTTTGGGAAGACTACTGTCAAGATCGTGCCCATGGTCTTAGCTGTGTTCTCCTTTAACAAATTCTTTCTCCCTCAATCGTCAGTCCCAACACTCCCAACAAAGATCACACACACTCTAGCAATTCATCAATCCTCTACAAAATCATATCAAACCCCTCAAACGCTAATGATCAATCAAATCACAATCCTTAAACATTCATCAAAACAAGCCTAACTTTTCTATTTACACAAAACCAACATAAAAATATTAGATTTAAGGATGCTTACTCGTTTCCCTACTAGATCGACACTTAACAATCGATTCTATACCTTTACAGCACTATAAATCATAGAATCCACAAGTTTTTCACTCCTCTCCATAGAAAAACATAATTTGCTATATCTACTATGGTTGACATACCTTTTAATCGTGTTATTGTAGCAAATTCGACCTCCTCTTTTGATTTTTGGTACTTGATATTCACCGATCCGAATTTTGATGCCTCGAATACATAGACGTTGAAAGGGTTCCTATTAGTTTAAACGAGGGATTATAAAGGGCTAATGGAGTTAAGGGGTTTCTAAACTTTTCCTTGACTAAAATGCCCTTATAGGCATTAGTCAATTACATGTCATATTGGTCCCTCACTAAAACTTTATTTTTTATTTTATTTTTCTTTTGTTTTAATTTTTTTCTAGGCTTTTCAACTTATATCTTACATTAAAGCTTTGCGTCAAGTTTAGCCTTTACTTTTTAAAAATAAGGCTTTTCCTCCTATTAGCATGTTGTCAACATACAACATGGAATGTATTAAGAAACCACTGTCCATTCTCTAAATAAACACACAAGCATCATATTTGCTTCCTTAAAACCAAATGCTCACTATCCAATTCTCAGTACCATTACCTTTGCCATTGCTTAAGTCTAAACAAAGATGTTGTCAATAAGCATTCATTATCCTCCGTTCCTTTTACAATAAAACACTCTGGTTGATGCATTACAATTTGCTCATCAAGATCTCCATGTAAAATTGCAGTTTCAACATCTTATTGGTTTAAGTTTAACTCGTGCATGTCAATAAGAGCAAGCAAAGAACGTATCGAATTGTGCTCATCAAAAAGACTAAAAATATCACCAAAATCTATACCTTTTGTCGATGTAACCCTCGTATGGGATGAATTGTGGAAACCTAAGAACATTCAAGTAAAGTAGACATAAACCCCATGAGCAATGTAAACTATAAACCATAAATTTGATTAAATGTAACCAGTTATTTAAACTACCAAAGAATCTAAGGTATAAGTAGATGGAAAAACCTCGACCCACTGATTATAAGAAATAAGAGTAGCGGTATAAGGAGAACCTTGACTTACTAATTGCAAAGAATCAAGAACATTAGTGTAGAGAGAATCTCGTCCAATTGACTATAAAGAATCAAAACCTTGGTATGAATTTTTAACAAGGAAACAAAGTTATAGATAAGTTCAAAAAGATGGGAAGATAACACTCAATTCACAAAAATATTTATAATTCCATTAAGTTAATTCTTCATTGTAACCTTGTATGGTGGGGTTATAACCAATGATCAATAATGTGCGACGCACATGTAGATTGATATTGGAGATTGATTGATTCAATAACACGTGTAGGGATATGATGGAGAGACAAGTGACAAGAGTTAGGCAAACTTGATGTCTCGTGATACTCGTGTTACAGAGGATTGCAATGAGTAGATTTAGTAGTTTCCTGATCTTTTCTTAAGTAAATCGCTATTTGATCTTCCCAAAAGGATTTTAGCAAAACTTTTGTATTTGTCTTAAACCTTGCAAGGAGTAGAATGCGATGGAAATAGGAGAATTAGCCTCTTAGCTATAAATTTTGGAGGCCAATCTCAACCATTAGATCATCTCTAGATGGACAACTGAAATATGTTATTATCAGCAACCATCGGATTAGTCCTAATATTAAACAACTCATATCGATTCCTTCTTTTCTTGTAAACTTGGGTTGTGGAACTAAGCCTACATAAACCCATAAGACTTATAAAAAATAAAGAAGGCTTAACTCCTTTATTGAATCCATATTCTCAAATAGGGCTTAATAGCCATTTTAAGGCCCATAGAAGCCAAATAAAACCCAAACAAGCTCTAAAGGACTTCTCTTAAGTCAACTTTTTACACATAAGATAATCGAGTAAGGTAAAGAGGGAAAAAGTCGATTTATTGTTCATTGTTCCAAGCTTATCAAATTGTATTATCCTAAAACATCCCTTATTGGCCTTTTTCCTAGACACTATCACTAGCAACCGGTCCATGGTATTGAATTGGGCCAAAAGCTTGGCTACTAAAATGGCCCTTAAGAAAGAATAGAAAACATTAACAAACTAGGAAATAATCTAATAAAAGGAAATGTCTAATAAATTATAAACTACATGATAAATGTGTCTATGAAACTAGAAACAAATAAAGAAACTATAAAGCTAATCAAAATAAGAAATTAAAGTGTGATCAATTATGGAGAAAACTCACCTTAGATAACTTGATTTGTCAATTGCCTACAATACCTTGAACAATTAGGTAGTCCTCTAGATCGACCATGCCTGCATCTCGGTCGATTAAGAGTGTATCAACTATACTATAATTGGTTGACTAGGCTTTAGCCTAGCACTTACTAGTCTTCTCTTGGTCCATTTTAGTCAACCTAAATGCTATTTGGTCAAATAGATCTATCTTGGTGCCTTGTCAACTTTATAACAACTTTAAATCGTCCTCATCTCGATCTCTTAGTCTTAATTTCATGCTCACATTAGACACTTTTTCTTTGGAAAGATTCATCCTTGAGTTTTGCTTAAACCTCCTGGATAAAATAATAATGAGCAAAACACATTTGAAATTTACCATGCAAATTTGCAATCACCCAATGTCCTCCTTTGGATATCATATACCTTATCACAAATCAACAAATTCAAATGCTTGTTTTAGGATTAGCTTAGCATAATACACTGAGTCTCATGCATAACTACCATTGCTAAATGTCTATATGTTGATGAACTCACTTAGACATTTAGTAGCTTACTTTAATCTGTGACTCAGTGCTAGTAGCCTTAGTAGTGGAATTTTCTCAAATTTTGGAAATCTTAGAATTGTTAACAACCTTTGACACCTCATTAATTTATTGAGTTTGAACTTCTTAAATTTTAGGGCTCTTGTTTGTGCCAACATTCGTTAGAATCTTATGGACCTCTTCTTTGGAGTCATAACAATGTCAATGTCCTCACATATAATCTCAATGTTAGTCTTAAAACCCCTAGTTTCTCTCTCTCTTTTCTTTAAAACTTGTTAGCTCTTGTAATTTTGCTCATGGTTCTTTTTCTTTTCCTCGTGCAATATTTAGATGATCTAACATAATTATCATGCTTAATTTCATCAAGTGACTTCTTTTCCCTTTCTCTCAACCTTTTTATATTTAGTATTCTCACTCTTGATATCTTTTTGACTCATCGAAATACAAGTTAGCCCGAATTCACAATTGTTTTCACAAACAACTTTTTCTCGTAAAACAATCGTAATTTCCTTTTTTTTTTTCAACCTCAGTTAACCAACAATTAAATTAACCATTCCTTTTCTTTTTCTTTTGTTTTTATAGACTAAAAATAAAAGATTTAGATGAATTAAGAAGTAGATATACAGTACTCCATAAGATAAAATAATAAAAGGGAGAATACAAGTTAAGGCATTAAAAAGTAAAAAGAAAATAAGTTAAAGGGCGATTCGGTAATTAACCGGATTGATTATTTAGAGGGTTGAAAATAAGCTTAGCTCATTCACACACTCATGCTGAAAAGAGTTTTTGCCCTTATTGATAGAACCCCTTTCTTATAGAATGGAGATTCTTTAGCATAGATCACAAAGGACGAGGTAAGAAGTGTTTTGTTAAGAAAAAGATTACAGAAATTGGTTTTAATAAAGGTGTTTTCCTCTAAGGGTTGGTGAGAGGGATTGAAGAGTAAGAACCGCCGGTGAATTTCTATGGATAAAAAATTAAGAGAGTCAATAAGGTAAGATGTATTTGTTAATAAAAGCATTCGGTGAATAGAATTTGATTATGCATTTATTCATTAAGGTTTTGAAGGGAGTATGGGGAATCATTATTGTGTAATCTAACAAGTATTAATGCCTAATCATTAAGGTATGTAATTCGAAGAATGCTAATCTATTATTGATATTATTGATTTCATGTGCAGGAACACATATGAGTGTTCCATTGTGTTAATTTGAAAAGCATGATCAAAACTATAAAGGATTTAGAGTGTAAGAGTTGAATTAAGATGAGTTGGGGAGGTTACAAGTTGAAAAGGAGAAGAGAATGTAGGTCAAAGAGGATTACAGGCAAAGATCATGGACGTGATCTTACTTGTAAACCTCACAGAAAGTTTGAATTGAAGAGTAGTGGCTGGGAGAATCATAACCAAAGTTCATGACCACAATCCATGATGTGATCCTACTATTTTATTAGAAGGAGAAACATAGCTAAGGTTCATGACTATGTTTCCTTAGCATGAACTTGTATCATTCCTTTTTCTTTTTGTTTCTTGTTTCCTATCTTCCTAAAGCACAACCTAATCGGTTCTAAATTAGTTTGGTAGTCTAAATTGGTTCTAAAATCTTAGGTAATGTTAAATTTAGGCTCAAGAATCTAATAAGTTAAATAATAGAATCTAACTAAGATAAGAAAACTTGGAAATAAATTCTAGAAGTTGTTATCTTTATGTTGTACCTTAGTTGTTGACCTTGAGAGGACTTTTGATGTAAAATTACTAATTGTTCACAGGACTAAGGTATAGGACACATGTATAATTGTTATGCTTGTTCAAAATAGTCATTTAAAGGGAATTAACCTAAACTCAGACTTATTAATTGTATACTGTTTGTACTTGTTTCTCTTCGACCTTCCCTTTAGTAAGGTCTAAGAACATTGGTAAGTTACCTGGTGATTGTACACAACTCACCTAATGGAGGTTCTATATTGAAACAACCCAGTTAGATTCTATGAAAGGTTATTAGGGTGATGGATAGGTCTCACACCAATACTTAGGTTGATGTGTATGTATATATATATATATTACTTGTTTAGAGATAATGAATTACCTTAAGTCTCAAGATTGTGAGACTATGTTGGTTGCTGGTTAATAATCAAAGATAATAAATGGCGTTTATTGCATTAATTATTAATAGATTGCATGTGCCCTATGAACATATGTATCATGCACATGTGATTTTTGTGTTTCCATACTAAGCTTCGACCTACCTTGTATTAAATTTTTTAGTTATAAACACTTGAGTAGAAGTTACAAAGTTCGATAGTTTTGGATTTGATTGTCAAGTTTACAGGATGGGGAGTGGCGACTAAAGTTTCTATTGTGAAAATAATTTTGAGTTAGGATAATTAAAGTTTATTTTGCATTTAATAAATTCTTCTTGAAAGTTTTATGAAATTTGCTTAAGTAGTAGACCTTCACATGAAGAGTAATTTGAGACTATTTAAAAACCGTAATATGTACTTTTGGTGATTTTAATGTTTATTTATACCTAACGTGTCAGTAACAAATAAGAACACACAGCGATTTTAGGTTATGAATCCTTAGAGAAATTAAGCAATCAATTAATAGATGAGTTGATGAGAAGGGTAGAATATGGGTTAGGTTTGATCCTATGAGTAAATTTTTTATATTGGTTGGTGGTCATATGGAGTTATTTTATTAATGTTTTTATTTATATGGAGTTATTTTATTATTGTTTTTATTTATGTGGAGTTATATATATGATTGTTTCAGAAATAATATTAGTTTTATAATTTTATATAATTATTTGGAAATAATAGATGTCTATAAGATTTAGTTTTGCTTATCTGTAGATGAAATAGGAGTAAGTTCTCTGGAAATAATAAAGAAAATTATATGCCTATTTAGGGTAGACTAAAATTGTTCACTTGCTTCTATAAGGTATGGTTATGTAGTAAGTATTGGATGGTTTACATGTATAATTAAATTATATATTTATGCTTAAATATGTTTAAAATCTTTAATTGGTAATCGATTTATAGAAATGGAAATATATAAATGTCAAAACACTTAATACTAAACGTGGATGACGATAAGATCAAGAAATTAATTAATAACTCTTTCAATGTGCATTGAATCTTAGTTAACCGAGTGTAATTGGCTATCAAATTATATAATGGGAAGTTAATAAGTGAGAGAATAAAGGTCACAAATATAAAATAAGAATAGATATAAATTTTAGGCAATAAAATTTGTAATCATAACGTATATTAAAGTTTGGTTAACTAGAGAGGATTGATCAACATATAACAAAATAAAAACCTAATAATAATAATGTAACAAAAAAATAATTATGGTATATTTATGATTGATAATACCTACCAAATAAGAATGGTTATAAGATTAAGTAATTCATAACCCTTAACAAGTGCATTGAACTGGTTTGATTGAGAATGGTTTACTAAAATATAACAAAATAGAAACTATTAAGGCAAAGAAATAAATAGGAATTAATGTGTCGGTATAATAAAAAAAAAACTGTGTAGTAACCATACTTCTAAACTTCGTAAAGTTTGTGGTAAATATTAACACAAGAAATTAATTAAAAAAAAAAATCTAAGCAAGAAAGAAGAAAAAGTAATAGTCATCCTAATTAATCGGCACTCACAATTAACTAATACATATAATGCTCAACAAAAATCACATATTGACTCATAATTAACAAAACGGGAATGTAATAAATAATAATAATAAGTGCAAATAAGAGTAGTCATAAAGATTAATATAATAAATAATCCTAAATGTGTATTAAATCTAGTTGACCAGTAAAAGAGAAAGTTATTGGAAACGTAATAATGACAATAATGATAAGAATTGTCCTTATTAATGATAAAAAATAAAGAATATGATGTATATACTATGTGATAAATAATCATCCATAATCCTCATAAGAGCATTATTCACCACAAAGTAATAAAACGTAAAAACAATAAATGACTACAATACCCATATATTAATCATGACATGTAATATAGCATTATTCACCATAAAGTAATAAAACGAATAAAACGTAAAAACAATAAATGACTACAATACTCATATATTAATCACGACATGTAATACGTTCACTAATCAATCAAAATCATTGAAATAAACAATGATATGCAACATGGATTATTAATAGTCGTGATTTATAGTGTGATATTGGTATTTTAACAGAAGGAGAAACACAGTAAAGGTTTATGGCCATGTTTCCTAGGCGTAAACTTATATAATTCCTTTTTCTTCTTGTTTTTTTTTTTTCTTGTTTCTTGTTTTCTGTCCTCTTAAAACATACCTAATTAAATCTAAACTAGTTTAGTAGTCTAAATTGATTCCAAAAACCTTAAGCAATGTTACAAGAATCTAATAAGTTAAATAATAGAATTTAGCTAGGATAAGAAAACTTAAACTAAATTATAAAAGTTGTTATCTTTACATTGTACTTTAGGTGTTGATCTTGAGAGGGCTTTTGACTTAATACTACCAGTTGTTCATATGACTTAAGTACGAGACACATGTATAATTGTTATGTTTCTTTAGAATAGTTGTTTAAATGAAATAAACTTCAACTCGAACTTATTAGCTGTATGTGGTTTGCATTTGTTTCGCTTCGATCTCTCCATAATATGGTCTAAGAGGGTTGATGAGGCACCTAGTGATTGTACACAACTCGCCTAATGAGGGTTCCACATTAAGACTACCCAGTTAGATTCTATGAATGGTTACTAGGGTGATGGGTAAGATTCACACTAATAATTATGTATTATATATACATTACTTGTTTAAAGGTCATGAGTAATCCTAAGTCTCAGCATGCTAAAATTGTGTTGGTTGTTAATTAATAGTCAAAGATAATAAAAGGGTGTTTGTTATATTAGTTATTAATATAATTGCATGTAACCTATGAACATGTATATCCTACGCTTGTGATATTTGGGTTTTGTATTGGATTTCAACTCACTAGTATTAAAATTTTCAAGTATGGGTATTTGAGTAGAAATTACAAAGTTCAATGATTTTTAATTCGATTGTCAATTTTATTAGGATAAGGAGTGGCGAGTAGACTTTCTATTGTGAAAATAATTTTAAGTTAAGGCAGTTAAAAGTTTATATTTCATTTAGTAAATTCTTATTCATAGTTTTGTGAAAATTACTTATGTAGTAGACCTTTTGATTTTATGTGGAGACTATAACATGTATTTTTGGAGATTTTAGTGTTTATTTACATCTAACGTGTCAGTATCTGATAGGGGCATGTGGCAAATCTCAAGGTGAACTAATAGAAACCTGATTTTATATCCAAAAGCTCAAATACCAAATGCATAATAAATTATGGAAACCTAAGAACACTAAAATTAGGCAAAGCAGACCTAGACCCCATGAGAAATATTAACCATAGACTAAAGGCTTGATTAAATGTAACTTGTTGGCTAAACAAACCAAGAACCTAAGCCATAACTAAATGGAAGAACCTTAATCTATTTATTAGAAAGCTTCAAGAACCTTGGTAAAAGAGGAACATTAAATAGTTAATTATAAAGAGTTAGGAACCTTCAAGTAAATTGTAAATGCTACAAGAACTAAATTCTTAATACATTAAAAAAAATGAGTAGATAGAATCCAACAAACAACAATGCTCATAAAATTTAAATGTTTATTACAATCTTCATTTATATATAAGCTAACCTTAACCTATAAACTGTAAAGAGTTAGGAACCTTGAAGTAAATTTTAAACATCATAAGAATAAAATTCCCTTTTACGTCTAAAAGATATGAGGAGATAAAATTCAAGTTACAACAATATTCATAAAAACATAAATGTTTACTGTAATATTAAGCTAAACAAAAACCTAAATAATCTAGGAAATTACATGTTAAAAGGAAACAAACTAGTAAATTTAATAAGCTAGGAAATATATGGTAAAAGCATCTATAAGTATAAAACAAACGAATTAGTAAATTGATGAAAATAAGAAAAAAAAATTGATGAATTATAGAGGACACTTGCCTTGAATAATTGAGCCAGGTGACTACCAAGGTACCTCACTCGAGTGGATGGTCCTCTTAGTTGAGCAAATCTATGTCCTCGTTGACTTGGGGTATATCTACTACACCTAATTGACCTTGGAGGTGCCTATTAGACTTAGTTGACCACCTGATATGACATTTTGGAAAAGAAAAGGAAGCTAAATCTACGGTATGTCATCTCCCACCAATTGAAAGGAAAATAAGAAAGGTAGCATATGAAATGGAACTATTGGGGATTTATAATTTCTTTTATGCACCTACTTTGAGAAAGTTTATGGAGGATCCTATATCTAGCTTACATGGAAAACTCGCCCAGGATTTGGACAAGAAAGTACGGAGGCTTATGAATAAGAACATTTAATACTCTATGGTAGACACTTAATTGAGGAGGCAACACGAGGATCACCTAATTAAATAAAAGCATGGTATTCATACTATTTTAAGAAAGGTTAGTTGAATTTAATAATACAAATTTAAGAGAATTCTATCCAGAGCTTAGAAGGGCAGTAGGATGTAAGGATCTAGTTGTATAACCTTAATGTGTGGAAGCTAGGGTTTAAATGTGCTATTAAGGCTCAAATGGGTAGGTTAGGGAACCTTAAGTAAAACTTTATGATAGTGTTGGTCTTGTATAAGATATCAAGAGGGGGGAGATTAATTGATATCTTTAAATTTTTGAAAACTTTTTTGATATAAGAAAAATAAAGTTATCCCTCTTAACAACTTATAATGGTAAACATTGATATTTTTATAATTCAACACATAATAATTAATAAAGCAAATTAAAAAAGTAAGGAAGGAGAATACCAAGCTGAGATTTTATAGAGTTCTGACCTTTTACCTATTGCTCTCTTCTAGCTCCACTATTAGGGATTCAGTCTATTTCACCAGTATCGTTCCACTTGATTTACTAAATCAAAATTACAAAAAGATTATAAGTATTTGTCATACATGGACTGTACAATACTCTACTTTACCTATCAAGATTTTCTACAATTTTGGCTAATTACAGATCTATAGAGTACAGATGTACTCATCTCAACACTCAAACAACAAAATAAGATTTACAATTTATAGGTGAGAATAAAAATATAAATCTCGATTAATTTCTTTCTAAAGAGAAATAACAATTGTAGTATAATTTGCTTTGATGTAACTTTCTGGAGAATTATTTGAAGGACTTTCTGGGACTTTTTAGAAAGTAAAATCTGATCACGACTTTTTTATGTAGCAAAAAACTTTTTCTAAAGTTGTAAAAATGACATTTTGAAACCTTTCTCTTTTTATATTGAAATCTTCCAACGACTAATTTGTTGAAAATTATCTTTACTTTCATATTTATCCAAGAATTATTTGTTAAAGATAATCCTTAGATATTTTGAGAAGATCTTGGTATTTTGAAATTCAAAAATAACTTTTCTTATCTTTTTTCAATCAGATATACTTCAATTTGCAACCACCAAATAAGTTTCTGATTTGCATTTGATGAAGAGATATGCTTTATTAGCAACTTTTAGATAAGCCTCATGTTTAAAATTTGAAATTCCACAAAATTTGAATCAACTTTATCCTTATTCATTCTTGTACATATCTTGATTTATCAAAAATAAATTCACTCAGAAATCCCCATGGATCTTAGTACCATCTTAAGTGAAACAAGATTAAGTGTATTTCCCTAATACATCCAATCTAATGGAGTTAGGCCTTGTTGAATTCGAATTCGATTAAAATTCAACATCATATATTTCCAGATCAACTTTTTGAATAACCTTTTGAATAGTATCAATTCTTCCTTTTTTTAAAAGTCTTTGAACAAACTTCTGAAGTGTTATACAACGTCTACTTATAAAGCTTTTGAAATACTTTCTGAAGAATTTCAAACTATTCTCTTTTTCAATCAAATCAGACCTTCTAAATAAGTTTTTGAAGACAACTTAGTTTGCGGTTTTAATCTTTTTAAGAACCCTTCTGAATACTTGCAATCTTAATGATTCATTATCATTTATCCTTTTTTGTTATCATCAAAATATATGAGAGATGATAAGATTCTAGGTACTGACCTAACGGCTTGCTAGGTTTCGGATCATATGGGAGGCTTGCTTGCGAACTCCGCATAAGTGGGTAACTTATTTATAAGCTATGTCAACGTTAGACGGCCTGCCCTGTTTTGTTGGGTTTGCCCTGTTATGCTAAGTACACCCCACTTTACCCTGACCAAGCCCTCCTACAGACTTATCTATGAGCTATGGCAATATTGGAAGACTCGACGTGCTTTGTAAATTTTGTCTTAGCCTACTATTTATGCCCTGCTTTGCTAGGTCTTCCTTACTATACTTGGTCCATTTTGCCCTACTGTAGTTGGCTCTATTTTATTTTGCCGGGTCTACTCTTATCAACTACATAAGATTGTCTTGTCTTGCCCGTCTGCTTTACTTTATCGAGATCAATTTGTTCGACCTAGATATGCTTGATCATGACAAGGCTGCTTAGCTATACCATATTAGCTCAGCCCCATCGAGTCATATTAAACAAGTTGGTCATGTACACATTAGATCGACCTAGCTATGCGAGGTTGGCCCTTGTCATGCCAGCTCGACCACTGCCATATCAGGTCGGTCTAGCCATGCAAAGTCGGCACTAATCATGTCAGGTTAGCCCTGGTCATATCGGATCGACCCCAAACAAAAGCAAATCGTGTAGAAGCTCAGGTCAAGACAGCTTAAAACCCTAAAGTCTCCTATAGCCCCTTGGAACTAAAACATTAGCCTTCACCCGAAGATCCCACTTGGCTATCAATTTTACTTATGTTATTTAGGTTTCCCTTTTCTTGTATTTTCCCTTAGTTGTCATTCATGTTTCATTTGTAATTACTAGAATGCAACCGGGGCATCCTTTTATTCATTTATTTACAACTTTACCCCTTTTATATAAATAGAACACTTGTATAGGGTTTTAAATAAATTTTTACAACATTAATGAAAAACTCTTTGAGTCTTTTCTCTTAGAAAGCTCTCTCTTATAAGCTTTTATCAATCCCTTTAGCAAGGATTATGGCGGGCAACCCTATCACTTGGATTGGTGTGTCACATTCGGTGAGTCTTAGGTCTATGTGTGGTTCTACAATATGTTATATCCGTAAAGTTAGTACGCGGGCTTTGCTAAACTATCGACTATTATTTACTTTTCAAGCCATCTTTCGGCTTGGACCCACCCCCTTTGATTATACGTGATATTGAGTATGTGTGTTCATCCACAAATCCGTATCAAAAGATATCTAATAAATGGTATGATGGGAAAGTACAAGTTCGAAGTGACTTGAAATCACTTTGCTTGAGAGCTAAGTTTTAGAAGAGCATAGATATGACTCAAGCCTAATTAAGAAAATTTTCCTAAACTTTCCTATCTTATTGACCTAAATGTATAATCCCTCAAGCTTAGAAAAATACTCAAAATTCTCTTTAACATTTACTCTATAAAGCAAGGACTCCTAGATCAACCTTTAACCTTAAGACATCTACAAGGAATTTGATACATCAAACCTAATACTTATGCTTAAATTTAGGTATACTTTTATCAATAATTGCATCAATGTGGTATTTATGCACAAAATCAACTAATTGACCTTAAATTGCAATAATTAATGAAAAAGATTAAAACTTTATGAAAATTTTGCTACATTGAGATGTTATGTATAAATATACAGGGGCTACCATGCATCGACTAGCCTCCACCATTTAACTAAGGGCCAAAGATTGAGCTTGAAGAGAATTTGGCTTTTAAATCAATTGATAGCTTGGCTATTGGTCAATCAATCTGCCCTAATGTGTTAGAGGAACCATCGTAGCTGACGCTAAAAAGGACGATGAATGAATAGAAGGGTCTAGAATGCTTTCGCTCCTACCAATCAATTGATACCTCAAAAAACCTAGCTAGTTTAACAAAAAAAAAGGTACTATTTCATTAATTTAAAGAACGTTAAAGCTGACACGTGTTTACTAATCAATCATTAGGTAAAATTACCGATCAATTAACAAGTCAAATTTACAAAAACAATCTTTCCTTCCTTCTAAAGTAGTAACCACTTAGGGTAGCAGTAAGGTTTAGTACTACGAACCTTTGCTCCTATTTAGCTAGTGTTAGAACTTAATTTAGGGCTTATTCAATTGAATGTTAGTGTTTTCAAGCATTATCCAACATTGTAAATAAGGATTTGAGCTTGTTTAATCATTTCGTCAAGGGGTTCTTCATTTTTTCATTGGGTTATCTCTAAACTTTACTCAAATGGAGTTTATTGTTGTTTCACTGTAGTTATTTATTTTTTTATTACTATTATGCATGGCTAAGTTGTTAATTGTAGGTTTGTGATTATGTTGATGGTGTGGTTAATGTATATAGGGTATGGTTATGGTGTTTATATGGAGATTTGGTGGTGAATATTCTTGTTAGAATTGTTAAAATGCATGAACATTAATTTCAATGTATTTGAGACAATTTATGAGTGTTTTTCTATGATTGTGTGACCATTGGTTATAGAAATCACTTGAACTCATTGAGGGTAATGTAATTCTAAGCATGGGTTTATGAGACGTAATGCAGATTAACCCATATTTAGAATTAGAAATATTGATTAATGATAATAATTAATATGTTTACTTGTTCATTTATGGGGAAAAAAAACTTAACAGTGGTTTTTCGCTATATGGTTGATTTTGATGTCTTACCAACAATTGAGTTCAAGTAAGTTCCTTCAAAACCCATGTAAAGACACTGAACCAAAAGATACATGTCATGAGCTTACACTTTTATGAATTGGTCATTTTTGTTGATCTTGTTAAGTTTTGTTAAAAGTCCTACAATAATCCTCATTTTTTATTCGCCTAAATTAGAATAGTAAGTTAACATCTAGCAGCTAGTTCTAGCCTTTCTCCTCATGAAAATTGACTTGGTAAATACTTACCGGTTTACTACATGTGATCTAGCACAATAGTCGGTTATGCGACACTATTTTTGGAAGCTTCATTTTGAAGAATCTTTATTTTGAAAACTAGTTCATCTAACATCGTACCAAAACCCTCTCATTTTCCACCATTTATTTGCTTAAACATTATGGAAATATTGCATAAGAAGTACCTAAGCTTGATCCTTTGAAATGCTATCAAATAGACCTCTTCAACCACCATTTGATCCGCCACTCACTGCTATAAGTAAAGCAATGTAACTACTCTCAAATGCATGCAAATCTAAAGCAAAAGACATTCTAAACCTAACTCATATCTGTTGGAAGTTGACACTCGCTAGCTAAGAGATACCCTTTGCTTCTTTATGCTCACTCCATAGCTTTTCTTTTGCCATTTTCTTTGCACTCTTTGACGTAACTTTCTCTAGCCATCTTAAAACAACACTTCTAGGTGTTAATCATAATGTGAAGAAGTACTGCAATTTTGTTCTTGATTCAAATGTAATAAGTTCTTAAAGTGGAAAACAAAGACAAATTGTGTGAGGAGATTATAGCTTTTCAAAAATGATGAGGGTATAAGTTAAGCACGCTTTGTTTTAAAGGGATCTTAAGGCTTAAGGCATGTATCAAAAGTTGTTTGAATCATAGGCACGATGAAAGCTAATTTTAAGCGAATTTTGATGAATTTTAATTGTTTAGAAGTTAATACATTAACCTAGGAATGATCAAGACTTACAAGTCAATAAGACTCTTAGAGCCAATTTTTGAAATTTTCTAATTAATATTACAGCAGTTAAAGCACTGCATAGTATGCAATATTCATTTTAATATATATATATATATATATATATATATATATTATTAATGAAAATAACAGATCTATGTAAAAGAGTTTTTTATTTTAATATGACAAGGGAAAAGTTGAGCACACTTTGTTTTAAGGGGATCTTATGGCTTAAGGTATGTATCAAAAGTTGTTCAAATCATTAGGCATGGTGAAGGCTGCTTTTTAAGTGAATTGTAATTGTTTAGAAGTTTAATACATTAACCCTGGAATGATCAAGACTTACGAGTGAATAAGACTATTGGAGCCGATTTTCAAAATTTTCTACTTAATATTATGCTACTTAAAGCCCCGCATAGTATGCGGTATTCAATTTAGAATATATATATTCTTTTATTAATGAAAATAACATATTTTTGTAATTAATATGTTAACCATTTATATTCATATTTGAAAGATTATTGAAATCATCATTATTTAATTATATAAATATCTTTTAAATATTGTTATTTAAATGAACATTGATGACTGTATAAAATGTTTTAATATTTAGAAAAATAGAGTTATAATTTAATCTTTCAATACAAGAACATAATATCATATATCAAAAAGTTGCATCGTTTTATATGTAGTTTTGTAAAGGTCATAGCTTTTTCTTTAAATACCAAGATGTGTCACTCAAATAATGAAAATATGTAGTTGATGAAAAACATAAGTATTGCTAATGAAAAGATATGAATGATAAAAACTCTTAGGAAAAGAATGAAGGTGTAAAAATAGAAAATGGGAGAATGGAGAGTTCTGTTGTATATAAACTTACCGGTTACTTCCAATAAGTAGGGGTAGGTGAGTATAGGAAGGGCAAGGAATGAGGCTTTATCCATACCCTACCTTGTAGGTATAGGTTCCCTACTTTTTAGAACCTTAATCATCTTATACCTTGTAAAACTTACAAGGTACACGGTACCTTATAGAAATTAAAGCTTTTTTCTTTCTTTCTATATAACTTTGCTCCTTTTTTATTTAGCAAATTCTAGTTACATTTTTTCTTGTCCATGCCAAAAGGTTGCATTTTAGATATTGCATGAACCGAATGTTAAATGGCACCCTTTATTAGTAAAACAATTAAATAATAAACATGAAGGGGTGCTTGCACAAGAGAAAAAAAAATACAAATTCTTTAAAACTAGTAACTAATATTACTTCTTGAAGTTTGAAGTTACTATTTTTAAATTTCAATTATTAGTTTTACATTTAGGGTCTATATTGAGCTTAATCCATTTCTTTTTAATGTTAATATAATATCATTTTTATGCTTTTAGTCATATAAGTTTTTTTTTTTCCTTCATTCATTAATATATATTATGTTATCTTAAAAATTCTAAAGAATAAGTATAAGATATTCTATGTTGATATGCAATTTTGGACCATAGGCTTCCAAGGCCTATTCTGATTGACATGAACAATGGCCTGGCTTATCATGGCCCATGGCTAACCTATTAAAGTCTAAGTCTTGGCCCTATTGAGATTTTTGGCCAATGACTAAGTTTTATGATACACCTAACCTATTGTAGGTTAGGACCTCCATTCCTTGGCATCAATTTAGATATATGGCATCTATATTAGAGACATTGGATACCAGAGGCTCGCTTAGGAAGCGTAGGCATCAACATTATGGGAATACTATGGAAACACTGACTTGTGGAAATTATGAACTTGCTACATTATCTTCAGGGATGTTAGTATCTAAATAAGAAGATATGCATTCAGATTTAGATAGATATGGGTATATCCAGATCTCTTCCAAAAACTCTACAAATAAGAGATCTAACCCTATAGGTAAGATACTTTTACACGCACGTACTTAAGCCCTCTTTCTTTCTTTCTCTATAATCCCACAACTTGCTAACTTAAGCATTAGACTGGTTACCCCTTTGACGGTGTTTTTTTTTTTTTGTTTTTTGCAGATACAGGTATACTCTAAAACCCAAATCAACAATCTATACCAAAGAAATTTCCACAACACTACCTATGATCTATGTATTTTAAAGTAAAGATTCCAAGGTGGGTATAAGGTATGAAAACCTCTTATGTCTACTCCATCCTGTAAGAGTAGGTGATAGGAATCAACTCCTTAGACCGATCACTTGCGGCCAAGTTAAAGGACTCCAAGGACTCACTCGAAGTATGTTAGCTTAAAGCTATATCCGAGATGGGGACTTTTATTCCTACTTGATCCCCTACCGACCTGATTGGCAGACCCTCATGTATGTTAGACCTACTCTTGCCAAGTAGCCGTGCTTTATTGAGATAGCCGAAAAGACAGCCCCAAGACCATCCGAGCTGAATTCTGGAGCCGACCACAAGCATTCGACCCCAACTCAAGTCAACTGCTCTATAACGGGACTGGCTAGCCCCCGACCTGATCCGGATCAGGTCAGCCCCTGACTGCAAACGCTTTTCTATTTTGCTTACTTTTTATCATATTTCTAACGTTTAGCTACAAAGCAACACGTGTCTTCTAATACAACATTCTAGAATGACTCTTATTTTTCCGTATTGAATATTCTTTGTCACTTTTACACCTTTTAGTATATTATATAACCTAATTGTAAGAATACCCTTTTTTCTTTTCATACATGTAAAGTAACCGTAGTGGATGGGTATATAACACCCCACTTACTTATATGTAGGCAATTAATCATCAATATAGAAATTATTTACATTTCCTTTGAGTAACCTTAGTGTTCTCATTATTCTTCAACTTTTATTTATTTCTTTTAGTAAGGAGTAGCGGTGAATAACCCTTTAGTTTGGACTAATGAGTTATATCCAACAAATTGTAGGCCAAGTATGATCAGGTGGTGCATCATATCCATTTGGTAGCTACATAAACTTTGCTAACTTTTCTTTTGTTTCTTTCGGTTCACTTCATTATGGTGCTTCTCCATATGTCTGAACCCGAAGACATATCAGCTTTACTAGTATTAGAATACGGTTCCGAGAGGTAGTGTGTGAAGTTTTAGTGAAGTTTTTGGTTCGCTTTGCTGTTAGTGGTTGTTGTATTCCTTTCGTAGCTGCTATAGTGTGTTCGTGTGGAGTAAGTTTGGAATTGTGAGCTATATAGCGAAGATTTATGTGTTAATAAGTGTGATTTCATTGTTACTCTATTCTTACCTTATTTATAAGGTAAGTTCATTTCTATTATGTTTAAGTTGTTATTGGATATTAAAGTTGTTGGTGTGTTAGTCGAGGTTTTGGGAAATACGAAAGCATTGTTTTCCTGTGTATTGTGTTGTTAGTCTATTTTAGAGACATTATATCATATCAAATTCAAGTGTTCAGGGTGTTATCAGTAACTAGAGTAGTGGTGCTCAACCTAGTCGTTGTCATAATGGTAGCAACACCGTTAGGTCAGTTGATGACAAACTTAACAGACTTACTAACCTTGTTGAGAGTCTAGTTACAACAATGCAACTTAATAGGCCATAACCTCAAGATATGCTGCCGCATAACTTACCCAAAAATATTCAAGAGAGGGGTTATAGCTAAGGTGGTTGAGCCTGTTGCCTAGTTCGAACCCCTTGAGTTGGAGGAGTTGTAGACCAAGTTGCTAGACAAAGGTTAGAGTTAGAGGAAATTAAGGAGGATGATGAGGAGGAGGAAGAAGAGGCCAATTATTACTAGCCACAAGAGCGAAGACCTTGAGGTTCTCAAGGACTAGACAATGTTAAGGTCTAAATCCTACCCTTAAGTAAAAGTGGAGATGCAGATGAATATTTAGAGTGGGGAGAGAAGATGGAAAAGGTGTTCGATTGTTATAGATATATGAAGCTGTGAAGGTCCAACTTGCTACACTTGAGTTCTCTATGTATGCTACTATGTGGTGGAAAATTTTGAATGCAGCCAGAGCAAGGGATGGAAGGTGAGATATAAGGACTTAGGATGAGATGAAAAGGTTGTTAAGAGGTAGATTTGTGCCCAAAACCTACTTACAGGATACATCTTCAAAGTTGCAAGAACTTTGCCAAGGAGGTCGAACAATTGATGACTATGTGAGGGAGTTCCAGATGCTTATGATTTGGGCCAACATGGATGAACCCGAGGCTTACACAATGTCAAGGTTCATTTTTGGACTCAGATATGAAATTCACAACATTGTAGAGGTACAAAGGTTTTATACCTTGGAAGAGATGATTAAGATAGTGTAGAGGGTTGAAAAGCAAAAGAAAAGTACTCCGAGCCAACCTAGGCAAACACTTTCCCGAACCCCTATTTCATGCTGACCTATTTAAGCTAAATTGAGGAGGCCATATTGAGCCAAGGATAGGAATGACCGACTTGATGATAGCTGAGTGAGCCAACAAGGCCGAGTAGGTTAGCTAGGTCGAACCGAAGCTAGGTTGACCTTGAGGACATATGAGAGAAGGTAAAACTCCGGATGAAAGACCAGCAAAGTGAAGTGCTTTAAATGCGTAGGTTTCAGACACATGACTGTTGAATGTTCGAATTGGTGTATTATGGTACTTCGAAGAGATGTAGTAGATAACATTAACGAGAGTGAGCTCGATGATGGAAAGGATGTTGGAAAAGCCGAAGCTGAAAAGGAAGAGGAGACCTGTGTCTATATCGATTAGGGAGAAGTGATTACCCTTGTCCTAAGACGAGTACTAAGTTTCTTGCTGAGCTCCAAGGAAGATTGGAGGGAAAATTTATTCTATACCAAGTACACCATCAAAGGACAATTTTGCACAATCATTATTGACGGAGGAAGTTATACTAACGTAGTAGCATAATCCTTTATGTAGAGGTTAGGTTTGCCAACCTCAAAACATTCCTAACCTTACAAGCTGCATTGACTTCATGATAAGGGTACTTTATACGTGACAAAACAAGTGACTGTACCATTTAGTGTTAGGAGAGTATACAGGGATGAAGTAGTATGCGATGTCGTCTCTATGGGAGCTTCACATTTGCTGCTTGGATAACCTTAGTTGTTCGACCGATGTGTTACTTACGATTGATATAAAAACACATATGCCTTTGTCAAGGATAGAAAGAAGATTGTGTTGTAGCCTATGAACCCATCCCAAGTGAATGAGACCTATAATTAACTCACTCGAGCCAGTAAGAAGAAGACCTCAGTGATGAGCCAAAGAGAGCTTTGAGTTGCTGAGAAGGTCGATGAGCCTATGTTCTTATTGGTTAGAAGATTGTTAGAGATGAAATATTTAGAGGATGTTCCTAAAGAGATCTGAAGTTTGCTAAATGAGTTTTCTAATCTGTTTCTTGAAGAATTATCGAAAGGATTACCTTTAATTTGAGGCATAGAGCACTGTATTGATCTACAGTTAGGTACTGCCCTATGAAATCGACTTACATATAGAATGAACCCTGAGTAAGCTGTCAAGCTGAAGAGACAAGTGGATGAACTCATAGAGCAAGGACATGTAAGGGAGAGCATGAGCCTTTGCACAATACCAGCTCTACTTGTCCCAAAAAAGGATGGTTCCTAGCGTATGTGCATTGACAACGGAGCAATCAATTGAATTACTATAAAATACAAATATCTAATACCGAAGCTTAATGACATGTTAGATAAAATCTATGGTTGCCAAAATATTTTCAAAGATTGATATGTGAAGTGGCTATTGCCAAATTCGTATGAGACTGGGTGATGAATGGAAGATTACCTTCAAAACTAGGCATTGACTCTACAAATGGTTAGTTATGCTATTTGAGGTTACTAACGCACTAAGCACATTCATGAGGTTAATGAATCATGTGATACATCCCCTGATCAGAAGATGTGTAGTTATGTACTTTGATAACATATTGGTATACAATATTGACCTAAGCTACTATGTTCAACATCTTTAAGTAGTATTTGACATTTTGTGGACTAAGAAGTTATATGGGAATTTGAAGAAGTATTTTGTTATGTTAGGATGAAATGATTTTTCTTGGGTTTATAGTGTTAGGGGAAGGAATCTAAGTAGATGAAGAAAAGTTTGCGCTATCTTGGAATGGCCAACCTTGAAAAATGCCACTAAAGTTCGAAGTTTCCATGGACTAGCTTCTTTCTATATGTGGTTCATTAAAAACTTCAGTACAATAGCGCC
>JAMXBB010000009.1:24606385-24789480 GCA_024138015.1 Lumnitzera littorea
CCCCCCCCCTAAACGAACTAACAAAGAAGGGTGATGGATTCCGGTGGAACGATTGAGCTGAATAAAACTTCGGGTAGATCAAGGAAAAGCTCACCTTCGCCCCTGTCTTATCATTACCTTTGACAAGCTCTTTGAGTTAAAATGTGATGCATCAGGAGTTGGAATTGGCACCATCCTAATATAGGAGTGACGACCCGTCACCTACCATAGTGAGAAGCTTACTGGTCCTGCCCTGAACAATTTTGTGTACGAGAAAGAGTTCTATTCTCTTTATCGAGCCCTTACCATTTGGCAACACTATTTATTGCCATGAGAGTTTGTTATTTATATAGACTATGAGTTTTTGAAGTATCTTAGGAGTAAAAAAAAACTCTCGAAAAGATAAGCCAAATGGTTGGAGTTTATGGAAGGGTTTTTATATTTCATCCAACACAAGAAGGGAAGCATAAATGTGGTCACCGACGCCTTGTTGTAATGGCAAACCTTGCTGACCACTTTACAGACAAAATTATTGGGATTCTTACTCATTACTGAGCAATAAGCTCATGATCCTCATTTCAACCCTATCATAGAGCAATGCAGGGATGGAATTGCTATCAAGGGATATTATCTTAAGGAAGGCTATTTGTTCAAACATTGAAGGCTGTGTATACCAAATTGTTCCACATATGAGTTGTTAGTCAAGGAAGCTCATAGTGGTAGGTTATTTGGTCATTTTGGAGAGACCAAAATAGCTAATTTGTTAAAGGAGAACTTTTACTGGCTTTGTTTGGCCAAGGACGTCCATAAGGTAGTTGGTAGTTGTAGAGTATGCAAGTAAGCTAAAGGGAAGAGAGAGTCTTATGGAGAATACATACCCCTGCTAATGCCAACCTTATCTTGGATTGACCTCAGCATGGACTTTGTCCTAAGGTTGCCTCGGAAATCCAGAGGAAAAGATTTTATATTTATTTTAGTGGATTACTTTAGTAAAATGGCACACTTCATTTTGGGCCATCGAACTAATGATACTTTATACATTGCTAATATGTTTTTATAGGAAGTAGTCCAACTACATGGAATGTTGAAGACTATTGTTTCAGATTATGATATAAAATTCTTAAGCTATTTTTAGAAGACTCTTTGGAGAAAACTTGAAACTAGACTTATGTTCAGCTCCAATAGCCACCTTAGACTAATGACCAAACCGAAGTAGTGAATAAGATGTTAGGTAACTTACTCAAAACTGTTGTGGGACAGAACTTGAGGGACTGGGATCTATGTTTACCAATTGTGGAATTCGCATACAACTGAACTGTCTACAACACCACTAGGAAGACCTCGTTCAAGGTCGTCTATGTCCTTAATCCTACTATTCCCTTGGATATGATCAGAACCCCAGCAACGTTCGAAGAGAGTCAATTCAGAGTCAACTGAGCTTAAGGATTACAAGCGCTACACCAGTCTATAACCAAGAAGATTGCTAAGTTCAATCAGAAACAATATGAGATTGGTAGTTGAAATGTCACTTTCTAGCCAGGAAACTTAGTATGGATTCACTTCAGCCTAGAACAATTCCCACACTTGAGATGGAGTAAACTATCTCCTCAAACTAATGGTCTGTTCAAGGTTCTAAAGAAAGTTAACTTCAATGCCTACCAAATTAAGTTAACTGATGACTATGGTGTCTCCCCTACTTTCAATGTCTCCGATCTCATTCCTCACCAACTAACAAAAGAAGACCTTGTGAGTGCCCCAGAAGAAGGAGTAAAGACCACACTAGATTTGAGGACAAATCTTTCTAACCCCTAGGTAGATGATAAGAATAAGCTCCTTAAATCGATTACTCATAACCGAGCTAGAGAACTTTAAGGACTCACTCAGAGGATATTAGCTCAAAGCCATATCCGAGATAGGGACTCTTATTCTAACTTGATCCCCTACTAACCCGACTACTAGACCCTTACGTGTATCAGACTTGCTCTTGCTAAGCAATTGTACTTTACCGAGATAGTCGAAAAGATGTCCCTAAGATCATCTGAGCTGAATTCCGAAGCTGACCATAAGCATGTGACCCTAACTGAAGTTGACTACTCTGTAATAGGACTGGTTAGCCTCAGACTTGATCCGGATTAGGTTAGCCCTTGACTGCAAACACTTTTTGGTTTCGCTTACTTTGTATCATATTTCTAATGTCTAGCCACAAAGTGACACATGTCTTCTAACACAACATTCCAGAATGATTCTTACTTTTCTATACTGAATATTCTTTGTCTCTTTTACCCCATTTAATATATTTTATGTCACCTAGTTGTAAGAATACCCTTTTTTCTTTTCATATACGTATAGTAACCCCAGTGGATAGGTAGATAAACCTTCACTTACTTATACGTAAACAATTAATCTTCAATACAGAAATTATTCACATTTCCTTTTAGTAACCTTAGTATTCTTATTACCCTTCAACTCTTATCTACTTCCTTTAGCAAAGAGTAGTGGCAAGTGACCCTTCGGTTTGGGCCGGTAAGTTACATTCGGTGAATTATAAGCCGAATAGGATCAGGTGGTGTGTCATATCCATTTGGTAATTGCCCAAACTTTACTGGCTTTTCTTTTATTTCTTTTGGTTCACTTCGTTGTGGTGCTTCTCCATGTGTTCGACTTCAGAGACGCATAAGTAGGTTTCGAGAAATTGCTACCCGAAATCTACTTTATGACCCTTATTAATAGGGATCAAGGACTGATCATGTGCTCCTGAGTCGAAGGGCTTTGTTAAATGGTTCACCGAGCTATTCGAGAAGAGTTAAGCATAGAGGAGCAGTATTTTCCCTAGTCCGATCCACCAGGCTACTTCACTCTCTACACCATCTAGGAAGTTGCTAAGGTGACCAGCCAACGTACCAAGCCAACCACGCTGCTACACCGCAGTCCAAGCACTAAATTTTGATATAACCTTCTTTATAGTACCGAGGCTAAGCTAACAACTGTCATAAGTCGACCATCCAAGGCCAATCCCAAGTTATTCTCCTTTTGTTTAGCCATTTCTATAATTTTCTGTAATTTAGGACTTATCCTAACTGGGTACCATAAATACTTGCATAATATAATAGCTACATCAACACATACAAAGAATATACTAAACTTTTTACTCCCTCTTAAGCTAAGTGTCCTTTTACTTACTCTTGAGCTACTCTTATCTAGGTCATTTGAGTGTAGACTAGTGGTAAGTGATCTCTGACCATACTTATACATGATATCAAGTGTAACTCAAGCTCATGTGAGGCGTTGGTGCATCATATCCATCATTGGTTCATGGGAACCCCTGATCAACCTTTAACTATCATTTACTTTTCAAGCCATCTCGTAGCTCGAACCCACCCTTTTGGTTACGCATGATATTGGGTCCATGTGTTCATCTACGGAATCCGTATCATCTTGGTTTTAGAGCTAAGCTACGTTCGAAGCTGGATTTTGCTAATGTGTTCTTTAAGTGGTTTGTTATTACTCTTATGTGATATCGGTTCTATTGTTAACCTTAGAGTTTGTAGTCGAGAAGTATTTAGTGCTCTGTTTTCCCCTGTTTCCAATACGCAAAACAAAGTGTGGTTGACTATTCGTTTATTGTGTAATTGTCATGGTGATTAGAGTATTGGTTATTGATCTTCAAGTGGTATTATTAGATGTTAATTTTTGTGAAGTAACCATCAATGTCAAACTCAAGTGTTCAAAGAAATTTGGGAAATTAAGGAAGTGATACTTAACACGGCCAAGGGCAAGAAGGAAGCTTCACACGTCAGTCAATGGGTGATCACTTGTGTAGGCTTACCAACTTGGTAGCTAGTTTGGTGATTGTTATCCAAAAAGACAGGTAGTAAGCTAAAAATAGCCTTACTAGAGAACGTGAGTAGCAAGGGCAAGGTAATGGTTAGTTTGGCCAAGTTAATGACCCAATTCGGCCACATCGAGCTAAAGGAGTTGGTAGGGATGCTAGATGAAGGCTAGCACTTGAAGAGATTGAGGAAGAAGCAGAAGGAGATGTTGACGAAGAGGAGTACTACGAGGCTAAAGAAAGAAATGTAGAAGCCCCTAGAGTCGAGGGATTGAGGATGCGTATCTCGAGCTTTTCTGCCAGTGGTGATGCTAAAGACTACCTAAATTAGGTAAATGGAATTAAAAAGCAGTTTGAATGCCATGACATACTCGATAATGCAAAGGTTAGACTTACTGTGTTGGAGTTCACTAATTATGCCATCTTATAGTGGAAGAACTTACAAGCCACTCGAAGAAGGGAAGGAGAACGAGAGATTAGGAGTTGGGATGAAATGAAGAGAATTATGCGGAGAAGGTTTATGCTAAGCTATTATTTGCAGGATACCTTCAAAAGACTGCAAGAGCTAAGACAAGAAGGCTCGAATCTAGACACTTATGTTAAGGAGTTCCAAATGTTGATGATTTGATATGAAGTTGTAGAGCCAACGGATAGAACTGTATCTCAATTCATTGGTGGATTGAAGTATGAGATTGGGGATGTCTTAGAAACCCTGGATATTAGAATGCTTGATGATGCAATTCGAGCTACCCAGAGGATAGAAAGGCATCGAATAGGAAGATTCTAACCACTAGTTAGCCAACCAGGAAGTAGTCAAACTGTTCTAAGTAGACCTATATGAATGTAACCAAGTAAGTTTGTTGATACCCGACCCTCTCAAACTACTCGAGCCTAAGAGAAGGAACCCTTGAGGAAGTTTGAAAAGGGCTAGAGTTTAGGAAGAAAGATAAGTAAGATCAAGTGTTTTAAGTTCCAAGGATTTGGACACATGGCTGCTCAGCGTCCGAATAGGTGAACAATGGTGATCCAAGCCGAGGTACCGACTGTTGACATCGACAATACTAATGAGGAAGTAGAGGAGTTGAAGGAGGCCGTATAGACCAAACTATCTGACGAGGAAGTTATCTATGGTAAGAAAGGCAACTTTTTACCGACCACTCTAGTGTTGAGAAGGACAATGAGTATTAGTCTCGTACCCAAAGACAAATAGAGGGAAAATCTCTTCTATATTAGATGTAAGGTGAATGAGTCCCTGTATGTGTTGATTGTTGACAATGGGAGCTGCACCAATGTAGCCTCTACATTTATGGTCCAGCAATTAAAATTGTCGACTAAGCCCCACTCAAAACCTTACAAGCTTCGTTGGCTCAGTGATAAAGGAGCCCTATAAGTGAACAAACAATTGTTTGTGCCAATCTGCATTGGCAAATATCGAGATGAAGTACTCTATGATATACTGCCCATGAGTGCGTCCTACATTCTACTTAGACAACTGTGGATGTTTGATTAAGCAGTTATCTATGATGGAAGGAGGAATACATGTTCTGTGGAGCAAGAAGGCAGGAGGATGAAATTGAGTTCTATGACTGCCGAATAAGTAAAGGTCATGCAGTCCCAACTTAGCTGAACCTTAAAGAAAGAGGCTTTGGTGATGACTTGAGCCGAACCGAAAAGAGAAATGGAACTTGAAGGACCGACCTATCTATTTGTTCGAAGAATTCTGGAGATGAGGTTCGAGGAGAAGGAGCAGCTTATCGAGGTGAAAACATTGCTAGAGGAATTTGCTGACCTATTTCCAAGGAGCTGCCAAAAGGTCTACCCGTAATCCAAAGCGTCAAGCATGCAATCGAACTACAGCCAAGAGTCGCATTACCGAACAAGCTTGCCTATAAGCTGAATCTTGAATAAGCTGCCAAGCTGCAAAAGCAAGTAGATGAGCTAATGAAGAAAAGGTATGTGCATGAGTCCCTTAGCCCCTGTGCTATTTCGGCTTTATTAGTACCAAAGAAGGATGGTTCTTGGAGGATGTTTGTGAATAGCTGAGTAATTAATCGAATCACCATTGAGTATAAGTATCCTAACCCAGGCTTGATGACATGCTAGACGAATTAATCGGAGTAAAAGTATTCTCTAAGATCATCCTTAAATCTGGGTACCATCAGATTCAAATACGTAAGGGTGATGAATGGAAGATCACATTCAAGACACGACATGGTTTATATAAATGGCTTATAATGCCATTTGGACTATCTAATGCGCTAGGCACATTTATGCGCCTGATGAATCATATGCTTCGAGAATTAATAAGAAGATTTGTTGTAGTTTATTTTGATGACATTCCAATGTAAAGCCCCAACCTAAAAACTCCCCAAGAGCATCTCTAAAGAGTCTTTGCAAAACTTCGAGTTGAATAGCTCCACACCAATTTGAAGAAATGCGATTTTTGCTGACCCAAGGTGATCTTCTTAGGGTTTGTTATGAGTGTAGGTGTCATTCGAGTCAATGATGAGAAAACAAGGGCAATCATAGAATGGCTTGAGCCAACCTGCTATGCCGACGTAAGAAGTTTCCATGGCTTGGTATTATTTTATCGTAATTTATAAAGAATTTAAGTACGATTGTGGCTTCACTCATTGAACTCTCAAAGAAAAATGTTGAATTCGGATGGGGAGAGAAAGAGTAGAGGAGTTTTGAGGAAGTAAAGGATAGGTTGACTATAGCCCTTATCTTAGCTCTGCTGAGCTTTAACAAAGTGCTCGAAGTAGAGTGTGATGCGTTCGGACTAGGCATAGGTACCGTGCTGATGCAAGAAGGCCCACCTATAGCTTACTTCAGTAAGAAACTTCAAGGAGCTACACTTAACTATTCTGTCTATGACAAGGAGTTCTACTCCTTAATCTAAGCCCTAACGGTATGGCAACACTATTTACTGCCTAAGGAATTTGTGATTTACATTGATCATGAATCCTTAAGGTATTTGAAGAGCCAACCTAAGTTATCCCGGAGGTAAGCCAAATGAGTTAAGTTCATGGAAGGTTTTTCTTATGTTGTAAAATACAAGAATTGAAGGAATAATGTAGTGGCTAACACTTTATCAAGACGATATACTCTCTTGACCGAGCTGCAAATAAGACTACTTAGTTTTTCAACAATAAAGAATATGTATGTTGAGGATCCACACTTTGGTCCTATCTATGCCTGATGTAAGGAAGGAAGGATAGGCACTAGATGACTATTATAGGGAGGACGGATACTTATTCAGGAAGAGGAGGCTATGTATCTCAACCTGTTCTATGAGAGAATTGCTCATATACGGGGCGCATAGTGGATAATTGACCGAACACTTTGGCCAATGCCGAACCTATGAAGTACTATCTATAAGATGCTTTTAGCTGAGAATGATGAGAGATGTGCAGTTTGTGTTAGAAAAGTGTATGACCTACCAAAAAGCAAAGAGCCAAGCTGAGCAAGGACATTATCTACCTTTGCCCATCCTAACCAAATCGTAATCTGAGTTAAGTATGGACTTTATGTTAGGATTACCAAGGACGTCCCGAGGGAAGGACTACATTATGATGGTTATGGATCGATTTAGCAAGATGGCACATTTCGTGCCCTATTCTAAAACTAACGACGCTTTGGCTATCTCTTTTCTTTTCTTGCAGGAAATAATCAAGCTTCACGGAGTTGCCAAAACCATTGTTTCGGACCAAAACTTCAAGTTCATAAGCCACTTTTGGAGGACGTTACGAAGGCAAATGGGAACCAAATTGTTGTACAGTACGTCTTGCTATCCACAGACTGAAGTTATCAATAGAATTGTAGGAACTTTGCTGTGGGTTGTTATCAGTTGAAACATGGCTGATTGGGATCTTTGTTTGCTAATCATTGAGTTTACCTACAATAGAACCACCCATAGCATAACAAGCATGTCTCCATTTAGGGTCGCCTATGGGTTTAACCTCAAGCTCCTAATGGACCAAGCACCCTAATTGAAGCTTGATGATGATTGGTTAGCCGTTGAAAGAGTTGAGGCCATCAAAGCCATGCACCAGAAGGTTGTTAAGAAATTGAGCCGAGCTAATACTAAACTCAAGAAGTGAAGGCGAGGATGAAGGAAGAGAGAATTTTAACCAGGTGATTTAGTCTGGAAATATCTCAGTAAGGAACAATTCCTAAACTTGAGAAAGAGCAAGTTATCTCCTAGAGCTGATGAACTTTTCAAAGTGCTCAAAAAGGTCAATCCTAATGCCTATAGGATTGAATTACCTGAAGGATATGAAGTCTCAGACTTCTTTAACATTGTCAATCTCCAACCTTACACACTCGAGGATGAGCAACCAGGAGTTGAATTAGATTTGATCATAAATCTTAAACAACTTGGAAGGGATGATAGGGATCAAGGATTGATCACGCGCTCCTGAGCATGAGGGCTTTCTTAGATGGTTTACTGAGTCGTTTGAAGAGAGTTAAATGTCGAGGAGTAGTGCTTTCCCTAGTCCGATTTGCCGAGCTACTTTACGCTCCACACCATTTAGGAAGCTACTGAGGTAACCAGCCGGCATATTGAGCTAACCACTCCGAAAACCCTAGTCCAAGCACTAAACCTTGATATATCCATCTCCACAGTACCGAGGCTAAGCTAATAATTGTTAAGAGCTGACCATTAAGGCCGATTCCCAGTATGAGTCATCCCTGAGCCAACGCTTGACCAGTTCCAGCAATTAGAGCCACCGAATTACCGACGTCGACCAAACCTAATCAAGGCTTACTGCTGTACGGCTTGTAGCATTCTTGAGACCACAAAATGAGCAAAATTATGCGCGCTTTGTCCTTTCTAACATTCGTACAGTCCTTACTAACAAAGGATATTCTTTTTGCACAATTTCATGTTTTCCCTATAAATTATTCTCCTTTTATTTAGTCATTTCTATAATTTTTTGTAATTTACGACTTATCCTAATTGGGTATTATAAATGCTCGCATAATGTAATAACCGTATCAATACATACAAAAAATACAATGAACTTTTTACTCCCTCTTGAGCTAAGTATCATTTTGCTTACTTTTGAACTATACTTATCTAGTCTATTTGAGTGCGGATTAGTAACGAGTGACCTCTAGCTATATTTGTGCATCATATCAAGTGTAACCCAAGCTCATGTGAGGCATTGGTCTGTTATATCTATCATCGGTGTACAGGAACCCCTACTCAACCTTCGACAATTATTTACTTTTCGAGCCATCTCACGGCTTAGACCTACCCCTTTCGTTATGCATGATATTGGGTCTGTGTGTTCATCTACAGAATTTGTATCACTTGCTCCCCATTTGAAACCTAATTGATTGAGTTGGATATAGGTGGAAACCTTGTATAAGAAAGTTACCTACTCACCCTTACCAATAAGTACATGTCATATTGAAAGATGACATTAATGTGGTAACTTTACATGGTAAGGATATGAAAAGGTGATAGCAAAAAATAATAATAATAATAAAATTTTTTGAAATCATATCTGTTATATAATATAGATAACAAAATATAAATGAAAAGTTATACTTCTAATATGCATAAGTAGCTACATTAGGTTATAAAGAATTATTGTTTTGTTTTGTAAATAAATTTTAAAACCAATTATGGCCTTTGAGAAAAAAATGATAACCAAAAGTTAATACAAAATAGATATTGTTAAAAGAAGAAAGCAAATGTATAATAAAAAACAAAAAGTAATATTGAAGAGGTGTAAGGTAGCAAAAAGAACTTTTATTCAAGAAATATGTCCTTTCATGTAAATTATGAAACTTTTAAAGTAATTACAACAATAGCCTAATTTGCTTGCCCCAACCTGATCCAACCTCCCTTAAAAAAAAATGAAAAAAAAAAAGCTAATTCAATGCCAAATAATATAACTCTTTGCATCCATAATATTTCACTCATATATTTGAAAAGTCATTCAATCTTTTGAAATAACATACCATTTCATGAAAAGCTATCAAGTATTTAAATAATAATACAATAAATTATATTTTTATTTAATGATACACTGTTAATATATTGTAGATGATCATTTCGGTAATTGGGCTTTTGACCCAATTTAATGCTATGGACCAGCTTAATGGGTTAATGATAGGGCTTAAGAGACTAAGCCAAACAGGGATGTTTTAGGGAGTTATGGCTTAGTAGGCTTAGAATTGGGATCGCTAGACTAGTTATTTTGTTTTTAGCCTTATTCAATTGACTTATGTTTTTGAGCTCTTTCTAGGCTCATTTCGACTTTGTTCAGCCTCAAAAGGAGCTATTTGGACTAAAATAAGAGTTATAGGCTTAATTTATTATTAATGAGCTCATATTCTTTTATTATAAGTCATTGGGCCTATCTAGAGCCCATAGCCTAATCCTATGGTCCATATGAAGGGAATGAGTGAATCCTAACCACTAGACCATCTAAGGCCATCTAGAAGTTGCCAGTAGCGCCAAATATCAACCATCCATCTCAGAATAATCTAACAGATGAAGCTTGCTTCTAAAATCTATAAATAAGAGGCTCCTCCTCTCATTTGGATCATTCTAAGCATTGGCTAGCTTAAGATAAACATGGAAGTTGTATTGAAGTTACTCCACTAAATATCAAACAAGCACTTGGTGAAGAACAAATCAAGAACATTCAGAAAACACAAGGCTTCATCTTTTGTTATACGCATACAAGTTTGCCAATCCTTCTCCTACGGATAACTCCATTCATCCATATATGTATCATTAGATCAAGTGATCTCCTATATCGACCATCATGTGTATAATATGTGATCGATCATTAATAGTAACCTCAACTACATTATTTGGTGACTCCACTTGATGGGAATTAAGCTACTGGACCATTGACTTACAGCCAAGCCCAAGGACTGGCAAGACGAATTCTTCCATTCTAACCGACCCCTATCGAAGCTGAGTACTTCTTTGCTGAGTCACCCTTCATACTAAGCTAAATGATTGTCCATCCAGCGACTGGCCTTGTATGTTCTTGATCAAGATCTGCATCATCTTGGTATTAGAGCCAGGTTTTGTTTAAGTTGTTGGTTTCTCTAAAGTTCTGTTTATACTTTGTTCTGCGTATGTAAAACAAAGCAAGTTACTGTATTTATCTTAATTGCTGAGTTTACTAGCTGTTGATTTTCTGGTTGGTGAGAGTGTTTATTTAAACTTTGAATTAGTAAAGAAAATGATAGATTTAAGTGTAAATGTTGGTGTTGGAGATAACAATAGTGGAGTTATCGACCATAGATGATGGTCATAAGAGACACTGAGAAGTACTGATGAGAGACTTGATGAGGTGGCTAACCTCTTAATAGATATGACTTGAACTATTCATACGCTAACTTATCGACCTACTGAAGCCATGTAAAATACCCCACAAGCTGCTTAACCTGTTAGAGGTCAGAACCTAGTTCGACCAGTTCAAGGTGGAGGAGTAAGTGGATGAGTAAGACGAAGGATAGACCTGAGAGAGCTTGATGAAGATGATAAGGAAGAGTATTTTGAATAAGAGCGCATACAAGTCCCTAGAACAGCTGACTATGTGAAGCTTTGGATTTCGAGCTTCAATGGATCCGGGAATGCTGATGAATATTTGGAGTGAGAAGAGAAGGTGGAGCATATTTTTTATTATTATCATTATGAAAATTACAAGAAAGTGAGAACTGTTGCTGTAGAGTTCTCCGAATATGCCACCATATAGTGGAAGAATTTCCAAGCCATGAGGAGACGAAAGGGCTATCGAGAGGTTAATACTTGGCATGAGATAAAGAGAATACTTAGAAACAGATTCGTGTTAGAAACTTATCTTCAAGATACTTTCATTCGGCTTCAAGAGTTGAGATAAGGAGGCCGGACTCTTGACAAATATGTTCAAGAATTTCAAATGCTTATGATTTGTTGTGAAGTGGAGAAACCACTGGCTTGAATAGTCTCAAGATTCATTACTAGGTTGAGAGGAGACATTTAAGACATTGTGGAGCTCTAACGATTTGACACAATGGAGGAAGCTATTAAGATTGCCTAACGAGTAGAAAGGCAAAGGAGGGGCTGACTAACGGCCAAGATGTCGACTAGTTGACCTGGATAAGTAGGTTACCGAACTCAATCGAGTACTTAGCCGAGCCGAAACATTGATCTCCAAGCCGAGCAGAAAGGCCGACTTAATGGTGAAGTGCTGACTTAAACTTATAAGAAAGGGTAAAGGTCTAGCAAGAAGAAAAGCTAGATCAAGTGCTTCAAGTCTCAAGGGTTCGGATATATGGCTGCTCAGTGCCCGAACCGTAGGATAATGGTCATCAAGGGAGATGTCTCGAAGTTAGAACTAGACAGTATAGATGAGGAACCCGAAGAGGAGAAGGTCCCTACCAAGAAAGAGCTGATTGAGGAGGACATGTTTGCTAAGGACTTGGATAAGTTACTCATGGTTGTCCGAGGTACTATGAATATGGAACCTTTACGAGAAGAGGAGTAAAGAGAAAATTTATTCCATACCACTTGTAAGGTGAATGATCAGGTGTGCACCTTCATTGTGGATAGTGGAAGCTATACTAATGTGGCATCAACAGAACTTGTTTCAAAACTAAAGTTACCGACTGTTGTGCATTTGAGGCCATAAAAATTGTATTGGTTGAACAAAAAAGGAGCATTACATGTTACTCGGCAAATAATATTACTGATCACTATAGGAAATTACTCAGACTAGATTCTCTATGACGTGCTACCAATGTGTGTTCCCTATGTGTTACTAGGTAGACCATGGTTGTTTGATAGAAGAGTTATCCACGACCGCTATAAGAACATGTATATATTTGAGAAGGATGATCGGAAGATCACACTGAACCTGATACTGCTGAGAGAAGTTAATAAGTTATAGACAAAACTTACTCGTGGATTAAAGAAGGCTTTGGTGATGAGTAGAGTCGAGCTTCGAAAGGCCATCAATACTGACAAGCCGACCTTTATATTGGCTAGGCGCCTATTAGAAATGAAGGAGTAGGGTGAACTATCCTAGGAAATCAAAGAGTTGTTGGACGAATATGCCGATCTGTTCCCAAAGCAGTTACCTGAGGGGTTGCTTCTAATTCGAGGCATAGAGCACCTCATTGACTTAATACTTGATACCACACTGCCAAATAAGCCAACCTATCAGATGAATCTTGAACAGGTTGTTGAGCTCCAACGATAAGTCAATAAGTTGCTAGAGAGAGGATATGTGAAGGAAAGCCTTAGCCTTTGCATTATACCAACCCTTTTAGTACTGAAGAAGGATGGAACCTGGCGGATGTGTGTAGATAGCTACGTCGTGAACAAGATTACTATCAAGTATAGGTATCCTATCCCCAGGTTGGAAGATATGCTAGATGAATTGAGTGGAGCCATAGTGAAAAGCTTAGAGGACCATGGTTAAATTACTCCGTGCATGACAAAGAACTCTTGGTGTTGATTTAAGCACTATATGTATGGTAGCATTATCTACTGCTAAGAGAGTTTGTTATCTATACTACTATGAATCTCTAAGGTACCTCTAAAGTCAGATGAAGTTGTCGAAGCGGTAGGTGAAATGGGTTGAATTCCTTGAAGGATTCAATTTTGTAATTAAATACAAGCAGGAAAAAAGCAACGTAGCTGCAGATGCTCTTTCAAGGAGACATGTACTTTTAACTGAACTATAGACCAGACTATTTGGGTTTGTAAGTATCAAAAAACAGTATTATGAGGATCCACACTTTGGACCCATAATCATGCGATGCGCTAGTGGAAGGATAGTGGATGAGTATCATGTGGAGGATGGTTACTTGTTTTGAGGTGAAAAATTATGCGTGCCGAGCTATTCACTATGGGAACTATTGATTAGGGAAGCCTACGATGGAGGACTCTCTAAACATTTTGGAGAAAGAAGGACTTATGAAATGTTGAATGATCGCTTCTTCTAACCAAGAATGAGGAGATATGTGTACTGAGTTGTCAAAAGTTATATTGTATGCAAGAGGGCTAAGTACCAAGCCGAGCAAGGTAAAGTAATGCCTTTACCAATTCTGATAAAGCCGTGGACCGAATTGAGCATGAACTTTGTTCTCAGACTACTATGAACTACTCGAGGTAAAGATTTTATAATGGTTATCGTGGATCAGTTCAACAAAATGGCATACTTCGTACTATGCTCAAAAACTAACGTCGCTTCAGTTATTGGTTCTCTTTTCTTGTAAAAGATTGTGCGATTATACGATGTACTGAGAAGTATAGTCTCCAACAAGGATCTAAAGTTCTTGAGCCACTTTTGGAGGACCTTGTGGTGTCGGATGAGGACTAAACTACTATTCAATACTTCTTGTCACCCCCAAGCTGACGACTAAACAAAGGTGGTTAATTGCACTTTAGGATTACTATTCCAAGCTGTAGTGGGAAAGAACTTGACTAATTAGGATGCCTGTTTGCTAGTAGTTGAGTTTGCTTACAACTAGATGGTGCATGACACCACTAAGTAGACTCCCTTCGAAGTAGTCTATGGTTTCAATCCTTAGTTACTCCTTGATCATACCCCTACACCTGTACCTGTGCAAGAGGACCCTGACACGAAGGCTAGAGCACAATCCCTTCAACACATTTATAACAAAATTACTCAGTGCATTGACCAAGAAACTAGTAGAATACGAAAGAAGACAAAGGGTAGGACAGCTAGACAATTCTAGCCAGGAGACTTGGTATGGCTTCACCTCAGCAAAGAATGGTTCTCGTACAAGAAGAGGAACAAATTATCTGTAAGAGCTGAAGGACCTTTCAGAATCCTCCAGAAAATCAATGATAATGCCTACAGATTGGAATTGTCCGAGGATTATGCAGTTGCTGACACCTTCAACATTGCTGACTTCAGTCCGTATCACCTTGATGGAGAACTGAATGAAGACCATTTAGATTTAATTCTAAATCCAAAACAACCTAGAGGGAATTATGGGAATCAAGTTACTGGATCACTAACTTGCAATTGAGTGTATGGACTAAAAGGATTGGCAAGATGAATCCTCCTGTTTTAGCCGACCCTTACCGAGGCTGAGTACTTTACTACCGAGGCTGAGTACTTCATTGTTGAGTCACCCTTCATACTAAGCTAAATGACTACCCATCTCACCGTAGTGCACTGAATTGAAGAATACTCACTTACATTCGAGCCTTCTAATGACTCGGTATCTTCCTTACCGAGAAGTAGGATAGAGAGATTCCAGGTTGACTAAGTCACCCCTATTCGAACAAGTAAGCTGTCCGTACTTTTTGTCCGCATCTCTAACAGCCTCACCAATATAGCGTCGTTACGTGTATAATATCATGTGTAGAATCCGTTGCACCAATGATTGTTTTCCTTGTATATTCATTTTTACCTCTTTGTATTTTGTATTTTGTACATTACTTCCTTAGGAAATGCCCTTTTTGTTTTTTCCCTTTTTGAGCAAGTTGCCCTAACTTATGGGTATAAATATCGTTGTATTTATAGCTAGAAGGAGAATTCAGATTACTAATAATACACTTTTGTATTTTCTTCCTTACATAAATACTCTGTTTACTCTTGGCATTACTCTTATCTTAACACTTAAGTAAGGGTAGGTGGTAAGTAACCTCATCGGATCAATTCGTGTATCATATTAAATTGTGCCATGAGTCCTCGGAATTTCCATTAGTGCATCATATCCTCTAGAGTTGTTTGTAGGTTTTGCTTACTTCTTCATTCGCATTCGTCCTATTTCGCACCATTCCCCATTATTTCTTTCAAGCTTTCTGCAAGCTCAGACTCATCTAGCAACCGACCTTATTTGTTCTTGGTTACAATCCGCATTACTATTGGAAAGAGATCACTTGTAACCAACAATGCTATATGCTAATGGATAAGAGGAAAGTTCTAATGTTTAGGAGATTAATCTTGCGATCACTCAGCAAACTTCAGCATCGGGTGATAACATAACGCTTGTAAACGTATAACAAAGATCTATTGTTGAGATATCCCTAATTGTCTATACTGCGAAGGAGAACACTCATGTTTTCAACCAATTCCTGGTTGCCTTTTCCCAATTTCTGCTTAGCATAGCAATTGCGATTATTAACCTAATAGATGTTCAACTTGCAGTGGTTCTCACTACATTATTCACGCAAGCTATAGACTTACTTTTGTTGTTGCTACCGGTGCTGTAATATTAACTACTCTTCAATAGGGTACTTAGTAGGTGTACCCATTATAGATCCTTGTAGAAGAGGATAATACGTGGTAGGAGGAAGGATTGCACCATATGTTACCTCCAACTCCTGTGGATCAAGATCTCCTGATAGTAGAAGATGCAAGAACCCAACTTAAAGGGTTATCATCATGTAGGTGCAATATCTAACTTGTTACTGTAGGTTTAGTTGCGATATGCAATATTACTTTAACACTCCAAGTTGAAATTGCTCCTATTCTTGATTCTTCCTCTTATGTGACAAGAGAAGATCTTGATAAGTATTTGAAGTAAATTTAGACCTCTTTTTCCGTAGGTATCATTAACTTGAAACTACCATATCCCTAAAGGATTGTTGGGAAACCATACCCTAAGGACTATGCAAGTCCTATGTTTATGAAGTTCAACAACAAACAGGGGAGTCCTAAGGAGCACATTCTTAATTTCATTGAGACACTTAAAGTCTACAAACTTGATGATGATCTTAAATTGAAGGAACTCTCCAAATCTCTCATGGAGAAAGCCTAAACCCGATACGTTAACCTTCCTTTGAGTTTGCAAATTCATGGGGGACTATGTACAAGCCATTCTCGAAGAAGTTCTTTGAAACACGAGAATGTGTCAATATCATAGACATGAGGTATATCAGACAACACCCCAAGAAAGACCTTGTGGATTATAATTGAGCGCTTTAGAGAATGCTTACTAGACATTCAAGATATATGTGATGAGAAAAAGCTTATCAAGATATGCATTTAGGGCATGTTTACAGATATCTTAAAGTTGTCATTAAGTTTCTTCGCAACATTAGTAAAAAATAATTAGGGGAAAACAAAGAAGTGAACTTAGAAGGAAGTGAGGACCTTTTGCGAAATCTATATGTAGAAGAAGTTATAGTAACAACAAAAGAACAAGGAAGGATACTTCTAATGATGCTCTACCATTCTTATGTTCAATGGATAAGGTTTGCGTCATCTTCGATAGATGGATTAAGGATGAGAATATCAAATTTCCAAGAGATGATAAAGAAACCATAACATAAGAGATGAATTGATAGGGACTCTTATCTCGACTTGATCCCTTACCGACCTGACTGCCAGACCCTCACATGTGTTAGACTTACTCCTACTAAGTAGCTATGCTTTATGAAGATAGTCGAGAAGATAGCCCTAAGGCCATTCGAGCTATATTTCGGAGCTGACCATAAGCATCTGACCCCAACTCAAACTAACTGCTCTACAGTCGGACTTGCTGGCCTTCGACTTGATCCAGATCAAGTCGGCCCCCGACTATAAATGCTTTTCTATTTTTGCTTACTTTGTATCATATTTCTAATATCCAGCTACCAAGTGACACGCGTCTTCTAACACAATATTCCAGAATGATTCTTACTTTTTTGTATTGAATATTTTGTCTCTTTTACCTCTTCTAGTATATTTCATGTAACCTAATTGTAGGAATACCTTTTTGTCTTTTCATACGTGTAAAGTAACCATAGTGAAGGGGTATATAAACCCCCACTTACTTGTACGTAGACAATTAATCATCAATACAGAAATGATTCACATTTCTTTTGAGTAACCTTAATGTTCTCATTACCCTTCAACTCTTATCTAGTGAGTGACCTTTCAATTTAGACCAATGAGTCACATCTAGTGAATTGTAAGCCGAGTAGGATTGTGTGGTGCATCATATTCATTTGGTAGCTGTTCAGACTTTCCTAACTTTTCTTTTGTTTCTTTCGGTTCACTTCGTTGTGGTGCTTCTTTATGTGTTCACCTTTGGAGACGCATTAAGAATGATCTTGAATATTGTTGGTATCATAGAATCATAAGTCATGCCTTTAAGGATTGTCAAAATTTGAGATGAATATTCCAAAAGACAGTATGAGATGGCGCATTTGTTCTCAAGAATAATAACGTCAGGATGCTAGAGATTGAAGACTCTGATAGTGAATAAAATTTTGTAAACATACATAATCAGCATGTATCAAAGGTAGAAGTTGCTTATCACTTATATCAATTGTGTAATTTCAATCAAGAAGTGATGCCATGTCTCCTATTGTTTATGATCATTCACACTTATCTTGTGATAATTCCGCTTCAACAAACGTAGCTAACATTACCGATGAACATCTTTATTATTCAATAATAGAAATGCTTCTCTTGATAAGCACTTGTTAGTCAACATGGTATAGTTGCATCGTTACCATATAGTCTATTCTTGAATAAATCCTGGTGTAGTTAACATCATTACCAGATATCCCTTATTGATATTGTTCGTGAATGAAAACTAGCATAGTTAAGATTGCCACTTGATCTAGTATAGCCAAGATTACTATTACCATCCATAAGCACATAGATATAGTTAACATCACTACTTACTATTCTTTATTCATGAGATCAAAGCGATCTTAGTTGTGATGAGTCGAAGCGACTCCATAGTAGGCTTGACAACCATAATGTCTCTTTTGTAGAATCAAGGTCAAAGTGACCTCATCTGTGTATGGTTAAAGCGATCATATCATGGTAGTTATAGCTACTTAGTAGAAGCATTTGCTCTTAAGCATGCGGTGAGTGCAATGCCCATTTGTACATATCACTCATGAGATTGAAGTGATCTTAGTTGTAATGAGTCCAAGCGACTCCATAGTAAGCTTGATAGCCACAACGCCTTCCTGTAGAATCGAGGTTGAAGCAACTTCATCTATGTATGATTGAAGCGATCATATCATGGTAGTTGTCCTCACTTAGAAGAAGCATTTGCTCTTAAGCATGTGGTAAATGTAATGCTCATTTTTGGAACATTATTTATAAGATCAAAGTGATCTTAGTTGTGATAAGTTAGAGCGACTCCATCGTAAGCTTAATAGCCATAATGCCTCTTTTGTAGAATTGAGGTCAAAATAACTCCATCCATCAAAGATCAAAGCAATCATGTTATGGTAGTTGTTAAGGGGTATGCAAGTGAGTTAAATGGGCTAACTCAGCCCGGTCCATAAGTTAAACAGGTCGGACTCATTTAGTCCACATTTTAAAGGGATAAAAAAAGCTCCACTCTAATTGGTTTAGAAAGCAACTTAAATGGGCTGGTTCGCAAGCCAAAGACATAAATGTGTTAAATGGATAAGCCTAAATGGCTCACTTTAACTTGCAAGTTGAACATGCAAGGTTCATTTGGCTTACTATTTAAATGAGCTAAAAAACCTTAGCCTAAACTGGAGATTACCTATTACATATTCGTTTAAAGTGGGTTAAATAGGCTAGCTTACTAGCCAAAGTTCACTTGCATATTTTAGTTATTATCGCTTAGTGAAATCATTGGCTCTTGAGTATGTAGAAGGTAATGTCTAAGAGATAGAAGTAATCTCAATTGTAATGAACCAAAGTGATCCTATAGTAGACTTAACAATCGCAATGTTGCATCATGTAAAGACTAAAGGAATCTCCATTTGATCACAAGATCCAAGTGAACTTTTACTAACAATCAAAACATTTATCTTACAGCTGTTTAGTGATATTCAAAGGATATCATATCCTAATAAGGAGTTATGGACTCAAAAGATGCACCTTTGAAAGGAGAAGACTATGGTGGTCCTACACTTTCATTAAGGTACTTCTATGATTAACTAGATTGAAGTGACTCTAATCAAAATAGCTTTATGTGAATTTGATCAATTACCTTAAGCAGCAATTGATCTTTAGGAGTCAAAGCGACTCTAATAAATCTAACATGTGAATGATGCTTCCAAGGATAGAGCCACTTCTAAACTTAAAGCAACTCCAATGACTTCATCTTGTTATCATTTGATTATGATAATCATAGTCTCCAAACATGCAATCAACTTTAAGGGAATTGAAGCAACTTTATGATGCATTCTAGTTGAAGATTTCATTACTACACTGGCAAATTCAAATTCTTAAGATGAGATGCAAAAATGACTTTCAAATACTTAAAAAAGTTGCTGCCCATCATACAATGACGTGCTATCAACTGGGAGAGAATAAGTTGAAACTTGATATGGAGGAGGTCATCTAAGCATCCTTGAATGTTGTGTAAAGCTTGGTCTTGACATGAAGACACTCGACCAAAGCCTACTAACTAATGCAAATAATTTATTCTCTTAATGATGTTTAAACTCCACAAGCAATGGAGTGTGGTTGTTACGAGAGGAAAAGGTGAAATTTCCTAGAACAACTTGACATTCATGGGAGGATGAATTGATGAGACCCCATTATAGACATGGGCATGCATAATCCCTGGGTTGTAGTGTTTATGCAGAAGAAGTCCCTTTGAAAGGTGAGATAGAGCCATAGGTATTCGTGCAAGCTAGCATGTCACTCATGGAGACTAGGTTTAGCAACTTGTGTTGACGTAGTCTTAGCCATTATCTGCAATCATTGAAATAATTGAAAGAAGCTCGAGTTGGAAGTCACAATTTGAAACTAAAGTTTTAAGCGTATTAATTTTGGAAGGTAGGAGATCTAGAGTTGACCATAGAACTGCTTATGCTAGGAGAGTGACTTAGAAGGAAGAAAGTCCACGTGAGCAACCTGAAAAAAAAAAAAAGAATCATTATTATTATCTGTTCCCAAAAAAGGGAGGACAGAGATAGGTTACGACATATCTTGCGAGTGGACCAAAAATTGAATGAAGTCAACGTTCCAAGCTAAGGTTCTATAAAACAAAAAATAAAAAATGGATTAAAGTGCATGAAACATAGCTACATGATTCATCATCCATGTGAGCTATATAATCCATGCCAAGAAATTAATGAAGTGTCAGTTATCATTGTCCAAGCATGTTTTGAATTTCAGATCATGAGAAATATTCAACAACGCCAGCAAAACATATCCATGCCAACAACATTCTGTCCAACAATAAAGGAGACTAGTTTTAATTCCACTAGAGCTCATCCACTTCTTGGTTGTCACTGCTCAGTAAAATGTAAGCACTGAAGCTTCAGATTGCGTCAAACAACAAAGAAAAAATCAGAGCGAACAAGCCAATGTGAAAATAAAAAAAGATATGTCACAGTCATGAAGACATTAGTACATGAAGCACGGTGTTTAGGTGTTTGAAATTGAAGCAAGAAATCATACCGAAGAAAAAGGAAAATGACACACATATGGAACTTGCCATGATAGGTTGTCAAATAATGAAAAGGAATTGGTTTCCTTCCTTTTTGGTTTGGTTTTGGCTGATCGAATAAGAAAAGGGTATATTAGAGTTGATCTACTACTTAAGTAGACATAGATAGGTGGATTTGCGTATCAAGATTCAAGAACGGTTGAGGAGCGGTTTTTCAAATTTTATCTTTTTTGGGTAGGCTTTATAGATGGAATTACCTCTTCTATATGGTGTTTCTTGCAAATGTAGAATTTATATAAAGGGAAGTGGCAACAAGATATAAGAAAAAGGGACAACGGACTAGATATCATGTCATCCACGAGAAGTTATTAGAGGCAAGGTAACAAATTAAATATTAGAATAGAAAATGAAGTATGCACGTCTATACATTTGGTAAAGTTGGGGGCAAATAATCGTGCACCATGTAGAAAATGGCAAAAGGATGTGGGGAGGTTGAGGAGAAAAGTAAAATAGAAAAAAGTATGTGCATCTAAGAAAAAAAAAAAAAAAAAGAAACTAGCGAACGTTAGATGATAGCTGGAAGGGAGTTCATTGGGCCATTGATATATACATATATAATATATATTTGATGCCTAAACACTTTCAATTTCGTTTGAAGGACATTAAGAAAATATGAAGAGATAAAATAGATATCTTATGAACATCCAATCAAGAGAAACACAAGGAATCCATGGAATCCATCATGCAACATCTACCGAAGAATTTCTTGAAGTCTAGAGTATTTAAATGATATGCGGAATATTTCTCTACCAAGTCAACAAACGAAAAGATCGCTACGAAACATTCAACTAATCAGTGATAGCGCTTTGAGGAGAATCTATAATGCCAAGTGGACTTGTTGAAAGGTCAAAAAATAAAGGCGAAATGAAACTCAACATATGCATTAGTTGACATTCATCAACTTTGAAGCCACGGAACTCTGCAAATGCTCCGACGATTTTACTTCTACAAAAACTCGTGAAAGAAGAAATCACCAAGAAGCTTCGTATCATCAGCATCATGTGACAAATGTTCAACCTAGCATTGGGTGCAGCAAAATAACTACTAGACCAAATTACTACACATTGAGAAGAGAACACTACTTCGACAAGCAACAATATTTCGAAAGAGTTGAGTCATCATAGCAACAACATAGTGTTTCACTCATACTCTATATAACAAGTCTGAAGAAGTTGATTCAATGAAATGTCCAAAATCCTTAGGTTTTGCCAAAGAAGCTTTTGGTTAGGGAGTAAAATGTAGAGGGTTATTTCGGTGATTAGACTTTTGGCTTAATTCAATACCATGTACCAGTTTAATAAGTTAATGATAGGGTCTAAAAGATTAGACCAAACAAGGATGTTTAGAGAAATATAGCTTGATAGGTTTTAAATAAGGATCGCTGAACTGGTTATTCTACTCTCAGCTTTGATTGACTTGTGTGTGAAAAGTTGGCTCGAAAGAGATCTCTCTCTACCTATTTAGACTTTGTTCAACCTCAAAAAGAGTTATTTGGACTAAGAGTAATGGGCTTATTTTATTATTAATGAGTTCATATTCTTTTATTATAAGTCATTGGACCAATCCAGAGCTCATGGCCTAAGCTCATAGTCCATATGAAGAGAATGAGTAATTAAGCCACTAGATGATTTAAGACCATTTAGTAGTTGTTAGTAACTCTAGATCTTAACTGTCAATCGTAGAATAATTCAACAACTAAAGCTTACCCCTAAAATCTATAAATAAGAGGCTCCTCCTCTCTTTTGAGTCATTTTGAGCATTGATTAGCTTGGGACTAACCTAGAAGCTCCATTGAAATTACTCCACTAAAGATCAAATAAGCACTCAGTAAAGAACAAATCAAGAACATTCAAAAAACACAAGGCTTCATCTTTTGTCTCGTGTGCACAAGTGATTGAGTTTACTTGTTCCTCCTTTTATGATCTCTTTGTTACATCCATACACGTGTCATTAAATTAAGTGATCTCTTAGATCGACTATCATTTGTCCATTGTGCATATGACATGTGATCAATCGTCAACGGCATCTCTACCTACATATATTAATTATGATGTATTTCAAATAAATTTGTTATTTTTACTCATATTATAAGCCAACATCAGCGCATTAGGTGAGCTTTCGGTATATTTTTATCTCTGACGAGTAATTACGGTTTCAAACTTCCAAGCTCCAAAAGCATATGATGGACTTTGCATCTTATTTTCACTGTCTCAGAGATGAATAATCCAGTTGGTTAATAGTAAGTAGTGATGCATCATTTATTTTCACAGACAGTGCTCAACCATTTTCGTACATACCCAATATAATATAATGTCAAGATTAAATAAACACACATACACATAAAAAAAAAAAAAGATCTTATCTTTAATGTTTATATAAAAGTTACTACAATTAATATATTAATAATGTATGTAGAAAATTTTGTGTGAATATTAAATTATATAAATATAATACATATTGTAGTTCTATATAACTATTTGATTGCTACTCACCATTTACATGTTTCAAGAATTGGTGCAAATACTATGGTTGTTGATAGTTTTAGGCTAACAAAGAGAATAATACCTTCTAACACTGAAGGTTAACAATGAAGAGGTACCAAAAAAGAAAAAGAAAAAGAAAAAGAAATAAAAAAGAGTCATAAATCAAAGGGGTAAAACAACAAAAACCTGAAATCAACTACTTCAACGTGACTATAAATAGAAAATATATGAAATATTATTTCACCAAAGAAAAACATTTTGACATGTGGAAATATTAAATAGAACTATTAGATGATTTTAATTTTTATTGAGATTTTTCTTAAGAAAATAGATATATTTGAAATTTTGGTAAAGAAATTACCCAAAAATGCATAGGTGAAATGGTAAAAAAAAGAAAAAAGAAAAAAGAAAAAAGAATCACGAGTTAGAAACTTTCTAATTAATTTTGCTTAAACGGATTTGCTCTACATAATTATTAATGACTAGTTGAGAACATGAACACTATATTAGGAAAAAAAAAAATCCAAAAGGTGCAAGGATCGTTTGATATTGCTACACATAAAAACCTACAAAGAATGAAATTGAAAAACTCATATATATTTCCATGATACAATTAGTACAAGGATTTAGAGCATGAAATGAGGGAATTCCTTAATAGATAACTTATACACATACTAAGTATTAGCATATGATAACAATAATAAAGTACGTATCATTACATATAAAATTCTCAAAATTCAAGTACATATATAAAGTTGAATTTGAAATTAAACTTACTCATGCAAACAATAAATGTTATAGATAAACAAAGAAAAAGAATCTAATGCCACATCCCTTGAGAGAAAATTAGGGAAAGAGAGGGAGAGAGAAGTGGATGGAATAAACAAAACGGGAGAAAGATAATGTCATTCCTAATTCTATTTTTATTTGAAGCTAAATTTGATTGCATTGAAAATGAAAATATTAATACTCAATACTATTTAACTACATAAGACAACACTATTATTGTGCATAACCTCTCTTAATGGAATATGTAAACAAAAAAAAAAAAAAATCAAGTATTATAGATTAAAATGAAAAATGAACAAACCATTCTAGCAAATAAGAGTATTGCAAAAGCTCGATTGAGAATTGCAATTTGAGTGCAACATTTGCCTTCAATTAAAACCTAATTTGATATGATTGTAAATGGAAGAATTACCTAATGAAAAATTACAAGATGAAGATTTTGATTAAGTGTAGCAAAAAAGGACAAAGAATGATTGATTTGGAGAGAGAGATAAAGAGAGAGAGAGGTGAAAGGAAGGAAAAAATAAATAAAAGATGAAATAGATATAGCAAGAGAGTACATAATAAATATGCAACATATCCACAATGAGTTGTATTTGTTTGAAAATACTAAGAGATATTGTAATGCAAAGACTTTTGAAATTATATGTAATAAATTAATGTTTGGAAGTAACTCGTACGAGAAGAAAGGTTCCTATATTCCCTAATCATAGCTTTCCATACTAAATTAATGTTTGTAGTTAAAATTGAAGCTACTTGGGGAAGCATGAAGTTTAAGCCAATAAAGACCTTAAGGGCTTGTTTTGTTCACTAAATGAAATTGAGTATGAATAAAATTGGGATTCATTAGGAATGGAATGAAGGGAGAATATATATCATATTGTTTAGTTCAAAAAAATTAGTAATAAGAATAGACTCATAATAAGAAATATTAGGAAACGTTTACCCTTACCTTTTTCCATCTTTACTTTCTCCTTCTCTGTCCACTCTCTTTCTCTCTATATAATTTATCCATCTCCACCATCTTTTACAATTGGCTCTTTCTCTCTCTCTCATCCAGTCTCTCTTTCTCTCTCTTTGTTTCTATCTCTCATCTCTTCTCAACTCTTTATTTCTCTATCCAAAAAATGAGAGAACATGTGTCTTACTTCTCCTATAGAAAACACAAGAAGCCATTAACCACAGACCCAAACCCTAATCGTCTTAACTCCACTTTTGTCACCTTTTGCTCCTCCTCTACCCTTTGTCGCAGTTCTTAGACCTTAGGTGAAGTTGCGTAGTTCCTTTTCTGGGACAACAGTCGTCGGATGTTGTGCAAGACTATTGTGCAAATCCTCAAATGTGGTGGTAATTTGCGTCGTATCAAAGTATTGAAGGAGGCAAGGTTATTATGGCAATTGATGCATGGTGGTGGTGGATGGTGGTTATAGGGCGGTGGTGGTAGTTCATGGCGATGGTGGTGATTTATGTTAGTGGAGAGAGAGTGAACGGAAGGGGTTGTTTTAGGGAAAAACAAAAATACATGATCCGAATCCTAATTCTTAGGTCTCCTCTATGAATTCGTATTGCGAGATTTTGAGGAATTGGAATTTAGAGAAATCGTGATCACGAGGTTTAAGGATAAACTAAACATAGCAATAAAGAATAAGAGAGGAATGGCAATTCCATTCCCCCTAAGTGAACATGCAATAAAAGAACTTGAGAAAACCCTATTGAAATTGTTGACAATCTTATATTGGCCTTATATGAGTTTTTCAATAAAGAAAAATGAATGATATTAGAAGCCTTATTAGGAGCCCCTTAAGAGTATAAGAAGAGAGGAAGCTTAACTTGAAAGACCTAACTTCTATGGGTAATTTGATGATCAAAATTTACTCAAAGTTAGTTTAACTTAATACAAATCTATAGGACTTAGAATAATAACCGTAATATGAAATTCGCTAAAATTTGATTTAAAATGAGGAAGCTATACCTATTATGAGATGAATGGACAATTGAGTAATAAATATAAGAAAATATGCATGTTGATGGGTGATTTGAGAGAAGGATATCCACCTTTTGAAGAGTAGGTTGTCTTCTTTTGAATCAAGAAAAGTAGGTTTTATACTTGCACTATGTGTTATAGTTGGTTAATGATGGTATGGCTATGACTTTACTGATTAAAATTTGAATACCATTACATAGTTTAGTTAAGTGAACTCATGTAATTGTTGGCAATGTTGTTAGACCAGGCTCGAATAGTTGACCTAAACATGTAAAATGGTTAAGGATTAAAGGGATAAATTGGGTTAGACCGCGGTTGGATTGGATTAGCTTTATGAAATGGTTAGGTTGAATCGAGATGAATTATTAAGATTAACCCGAGTTTGACAACACTTTGTTAGAGTTTAGATTGTTTGCTTATTGTATGAAAGCTTAGGCTAGGCTTATCTTAATTGAATTCAAATATATGTGGTGTTAAAATGCTTGATTCATAAAAGCTTGTTTTATGCATATGGAGTTGCATGTTTGTCAGATTGCGACTTAAGAACCCTAATTGTCTCATTTTGACTGGTATAATATGTATCAATAATTAACCTATGACTATAAAATCTCTTTGTTTGATGTTTAGATCAATTCACAATGACTTCACTATTTAAACTACTATTTATAGTCTTTTAGATTCGATAGAGTGAGTTTTTGAACCCTTTGATCTTGAAATGGACCATTATTAAAAAGTGGTGTGACCTATCTAATCTCGATAGGTTATTGATACTAGCTAATCCTATATAAGGATAAACTTACAATTATATCTCTCTAACTATTGCTCTTTTCTGTACTAACTTAGCTTGAATACGAGTTAAGAGGAATGTATTTCATCTTCAGATTTTAATAAATGTGCTAATTGTTAGGGAACTTTTGAGAGTGCTTTAGTTGGAAAAAAATGGCTTATTGAAGAAATAAGATGTTATAAAAGCATAGTTATTATGTATGGTAAGGTAATACTAAGTTATTGCTACAGCTTTCATTTGGCTATTTTAATATCATATGATATCAAATATTTCTTGTTTGTAATTGTTATTCACCATTTGACTATACTCAAATATTGTTACCAAGTGACTGTACTTCGGTACATATTGCTAAAATGAGATAGGCATTAAAGTTTGACATTGGTTGAGCTTACTTTATTCTCTAAAACACATTTTGCTCTCTCATATCAAATTGTTCTTTATTATGAGCACTAGAATCGCACCTTATGACATTTATGGCTATATCCTTTAACCAAGTCATCTAATTTTGCATTACACAAGTTCAAGGCATCTAGCCCATAAATTATACCCTTTTGGGTAAATTTTTCTCACTCGCTAATTTATAGTTATGGGTGACCACTTTTTTAGATAAAACAAATGCTTCCTCTTAAGATATGCATGCTAGCGTTTCTCTTATTGCATCAATTATGGTTTGTATTGAATTGTTCAAACCATGTAAATGTTTAAACCAAAAGCTAATTTGATAAATCTTTATAAGGAAAATGACATTGTGATTCTTTAATGCACCCAAACTTCATATAAGGATCGCCATTTCATTAAGTAAACCTTGTGGTGTTGTTATGAAATCTCATACTATGGGAAGGAAAGAATTTAGTAAGGAAAACATTTGGTAGGTCTTTGGAAATTAAGCCTTGTCTTGGCTTTGTCACGAGTGAAAATGGAAATAACTAAAGACAATAGCATCTTTATTAGTTCCATTGATTTTAATTACGTCTCAAATACTAGAAAAATTAGCCAAGAGCAAATTAGGGTTTAATTACTCCTTTAAATTGGTCTTGTTGGGCTAGTTAGTTATATTAAGTCAAATTTTAGTTCAAAATTGTTGATATTTACAACTAGTCTTGTCATAGAAGCCCATGCCTCATTATTGTTATGCATGACATAATTTCTGAAGGATTTACCATTATGTCCATTCTCATTTCTTTGATTCCCATTGCATAAAACCTTTTAGTTGGATCCATTTTATTTAGTTTTCTAAAACTCATGCAAAGTTCATAAATTGCTCTAATAATTTCCTATATTTTAAGATCAAGTGGTAGAGTTTTTCTATCAGCTTTATGCATACAAAGCAAATCACATGCATGAAAAAGAACCTAAGGGATGTTTAAAGCATACAACAACACACTAACTGCATCAAAAGTAAAAAAGTGAAAAACCATAAAGTTAAATGGTACTAGTTTTATATACTTGACTTCATGCTCCTATATGGATTACATGCTTGTGAAGGGTCACAATATGGAGTCAAGGATCTCTAAATCAACTTAAATAGTGGAGAGTTTAAGCTCAAACTTGATTTGAAAATTCAAAATTTGAGCTAGATTGGTACTTAAAAATTTAAATATTTTAAAAACCTATATATTTCTTAAGTTTGATAAAAGGCTCAATTTCAATAAAAATTTCAAATGTACATTTTTACAATCTCCTTGAATCAAATAAGTTAAAACTTACGACTAACTTTATAAGCGCTCTAAATAGTTTTAAGACCAAATTTGAGTAAATTCTTGATCTAAGTTCAAATAACATTAGAACTTTAGGTTAATATTATGATTTATACATCAATTTTACCGTTTTTTGTAATTATATATCTAAAATTTCAACTTATTTAATTATATATTTAATTGAAGATTTAATTGTTACTATTTATATTTTGGTTAATTCTAATTTATATCGTTAATCCAATCAGTATAATTAATCAATGAGGTGACCTCGTACAACTTTTTGCATGTGGTCGCTAACCACTCATTATAAAATAGTAGGTCACAACTTATTTAAAAAATGAGTTTTACAAGACTCACTAGTGACTATAAGTAACTACGAAAGGCCTTGAGAGATTCACATGACTCTTTTAAAACATGGACAGCTATTATTTTGGTTTATTATGTTAAATGTATAATCATTATGAAAAGAAGTTAATAATAAATTTTTAATTAGATAAATTTAAAATTTTTATATATAATTATAAAAAATATAAAAGTGAGATATAAATTATGATATTTTCTTTTAGGTAATACGGAAAATTTACGCCATAAAGCATTTCTTTTGGGTTAATAAAGTAGGGAAACCTCGTTGCCCCCATGGTCAAAGATCAAAACCTTACAGGGACATAGATACGGCCAGTCAAAGTGTCCCAAAAGCCCCCGACGTTGTCTGTTGTCGTTCATCTTAACAAAGAGTATCTACAGCTACTTGAAAATTAAATTCACTCGCTTAGCTTTAAGGTCAGGACAAGACATTACACTAACCGGTCACTCTCTCTCTCTCTCTCTCTCTCTCTCGTCTCCGTCTCATTTTGAACTCCAACTCTCCTCTCCATCTCTGCTCTCCCTCTTCTAGTCTAATACAAGTCCTATTCGGGGTGCTTACAGCAACTCAACCGTTCGGGGGTTCTAGGGTTAGGGTTTTGCGTGGTTGAATTGAGGGAGGAAGAGATGCAGCAGCCACCGCACATGGTTCCTGTTATGCCTTCATTTCCACCAACTAACATCACTACCGAACAGATTCAAAAGGTATTTGTCGCCATGTTCTTCTGCTTTTTCCTTCCGCTAGCGATGTCTTGCGTTTTGTACAATCTATACGTATTCTTTATTCATATTCAGGGAATAAATACTGTTGAAGCTGCTGCATATGCTATAGATAGAGATAGGGACCTCGAAAAACATAGGTCAACTTCTACTTTAGGTCGAAAAAGGATCGAATATAAAGATGAAGTGAAATTAGGTATTTTCAATCAGGAATCGGGAATGCTAGGGCAGCTTCTTTTTGTGTTGAAAGTTAACATGTAGGAAATATGTACATCAATTCTTATTGTGCCGGGATATATGTTGATGGTCCCGGCTGCTAGGAAATTGAGGTTGGCGTGGAAAGGGATCAGGGCAAGTCACCTTGCCCTGTCCGACTTGAGTAACACGAGCTATTTATAAATTGTGAGAAGACAGTACAATATGTAATGGAATAGAGAAACTGATTAGTCTTAAAGGTTACAAGATTAATGATGGTGGAGGATTCCTGTTCTGAATGTGATGGTGACGATGCTTGCTTGACATATTGGATGATCTCTTGCATAATATCCACATAACGTTGATTGCCTAAGCTAATGAAGACATAGCTTGAAAACCTAGTTCTTCTAAAGTTTAGTTTGGGGCAGAGATGATTCATGTTGAAGAATTATTGACACAATTGTGATGTCTTAAGCAGGTGAATACAAGGAAAAGTTGCTTCTTTTGGAAATTTCATTTAATGTATGTGGATTTTGATTGAGCATAAGATCAAAAGAGTAATAAAGTTGGATATTTCACTTTGCAGAATTCCATGTCCTTAAATGTTGAAATTTTTTTTTTTTTTGGCTTTACACATGTGGTTGGTACATAATTTCCTGGATTATGGAAGGATATATAGAGTATGTGGCACAGGTTATGTCGCTAGATTCCAAATACGTGTGTCACTGAATTATTTTATTTTATACTTACATTGGGAGTGCATGCTGCATCTGTGTTTCATATTGGCTTTTTTTTTTTTCTTTCCTTCCCACACCCTCCACAACTTCATCGGTGATTCTACTTCTCTCTTCCTCCCTTATATCTATCACTTTCAGTGATATAGAATGGAATCGTCCTGCATTCTGGACATGCAAGTAGGGAAATAAGGAACTTAGTCTTATAGGGGTAAGCATAACTTTGCTGTAAAATCACTACAAATTTTGTTTCCTCCAGCCATTAATGTTTGGACTCTAAAGACCCCTCTTTGTCATTGTGATAATATCAGCCATTAATGTGTGGAGAAGATTTAACCCCTCATACATATCTAATGTGCTCTATGAAAAAAAAAAAAAGTTGCTTATGATAGCATGGTGATATTATCACAATTATACAAGATGAGTTGAATTATCAACAGTCATGAGAACAGCTCATTCCTAACCCGGCTTTGTCAACACCAAATGTTGCATCTCTGCATAATCATCCTCATTTCACATTTGCTCATTACATGGCAAAGTTGCAATTTTAGCGTCGTTTTTTCCTCTCTATTCTTCAAGATTGTTTTATTCTTAGCTGCCTAATGAATGTAAAATTGTATGATTCAGTACCTTGATGAAAACAAAAAGTTGATCCTAGCAATATTGGACAATCAAAATCTTGGAAAGCTAGCTGAATGCGCACAGTAAGTCTCCCTCCCTCCCTTTCTTTCGTCCAACACGCTCATCCTGCAATTATTTGATTGCTTTCTGTTCTAATTCTTCCTGCTTTTGTCTGGATGATGCATCACAAACATTGAGACTTAATTTTTATCTTCTGGATAAGCTTGAGTTTATAGGCATTTTTGGTCAGGTGATATATGAGTTTCCTACAGTGTGCTTGCATGTTTTCCTGTTCCATCTCAGTGAAATTAATTACAAGTAAAACATATTACACAGCATGCTTAATGAGTTATGCCCTTATAGGTGGCTCTTCTATAGTTCATAATATCGATCAGAGAATGACTAATCTCAAAATAATGGCACTCAGCATCGGATGTTGTTAATAGGTATGAGCACGTGCCTGCACTTTGGTTATGTGCATGCTTTGACATAGCTTATAAATAGACTTGATAAATTTGGGTTTTTATGAGTTATGAGGGGCTTTTTAATTGTTCATAATAGGGATCAGCAAATGACTAATCTCGAAATAATGACACCCTGCATTGTATGTAGTTGATAGATATGAGCATGTGCCTGCTAATGTGCATGCTTTGACATTGCTTGTAAAATAGACCTGATAAGTTCGGGTTTTCAGGTACCAAGCTCAGCTGCAAAAGAATTTGATGTATTTAGCTGCAATAGCTGATGCACAGCCGCAAACACCAGCAATGCCTCCACAGGTACGTAAAACTGTTTTTGCAGTTTGCTAATTTTCTCTCTCCAGTCTTTCCTCATTTGTTTATCAACCACCTATAGATGGCTGCACATCCTGCAATGCAGCAAGGAGGGTATTTCATGCAGCATCCTCAAGCTGCTGCAATGGCTCAACAGCAAGGGCTTTTTGCTCCAAAAATGCCACTGCAATTCAACAATCCACATCAGTTACAAGAGCAGCAACAGCAACTACATCAGCAACATCAACAAGCCATCCAAGGGCAGATGGGCCTGCGACCAACTGCACCAAACAATGGGCTTCATCCATCACTTCATGCTGAAACCAATATGGGTGGTGGTGGCAGTGGAGGACCCCCTCCAACTTCGGGAGATGTACGTGGAGGAAGTAAGCAAGACAATTCTGAAACAGGGGCAGCAGCTACAGATGCCCAGGGGAACTCAGCAGCTGGGCATGCCAGTGGTGATGGGTCTGAGGAGGGAAAATGATTGCTTTTCCAGAAATTGTAGCCCATCTTCTGTGGCTGCTGATGGTAGGTCTTTGGTAGATTTAAATGGGGTCAATTTGAAAAGAGGGGGTGGGGGGAACATTTTTACTTATTTGTAGGTTTGATTTTATAAGTAGGTTGTTGCAATGTGTTGGAAGGGTGTCCTTTGCAACCATGTTGTCAATCAAAAGATGTGGGAAAGCTTGTATTGTATCCTTACTGCTGTTTGTCACTAGGGAAATGACTTAAGAGTGCGTTGGTGGGTTTCATAGTTTGATTATGTATGGTCCTAGTCAGAAACTTTTGCTGATGCATGTGACATGCCCGAAAGAATAAGCCTATTTTGTGCTTTTTTCTTTTCCTGGCAATGAATTTTGGTTGTATTTGCGAAAGTTAATATTTACTTAAATAGTGAACTGAAGGACATGATCATCACGAGTAGTCGTCCCTATCTGAAAGGATATTTCATAATGATCTTCTTATCCCTAATATATATGTATATGTGTGTATGTATATATGTACGTACGTATGTGTGTAATGTATGTACGTTTTTATGAATGTCATTAATTTTGTTTGTAAGATTTTTAGGTAGCATTTGGTTGTGCGTTTTTTATGGTACTGGATTGAATAAAAAATTTTGTTTCATGTTAGGTTTGTAAATTTATTTGGTGACTAGACAAAAATTAGGTTGATGGGCTAAATAAAATGATTAAATTTTGTTTCATTTATGTTATGGTATAAAAATGAAATTTGTTAAACAAAAACAAAAAATATTTTATATTTCTTAAAATATCCTTTTATTTTATAATAGAAAGTTAATGAATATAATTTTTATTAAATATTATAAAAAATTATTTATTTTATAATATAAATAATTAATTTTTTAATATAAATTTTGTATTTAGTATCGTGTAAATTAAATATGATATAATAAATTTATGTTGTTCAATTTTTTTTTATATTTGATCTGTTCAATTCTTTTTGTTTAATCTAATTCTTATAAGGTCGCTTGTCTTTTCCCTATATTTTATATAGATCTTATATACATGTGTGCGTGTAAATTAGAGTTGGCAATTAGTGTTAGCGGGTGATCTTTTGTGTCTCTATTCATATCAATGTTAAAAACATATGAAATTGAATAGAGATTACAAATAATTAAATTATAATATAACCGATGAAATTGAATAGAGATTACAAATAATTAAATTATAATATAACCGATGAAATTGAATAGAGATTACAAATAATTAAATTATAATATAACCATGTTTAATTATGTTTGAATCATGATTCCTTATAGTATATCATGTCGTGTCTAATCGCGTAAATAATTGTATTGTGTTGTATTTAGTTTTATCAATGATATATCAGCAATTGCCAGCCGTAATGAAGATATAGATATATCTATTTTGTTTGATCCGTGTCGATTACATGTATGCACACACTATGGTGATGCACTTGCTATTGGAGAGTCTACAAAGTATAAAATAACCATGTAGCAAAAGTTGTATATTTATTATTGTTAACGGCTTAGAAATTGCAAAATGTTTCTTCCTTGCGTCCTTTTTAAGCATCTATCAGCAAAACTTCTCCCTTTCGTTCATCTAATACTAGAAACTTTTATTTAGGTTATTGGTTCAAGATAGAGTTTATTTATCTAAAATGAGTTAAGTTTAGATTCAAGTTTTGGTGTAAGTTGGTTTGTTTAGACTTATGAATAGACTTATAAGTTATATATATATATATATATATATATTATAAATAGTATATATTATATTATTTAAATTCAAAAACCAATATCTATATGATATATATAAATATATAATATATTATAGAATAACATGTAATATATATTCTAATCTTTATTTACTATTTATTTATAGATTTCTTTATTTTGAATATTTAGATTTGTACATAGAGCTTGACTTAACTTGCTTGAGGCTCGGGCTTGATCAGTAAAGGAGTTGAGTTTGAGTCCAAAATAAAATTTATTTATTTAAATGAATTGAGCTCGAATTTCAATTTGTAAGTTCGATAAAAACTCAGTTCAAGTGCAAACTTGATAATTTTTAACAATACAAGAGTACAAACTATAGACTTGAACGTGAAAGATAATACCACAATATGGTAGAGGAAAAGGCCAAGTTAAATTAACTCTTAGGTAAAGTTTATGTAAGAGTTTAGGGATTAGTTCTCTTTTTTGAAATGCCAAAAGGGAGACTAAAATTAAATTCCCCCTTACCTAGAAAAGTGATATAAAATAGCACATAAATAATTGCTTGAGCTCATGTAAAAACATTCGAGACCTCGACTTACATGATGCTCTTGTCATGTAATGAATTGAAACTATAGCCCCAATTAAAGCTATAACATTGGTGGGGGGAAGCCATTAGCAAAGGGTTGGTGGAATTCTACAAATAGGAGTAAGATAATTTGGTAGTGAATAATAAGAAGAGGAGGAGAGGACTACGAGTGATAAATCTCTAAGTTAGCTGAGGAGAAAGGGCAAGATAAGGGAAAAGATATTTAACTTAAGACCTGTGGTATTGAATAGACTCCACCATGCCTTGGAATATGTAAAGAATCAGTATATAGTTGCTTAATTTGAGAATGGAGAGGAGTAGATCCTAACTCAAGACAATAAACTCTAAAGAAATCATAAGATTAAAAGTTGCTACAGTGTAGAGTTTAGCATTGGCAATTGGTAGTTTCTATCAATGACTTTGAGTTTGTCATTAGTATAGTCTTGTTAGATAGGATTGATGCCACCATCATTCTTCAGTCCAATTGCATTTGCTTGATTTGCCAGAAGTCCCAATCTATGATATCGGTAACTAAGAAAACAGATTAAATTACAATGTTTATTACGATAGAGCAAAATATGGGGGAGGACGAGACAACTTGATTGGTGCCCTTTAAGGAGGGAAAATAGAAGAGAATTTAGTAGGGGTTCCACCTTTAATGAGGGATAAATAGCAGCTGAATAATCGGTGGGAGCAGGAAACAATTGTAAAAGTAACAAAGAGAAGTACAGACTGGGACAACCAATAGATCTTGAGAAGTTGACAAAGGAACCTATAACAAAGCATCACATTTGATGATGAAAAACTGTCGGAAATGTCATTACTATAAAGAAGAAAATGGATGTTGGTTGGAGGAACATATAGAATAGTAGACAGATGTTACGGGGAGCTCCCATTTACGTGGGGAAGAATATTATGGACAAATTATCAAGAGTTTGTAGTGTCGCGGGGTCCATAATCTATCGGCCTGGTCACTTACGGTCCAAGATCAAGGTCCACCTTGAAGCCTTATTAAATGTATTTATGCTAGTGGTAGGTAAAATTGTTTATAGTAATTAAACCAAAATAATCACAACCAATCATTTGAGGATGCTTCATGTATGTATAGGTGGTCCTACAAAAGTTGTAAACCGTCTGTTGATTAATACTTTGTTCACTTGATTTTTTATTACAGTGTTTACTTGATTTTTTATTTCCGAATTGTAATTCCTCAAAAATCTCTATTACATTAAATCAAGTAATAATCATTTAAGGATGCTTCATGCATATATAGGTGGTCCTGCAAAAGTTGTAAATCGTTTGTTCATTAATGTCTTGTTCGCTTGAGAAAAATTAGAATTCAATTCTCCTCTTATTTTTTATTACAGCATTCACTTGATTTTTTGTTTTTAAATCACAATTCCTTAAAAATTCCTATGACGTGAAATCAACTAATAGAGATTTCTTAACTCAACTAAAGAATCATAATTTTTCACAAAATTTCATATTTTTTTTTTTAAAAATAACCCTATATCAATTTAATGATGATCACCACCACCACCTCCATTGTCATCGCTACTACCGACCGCCGTCACCATCATCATCGCCACCAAACAACGTTACCATCACACTATTATTACCATCATCACTCTGCTGCTACCACTATCATCGTCACCGTTGTTATTGTCACTGCCGCCACAACCACCGCCGGTACTACCATCACTTATGAGCACTACTATTGTCACTACCGTTGCTATCTTCACCATCACTACTCCTACTCCCTCCAAGCCATTACCCCAGCCATCACCATCATTATCAATCACCGCTACTGTTACTGACACTATTATACTATCATCACTGCTCATAACTGCCGTCGACTATTATCACTGTCTCTGTCCTCACAGTCGATTTTTATTACTACCATCTATTATTTTAAAATTATTTGAGAAAAATCAAGGGTATTTTAGTTATTAAAATTCTATTACTTATCTATTTTTAAGTTATTTATTAATATAACTAAACAAAATAATAGATATTACACTCTTATTACGTTTTTTAAGAATTTCAATTATATTCCTTTCTTATTTTATTCGATGCAGTGAACGAGTTGTAAATGAAATAAACTGTTTCAAGATACCTCTCTCTATTTTCTTATCTTCAAATTGTGTGTGTTGTAAGTTAAACTAATTTAGCATTCTCAAATAAGCTTTGAAGTAACTAAAAGCTATAATAAAAACCTTTAAGAAAAAACCTCATCAATACTAGATTGATATTAAAGAAGGCTTAAAGGCCTCTTGATCATTGATATGGAGGCATGTGGATTAAGCCATCAACTTTTTGTGGATATTTTAACATATAATTTTTATTTATTTACCTTAGCCTACCGTGCCATATAATATTATGAAATATTGGAGAAATATATAGGCATTATGCATCTTAAAATGAGAAAACAATATAAAATATAATTAGAAAAATATAAAAATCTATGGTAACTAAAAAACTATCGTTATTCTCCACTAACCTATTTATATTTTTTCAATATTTTTTCTTTTTGTTGATTAAATAAAGTATATTGTGGAGTAGATAACACATTTACCTAAATTACATCGATGCTATAAAAGGCACGCAACGTATATGTGGTTTCGCCATAAAGTAACGAAGCAGGTTTTTTTTTTTTTTTTCTTTTTGCCAATAGTAACAAAGCAGATTAAGTAGAACAACTTATACTGTAGATATATAGTCATAGAGCCGGTATATAAACACAGAAAACATGTATATGTAAAAAAGAGAAAAAAAAAAAAGTTTAAGATTAGAATATTATATGAACATTTATAGGGAGAGGGAATTATTCCTAATCCATCTTACTAAAATTGATACTTTTCATACCATTTACTTATAGAAGTCTAGATAGACAATATTGTATTTTGAAAAGGTAAAGGAGTTCAAAATTATTAGAGTAAGTATAAATAAAATTTTAATATTATGATATTAATAAATAATATATAAATATTGATGAAATTTTGATAAGTAAAAATATAATTAATATTTATATATTACTTATAATCGATTTTTTTTTTTTTTTTTTTTTTTTTTTTTTTTTTTTTTTAAGCAGGGCTAAAATTGATTTTACCCTCCTAAGTTACGCCCCTTGCCCACTCTCTTTGGGGAAAAGCATCACGAGATGGTCCAGACATTATGGTCATGCGGCTTTTGTCTTTTTAGCCAATTCCAGGTTTCGTGGAGTCCAAATTAACAGAAGACAAAGTGATCGCAGATCCACTGGACGTCGTATGGGGGGAGAAATTGTAATATATCTCTAGTCTTTATTTTTACAATCAAGCTTTTAGATCCAAACCTCTTAAAAATTTGCTTTTTGGATTTTTAGATCACCAAGTTGTTGCTCTTTACTCTTGACATTACTATTTCTTTCAATTTTATTATTTCTTTCATTATTTATACTAAAATTACAAGAAAAAGGCACCCTTTTAGTGCTTAATTTTAGAAACAAAAATTGTGCCTATGAAACAAATATGATCTAATAAATTTGTAATGTAATATATGATTTTTAATGGAAAAAATATATTAAGTGTGAGTGGATAGTAGATGTCATAGTATGACTTAATAACTATTTGCAAACTTGCAATGCTCTAATAAATTTATGATGTGAAAAAGTTCGTCTATGGGAATAGTTTTCAGCTTTTGGTCTTGAAACTATATTGATAATATATGTATATATATATATATTGAGAAAATTTGTGTTAAAATGTGAGGTTTTATTTAACATTTTGAGATTTTTAGTTTAAATTATGAACTAAACCTTTTCTTAGGTTTAGAAAAATTATAAATTAAATCATAAAATTAGATTTGGATTAAAATAAAATCGAATAATAATATTAGATTAATTATCAAACTGTGTCGAATTCCTTGGTGTAACGGTGAGGGGGATAAATTTCTCAATATAGGAAAGGCCGTTTTTTTTACCCTGACGCTGACGCATATGTAAGTTAGGTTATGAATTGTGTTGTACTTGTACATAACCTAACTTACATGAATCATAAAAGCCAATAAACGCAAGAGAGAGTAAATAAGAGAGAACAGAAAAAAAAAAAAAAAAAAAAAAGAGAGAATAAATGAGGCGGGGCAGAAGATAAAGTTAGAGAAGCATGAGGCCTGTGAAAGATAGCCTTGCTGGGTTAATTTAGTTCTCATACGTCCCCTTCCACCACCACCTCTTCCATTTCCACTTCCACTTATGGTTTAGCAGCAACCATCCACCTCTTCCTCTCTCTCTCTCTCTACCAGCTGGGATCGTCCCATCCTCAGTAATCACTTCTCATTCGCTAAAACTTCTTGTTCTATCGGCATACCATACTAACAGTAGCACTAACTATTAGGCAGTGTTAGGGTTTGGTTTCGGAGATTGGAAGCCATGGATTTGAATTGTCAAGTAATGAACTGCTCTCCTTCTTCATCTCCATCCTCTGTGTCTCATAATCCCAAATTCAACCTCAATTTCTTCCCACTGTACGTAACCCAACTTACTGCAGCTCTTAACTTTGATTTTCCTTACGTTTTCCTGTTTGCTCATAGACCCATTACTAGAATCACATGGTGCTTACATTGTTTGCGTAGTTTCACTCTTAAATGCTTGCAGTTCAATTCATGTGTGTGTGTGTGTGTGTGTGTATTTGATATCCTTGGATTTTGCATAACATGACACTTGCACTATTGGATTTTTGGTGTAGTTTGAGAAAGTTGGGGGGAATATGAAAGGAAAAAAAAGGGAAAAAGAAAAATGGATAATCGTGTCAAAATTCCTAAATTTTAGTTCAGCTAAGTGGTAAATGTTTTAACCTAGCCGAACAACATTTTTATGGGAGTGCTCAAGTAGGCTTTTAGATTACTTTCGTAGATTCTTAAAATCTTATATAGCTCCTGAAAACGATCCATTAGAGCACTTATAGGACTTATTTCGTTCACTTAAAACATGTAGGACTAAGATCAATTTGATGTATCAAATAGGACTTCTGGTGCAATCATCTCAAAAGATTTATCTATTTCTGAATGATAAATTCATGTGTACTAGGAGGCTCCAACCTCAACCACATTGCAACCAGAGGGCGAATCGATGTTTGAGCTCGGGTATAGGCATACATTTGGAATCCATTCATACCCTAAAGAATTCAAGGTTAGTTGGTAAATATGATAGTGTGTGCATGGAATCCCAGCATTTATTATCTAGACCACACAAGTACTTGTCCCCCTTGGGAGCCCTAGTCACTTCACAAACACAAAATATCCCTGCCTCACCCATTGTTGCCGATGAAAAGATTGGAGTTTTGTTGCTGAATCTTGGAGGTCCAGAGACTCTTGATGATGTCCAGCCTTTCCTGTTTAATCTTTTTGCTGATCCGGTATTCTCCTCTCTAGCTGCCTCACAACTACTTGCACATGCACACACCTGAAAGTTCTTTTATTTGGTTTATTGTATCTGTGGATATCATTTCAGTCATCTGACTTCATGCTATCGGCCAGGATATCATTCGATTGCCAAGGTTGTTTCGTTTTCTTCAAAAGCCTTTGGCACAATTTATTTCAATTGTTAGAGCACCTAAGAGCAAAGAAGGTTATGCATCCATAGGTGGCGGTTCCCCTCTTCGTCAAATAACTGATGCACAGGCATGATTTTTGGTTTAATTTTGGTTGGATGGATGATTTGATATGATGATATTTTAAAACATCAATTGTTATGCTATATTTAGAAATGTTATATCGTGCATATAGCTTTAGCATTTAATATTTTTGTGTAATTGTAAAAGGTCAGTCTCCAATTTTCTTTTCTTGGAGGACTTTCGCTTCTGTTTACTTTCAGAGGTTTCCATCAGAAAGATGTGAACAACAAAACTTGTTTTAGTAGCCATGAGGCTGTCATCCCCTTTTCAATTTACAGCACCATCATTGATGACTACTACAATTTCTGGTGGTAAAATTCTTAAATAATGAAAAATAAGGAGTTTCTTCACTCATGTTTCATTACAGCTAATACCTGTTTCTTGCTTCAAGTGCTTGATTAAACCTTTTCGTAGTAAAACTTGATGGTATGGATTTAATTACCAACTTTTTCTTTTGTGTAATTCTGTTCCATCATTTTGATGGTGTCATGCTGGGAGAATATATTGGATCTCTCTGGTTAGCCAGAGGTTTTAACTGATGGACATAAATTGGGTGATTATGGGTGTTTATTCAGCAAGCATATCTGGAAAAGTTTTCTCATAAGTTGTGGACTTGCATATATTAACTGGTTTCATTTTCCAGGCTGAAGAGTTAAGAAAATCCCTTTGTGAAAAGAATGTTCCTGCTAAGGTGTATGTTGGCATGCGATACTGGCACCCATTCACTGAAGAAGCCATTGAGCAGGTACAATGTCTTTTATTCTGTTATCTCCTGTGAACACCATATTTAAAAAAAAAAAAAAAGTAATGTAGCATCCTTTGACTTCCAAAGATTTAGTTGGATAATTCTGTTATTATGGCCACTGGGACAAGTATAAAGTCTATCCATTTTATTTTAATCTCGAGATTGATATCATTTTTATATACTCATTCTCTTAATGTTGGCAGTAGGAGGTTTTTTCTTCCACATCTTTAGTCTGGTTTTTCATATCTTCAGGATGATATTAAGCTTACATTTTCCATATGTAGTGGTAGGTTTTCATGGTTTAATTATAACTTCAGCGGTATGAGGATTCATGACTTTTATGTAATTAAGGTATTCTTGTGTAAAATGGCTTAAATCAAAATCAGATGGTTAAAGTAAAACTTTGTAATTTTAGTATTTCTGTCAGATATTAAAGGCCTGTTTTATATGCTGTTCATTGTGCAAAAGCTGTTGCATAGGATGTTTGTATTGGTCTAGTTAATCCAGTACTTACAATGTTTAATGTGCAATTTGCTTGCTTTTTGTGCAATAAGCTGATGTGTTCCTTTTAGATGAAACCATTGATTTTGGTTGTACTGTTTTTTCTTTTTCTTTGCATAATTTTAGTTTTTCCTTCTTCTGTTCATTCTCTCAGATAAAAAGAGATGGGATCACAAAGCTAGTTGTGCTTCCACTGTATCCGCAATTTTCTATATCAACAAGTGGTTCAAGCCTTCGACTCCTGGAAAGTATATTCAGGTGGTCATGAATTACAATTTGACTGTTGAAGATCAGACAATGTCAATTTAGCTGACTAAGTAATTTTGTTACTCTCAGGGAAGATGAATATTTAGTCAACATGCAGCACACTGTCATACCTTCTTGGTATCAGCGTGATGGTTACATAAAGTCTATGGCAAATTTGATTGAGAAGGAGTTAAGGACTTTTGATAATCCTGAGAAGGTATTGCTAATGTTTCTTTGTTATCTTTTTTATCGACTTTTGACATGCATGTAAGTGTATCAATCATTTTGATTTGTGCTTTTCTATCTATGGAGAAAGTATTGTTCATTGGATCTCCTATAAAATGTTGTTTTTAAATGGAGAAATAGCTTCTTATGCCATACGGTTACTTTGTTTAAAATTTTACGCTTTCATTTTGCTTAGCTGTTGCCTCTTTCTTCTATCAGTAGGCACCATTCTGGTGCACCCTATATTGTGTTTCAGAATGAATAAGAAAGTGGAAAACTTTCAGAAATGAAATGTGGAACTCATGGGTGTTATAAGGGAGATGAAATTCAGCCACCAGAAATTTTCCCTTGTATATGGAGTATTGTGGTTGTAATTGGACCAGATATCTTCAGGCAGATGAACAAACCTATAAGATCCATACACTAGATTAATCTACAGTTTCCTTTACAGATAGCCCAAGTGGTGACCTAGGTGGGATTTGATCTTGGGGATGCAATTTTTCCTTTCCTTTTAGTTCATTAGTTCTCTCTCTCTCTCTCTCTTTCTCTCTCTCTGCGATGTGTTATTCTTATATGGTGATCGAAGTTCAATCTCTATCTCTTTTACTCTGTTGTGTTTCTTTCTTATACTATGAGCACATTATAATTCTTTGCGGAATAGGTTGTGATATTTTTCAGTGCACATGGGGTGCCACTTGCATATGTGGAAGAGGCTGGTGATCCATACAAGGCAGAGATGGAGGAATGTGTGGACCTAATCCTGGAGGAGTTAGAAAAGAGGAGAATAACCAATTCTTACACTCTGGCTTACCAGGTGCTTCTTTTTGTGTGTAGCTTTAGTGATCGTTGATGTACCTTATTTTTGGTACTGGTTCCAGTTTGATTTTAATATGTCGATGAGAAGCTATTCTCTATGATTTTGTGGTGATTTATCTATTTAACTTTTTTTTAGAAACTTAATGGTATTTTATTAGATTAAACTTTTTTTTTTTTTGGTTAAGCTATATTGTTGGTCAAGCATTGCTGGGATTAGACAGCTGTATTGCTGAATTATAATTAAGAGAAGGAAAGATGTTAAGAACGAGTGGGGGAAGAAAAGAGGAAAAATGAATATAAGAACTGTGCATATGTCTTAACAGCTTCAAGGCTAATATTGTGGAATTCTACTTCTTCAGAATCCTATGTTTGGTAGCACTGTGCCAGTCTAGACAACTAGAAGGGGATAGGCCTTAAAGCATGCTTATAGAAGTTCTTCAACCTGAGTGAAAATTTCATGTTTGCATTTTCCAAATTAATTAGAGTGGCAGCAATTATTTTTCTTTTTGCTCAGAAGTTATACCCATGGCCTCCCTGCTGTTGCCTCTTTGGTCCAGTCTGGCGACCTAGGAATTTGCAGAATTATAGGACACTAGACGTTGTATCTGCTATATTTCCTTAGTTGATTATCTTACCTTAACCTGGAACTTGGGATTAAACTCTTGATGAAGGTTTATTGTATAGGATTCATAAATTGTAAGGTCAATGTGGTGTAGTGCTTAATGATGCAAACATCCAATAGCTTACATCTTAAAAGAAGTTTCGCTGGCCAGCTTGTTGTTGCTTGTTGGTTGCATAGCTTATTTATGTTGTATGTTAGGATCCAGAATAATCCTGGAGAATAGGATTTTCTCTGCCCTAGATTTGGAGGGGGGGGGGGGGGGGAAGAAAAAGACTTCCCAGCTAGCAAATGATTTCTCATGTTTTATGCACTCCTTATCCTTGTAGTGACTTATGGTTTACTGTTGAATCCTCTTACAGAGTAGAGTTGGCCCCGTGGAATGGTTGAAACCATATACAGACAATACAATCATTGATCTTGGGCGGAAAGGAGTGAAGAGTCTTTTGGCTGTCCCAATAAGGTAAATGATGCTTTTACTTATGTCCTGAATGGAAAGATTCTGAATTTTTCTGGGAATTATCTGATACATCTATTTTGCATCCTCAGTTTTGTAAGTGAACACATTGAAACTCTTGAAGAAATTGATGTAGAATACAAAGAGCTGGCTCTTAAATCTGGCATAGAAAATTGGGGACGTGTCCCTGCTTTAGGGTGCGAACCAACCTTCATTTCAGACTTGGCAGACGCTGTGATTGAGAGCCTGCCTTATGTTGGTGCCATGGCAGTTTCAAATCTTGAAGCTCGGCAGGTACTGCTTCCTCAATATATTTAGTCAAACTTCTTTTTTTTTTTTTACACATTGAAATTCCTTGGAGATGGTTTGAATCGGTGGAAAAGGATAGTTATTTGTTTCTTAGTTCCAAAAACTCCCTTTCTGAAGTATAAGCGTAATCAGGCTGTACAACCTTGCCCTTTCTCAATTTATATTATCCAGTTGGGAAATTAACTCATCTTCAGGCAGAAGTCTCATGCCTCAGTCTGATGAATTATGTATGATTTTGGGGAAAACAACTACACTTGAGATTTACATGTGGTTTATTCTATCATGGGGGAAAATAAAAGAAAAGACCTATTATTCATAGTTATCCTTTTTGGGTAAATTATTGATAACAAATTTACTACTAGAAAAATGCCATGTGTGTCTAAGAGAACTGGGCTGGAAATCCCTGAAACTAGTTGAATAGTAGTGAAGAAACCAAAACTTCCATGGATATTGAGATTTGAATCAGGAGCTTTTGCAGCAGCTATTATGTTTTTTCTATATGAGCATAGTAAAAATGTATTTGGTTGAGGAAAATGAGCATGGTAAACATGTAATTTTTTGGTTGTGGTGCTGATTATATGTTAGGAATATCTAGGATTATTTATAATAGGAACTAAATATTATCTTGCTATTTGTATTATGATTTGATGCACCTTAGAAGATATTTGAGATTTATTGTTAATCTATTATTTAGGGAAAGTAGGGATTTAGATGTTTGTATAAATATGATCAAGAATCATTCAAGCAGTAAAATTTTACGCTGAAATTTGTCCAAGTTAGTAGTTTATGAGATTGGAGGGTTTTCTCTAAGGATCGAGGGTTCTTTTTAACGAGCCATCAACTCTTTATACAAATATCTCCCCTAAATACATCTGTTATTGGACCCATAACAGCTTGGTATCAAAACCAGCTCTCATGAGAGAAAGCAACTGAAAAGAGCTTCATGCCCTAGCCTTGTGAGCTTAAGGTGATCACCATTAATGTCAGATTGGTGACAGTTATGCATGAACTAGTGTGGTTGGCAGGATAAACCAAACTGACCCTGAGCTTCCAGAAGTTGCCAGAGAAGGGGGGACAAGACCAAATGCTCTTGCAACTCCAGAAGACCGGCAGCCACTCAGATTGGAGAATCTCTTTGTATCAGGTTGGGCTGCCCCAACTGAATACATGACCTAGTGTACATGTCACCCATGACCCAGGTTGTGCTGGCCCATGACAGCCTTACCCATGGTGATTGAGGCAAACACTTCACAAGTGACCCTTTGCTCAATCTAAGGTTGTACACAAGTGAAGTCAGACATGATATATTGTTGAGTTTGACTCAAGCTTGACTCGGAATTTTAAAAGTTAAGATCGAGCTTAAACTTGATCGAGCTTATAATTTTAAGATTGAATTCAACTCAAAGTAGTATTCCACAAGCTAAAGTTTGATCAAATTAAGCTTGTTTTAACTTGATAATCTTTTAAAAAAAAAACTATTTAATTAAAATAATTTTGATATTTAGACTCAACTTGAATTGAACTAACATTTAAGCTCAACACAACTTCGATTAGTTTCGCGATCTAATTGAATCAAACAACATAAAGCTTGAGCTTGACCCTTTTCATTTTTAGACCTCACTATCCTCAACTGTCAACACCCACATTTGGAGGGCTATCAAGCCCAGCTTGTTGAGTGGAGGTTTGACTGACATTTCGAGTATGTAATTGACTGATTAGCATAATGGTGATATGATTCTGCGTGAGAACCTAGATTTTCCTAAGAACTGGATAGAAGAGGGTATGGGATAATTTATCAAGAGATTATTTGGGCTTTAGGACAAGCTCGATGTCCAGAAGGGGGAGACATTTTAGGAATTTCTTTTTTAATAGGAAATAAAGACTATCGTGTTATTTTTTTTCTCATTTCATGCATTTTACGAGATATTGTTAGATTTATTATTATCTATTATTTATGTATAATAGAGATCAATAAACTTATATACGAATGCTACTATGATCAATAATAATACAAAACAGTATCTATTATTTATGGATAATAGGGATCAATAAACTTATATACGAATGCTACTATGATCAATAATAATACAAAACAGGTGAGAAAAATCTATCCCTGAAATTAGTTAAGTTAGTGCTAGGCATAACAAGATAATTGTTATTTCCTATTGTGAAAGATATTCCTAACATGATAGTAACATTTCTTCTTTGCTCTCTGATTAGAGTAGCTACTTAATATTTCGAAAGTGGTTGTACAGGCACTCAGAATTGCTTCCAAATCTTTGGCTGATGATAAAAATTTGAAGACTCAATGGATGAGATGTTTCTGATGAACAACATACGGCATATTTGGAATCTGTGTGAATTTATTGTTTTTGATCAATATTATTTGGTTACTTGCAGTCTCTTGTTCCTCTTGGTAGTGTAGAAGAGCTACTGGCAGTATATGATTCACAGCGCAGAGAGCTGCCACCACCTGTAACAGTCTGGGAATGGGGATGGACAAAAAGTGCAGAAACTTGGAATGGAAGAGCAGCCATGCTAGCTGTGCTTGTATTATTGGTTTTAGAAGTCACCACTGGCGAGGGTTTTTTGCATCAGTGGGGTGTATTGCCATTATTTCGCTGAGTGTAGACATTCCATATTTTCTCTCACCATGTTGTCCACGATGACGTCAACTGTAAATTTCTACCTCCAAGATTTGAATACAGTGCATGCAAATAGGTCTCCTTTATGATATGCTAGTTCAGATTTGGGCTATAGGCCCTTGAAATGCCTTCCACTAAAAGATGTAATATATTAGTGATCATGCAGATTTTGTTGTATGTATGATGTAAAATTTTCTGCCCTTTGCAGAGCATTTCTTAGGAAACATTTTTCTGGCAAATGATTTTGAGTACCATTATTGCGGAAATGTTATGTTCACCCTTTTGAGCCAGAGTGTGATGGCAGTGTTTGGGACGTGTGATGCACCTTGAACAAAATGTACAACTGGGGTTTTCGTAGAATCTTCTTGCTGTGCGCCTTTCCTTAATGTATGGGCTTGATTTGATTAATTCACTTTCAGGTCGACCTAATAGTTCTGTGAATAAGTTGCTTGGCAGTTTGCTGATTAGTGTCTCCAGGATGCATTTGTCTTGGACAAGAATCGGAATGAGTATGAGTATTGGGCAGGACAGGAGAGTGAAGGGCCTACCGCTGAATCTGGTATGACTAGTAAACTTTCGGCTAACTTTCTAGGCTTGTAGATGTTGACACCAGCAGCTAAGTAGCTCGAAAGATAACTACACTAAGCCCGAAAAATGTTTCTGCTAAAACATTGCAGTGCCTAAGCTGTCAAGGTCTTCCAAGGAGCCATGATCAGCTTTGGCCGGGTGGAGAATGCTGAAATTTTGTGGTTTTGCATGCATTGAAGTATAGCTCTGATCGTCGAAAATATTGTGGTACCCACGGCTTATCCACTTTCAGCATTCAGGACTGTGGATGCTATTCATATATATGTTTTGGGCAGTTTGGTTTCTCGCATGCATTTGTACTGGTTAATGAGGGTCACAAGAGTCAACAATGAAGGTAACTTCTAAGGTTATTCAAGGAACGAGTTTTCAAATGAAAATTGATTTAAAGCGTTGCATACAGTTATTTTTTCTCCTTTCTTTCTTCAATGAGCAAAGGTAATTGATCCGGTTGCCTTGAATTCATGGCGGATCAACTTGAGCACCTCTGGGAGTTCCCGTGCTCTTTGGGCATTTAGCCTGCGATCAGACTGCTCAAATGATCTGAAACTCCCTGCTAGCATGAACTTCTTTAACCCTTTTGTCATACTCATCCTCTTCTTCTTCCAACTCTTCCTCGAGATCTTCATCTTCGTCATCGTTGGCCACTTCCCATCCAAAGCTTTTGGAAGAAGGCTTGGGCGTTGTAGGTGGCTTTCTCGCTTCCTCCACAATTTTCATTATCTCGTCCACTGTTTGTGAAGAATAGCTTTGCTCATCTCTCTGATAATACACAGCTTGATCTGCTTCTGTCAGCTCCCTTGGCAAGTTCTTCAGGAACCAGGGGTGGCTCTTAATTTCTTTGATGGTGATTCTCTGCAGTTGGAAAACAAATATATAAACTTTAAGGGGTGGTTTGAAAAAAGAAGTTTCATGACATTTGTTACTCCAAAACTCACAGTAAAATCTGTTTGCATCGGTTAGAATGTTCTTTGCTTTATATGAAAATTAATTTCCAAGTTTATTTAAGATGATTAGAGTAAAACCGAGACTAGAAACTTTGAAATAGCACGAAGCTACGCCTGAACTTATCTAATTTTTCTGAGCGAATGGCAGTGCATTGTGATACCTCTATACCTAGAAAATGAGAGTTGTTTCACATACTAAAATATCATGGATGGCAGGATCCTAGTTATCTCTACATATGGCTGTTAAACCAACTTGGTCGACACATTTAGAAGAAGACTAGGAAGAATCAGGAACAGCAACAAAATTACTTACCCTAGCAGGATTTGCCACAAAAATGCGAGACAGTAGGTGCCTGCAGTCTTGTGATATGTGCACATGATCAGGAATTTTGTACTGAACAGCCATGATCCTCTGTTAAAAGACGGGAGAGACGGAGAGATCAGAAGCCTAAATCATTACAAGATATGTAGTATAATCAACTTTATCATGATGTAATGAAGGAAAGAATTTTTACCTGAATTGTTTTCCTGAAATTCTTGGGGTCTTGTTGGTCTTCAAAAGGGTATGCTCCTACCAGCATGACGTATAAGGTCACTCCACACGACCACACATCGGCCAACTGCAGACACATTGAAAGTGATAAAAGTTAAGGATTTTTTTTTTTTTTTTTTTTCCATTACTTCCAAAAGGGATGCGAAGTGAGAGCTCATCCTGATGAAAACATGACTTGCACTATGTTTTATATGTTTCCTCCTCTAATATTATGTTTGCATATGAACTTTCATATGGAAGGGGTAAAAAGCATGTTTCCTGTCACTGCTGTGGATCAGGATCGCGCAATAATTGATGGTGTTCACAATCTGAATATGCTTTTTCCGTGAAACAATTTATACAGATGAAAAAACCTAGATGCCAAAAAGCAGTTACTGCAATCAAAGGTATTGCTCCATTTACAAGGATACATAGGTTCGAAATGAGAAGAGCAGAAAGTAGTAAATGATCATATGCAGCTGTGATTTCCAGAGAACTATACTCTCGATTACACAATTTCAAAAGCACTATTCTGGGAAGATACTTTCAGAAATATAAGTTACCTTGCCATCATATTCTCGACGAGAAAGGACTTCTGGTGCGATATATGCAGGAGTTCCAACGGTAGATTTGGGTCTGGAGTGAAGCAGAGACGACTGCATAATCATTTAACAAGCGAAATTAACAAATTGATATAACTTGTCCACTACTATGGTACAGATGAATCTACACTGTGATACTTCATTCAACCTTCGAGTAACCAAAATCGCATATTTTCAAGCGCGGTGCAGGACTTCCATCCAACAGAGTATTTTCCAGCTTCAGATCTCGATGACATATTTGCTGCAATGCCAAATTCGTTCATCAACAAATCAACTTAAAAGTATCCAATACAAATCAGAATCAAGCCTACTTAAATATGAACGAAAAGATTGTGATGAGAGCTTTTGATGTCGAACGTACCATTGAATGACAGTAATTGACCCCAGATATGAGCTGCTGAAAGAAGTACCTACCCTGGATCATCAAGCTCAAAAATTTAGCAGTTATGTTAAATTTAGAGGTGACGCGGATGATACTAATCGTCTATGCCGAAGAAAGACATAGAACCTCATCTTCACTGAATCTGCCAGCACTACAGATACGGTCAAAGAGTTCTCCACCGGCTGCATACTCCATAACAATGGCTAAATGCGTGGGAGTCAATACCACCTGGTAAGGAAAAAGCAATTTTGATTCATTCAGGTAACGCAAAAAGAGTTGGAATCAATATCAAGTTCCTGAAACTATAAGTAGAATTAGAAGGAAGCAATTGGCTTCTCTATATCTTGCCTCCTTAAACCGGATAATGTTGGGGTGTCGAAGCGATCTGTGGTTGATGATCTCTCTCGCCACATTTTCATCAATCTGCAGTTCCAGTTTCAGTTCAAGAGCAAAGATATAACAAGCAACAGAACAATAATTAACTAAAATGCACTAACAGATGCCAATTGATGACTAATATCAGACCTTGTGGCCGCGCTCAATGTACTTCATGGCAACGAACTCCTTGGTTTCTTTGTGGCACATCAGCTTGGCCACTCCAAAGTTGCCTGCTCCCAAATGTTTCACCCCCTCGTACCCGTCCATTCTTGCGTCACTGTCTCTTTCAAACCTGCTTCTTATGATGTTCTTTCGGATGATCTTCGATTTCCTAGTTCCTCTTCATAGAAAAAACAAAAGCTCGAAAACTCCCAAGAACAAGAAACTAGATCCTCCTCATTCAAAGCTAAGGAAACTAATGAGTTGCTTGCTTTAAAGCACAAGGCACCTCCATTTTGGCTCTTTTCATAAAAATATAGTATCTATATATATATATATATATATAAAAAAAAAAAACTTGGGAAAAAATCAAGGATAGGAAGTGAGGAGTGAAGATGGAACATGGCACGTGGAGGGGGCAACCAGATAATAATATTTTTTTAATGTTTGATTTATAGATTCTAGTTTTCAATCATCACCGCCCCTCCTCTTCTATTAGTCAAACCTTTTCAAGTATTGTTGTTTCTGTAAAAGTTAAAATATAAACAAAAGGCGTTCTTGATGGGCCGTTCATGTAGTTTCATGTGGTGCATGTAGTGTGTCGTACCAACTAACCAAGTGATGGGATCTCCAAAGACGCCGTTGTGTAAGGACAGGGTTCCCAAATCATCACACGCCTTCACCTTTGACCTGAAATTTTTTCCCCCTTCAACCAGCTACCGCAACTATTAGCAAAAGCGAATAAACGTGATCCATCCTATTAGGAAACTGATATTGTAATAGTTTTAACTTAACTTGTACTGTTTGTAATGATACTTTTAAACTAAAATTAGTAATGTTTATAGTTGAATCTTATTTAAGGATTAAACCAAATTAATCCGGACCACATTTAAAACAATTTGATTTAAGCTTTTAATAAATTAAACTACTTTTAATGGTTTAAAATATTGAATTGAATCGCTTCAAATAACGTTTATTTTGGTTCTGTTTGATTCGAATTACTTTTAAAAACACCTAATTCCAGTTCATAATATTAATAGTCATCTAAGTTTTCAATTAAATATTAATGTTCAAATTGAACAATATCATGCAAGAAGTAGGCTAACATTAGTTCATAGTGTCATTGCATTTTAGGTGATTATGAAGGAGTCCGTGTGTAATTGAGAGATAAAAAGTACAATTAAGAAATACCGAATGAATTATGAGATTGAGATGAGGGATAATAAAATGGAAAAAGATAAATAGGTTAGTCTAAAATATCAATATGTAATTTATATAATTAGGTATTTTTTAATATAATAAGTAGTTTAGTTCAAGTTTTAATGTTTCAATTTGGTTTAACCTTGAATTGAATTATGAACTGTATGGTCTTCTTCAAACGAAATCATGAATTGAATTGAAAAAAAAAAAAAAATTCGTATTTTACAGCTTATCATGATTTGTTTGCTTCTCGATTCGATTCAGTTGAGCTGGTTGGCAGGGGGCTGTGGATTATTATAGCATTTGCAAATTTCGAGACATGCATTCAAAGGTCACTTGTTCTCCCCAGTCCCCACACTCGCCCAAAAAACCAATATTTGAAGGCTTTACCGCTTTATCATAAAGTGTTGCTAATACTGTTAAGAAAATTAACATAGAAAAAGAAAACATGGGCTCAGGTTTCTTGCTTCATTTATTATTAGTGCAGGATGTACAAGCAATGCGTGTGCTTAAAAAAAAAAAAATCCCAATAAACAAAATAATTTTTAAGAGTATAAGTAATATTACTAGCCATAACGTATCAAACCCTTTCCTAACTTGAAAAAAATAATAATGAATAAATTGATTAAGAGAATTATACCATAAAAAAGTTAAACAAATGATGTAATTTAAGTAAACAAAGAAACCCAAAATGCAGAAAAAAAAAAAGAAAGAAAAAGAAAAGCCATTCATTTGACACGAATTAAAAGCACGAACCAAAGTAAAGTCAAAAGGCTAAATTGTTATTTTGTAAGGTGAGGATAAAATGAAATTGTAAATGATAGGGAATGGGTGGTTGTTTAGTATTGCGGGGGATGAATGTGGAATAACTTATAAATCGGGTAATAGGAAATTATGAATAATTTATTTATTTGATAGATGTAATTAAATTACTTAAATATAAGATATTGAATTGAAGTGGGGTTTAAATAATATAGACTCCAATGAATGTGGAATAACTTAATAATAGAGTAATCGGTAATTATGAATAATTTATTCATTTAATAAATGTAATTAAATTGTTCAAATATAAGATACTGAATTGAATTAGGGTTTAAATAATATAGATAAGACATGAATTTTTTTAATATGCTTTGAACGAATAGGAGAGAAAAAAGAGAAAAAAAAAAACCGCATCAGAGGATCTAAGACAAGCCTGCACAATTTAATATACCAAACTTCATTGTTAGATAGCTTTATACATGAAGTAAACTTCTGGAAAGGAAATATAATAAAGTCTCTTACAGTTGTCTTTGAAAAAAATAACCTAGCCTTAGAAAGTCCTAACACCTATATTGATACTAGAAAAGTAAAATAAAACACACAGAGAGAGCTAAATTGTAGTGCAACGTAGTGTGTGAACAGCGTGGATTCATAACCTGAAGCTACACACCAAGAAAACGCATCTCAATCTAGGAAAGAAGAGAACTCTTCAACTTGATATACATTGATGGTAAACTTCCCTTGCATATCTTAATAAAGAACTTATTTATAATTATCTAGCCCTAAATAAAGCTATTGAAAGATATGCGAATTATAAAAGATATCCTAGGAAATTTTACTAAAAATGGTTGGAGGGATATATTACTAATCGCACATGATTTATTGTTTTGACATCGCACTTGTCTCCATGACAAAGTTTAGGAATAAAATGTCTTCTTGGTGATATTTTAGTTATTTCTACTACATGGGCAATTGTCTACCTCCATATGGTATTCAAAAGTCAATTTTTCAAAACATACGATAATAAATCTAAAACTAAATGAGCTGAAAGTTTTGTCCCATCAAAGCTAGTACAATTTTCAGTAGATCCAACCGACCAAAATTCCCTCCAAATTCCACCAGGACCAAATGTCGATCCTAACCTTAATTTGCTTATAATTTGGAACAGAATAATATCAGAATCATGGCTTTTCCTCATTTCGCTCCATGTCTTCATGGGAGCTGTTTTGGAATCCATATTCACCAAGAATAGATCTCAGCCAATGTCTTTACGTGATATCGGCATAGTTGACGTACTTACCTGCTTCAATCCAATCTAAAGCTAATTTATCGGATATTCAACCACAAAAATTAGGGTTTTCAACATCATCACCTATATCACATACATAGTTTCGATACCTAGACGTGTTAGCCAAAATGGATTTGGAAATAGGCTGATAACGAGGAGAGAATCCATCTTCAAAACCTTATTATAATCATGATTCATGCTGTATTCCAGCACGTCTATACACCCCTCCAACTTTTAGTCAAGATATTGTTCAAGTTACCTGTTCATGTTACATCCCAAAGCCTTGACAGCATCCTTAGGGTAATGTTAATCAGGGTTGCTTGGCACATATTTCGTTGCAAAGCTGCGCTAAGCACCTCACTTTAATTGATAAAAATCAAGCTAGCAACCCACGGTTCTTAACACAAGCCGATTACTTAGCTAAGTACCAATACTTGTGAATTATTTTTTCTTTTTAAATGCTTTAAGTCTAACAATATTAGATGTGTTCGGGCATGCTTGGCCATTGACCATTAATGAAAAGTAATTATTGACACTTGAAGAATTTAAAATATATATATATATATATATATATATTTAACGTATTGGTTTGAAAAATAATAATAATAATATGAGACATACAAAAAATTTTAAAAATTGCTAAATACTTTGGTGAAGTAACCATTAATGAAATCAAGAGTTATTTAAAAAGGAAAGTTACTTAAAATGCTAGCTAATATGCTATTGAGCACCTCTTTATATACCTAATTGATAAACAAAACCTTAGTCAAAGGATATATGCCAATGAACTCTATAAATGGATCTTTTTTCTATTGTAATATAAAAATATTCATTACAGAATAAACTTTTATTAATGAATACAATAACTCTAAGGTAAAGTTACCTACAAATAATGTCCTCCATTAAGTGCAATTTGAGTCAAAGATTGCATCACACAAAATCAATAATGATTTTAGGCTTAGTAGTGATAATGTGGTATTATTGAGATAGATAAATTAATATCTTTTACATTTACCTTTTCAAATCAACTAAGAATTGGATTTTCTATTTAGGGTTTCAAAGAGGATTATAGAGGGTTTCATTGTGTTATTTTTATGAAGTTTACTTCATTTGTAAGGATATCTAACAATGAAGTTAATAGAAAATAATATAGAAAAAGGAATTTCAGTTAATAAATTAATATTTAAAGAAAATAAATTATTGTGTCGTTATTCATGTTATGGTTTTTATTTTATCTATTTTGTTTACTAATTTTTTGTTTAGTTTTTGTTGTTTTTTTAGGGTGTCTTAAATGGTTTTTGGTTGTTTGGCAGTTAGAGGATGGATATAGATGATATATGAGGTGATAGCACAGATAAGTGCTAAGAGATAGAGTAAGATAAGTAGCGGCTCTCTTGGTGAGCTAAAATACAATATTTTAGTCTATCTAAAAGTGTATCATAGCTTGTATATATTTTTCAAATAACAGTGAATGAAGTAGGAGAGTTTTTCCATTCAAAATTCTTCATGGTATTAGAGCATTAGTTGATCTAAAATTAACCTAACTAACCTACCACCATGAGTTGAAAATCAGAAACTACTCTTGAAAGCAAAATGTGATTTAGATCTTTGAATGATCTAGAGCTTACTTCCTTGATTACCCAACCTAATCTTGTTAGTGATTCCAATTTACTCCATATTATACAACACATATTAAGCAGAGTTAATTTCCGTGAATAATTCCAATTTGTGAAAATTATAATCTACAGAAAGGGAAAGTTAAGGATATTTGACCAGTTCTATTATTGCTCTAGATATAAGCTCGGAAGAATATGCGTGTAGGAGTCAAAGAACTCCATAGTGATGGCTTGCTGATCAATTTGATGGAACCAAATATTAGACTAACTTACCTTTTCTACAAGATGACAAGAGAAATCTAGGAAAATGTATAGGGGATTTACTCTAACTTAACCAATTCCTCACATCAATTTGAGCATTGGTCAAAAGTTCACAATACAACATAAGGAAACATGAATGTAACCATGTATTATAACACTTTAGTAGAATTGTAGCGAGAAGTGGATTTATTTTATGAAATTGAGTAGAAGTATGTGGAAGATGGGTAGAAGTATAATTCTCTATTGGAGAAGGATCTTGTATTTGTTTTTTTTGTATGGACTAAATCCCAATTTGGATGGAATGAGAGGGAGACTACTAAGCAAACAGCCATTTCCAAGCTTGAACGAAGCCTTAATGGAGGTGAGAAGGAAGAAAGTAGACAATGGGTAATGACGATGCCTAAACACCCAAGTCTTAGTTTGACTCTGCTAACAAACAAAATACTTCTCAATAGAAATCTAATGAAAGAGATGGTTTTGTGTGATTACTTACTGCAAAAAAACCCAACCACACATATGGAGATTGCTAGAAGCTACATGGAAGGCTAAAGAGTTAGAAAGCAAGGCATTAGAAAAGGTTATAAAGTACAAGGCTTGTTAATACAAAAATGGGATAAGTTATTAAAAAAGAGACTAGCCTTAGTTTGCGTTCAAGAGTGACTTTAACTACGGAGAAGTTGGCCATACTCCATAAACTCTCAAGTCAAAATTAGATAGTCCTATCACTAACAATGAAAGTGAATTGCATCTTATAGTAGTTATTGCCCACAAAGGTAATATAATAAACTCCTCGAATGAATTATGTCAAGGTGTTTAAATATTAGATACTAAAGCATCTAACCACATGTGCAACTCATTAGAGTTATTTAAGGAATTAAACTCTTGTAATGAGAATAGATAAAATAAAAACTATAACATGAATAACGACACAGTAATTGAATATCTTCAAATGTAAACCCCCATACCCCCCCCCCCCCCCCCCCCCCCCCCCCTAGCTTAGAAATATTCTTATTGAAGAGTTGCTTTAGAAATGTCTTTGCTAAAACATTTGCTTCTTGGCCTCTTGAGGTAACATATTCTAACTACAAGTATCCATTCTCAATTTTTGACTCTATGAAATTTTGATCAAGCTGAACATACTTGATTCTCTCATGTTGTACATGATTTCTCACAATGTTGAATGGATGCATGCAGTTAGAATATGTTGCCTCAAGAGACCAAGAAGTAGATTTTTTAATAAAGACACTTCCAAAGCAACTCTTCAACAAGAATATTTCTAAGCTGGGAATGATAGACTTCTATTCCTTAGCTTGAGCGGGAGTGAAGAAAATCAATTACTATGTCGTTGTTCATGTTATGGTTTTCATTTTATCTATTTTGTTCATTATTATTATTATTTTGTTGTTTTTTTTTTTTGGTGTCTTATATCATTCTTGGTTGTTTAGGTAGATAGAGGATAGATATAGATGATATATCAAGTGATAGCTTGGATAAGTGCTAAGAGATAGAGTCGAATAAGTAGTAGCTATCTTGGGAAGCTAAAATATTATATTTAGGTTTATCATCAAGTATATGACAGCTTGTATATATTTCTCTAATAATAGTGAATAAAGTACGAGAGTTTTTCCATTTAAAATTCTTGAATATTAATCATAACAAACTTATATGACTTGCTTAAACATAAGAAGATTTGACTAAATTGAAATGATTCAATTAACATATAGAAAACTGTATTGAATTTTGATAGGAGCCTTTAGCATACTCTTTCCAATTTCAAAGCCTAAAAGGAAAATAGTTAAGAAGTCTTATTACCCCTGTATCAATAATAAATGAATGTCATCTTCAACTTCATTGAATTAACAAAAATGAATTGTTATAATAATCTATGATTGTGATTTTTGGTAAATCATCCATATAAGTAGACTTGAGTGTCAAGTTGAACTGGCCCGTAACTAGCCTTAAGTTGCTGGTTCATAAGCTGGCATAAGGTTGAATCAGGCTTAACCTTTGGGGGCATGGGTCCATACCAATTTGCCAATCCTTGAACTGGTTGCTTGGTTTTTCTTTTTTTCTTTTTAATCTTCTGTAAAACCCAAGTTAAGTAAATAAAGTAATTAATGGAATTAAGGGAAATAACAGGGTTTATTTACAGACATCGGTATGGCATGTAAATAACTTTATGTATCAAAGCAAGTTCAAACTAATATCGGGAAAAGTTCAAACTAATATCTTTCTCCTACGTTATTCCCCGCCCCATTATTCCATAACTAAGAATATGGTTCTTTTGTGTGTCACACTAAAAAACTCAAAGGAGAACTCTCAAGAAAGCTTTTTGGGTTTGGATTCAAGGAGTTATGGAGTGTAAATCGAATCAAAACTCAAGTTTTTGCAAGGAGATTGTCAAAATCAAGTAAGTTACCCCTTATCCCTTGTAGAAATTCGTTTTTTCTTGGCTAAGCAAAGGAAACTCAAGCAAAATCATGTCTTTACAAAGGTAAAGTGTGAGAATTGTTGGTTAAAGTGTTATTGCATCAAGAAATGGCAAGTAAGTCGTCTTGGAATCGTTAATTTATTCAAAGTTTTGTTCTTGTTGTGTTGTATGGATTATGAGGGTTGGTTGAGATTTAGGTTGTGATTTCTATTGTAGGTGTTTGAAGGGTGTTGAGTAGTGTTTGGAGGTGTGTATAAGAGTAGGAAAAGACTTAGGAATCGGATTTAGGCGAATGGGTTTAGAGAGGGTTTGAGAAAGGGGAGGAGTCATGAACTGTAGTCTGTAGAAAATTGTAGATTGTAGTTAGCATCCAGATGCTAGGGCTTAGTCCTGGGTTCTTAGCATGGTGTCTGGACACCCGACCCTCTAGCATTTGGACGCCATGTCTACAATGGTTTACAATATGTTTCAATTTCGTTCCTTAACGTTTTTCTCTTCTTATAACTTGTTCTAAAACCTTCCAAACATGTCTTTAAATAAGTTTTTTGAATTAAAACAACAATCAGCTCTGTTTTCCTAAGGAACGATTAGAGACTATTTGTAGAAACTTGTAGCCTAATTGAGGGGTTGGGGTATAAGGTTTGAGTAGTGGCTTTTGTGTTTAAGTCTATAGGCTGAGTTACTTGTTTGTGTTATATCAGGTTGTTAGATACCTAGATACATGTTGAACACCATTGTGGAGTTAGGTATGGGATACATGATTGTTGGTTGTGTGTGTGCTAGGTTAGAACTTTAAACTAGACTTAAATTGAATGTGTTGCTTGTGCTTTGCTTCGACTACCCATCGGTAGGGTTTAATGGTTTTGGTGAGGCACTTGGCAATTTTTATGCGACACTATCTCAAGTTGAGTCTCGTACTGAAAGGACCTAAGTAAATCTAAGATGGTTATTAGATACTTAGGTGTTTAAGGAAGACCTAACACCAATATCTATGTATTATCTATATTATATGTATAGGCGTCATGAACAAACCCAAGTCTTAGGATGTCGAGACTGTGCTGCTTATAGACTTACATAGCAAAGATTAAAAACTGTTATTTGATGTATTTATTATGGTTACTTATGTGTGCTTGGCCTGTTACTTGTTTGTTCATGCATATGTGTATAGTATTCTATATTAGGCGTTAGCTCACCCTTTGATGGAATTGTTGTTTTTCAACTGTAGGTTTAGGGTATGAGGTTTATGGTGGTTATTCTATGGAGGATGCATGTTATGATTATCTGTATTATGATAAGGAAGTTGGCCTTTATTATTCTAGAGATGGAGTAAGGATAATATAGTTTAGATATTAGGAGTGAACTGCTAGAGACTATATGTTATTATTCCATTTTGTATATATTTACAGACTATGTTGATTGTCTAGATTTGCCTGTGAATCCTATAGTTGATGTTCATTTGGTTGTCACTTGTTGAAGTTGTAAGACTCTAGGTTGTTTAACTTAGAGTTATATCGTATTCGATTCATTCACTCAAAACAGTTGGTTGCATTTACCATTATTATATGTAGAGATTAAGTGGTTGACATTTCACTCTTATTCAGATTTGAGGTTATTAAATTTTGAGTTGGTAAACTTTATGTAATTATTTTGTAAATCTTATACAAGTTATAGGTTTCTAGACACCCAACGTGTCAGTAGAGGTTAGAGAGACACGTGGCGGATTGTAGTATTTCAAGTTTTAGGATGTTACATCTTATTCCCATATTCCCATGAATTACTGTAAATAATTTTTCACTTACTCCAATTTGCTATTTTTTCCCCTAAAATGATTTTAACACTTTATATTGAATAAAGTAAAGAGATAGAAGTTGCAAATTTTATTCAATTCTGAAATAATTCATTTAGATCGTATAAGCATGATATTACTTTAATATTAAAATATTAAGTAAGGTTAAACAAAATGAGAGAACTTGCAATTTGCAAAAGATGAGAATTTCTCATTCGAATCTTGGTCAATACGAGAAGAACAAGATTACAACTTAACTATTAATTATAATTTGTGATAATACTTAGTGTATGTTGGAAAAGGGAAAAGTTGTAGAAGAAGACATGTAACATGTAGGATTATTTTTTTTTCAATTATTAGAGGACGAAAATCGGCCTAAATTGGTAAGTTGACCTGTCGAGCCTAGCTAGCTGGCTCACTAACCCATCGGTTCAACGGGTTTGGTCGATTAGGGCCTAGCGGTTCATAAGTTGATTTAGGTCCGCTTACCTACCTGTGGATTAGGCCGATTCAAAATTGGCCTTTATATAGGTTTATATATAAGTAATGTGAAAATCATCTATTTGACTTGCACTATATAATATAAATTTTTGGTGCATTGTTTTTCTAGTTTTAATAGGAATTGTACTTTCTAATTCTTATTAGCTATTCATATCCCATGGTGTAACACTACAATCACATCATACTTATCCACTATCTTTTATCTACAATTTAGAAAGAAAAAGAAGAAGAAGAAAAAACCTGATTCTTCAACACTTTCTAAAATGAACTCTCATATTTAAAATTCGTCTATATCATCAAAGCAAAGTTGCTAGTGAGTCAACTTACTTTTTAACTACTTATGTTCGGCTTGATCTTTACTCATGTTCAACATGATAGCAGTGAACTCAAGTTACTTGAATAGTTAAATACAATCGAGCTCGAGTTTTATTGTGTTCAACTTGACTAAGTTAAGAGCCTAATAAAACTCGAATTATATATAAATATTAGTTGAGTTTTTATATTAATATAATTATAATTAGAGAAAATGCATTTTTAGTTAAGTTGAGCTTAAGCGAGCTTAATCCAATTCAGCTTGAGCTTGTTGATTGTCACATCAAGTCGAACTTGAACTTAAATTTTTAAGTTTGATGGAGCTCAAGTTGAGTTCGAGTTAAGATTGAGCTTTGATTCAATTCTATATCATTTTGATTGGACTTCTGTACAGTCTTATTGTTAGTATTGTTTTTAATTAGCAAAAATTGAATAATTTATAATTTCATAAATTGTTCTTTCGAGAGCTAAACCCTTGTAATTTAGTGTGAATAGAATTGTTTAGGTTTAATTCCCTCCACTTCTTGCGATGGATAATGAAGTAGGAAAGAAGAAGAAGAAGAAAACCGTTTTTCCCCGATAAACTAGAAACCTCAAAACCTATGTGCCCTGGGAATTTAGACAAAAGCATGTGATGTCGGTATCGGCATTTAAGCCCTCAATCCTCATGGGCAGCTTGACCGTCGGATGACCAAGCACTTGCCCTCCTCGGGGGCGGGGGGGCCACAGGGGACGTACATCCATATTGAAGCTGCAATTTAGGCTTATTTGAATAGTTAAAATGTTTAGGATAATATTTGATGGCACGACACCACAATAGACGGTATGGCATGGCCGGCCGCGTACATACGCATAAAAATGCCCTATCATCTCCCTGTGACTCTGAGTGATCATGCGAGTGAAGTGCGCAGGTTGCATAAATTTCAGTAAATGAGGACTTTCTTCATGTGCTGAAGTTTTGGGCGTCCATTCCTTGCATTTAGTTCCATCAATTGAGGTCGCACATGGAATATGGCAATAATTGATCCGGCCGGTCAACGAAAATGTGATTCGGGTTGATCACGATATTGGGGGTATTGGACTTATTCATTATTAAGTTCATATTAGGAAACCAATAGAAGTGTTAACTTTTCTTTTTCTTTTTCATTTTTTATTTATTACAACTATAGCGCATATGACAAATATTTGGTATTTAAAATTTCTGAGATTATTAAAAATGCAAGGTATATAATACCATTAAGGCGTCCTAGATATTAAAATTGGTTATTAAATGACTTGTAAAAAGATTTCTTCACATGCCCATTGTGAATTCGCTAAAATGGCCCTATATAAGAGTCCTTTTGAACATTAAGAATTAATTATCCATTTACTAGACATTCCAACTATCATTTTATATAATTAGAGGTACAGTATTTTGGGAAAAATACATTTACTCCTCTGTATTATAATTGTTCTCCAACATATTGGCTTCTAATAATTTTTTTAATAAATATGCCAAATTAAATAGTTTTATAAAGATAATAGAAATTACAAAACTTGAAAGAGGGAAAATCTGAAAAAGAAAAAGAATTAAAACCCTTTGGAAGCACTATAGGCAACTCACTCTCCTAAGATTAGGGGTGGCTTTATAATTACATTGTAATCTCAAATGAATATAATTAAATGTAGTAAACATCTAAATAATCTGGCTCATATTAAACCAGTTACTTGATAACAAAAATTAGCCATTTTGGTATCTATTTCTATTATTCTTCAATGAACATAATCTAAAACTAATCTAACAATGTGAACCGAGCGCAGGCCAAAGGTACTTGGAAATTTCATCCTTTGTGATGTGAGTTGTCAGCGTTTTGGTTTGGTAACTAGCCAACAACAATAAGAGAGATTCATTAAAATAACGCAAAAAGTATATTGTTCGTTAAAGAAGCAATCAAATTGGACACTAAAAACTCAAAAAGAGGAGAAGGGGGCTTTTCAACCAACTGTTTTCTAAACACATCATTGCCTAAATAGTAATTAAATCAGCAACTTTATTTAGGTACCATTGTTTTTTTTTTTTTTTTTTTTTGTAATGTTTTAATTCGATGCCTAAACTATTTGAAGCAATTCGATTTGGTGTGAAGTTGTAAATTGAACACTAATTGTGGTACACTTTCAATTTGAGGCTCAAATCTAACTGTATTTTGCACATCCCTAACTATTTTTTCTATAATAGTTAAGAAATGAAAGTCTTTTTTTTTTTTAAGCACTCTTAAAAAGTTCACAAATTACCATCTTTTTAATATATGCTGTTGCAATATGAAAATCCTTTTTTTTTTTTTTTGGGAATATATATATGGAGCTGGGACAACTTTTTATATTATAGAAATGATTGTAAGTTTCTATAATTCTACAAAGTATGAAATAACTAATTGATTCTATAAAAATAGATTTTTTGGGGGAAACTGATAAGTTAAATAATAATTTCCCATTCCCATTCCAAAATTTTAAAAATTGTGCTTGCGCGGAGTAGCATGTAAGCTGCATAATGAACTCTCCTGTCGACATACTCCTTGCCTTTCACCCCCACCATTTATCAATACTGTTTTTACAAACGTAATTCGTGGAAATATGAATACACGTTTAACGAACTGCTAAAAAGCAACTTTATTGAGAACTGGTGAGCAATATTTCTAGGGTCACGGTGTCACATCTTTTGATTTTGATAACCACTATATTCTTATTGCTTTAAAATCAATGATAACTTAAAAAATATGGAAACCCGATCATTAAATCAACCAATCCTTTTGAGGATTAAGTTGGGTATAAAGTAGGCTCCTTCTCTTTCAAAGGATTCTTGCTGTAAGAAATTACAGTGGCGACGATCATTATATTTTGGCTGACCACCCTAACTTAATCAGTACAAACGCTATTCTTGCTGTGTGATTGCTACAGTAAGAGGACGTCTTGATTTAAACTTGGAGCTTTGCAACCGTTCCTCCATTAATGAATAAAAATCACGTGAGAGTCACATTTTTAGACGTAGATTCTTTTTATTTTATTTATTTATTTTTTTTTTGGGGTTTTGTTTATCATCTCAATTTGGGATTTCATTCCACAATTGCACAGGAATTTTTTCTGTTTTCATGTTAGCCATTTTTATTTAAGTAATGTGTTCGTTTTTGGATTAAACTTTACATCCTCGTTTCTTTTGATGTACTTTGTCAGTAGTTGTGTATTATTTATAAGAAAAATGCGTGGATTTAAAAAATATACACAGAAGTCAATTAATGTACAAAAGTAAGGGCGAAGATTTATTGCGAATTTTGATCTTAGAGCAAAATAAGAAGGGTCATTTTCTTTACTATTAACGTTCAATAGGAGAGAATTGGAAATTATTGAAGATCTATGTTTTGGGCTTACTCCAGGGATAAAATGGAATGACATTATGGACTTTGGGTCCATTCTTAACTATAGTATTTATAATGGGTATGGTCCGAAATCTCTTGGTCCAATAGTAAAAACAGAAAGTTATTTCGTTCTATTTCATAGAAAACGAGATCAGACTTGTTCCTCTTTATTTCTTTCTTCACTTTCCGTATATTCAAGGATTTGAAACAACTTCATAAATGTTACATGCCACGTGTGCATGTGTATTAGATAAGTATCGATAAAGTTCAAACATATAATAGTGATAATGGGTAGCTTCTTAAAAACTATTATTCATATTCATATATACTACTATTTTTATTGATAGTCATGCTCAGCTCACCATCCACCATCCATCATCCACCATCAAACCACTAGACCCTTTAGACAGAACCAAGGCCATTAGACTTGCTTGATCAATTCCATGTGATCACACTTATTGAATGATTTGGATAGCTATATATAACTACGTGTTCTAACTCGCTATGATACCCTGAGCATGCAACTTGGTTTTAATAGTGGTGGGTTAAGCTACTTTAGTAGAGAGCAATCTACTTACCATCATGATTTTGGTGGACTAAGTAGAGCAAGTAGAATGGATCTAGGTAGCTTAGGTGGTGTAGACTTAGTTATCCATATTATTAAAGTCAAATCCAAGTACCATCAATATAGTTATTATGATAAAAACTTCGTATGCTAAAAATAGCATCTAACTTACAAATTCTCAACAAAAAACTGTATTTAAACTAAAAATCTCCTATCAAAATGATAACTTTCGATTATGACTCTAATATTTATAAATCTCAATAATTCTTTTATGAAATTTCCAATTATTACAATATCCATATCTCCCACATATTAAAAATGTTTTATTATTTGTTTAGTGATATATTCAATTGTGCTTATTTCACAAATAGTTTATTTGCTTTTAAAATTTTAGTAGAAGAAAAACTATTGATAATTAAATTATTTTTTATTTATTTAGTGACAAATTTAATTATGCTTATTTCACAAATAGTTTGTTTACTTATCAAAATTTTCGCACAATATAAAGTTTATTCCACAAAGGATTACCATAAAAAGCAATTAGTAATTAAACTATTCTTTATTTATTAGTAATATATTTAATTGTATGTATGAAACTAAAGATGAATTTGGATTGGGTAATGGAAACTATTAAAAATATTGATGTAGGATTTCGATATTATTTATTACTCTTTTTACAAAAATGTAGTCTTTTTCTTTTACAGTAATTTTGTTATTCAAAGTTTTACCCATACTTAAATATTTTTCTTTCCATACCTAATTCATTTTTTTTGCTATTCCATTTTTATGCTAATTTTTTACATTTGTTAATTTCCAAATGATTCAATAATGTTATACAAAAATCTACTATGTATAATTTTTTTTTTTTGTTGAAGTATTTGTGTAAGAAGATATATATTTTTTTTAAATTTTAGTAATAGCTATTCTGGTTATGGTCTCTCCTAAAAATAGTTGATAGAGTGCTTTGACTATGAAGAATGTTTGCTAAGTTTCTATTATTTAATATGCCCTCATAATTTTTATCCAATTGCCAATTACACATATTGTCATAACACATTTTTTCTTAATTTTTCTCTTCCTTAACCTATAGTTTAAAATTTATGCATTAGAATTAGGGGTGAGTAGGACAATAGAATACTTACTTAGACCTTACTCGATTAGGTAAGTTCTGGAGAGGTATTTAAGGTTATAGGATAGGCTCTGGGTAGTAATTTTTGGAATTTATACTTATAGGATAAGGTACAATCATAAGGTTAGGATATCTTATACTCACTTTAAGACTTGTATTGTGAAGTATATAGGGTTTAGGGTGTAGATTCTAGGGTATCTTATACCTATTCTGTAGTAATAATTAAATAAAATTAATAAATAAAAAAGAATACTATTTCATACATATGGGCTTAAAAAAAATAACAAAATGTAGCCCATAAGTTCTCTAAACTAAACCTAATGTCTCCATGTCAATCTCTTCCTCCTTAGTCTTTTTTTTTTTATTGTATTTTCTTTTCACTCCATTTTCTTCATTTATTAAATCCAACTCAACTAAAGTAAAAAAAAAAAAAAAACTTGTGAAGCCATCTAAACAAGGTATGTTAATAACTTATAAGCTACATAAATATAGTATGTTATTAACTTTTTTTTTTTTTTTTGATGAAATAATTTCTTTGTATTAGGTTTGAAAAATATTTCGTAATAAATTTTTAATGTTGTTTAAGTTAAAATTTAGTTGAGATTAGTGCTTTTACTTTTTTCCTTTATCCAAGATTAGGATTTGTACTAGGTTTGAAAAGGATTTAGTGATAAGTTAGGATTTAGTGATAAGTTAGGATTTAGTAATTGCGATGCATTGAGGATTATTGTAGATACTGATTATGAATTGAGATATTGTAATTTGTAATATATGAATGTTCCTATCACTAAAATAAGTCAGCCCTCCAAATGAGTCTCATTACAATTATTTATTTAGTATTAAAGTTGAGATTAAGATTTCACTAAAATTGATATATTTGTATAATAAGATAGGTGAAAAAAATGATCAAAAAGAAAAATAAATGAAATAAATTAAGAGGAAAGGAAAAACAAAAAAGAAACTAGCTATATTGAAATTTATAAAAAAAAAAAAAAGATTTACAAGTTTTACAGGGTACAAGGTGGCTCCAAAATGCCATAGGATAGGATACGAATAGCAAAGTTTAGGAACGTGTATCTAGAGGGTAGAAAACGGATAAAGTCTCGTACCCTATTCACCTTAGACCCGTTTATCCCTAATTAGAATTGAGTTATTTGTTTCTGAGTATGATATAAATAGCTTTATACATAGAGAAAGCATATAGCACTGTGATTAAAAAAAAAAAATTCTAAAAGATTGTTTTTATTTTCTCTTTTTATAATATTAGCAAATATGGTACCCATTATGCGTGTGCAAATTTAACATCAATGGTTTCATTGTCGAGTTTAGATGTTTCTCGGTTTTAATATTTTCCTTAACCCGATTGTATTAAGCCTTAACCGATTTAATATTAACTCTCAATTGAAAGTTAAGAAAAACTTAGTTTTTTATTTTTGAAAGTTTGCAGCTGCCATTACAACTAGAGTTAGGAAAAATGTTAAGTTATAACTGATTAAGCAAATTGGTTATAGCTTAGTTATTAGGTCAAGATAAAATCACTTTAGAAAAATGATTTTTTAAAACCAAAGAAATTGAGTTCGAGGGCTAACTTATTAAACTCTAAATGGGTACTACTTTTAACTTTCCAAAATTAATCTTATCTTTTAATAATACCCTTATAAAAATAATATCTATTCACATGCAACTAAGTTAATTCGATTGAATCTATAAAAAGGATAAATCAAACAATTATTTACAAAAGGTGGAAAAATAAACTTTTCCATATTTTAAGTCGTTCAGTACTTTCCTACGAATGACTACGTACCCGCTATTTGAAATTAGACTTTCGTAGTTCGTTTTATAAAACTTTAATTTGTTAGTTCGTTTTCATTTTGGAAAATAATCTATTTTATATTTTTATCTATTTAATTTTATTTAAGAAAGATTATAAAATAAAAAGTCCTAACTTGGAGTATTGTAAAGAAAATCTATGAGAGGCCATAATTTTGAAAAGATTTTATTAATCTATTTTTTATTCAAGAAATCCTTTTTCTAAGTGATAAAATCCCCTTTTTATTTATTATTCTTATTTTTATTGTTTATTGAAAAACAAATAAACAAATAAATTTTGAAAATAAAAGGCTTTCAAAAACTTTGTAATAAAAATAAAACAAAATAAAAAGGACTTAAAAATATTTTAAAAGGCCTTTTCTTCTTTCTCTTTTATTTTCTTTTTTTTTTAGGTTTTATGTTTGGAAAAAAAGCATAACATATATAATAATAATAATAATAATAATAATAAAAGGAACTAGAGTAAAATAGTAAAGAATAGTTGGACCTAGGTTCATAACACTTGGGTCGTGGATGGAGCAGGGTCAGATCTGAGTTTGACCTAATCAAGTGAGTAATACAAGATAGTGAGAGGAAGGAGAAGGCCAGCGATGATCGCGGTAGGCGCAATAAAGGTAGTTTTTGGCTGATTTTTACGCAGGTGGGATTTGATTCATGTGAATCTGATTGATGAACAGGTGTTTCGTAACATTAACACTATATTTGGCATTGGTCGAAGTTAGGCAATTGGTTAGAGAGACAAAGAGGGTACATGGTTTAGTATGGTGGTTGTTAATGGTCAAAGTGGTGTTGCTTCCTAGCTTTTAGAGGATGGGAAGTTTAGTCATGTAGTTGTTTTGACTTAAGAGGGTAGCTAAGATGGTGGTTTAAGGAGTAAGCATGGTGGTTAGGGTTTTCAAAACCCTTTATGGTGGTTAGAGTTACTAAAGGCATGGTAGGGAATGGTTCGAGGGGCGATTGAAAGCTTGGAGCCTGAGGTTTTCAACCATGGGTCAGTTGTGCTTGATTTTCTTTAATCTTAACATCCTAGAGAGGGAGAAAGAGTGATCACAGGTTGAGAGAAAGTGATTTAGGTATGGGTGATTCAAGTGTTATTAATGGTGAGTGATTCATAGAGCTCTAATAAGTCCTATTTATACTTGTTGCAACTTCATTAGGTATAGAAAGCTTAGAATTGCAATGAATTTTTAGAATGAAGGATTGAGGAAAACTAGGCTTGATTCTCGAATTGGAGGACGAATTGGTGTAAATTTTTCGTCAAATGCATGTCCCCAGTGTTTTTTTTTTTTTTTTTGGGAAACAATGATTGGAAGCTTTGAAATTAAACGATTAACTTCAATCAAGCAAAATCTGTATTGAAAGAAAATTTGGAAATAAAAAATTTTCCATTCTTTTTCGGTAGATTTCATCCCTTAGATTCGTGAATTTAGACTCAATTTGAGATTCAATTCAAAATAAGCCATGTAGTGCGCCACATTAGCAACATGGCCAAATGGATGCATGCTACGTGTCAAATGAAGACATGTGGCCCAATAGCCTTACACCATGTGTATCCTAGTTATTGTAAAAGAAAAAGGCACAAAGTGCCTATTGAAAAAATCAAACCTAAAACCTTTTACTTAATGTCGTATCAAGACCAAGTGTTCTACCACTTAGGTTGTTAGCCCATACCCTATTAAATTATGCAATTAAATAATACTTAACCCATAAACTAGCTTGATTTATTCTAAAAACTACCTAAATAAGTTAATCTATCTAAAGATTCAACACAATCCTAAAATCCTATTTTTCTTAAAAACTATTTTCCTAAAAAATATTTATCCTTCTATTTATTCATTTCTTTCTTTTTTTTTTCTTTAGTACTTTTGTGAAATTTTCTATATTTTTTTATTTTTCTAAATTAAGACCCTCTTTCTCTATTCTTAAATTTTTTTTTTCTAAAACTATAAGAGGTTAAAATAAGGTGTTTACAATTATATATAATTAATATTTTATATAAATATGAGGAATATTACGATGGTGATTGAACAGTTTCTATAACCATAAATTAAGATATTAATAAATTATAAATATTGAGTAGAAAAAGTGATGAAATCAATGCATTTAAGATTTTGGTAAAAAAAAAATTTATTAATGTTGCTATAATTATATAGATTATTACCTTACAAAAATTTTACATAAGTGAGTGATTGAGTAAGAGATAAAAAACAACACGAAGAGATAATCTGCAAAAATAAATATTTTTTTATGGTAATCAATTGAATGCAATATAATGAAGAGGAATGAGTTTTTTTTTTTTTTTTGCCAAAAAAGGAAGGAGTTTAAATAAAGGAAGAAGTAGTGCAAGTGTTACAAAAAAAAAAAAAAAAAACACAAATTTGAAAAGAAATTATACGAATGGAGAGATTTTAAACTTTAAATAAGGTACAAATGAGAGAGAAAAAGAGAGATTTAGGAATATTACAATTTTATTCATGATATTTTTAACCTAAATTTTAACACCATATATTTTAGTAGTTATGTCTAATATATTTTAGGGGTATTTTAAGGAATATAAAAAAGACACCAAATATCTTCATCATTCGCTTTAATAATATAGATTTTTAACTCATGAAAGTTATGATATTTGTTTATTTTTTAAATTTCATTTAATATTTGTTATTTATTTTACTTTTTATCTTTAAAAAGTGAAAGTTATTCCTATTAACTCTATTAATTCACTATTAAAAAAAAAAAAACAAAAGAGAGAGTAGAAACAAAGTCAATTATCATTTATCTTATCTTAATTGTAAATACTTATGGATAGTAACTAATAATAATAAATGTGTAATCACTTATTTAAAGAAGATAATGCATTATCTATTCTATATTATTAAGACTAAACCATTTTTTAATGGCCAACAACTAATACTTTTGGTACCTTATAGTTTTAACCAGTATTGTCAGACTCAAGTTAACCCATTCGGTCTAACTCTATTGGATCTAACCTCTTCATAAAATCAGTTCAAGTCACTCATTTGATCCTTATTTACAATGACTCCAATTTAACTCGATTGACTTGACCAGTCTAACTCGGTTTCTATAAGATCCCATCGGATTTTTTTAAATCAAAATATATTATTACCTTTATATTTTATAGAAAGTACACTAATTTACTAAAAAAAATAAATGTAGATAAAATAAAAACAAACAATAAACTATAAAAAACTCTCAACTTTTAATTTTTAAGGATATAGATAATTTTTATTATTTTATAAGCAAAAACAAATTATATTATAATATTTTTATTGACCCCGATTCACTTCCGATTTGACTCCTATTGACCCTTTCGACCCTTGAGCCCTTCTCATTCTTAAGTTAACCTTTCGGTCCAGGCATCATTGGTTTTAATGTATTTAATATATTCCATTATCGTTGCACAACTTTATTACCATGTTTTCCTTTTATCTATGAGACTACAAAAGAGCATTAATCACTTGTTTTTTAAAAGAGAAGGTACTTTTATCACCATAACCAATTTATCATAGCTAACAATAGTGTAATATTTATTTAACATGAATATTTGTCATGTACATACTATTCCAAATAGCATGCTTTATCATATGCAACCATCATTGGACTGTTGTTACCACAAGGAGATTTCATTGTTGTTTTATCCTTTAAAGCCATTATAAGTAATAATAGTGTATTGTTTATTTACCACAAATATTCATATCCATCACCTCCATATTGAACATATTATCTTCCATTCATACAAACATTAAGAAGATCAGACCATTATTGTGGCAAGTTATAAAAAGGTAAAAGAAGAAAAACCATTTTAACATTAAGTTTTTCCATTTTTTTATTAAAATATTTTGTTTTGTTTAGTAACGAACTTCTTATGGATAATTATCCTAAGGATAAGGAAGGGAGGTCCTCGGCAAGATATCTGTTCAACATAATAGCATATTCTCATGACTCTCCAGATGGAACAGTTAGTTCCGTCAATAGAGTTCTTATTATGAAGTACAATCAGTACTAGTGAGACTTTCCCAGAACATAGAACTTAAGGAGGTTAAAAGATAGGGAGAGGGTACGCTTCCTAAGGGAGCGCGAGTTCCATATATACTTGAAATATTTGGATTTTGGATTGTGCTTCTCTTTTTCGGCTTTTGTTAGGGGCTTCTTCAATTACCTTAGAGTCGCGTTGAATATGTTCTCACCTAACACATATTGGCTTTTAGCAGCTTTTGAAATAGTTTGTGAAGAAGTAAAGGTCAAGGTTATGCTTCAACAGTTTCAGTTTTTCTTCATTATTCGAAGGCAGCCCGATAGATGGTACTTTGCTACTGCGAGGCATAAGCGTAAGTTCATGGATGGGTTAGAATCCAAGATTTACAAGTGGCATGACAAATTCATGTCAATAGTGTCTGACGAGGACTTAGACTTCTAGGCCCAATGGATTGAGTTGATCTATACAAAAGATATAGATCTGATGCTGATGAATGCAACAACAGCAATGAAAATTCAAGAAAAGAAGAGGAACAAAATGTTTTTTTGAGATGTTGAGAGAATTATACGGCATTATGAAAATGGAGACACAATCTTCTTTAAAAAAGAAGGTATGCTAATGAATTAGTGCCGTATCGAGTAAAGCCACAAGAGGAAAGCCGTTCTCGAGACTTGGGGGGAGAATTATAGCCTTTGAGCCTTGCTCGGCGTGGAAAATGTAAGTTCATCTTTTTCCCATGTTTATATTAATTTGTTTACTCGTATCGCAGATATGGGTATTGGTGAGGTGAATCCTACCAAGCTATTAGCTTAAGCTAAGGTGAAGAAATCCAAGGTTGATAAGAGGGTGATTACCTCAGCAACTATCATTTGGCTTGCTATTGTAAAGAAGGTAACAAAGGAGACTACAGCGAAGCAGGCAGTAGTATAGAAGTCCTCTCGTCCTGTCGAGAAGTGGAAGGAGAGTGAGAAGACACTGCCGACTAAGGTTGTTCATTTTAAGGAGCCTTCAGTTGAGATTAATCAAACTTCTATCGAGCTGAAGGATGATGAACGTTGAGAGACACATCCCAAGGAGGATGAAAATGCCGCTGCCACAAAAGGGACATCAATGGCAATTGCGATAGCGCTAAGTGCTGATAAAAGACAAGGGAAGGAACTTATCGGCCAACTACCTATCAAGAAATCCAAGAGCTTGGACGAAAGGGTAAAAGGGGCAATGCGGCCGAAAGCTCTCGGCATTAGTAGTATTGAATTCGTCCCCAACAATGAGGTCGTTGAGTACTTCATCCCTTTTTAGAGCCACCAAATTTTGGATACCGACTCGGCCTTAGGAGACAGGATAAAATCTTTTGCTTTAATGGAAGGGATTATTCTTCCGAAAGATAGAGATATTGCCAAGAAGCATATCAATAGGGTCGGCGGTTGCAATAAGACTCATATTACGGCCAAATTGTATGACGTGAGTATCCATAATCATTACTTTTAATTATCAAATTTGTTCAAGTTACTAACACATTTCTTTTTCCAGATGAGCAGCCATATTCTGATGGCTTTGGACGAAGCTGACAAAGAGGCGAAGAAGGTAATATCTTTAGTTGTATCCATGTGTTATGTCGAATCATTCTTGATTGTGTTAAATAAATTTACTGTAGAGAGTTGAGGATGCATACAATGCATTGAAAGGCTAAACTGCTACTGCTGAGAATGTGAGAATAAGGGTTGAAATGGAGGCGAGAAAGCTCCAAGAAGATCTTGTTGCTAAGAAGTTGGCACATGACCTTGCCACTGATGAAGTCTCGAATCTAAAGGCCGAAATCGAAGAGTAGTACAAAGAGTCTGAAGGCCTAAAAGAGGAGCTATAGAAGAAGAAAGAAGAGTGTTAGGGCTTCAACCGAACTCTTTGCATGATGAGTGAAGAGGAAGATAAGCTCAGAATGCAAATTAAAGAGTTAGAGGCCAACAACTCAAACTTACAAAGCCAGGTAGTCGAATTGGAGGAGACTATGAAGAGAGAACCATTGGTTGAAGACGCTCTTGATATAGTCACTCCTGGTAGGCAATATAAGAGGCTTTTATGGAACAAGTTGTTGGAGGGGGTTCAAGTGGTGAGAGAGGAGATCCTGAAGCTTCATTCCAATTATGATCTCTCATGCCTTGACTTCACCAACGTCGATGACAAAGTCAGTAGTACCAACGAAGATGAAAAGGAAGGTGCCAAGAGTCCTAATAAGTATGATAGCATAGCTCACGCTGAGGATCCAAAGGAAGATGACAACCCATGTGCCAAGAAAGCGGCTTGCTCGACGAAAGCCCCAGCCTTAACGCCAAGAATTACTTCTGCTGATTCCAATAATAGGCCATAGGATTCTTTTGTGTTCTTTGTACCTTTGTAACTATATTGGTTGAATGAAATATCCTTCATATGATCCTTTTCAGTACATTTTAGTTCACGTATCGAGAATTCCCTGTATTCTATTTTACACATTCTTATTCATCAACATGTTTATATTCACATGCAAATTGTCTTTCGGCACGTTTTATTTCACATAACCAATTATTCTCGGCATGTTTTTTTTCTTTCACACACCTAATTATTCTTGGCATGTTTTATTTCACATAACCAATTATTTTCGGCATATTTTATTTCACACACTCAATTATTCTCAGCATGTTTTATTTCATATGCCCAATTATTCTCGACATGTTTTATTTCACATGCCTAATTTTTACGTCTTTATAGACGTTATCCATTACTCGTTTGAGGCGTAAATTAGCTGCATTACTCAGCAGTAAAATTACTTTATGTAGTTCATTAGCTGCGATAAGCTAAAACTTATTAACTCGTCTTTAATAAGAGGAATAAGAAACATGAGACTTCAAACATAATTCTCATAAATAAGTATTCTAGTCTTACAAACAAGTTGACTGTTGCCAAATGAATGGTTATAAAAATCATTCGATTGATTAATTGAAATATAATTTCAGATTCTTGGCATTCCATGCTTGCGGAATGATAGATCCACCTAACTTTTCTAGTTGATAGGCTCTCTCACCAACAACTTCCTGGATCCTGATAAGATCCTCCCAATTTGCACCGAGCTTTCCTTAACTCACTCATGCGCCAATAGCTTCCATCTTACAGTAAACCAGATTTCCAAGTTAGAAAACCTTATGCTTCACTTTTTGATTGTAATACCTTACCGCTCTATGCTGGTATGTCGCGACCCTAGTTCTTCCAATATCTTGAATTTCATCAATAGTGTCCAGATTCGCTGTCAGTCCAACTTGATTAAGCATAACATCAAAATTATGCGTCCACAGCTTAGGTAAGTCCAGTTCAATCGGCAACGCGGCTTTCGTACCATATGCCAGTTTGAATGGTGTCTTTACTATCATAGTTCTGTGAGTGGTTTAGTACCCCATAAAACATTCGCTAGTTCATTGGCCCATTTCCTCTTGACTCGATCTACTTTTTGTCTTAGGTTATGCAGTATGATTTTGTTTACGGCTTCAACTTATCCATTCATCTAAGGGTGCACTACAGACGTATGGTTGAGGCAAATGTCATGCTTCTCATAAAATGTTCAGAACTTATTATTGTCAAACTGTAGGTCATTATCCATAATTATCATGTAAGGAACTTTGAATCTTGATATGTTGGAGCAAAAGATGAACGCTTCCATTTTCTACTCATTGATCTTTGCCACAGCTTCAGCCTCTGCCCATTTGGTAAAGTAATCCACAATGATAATGACGAATTGTCATTGTGCAGTAGACTTCGGAAAAGGTCTAAGTATATTTAGGCCCCACTAGGTGATAGGCCAAGGGCTGGCTAAGCTACATAACTTAGTAGCAGGCACATAACTCGGCGACTTGTGCTTCTGGCACTGGGGGTAATATCAAACAACTTCCTTTGCATCTTCTCTCATAGTTGGCCAGTAATAGCTAAGTCACAATACTCAGGCATATAGCATCTGTGCTTTTACATGGTTACTGCATACTCCACCATGTAGTTCAGACAACACTCTTTGGGCATCTCTCAGGGGAAGGCATCAAAGATAGGATTGTGATATGCCGCGTTTATACAACTGGCCATCAATCAATGTGTAGTTCATGGCTTAATATGCCAATCTTCGTGCTTCTTTCTTGTTATTAGGGAGAGTACCATCTCTTAGATAATCTACTAAGGGATTCATCCATGATTCTTCTCTCGAGTAAGGAGCCAACTTACAGCTCTGTGAGAGAATGGATAAACTTTTTTGCAAAAGAAAGTCAACAAAATGTTTATCGCTCAATTCAAGGAGCCATACTAGCTAACTTCGACAACTTATCGGCCACAATATTGTTGCTTAGAATTTTGTGGATGGAGAAAGATTGGAATTCTTCTACAAGCGTTCATATCACCAGTAAATACTCGCTCATTTCTTCTTTCCTCGCCGCATAACTTCCTATCACCTAATTCACCACCAATTGGGAATCAGAGTACACTTCGAGTTTCTCGGCGCCAATTTCTTTTACCGGTTTTAGTTTGGCGATTAGAGCTTTATACTTTGCTTCATTATTGCTGGCTAGGAATCCAAATTTCAAAGCATAATGAACTTTGACATTATGGGGGCCTTGAAGAATTAGGCCTGCACCACTTCCTTGTCGCGTCAAAGAACCATCTACATAAAGGGACTACATAGGCTTCTTAGCAATCTCGACACAATCTTCCTTACCAGTAAATTCGGCTACAAAATTTGCTAATATTTAAGCGTTTAATGCCATTCTGGGTTTATATTGTAAACCATAGGCACTAAGCTCTCAAGCATACTTCATCATCCTCCCCAAGGAATCAAGCCATTGCAACGCTTGTCGTTATGGCTAATCGGTGAGAACAATGATTTGATGTGCTTCAAAATACGGCTTTAACTTTTGTGTTGAGAGAACCATTACTAGTATAAATATTTCAATCTTTGTATACTGAAGCTCTGGCCCTTATAGAACATGACTCATGTAATAAACGAGTCGATGTTCTTTGCCATCAATTTGAACCAATACAAAGAAAAGAGCTCATCAACTGAAAGATAGATACAAATATAACTTTTCTCCAAGAATGGGTGTCGAGAGTATTGGGGGTGACGCAAGAAATTCCTTAAGCTCATTGAAAGCTCTTTCATAATTGTTGGTCTAGTTGAATTCTTTTAGGTTCTTCAAAATTTTAAATAATTCTGTGCACCTATCTACACATCTCAACATGAATCTGTTGAGGGTGGCAATTCACCCAGTGAGTCCCTGCACTTCTTTAACCCTGCAAGGTGATTTCATATTCCTTATGACTTCAATCTTTCTCAGATTGGCCTCAATATCACATCGAGTAACCATATATCCAAGAAATTTCCCTGATGTTGCTCCAGAGACGCATTTTTGTAGGTTGAATTTCATGTTGAATCTCCCCAATGTGGCAAATGTCTCCTCTAAGTCGGTGAGATGTAGATCTTCCTTTATATTCTTCACAATCATGTTGTTGACATATACTTCAATGTTTCTATGAATTTGGGGTTTAAACATCTTAGTAACAAGTCTTTGGTATGTTGTGCCAGTGTTCTTGAGCCCGAAGGGCATCACCATATAACAATATGTTCTAAAGTTGGTAACGAAAGGCATGTGGACTTCATCCTCCTTGTCCATCTTGATCTGGTTATAACCAGAGAAAGCATCCATAAAAGAAAGCAAGGCATGCCCAACGGTTGCATTTAACATTTAATCAATTTTTGGCGGTAGGAAACAATCCTTGGGATAGGCCTTGTTAAGATACATGAAGTCTATGCACATTCTCTGCTTACTATTAGACTTCTTGACTAGTATACAATTGGCTAGCTAAATTAGATAAGGCTCTTCCCAGATGAATCATACCTTCAATAACTTCTAGACTTCTTCCTCTATTGCTTCTTGTCACTCTGGTGCAAAATGCCTCTTCTTTTTTTGGACCACCTTTACGTTCGGATCAATCTAGAGCTTGTGTACCATAACTTCTCTCAGGATACTTCGTATGTTTGAAGGAGACCATGCAAAAACGTCAGCATTGGCTTGTAAGAAGTTGATCAAACTTTGCCGAGCATCTACTTTCAAGGGTTTCTCGATTCTTGTTATTTTCCCTAAGTCGTCCTCTAAAGGAATTTCCTCAGTATCACTCTCGGCATTCTTGATGCTGACTGATTTGCCTTCCAGGCAAGTTTCAACTTGAAATACTTCTTCTCATCTCAAGGCTCTTATGTATAAAGACCGTGACAATGGTTGATCCCTATTACGTATGCCTACCCTCATGAGAGTAAAGAACTTGGCCTTAAGGTGTGCAGTTGAAGGAACAATGCCAAATAGATGTTGATATGGCCGTCCCATTATCATGTTGTAAGGGGATCAACATTTGACAACAAGAAAGTCCACTTTATCCTCTGCAACATGCTTGTCATCATCGATCTATACCGACGAGGAAAGAACTCTAGCTACTTGGACAGGTTGATTATTAAAGGAATAGAGATCATACTTGTAAGATCCTAGCTGCGCTTTGATCTTAAGCCTCATTTGGTTAAAAGCATGTTGAAAAATGATGTCAGCCAAACTTCCTATGTCAACAAGAATCTTCTCGACTTTAAAGTTGGTAACTCTCGCATTGATGATAAATGCATTGTTGTGTAACCTTTAGATGCCCTCAAAATCTTCCTCTTTGAAAGATATTGTATTGTCAATCCTAGCCTTTTTACTTGAATATTGCAAACGTAATTCTTAGTGTTAATCTAGTTCGAATAACTTGATTGGCCTATAGTAGGTCCGTTGATATAGACACTTAATTTTTGCTCCTTTGTAGCCCTAATTTTTATTTTTACAAAAAAGGTTCTAATTCAAAAATAAATAAATAAATAAAACAAAAAATTAATTAATTAATTAAAGATAAAAATAACAAAAAATTTAACAAATAATGAAAATACAAAAAAAAATAAGAAAAGAAAATAAAAAAAAAAAGAATTTTAAAAATTTTTTAGGAAGTAACTCGTATTAAGAACAAATAGTTTTAGTTTTAGATTAGTAAAAAATTTTATTTTAGGGAATCGGATAGTTTAAGTATAATTTAATTGTACTGAATGTCAAGGCACAGGTCAACGGCTTAACGGATAAGTATCAAAGTATTTGGGTTGGATTTAATATAAAGTCTTGGGTTTGAGTCTCAGCAGGCACCTATGTCTTTATTTTTCTATCTCTGCAGAAGCGAGATGGAAATGGGTCATATCTAATTAAATCATATGAATTTAGTTAAATTGGATTTGAATTCATTTGAATCAGGTTTAATTACCGAATCAAATATAATTAAATATGATATGATTTAGATTATATAAACGCACACGCAATCAGAAAAAAGGGGGAGCCTAATCTCCCCGCTTTGCAGCCGCATCCCAACATCGTCACACATTGACAGCAAAAACAACAACAGCAGACCCTCTATCCGATTACTCCTCTTTGGCGTGACATTCAAAACAGCCAAACACCCCATCCTTATGACTACTGCATAAACATCCTTCATGCTCGCGCTAATAGCACCATGTAGCAATTGCATACGACCGAACATGCTTGAAGACAGTACGCAAGTGTGCTACTGACCACCGATGGCCTTCACTTTGATACACAAGTCCACTGCCCATAACGCTCATTACCTACACGACCAACAGTGACATACTTCATTACACTGCTGAACAGCCATTCCACGCTCTACTGTCTATCTTCCTCACACACTTCAGACGTGCGACTTGCCTCAGCACGGCCAGCCACTCCAGTACTTCACCCCATACGCCGACACAGCATAGTCCACGAATCGCACAGATCCACGATCATGCAGCACACTCAGGCACGACACATCACAGTGGTCCAACGCCTCATGCTTAAGACTCTATAGCGCCTCCCCATGTACGACCGCACACCATGCTTACAACCATCATCTCCATACTGTGTACAGTAGCATCGCCCAACTCACTCACGTATAGCTATGCTCCACTCGCATCAGACCTAGCATCAACACTGTGTGAAGCTCCAATTTAATGCCCATTGCCTACCTTGTTGCAACCAATAGCCACTCACCGATGCACTATCCATTAAAGAACCCCGACGAATAGTTGCAACAGTGATGGCACACACCTAACTAGTGCTCCAATCCTCGCACGCTACTGCTTTCACCAAATAAGTTCAGGTTCGGTTTCTTTAGGTTTTTTTTTTATTATTATATTATATTATATTAGTATTTTATTATGTCCTTAGTTATTTAACATTATCTATATATATATATGTGTGTGTGTGTGTGTATGTTAGTTTAGGGTATTTCTTTTAGCATTAGTTTTCTCTATTATATAGATTAGATAATGATTTAAGTGAATGGTTATTTAATAATAGTTATATGAGTATAAATGTATATATGTATTAGTTTAGGAGTTGTTAAGATTATTTTTTTATTATATATATACACATTATTATATTTTCTTAGTTAACATAATATATAATATGACTTTAGGAGTTTTAGTATTAGTTCTTATATAAAATGTATTATATGGAATTATTTTATTTTGGTAGATAGTTATATATATTAGTTTAGTGGTTGTTAGAATTAGTTATCTTTTTAGATTTGGCTTTACTTAAGGATTTATCACATAGAAAGTTGTTTTTCTTTAAATAAAAATTAATAAAAGACTCTTTTAAAAAATAAAATTGTTAGAGCATTTTTTTTTTAAATAAAAACACTTAAGAGTTAGGACCCCCTTAGATTTTTTTTTTTAAATAAACCAAATAAACTAAAAACGTAAATTCGAACAGTTTTTTCAAAATTAAAATTAACCAACACACTAAAGATTTTTTGAAAGAACTACGATCATCTGATCTCAGCTAGCGGGTACGTAGGTACCTTTGGGACGATAATAAAATATGTAAAAACTTAGGTTCTTTTTCTTTTGATTTTTTTTTGTTTATTTATCTATTTATTTTAAATATTATAATTAGAAAAATAATTCTAATTTCAGTAAATAAATAGTGGTACCCGTTAGGGTTTAATAGGTTAGCCCCCGAACTCGGAATCTTCTGGTTTTTCATTCAAATTAAAATCAAAGACCAGTTGCTAAATCGTAATCAATCTACCCAATTAGTTACGGTTTCTTTTTCTTTTCCCGACTTCGGTTGGGTGGCGACTCTAAAAATTATTTTCAATGAAAAATCGGAATTTCTTAATTTCTTTAGTCGAGGATTAATATTAAATGGGTTATGATTTAGTATTAATCGGAAATGGGGAAATGAATTTTAAAAAATAGAAAATAAAAAAATCAAGCTCGACAGCCGACATTGGTGTTGATCACTCCATTAGGTGCTCCGCTGGAATTCACATCCCTTGTATCTCTTACAGCTATTGCCAGTTATGTGTCAATCTCTTATTCCTCATGTCTCCTTTGAGATGGTCTCTCAATATTCTCGGCATCATGCGCTAAAAACTTACGTAAGTGTCTACGTTAGATCGTATTTCTAATTGCATTCTTGAGTTGAATGCACTCATGTATATTGTGACCTTTATCACAGTGGAAATCATAGTATTTGTTGGAGTTTCTCCTTAAGGGATTCCCTCTCATTCTTTCTGGCCACTGGAAGACGTCTCTCTCCCCATGTACCTCCATCAAAATGTTCGAAATTGGATGATTGACAGGCATGCAGGATGAGTATGTCAGGATCTTCGATCTCTTCCTCTCGACATCTGAATTGTAGTCATTGTTCGTACCGAGTCTATCCTTTGCATTTTTTTGCTTTTCATTCTTTCCATCTCCTCTGCTCTGATTAGCTTCTCACCGTGCCTTTATGTTATCTTCCCGACAGATGTACGAGGTGGCTTTAGTCTTAAACTTAGCGAAATTTTTTAGCTTATTCTTTGTGAGAGACTTGAAAAAGTCTCCATAGGGCTTGACTCCGTCGATTACGGCATTAAGAGCCACACTCATATCTAATTCTAGGATTTGAACCATCTCAGCCATAAATCTAGCCAAGTAATCCCTAATTGACTCGTTAGACTTTTGTTTGATGGTGTTAAGGATTAAAGGTGTTAAGGATTAAAGAATCCTTAACAAGAAGTTTGCTTGTAAGAAAGTGTTGAAGGAACACTTCTGCTAACTCATCGAAACATGAAATGGTATTTGGTTTCAAATATTTGAACTATGTGCTAGTGACATTCCTTAATGTTGAAGGAAAAGTTTAACAAGCTATTACATCACTTAAACCATGCAACTTGGCCAACGTACGGTAGTATTCTAAGTGGTTTTCGAGGTTCTTTTGTTCCATCATAAGTCTCAAATTGTGACAGCTTGATGTGCCGAGATATCACTTCCTCCAAAATTCCTAGAACAAAGGGACTCGTTTTAATTTAGAACTGCTTGCTTAAGGTAATAAGGGTACTGACATGTGAAGGATCCACTTGGTACATTTGTTGCAGTTGTTTGCCTTTGTCATTCCTTTTAAAAGTAGGAGCCGAAGGTCTTATCATATTCTCGGCTTGCTTTTTTTGTAACTCAGGCAAATAAATGGAATCATTGCTTTTTTCAACATCATGATCGCCTTGGTCATTATTTTGGATCAGATTTGAGTGAATATTACTATAGAGGAGGTTGAGGACTTGCTTGTGTTTTTTGTTTAATTCTTGGTTTTCTTTAGCTAAGTCGAAGCAGAGTTGCTTGAGTTTAGCCAATCGCTGCTCATCATATGTCGACTCCCCCTTACAGGGTGTTGGGAGGTAGTGCTAGCACCCATACTCTTAGACACTTATTTTAACCATGCGGTAGTGTTTAGGAAAAAAAAAATGGCACCAAATGTTGTTGGTGAATTTTGAGATGAAGGAAAATCCTACAAAAGAAAATGAAATGCTTAATACCGAGGCCAGTCTAGTGTGGTTACTCCGATGCTAAGATAGTAGGGTAGCTTTGTATAGAAAATGTATGAGTAAGTAAAAGGTCTCTCTCTCTTACAGAGTTTTTTTTTTTTTCCAATATTTATAGGTGGTTGTAGTGTCTAAAGTAATTGTTGGAATAATTGTTAAGACACGTGAAAGTTTCTCGATTTGACATCTCCCCTAATATGTAGGGAAAGTAGGCGGTTATATAATATAACTGTGATTATGATAACTGCTTGCGCCATTGACTTAAATTCAAATTAGGAACAGATTTATTCTACTCAGTAGAAATGACATATGTCATTTATCCAGTAGTATGCCAAGAGATTCGACTACTTGGCATATCGATGGCCGAATGAACGAGTATATTAGATGAGTAAAAACTGACTACCAACAAGAGTAGTTTAACGAAGTTAATTGTTTTAATGAACGTAAAATTAGTTGATCACAAATTCGTATACACGTAAAAATATTTTTAATGTTTTATTATAAGCGATATGCGTGCAACTTTGAGGGCCAAGATAGATTAATGCATTTTTAGTATGAAAGAATATTTTCTTCCTAGACAATAATGTCATCATTAAGTGAATATAGAGAGAAAATTACAATGTAATTATGAGGAGAAATTACTTTAATTTTATTCTTGCTATAGGTGTGCCCAGTGTTGCATGTTTTGAAAAATATGAATAAAAATTCTCCATCACAAGGTGCTCCTCTCCACCTTTTTACTAAGTATATGCTATAATGTATAAGAAAAGGAAAAAGAATTGTTTAAGGTTCAATAGAGATTCTTTATTCATGACCAAGTAAAAGCTACCTTAACCTTAGTATTATATCCAAACAATGTGTTCCCTAGAACCTTTGTTAAATTTTCTTGAGACAAAATGCATACTTCCAAAATATAATTTCTCGATAACTTAACTGGTTTTCCCATATGTAGATTGTAAAACCAAACCCTAAACTCTCTTGTTGTAGCTTCTTAATAATATAGATAATTAGGGAATGCATGTGTTTGAATATAGAAGATTGAAATTGCTTGATTGGTAATCGTGTTAAAGTGATGCTTTTGCTCTAGACATCAGCAACCTCAATATTTGTTGTTTAAAAATAAAAAAGGAAAAGAGCATCGAAATTCAACCAAATTAAACTAAGTAACATGATTTACTAAAAGAAAACCTTTCACCAATGAAACAATTTATAAGGAGATTGATAACATGATGACTAGGTAATATTAGTTTATACCAATATTGTTTTATGATGTATTTCAAGTTCATAATTATTATGTGCTTCATTATTTTCTAGAAAAATGGAACTTCTTCGATGAAGCAACTTAATAGCGAATAGCATAGTTTTATGTACGTATTACTATTATTTTTCTTTTTATATTGTTCATGGATTTTTAATGTATTACTACTGTTAGATTGACCTATTTATAGTGCATTTAATGTTTATTTTAGTACTTTAAAACTACATTTTTTTAATCTATACAAATTTCATTAATATTTAGCCAAGTAAATCATTAATAAACAAGCGTAGATGGAAAATAAAATTATTTTTATACCCACAATATGAGTGCATCGTCTGGTATCAATAAAGGTGGTTCAATGGCTATGTTGCTTTATTGGACTGATTTTTTTTTTTTTTTATGGTTAAATTGATGGTCTAGACTAATGTAGGTTGGTGGAAATAGGTAGACAAAAAGATGCATAAACAGTTGATAATAACTATTGTTTAGGTTAATAAAAGGAAATGTCCTTAATTAGGTTAGATAACATTTCTTACAAACCAAACTATGCTATCCTTTTAGGATAAGAGACTAATTCATTCTCATCTAGTGCAATTTACTTTATCAATATGTTAATGTTAAATGTCATGTTAAAATTTGTTTTTATGTTCTTTAAAAAATTGAAGCATTCAATTCCAATACCATAAATATTATGAGACTTCTTATATAAGTTTTCTTTTATTTAGTAATCTTCATATTTTAGTTATTATACTTATTTTGAAAGAAAATGTAATATAGCATGGCATATTAAGACTTCAAATTACACAAATAGATTTGGATGGAAAAATTCAAAAGTATATAAACTTTATCCAAAAGTGTTGGAACTTTTCATGCATTTTTTTATGGGAAAAAATATCACTACAAATAGTAAAAATGATACTAACATTGGAGTTAATAATTATCAGATAAGACCATTTTATCCTTAATATGTATCTATTTTCTATATGAGTTCTTAAATTTTCTTTTTTTTATTTTATTTTATTTGAGCTCTCAAAGTTTTCTTAAAAATTATACAAAGAAGACTTCCCTTAAGTTTGTTAAAAATTCTATTCACTTGTGACATACGACAACTCTAAATTGGAATATAATAATTCCTTAACAAAAAAAACAATATTATCAAATATATTTAATTGAACAATGTAATAAAAGGTTATATGAAAAATTAAAAAAGGAAAATCCTACAAAAAATCCCTATAATTTCATCCATGATGGTTAGTGTCTTTTTTTCAATATGCTCTCGATGTGCCTAAGGTAATCCTTAACTACTAGGGCTTATCTTGAGCTTGTAAAATGAGTTCTTCTTATAAAGAAGAATTAGGAAATGGACACCTTCTAGCTGAATCCACAAGTTGAACTAAGGATATGTCTCACTTAGGCTTGCAAGGTGGACTCACACCAGACACCCGATATTACTTATGAACCGTGGTAATGAGGGTATTCGCTACTAATTCCTAATTAGAATAAGAATTAGATAAGAGTAAATGGAAACCAAAGTACACAAACTTAGCAAAAAAAGATATTCAATAATATTCAAGAGAATGATGAATGAAATGGTTGCGGCCACTTACAAGGGTTTTCATACCTACAATTTAAGGTTATTAGCAATATAAGGAAAGACCAAAAGGGTATAATTCAAAATGAGTAAAATATAAGGAATAATCAAGGCTATAAAAGGGAATCATGATAAAAGAAGCTTCTACCGGCAAGTTCCTTTGCGTTCTTGGTGAGACACGTAGCTATCATTCTAGAAGCAAAGACGAATGCGTATGGATAGAGCTATTGAGTGTCGAGCTATTGAGTGTTAAGCTATTCTACTCTTCATTTCTGATAAGGTTGGCAACTGGTGACTTCGAACTTTGACTTAGTTCTTGAGATCGGGGGGTGGTCCCAAAGACTTTGGATGATGATATAGTAGTTCAGTACGTAGTAAGCTTAAAATCCCTTGATCTACCTGCCTTCTAAGTACTCAAGCAACCATGATTTAGAAACTCTGTAACCGATCACATTTTAGTGGACTTGAGGTTAACAATCTTGGCCTTGTAGATGGTGGAGTTTCAAAAAAGGTCAGCACATCATACGAATAGGTTGGCATGGATGGCTTAGACCTTAGATTCCCATCACTTTCTCTTCACAATATAAAGACGACAAAGAAGCATCATGTTTTATTAAATTTGGAAACAATGAGAATTTCAATGCAAAATGAAACAATATTATGGAATCACATAGAATGTAGGTAAATGGTAATAACAAAATTTTTACTTTTCAGTTTATTTACTTGACAAATATTCATAAATGAAAGCCAATATTTCATGGGAAAGTATACTTTTAGTCTCCATCCATTTAATAAAACAATGACATGGCCCCTGGTTAGTCCATAAGATTAATTTAATTACAAAATAAAATTATATAAATACTAAATAAGTAAATTAATAAAAATTAAAAGAAAAGAAAAATTATAATAATAAAAGGAAAAGATGCCGTGGACACCCTAAAGGCAAGGGGTACTTGATGCCTACCAAAGGGAGATGGGGAGTCACATAACTACTTAGAGGTGGCCATCATTCACCTTTTATCCTTAGGGTAGTTAAAATTGTCTAACTTGATAAGGTAGGTCATGGCCCACTTAAAGACATGGGTCACTTAACCCATCTACAATTGCGGGTGGTCACTAAACTACCCTTAGCGATTTGCAACCCCCTTATAATGATGGATGGCCACCAATGAGTGCCATTTTTTAAAATGCAATCCATGCAAAATCTGATCATTTGGCAACCATTGGTGGCCATCTACCATCTTAGGGGGATTGCATACCCCTACCCCCCAAGGTGGTTTGGTGGCTACTTGCAACCATAGGTAGGCCGAGTTACCCACTTTTTTAAGTTGGTTGGGACCTATCTCATCAAATTAAGCCATTTCAACAACCTGAAGGGTAGGGGATGGTTAGAACTTATATATATATATTTAATTTTTTTTCTTTTTCTCTTTTGACCTTTTCTTTAATTTTCTTTTTTATGTTATTAATTTAAATATTTAATATTGAAAATTATATTTTTTAATTGCATTAATATTATGGACAAACTAGAGCTTACCATGTATCATTTATAAATAGAAAATTTTACGATGTTAAAAAAGGACTCATTTGCAACATTTTGCAAACAATAAGGACTCGATTGGAAAAAAAAAAAACATTCTTATGAACTCAATTAGAAAAATCATTAAATGTTAAGCACTAAAAGTGTATTCTTCACATATTTAACAATAGTTTGTAATTCAATATCATGCAAGATAGGTTACAATAAGTATAATATGACACGTTAGATAATTCTAACTATGCATATTTGCTTACATGAGATATGAGATAACATTTTTGGTTATAGGTTTTGTTGATGGTAGGTTAATTGTAATAATATTAGCAAGGAGTAAGACTACATCTTATTTTTAAGTTATTGGCATAAGGATCTTGGTTAAAAATCTCTACCAAAAATCCTTAAGGTAATGTTTCTTTTTTTATGGTTGCTTTACTGTGTCATTGACTTCTCTTCTAGCTACTTACTTTCGGTACTAGAGCCATTGATATCCATTATCTCCTCCTTACCTCCTCTTATTAAAAGTTCATTATTCTCCTTCTTCAAGATTGAAGATGGAAATAACAAGTTGAAATAAATATTGTTTACTCCCATGGACAACATAATTTGGAAATCCTCCAAACATCTTTCTTCTCAAAAATTAAAAAAAAAATGTAAAACCAATTAAAAAGAAGACATATTTAAGAAACTGAACCTAAACAAGTTAAAGATTTTGTAATGTGCTCAAAAACCAACCAAGACAAATGAAAATAGTACGGATTTTGATTTCTCGTCACAATTCCCACCAAGTTCAACCTAATTAGATCTGTGATTTCCTTAATGAAGGAATATCACCATCAATGAAGCTTAGACTCATGGCCATGGTGGCGATTTTAGCCATGGTAGAGGTAGAGTAGTGCATGGGTTATCAAGCCAAACTTATAGTTTATCTGTAGTATGCATGGGTGGTTGGGTAGCTTACAATGGTCGTTCTTTGGTGGTGAAAGTAGAAATAAGAAAGAAGAAGATAAAAGAGCAAATGTATGATAGGGATCATGGACCAATCATATGCTTCGAAAATCGAAGACTTGCTTAAATGATTCATCGAGCTATTTGAGGTGAGTTGAATTACAAGGAGCAACACATCCTTTAGTTCGACCTATCGAGTTACTTTACTCTCTAAATCATCCAAGTAGCTATTAAGGTAACCAGTTGACATGCTAAGCCAACCTTTCCACAATACACCTGTCCAAGCATCGAGTTAGAAGAATACCAACCTGATATGTACCAAAGCCAAGTTGACTACTATTAGGAGCTAACCTCCTAAAGTTGACCTAACAATAAGTTGCCCTTAAACCAACCCTGTTTTTAGTCCTAACTATTCGAGCTACTGAGTTATTGAACTACTAACGCTGACTTAACCTGATCAGAACCTACTCCTGTTCGACCAGTGGTGTCAGTAGGACTACAAAATGAGCAAATGATGCATGTACTGCCTTTTCTGACATCTGTACTATCTTTTCTGCTGCCGGATATTCTTTTTACCTAATTACAATGTTACCCTTGTAAATTATATCCTTTCTTTTACTAGTAGGAATTTTTTTTTTTTTTGTAATTTACCTTAATTGGGACATATAAATACTTATATATTGTAATAGCCGCAACATTCAATATGCAACCTAATATTCAAATACACTTCTGCGAGATAAGTGTTTCTTACTCTCAACTACTCTTATTTAGGCCATTAAGCATGGACTAATGGCAAGTGACCTTCAGCTATACTTGTACGTCATATTAAGTGTGACGTACAAGTATTCATTTTCGGTACACTAGGACGCCAGCTCAACCTTAGACTTTTCATTTACCTTTTAGACCATCTCAAGGCCCGGACCTACCCCTTTGGTTTGTGCAATACCGAATGTCATATGTTCATCCACGTCGGACCATATCATCTTAGTATCAGAGCCTAGCTATATTCAAAGCTAATTTCTATTAGTTTGTTCTTTGAGTAACTTGTTATTGATTTTATACATTTGTGTTAGACATTCTATGGTTGTCATGGGAGTTTAAAAGGTAAGTAGTGTTGAAAAAATTATGTGCTCTATCTTCCTCTATTTTGTGTGTGCAAAACAGAGTATGGGTGTACAGTTGTTCATTGTATACTGGTTGTACTAACTATTGGCATATTAGGTGTTAGTTTATCCTTGTTTTATGGTAGGGAGCTTTGAATAGTGTATTTGCTATTAAATCTTATGGAAATAGACAACATTGTTTGACTCTAGTGTACAAAGAGCAATTGGTAACCAAGAGGCTTAGAATGGCTAAGGCTAATAAGGAAGCTTCACACCCTTGTCAATGGGTGACCTATTGGATAGACTCACCAACTTAGTAGCCAGTTTGGTGATTGTCATAAATGAAGATAGGCAGCGAGCTAGAAATGGCCCATATAGAGGATGTGAATAGCTTAAGAGAGGCAATGGTCAATTTGATCGAGTTAATGCCCTAGCTCGATCGCTTTAAATTGAAGGAGTAGGTAGGGTTGCTAGGTGTAGGCTAGCATCCGATGAAATTAAAGAGGAAGAACATAAAGGAGATGACGAACTAAAGGAGTACTATGAACCAGAAGAAAGGAATGTTTAAGCCCCTAGAGTTGAAGGGTTGAGGATGCGCATTCTAAGTTTTTTTAGGAGTGGAGATGCTGCAGACTATCTAGATTAGGTAGATAAGATAGAGAAGCGATTTGAATGCTATGAAGTACTAGATAATGCAAAGGTTAGACTTACTGTGTTGGAGTCTATTGGTTATGATACCCTTTGGTAGAAGAAGATGTAAGCCACTCGAAGAAGAGAGGGGGAACATAAAGTTAAGAGTTAAGATAGGATAAAGAAGGTCATGAAGAGGAGATATGTGTAGAGCTATTATTTGTAGGATGCCTACAAAAGATTATAAGAGCTAAGGCTAGGAGGATCGATTATTGATGCATAAGTAAAGGACTTTCAGATGCTAATGATGCGATGCGAAGTCATAGAGCCTGAAGACTGAACTGTGTCTTGATTCATCATTGGATTGAAATATGAGATTGGAGATGTTCTGGAAACTATGGATATTGGATCACTTGATGACGTTATCCGAGCCACCCAAAGAATCAAAAGGCATCGAATAGGAAGGTTTTGACCCCCTATCTGTCGACCTAACAGTAGCCAATCTGTTCTAAGTAGACCTGTACAGACAAAACCAAGTAAGGTTGCTAAGACCCGACTTGCTTAAAGTGCTCGAGTAGAGGAGAAGGAGGCCCCGAGAGAGTTCAAGAAGGTTTAGAGCTCAAGATGAAAGATAAGTGAGATTAAGTGTTTCAAATGTTAAGGATTTGGACACATGGCCACTTAGTGTTTGAGAAACAGAACCATGGTGATCCGAGGTAAAGTGCTGATTGTTGAGGTAGATAGTACTGATGAGGAAGTGGAAGACCTAAAAGAGATCGAGTAGATCGAGCTATCCGAAGAGGAGGAAGTCATCTATACTGAAGAAGGTAATTTTATGCCGGCTACATTAGTGTTAAGGAGGACAATGAATATGAGTCTTGTGCTCGAGGACAAATAAAGAGAGAATCTTTTTCATATCGGATGCAAGGTGAATGGGTCGTCATGTGCCCTGATTGTTGATAGTGAGAGCTACACCAATGTAGCCTCTACTTTCATGATCTAACAATTGAAATTACCGACTAAGCCTCACTCGAAACCTTATAAGCTACATTGGTTCAATGACAAGGGAGCCCTACAAGTGAACAAACCTGTATTTGTGCCAATTTGTATTGGCAACTATTAAGATGAAGTGCTTTGTGATGTGTTACCCATGAGTGCGTTTTACATTCTACTTGGATGATTGTGGATGTTTGACTGAATCGTGATGTATGATAGATGGAGGAATACATGTTCCCTAGAGCATGAGGTTAGGAAGGTAAATTGAACCCTATGACTACTGAACAAGTTAAAGGCATGCAAACTCAATTGAGCTGAGTCTTGAAGAAAGAAACTTTGGTGATGACCTAAATCGAGCTGAAGAGAGAGATAGAGCTTGAAGAGCCTACCTATTTGCTGGTTAGAAGGTTGTTGGAGCTGAGATTTGAGGAGGGAATGGCACTTACTAAGGTGAAAATCTTACTAAATAGGTTTATCAATCTGTTTCTAGGTAAACTGTCGAAAGGTCTGCCTCTCATCTAAGGTATTAAACATGCAATTAACTTGCAGCCAAGAGTTGCACTACCGAACAAGCCTACCTATAGGCTGAACCTAGAATAGGCTACGGAAATGCAAAGACAAGTAAATGAGTTAATGAACAAAGGGTATATACGAGAATCCTTTAGCCCCCATGCCGTGTTGGCCTTATTAGTACCTAAGAAGGAAGGGTCAAGGAGAATTTGTATGGATAGCCAAGTAATCAATCACATCACCATTAAGTATAAGTATCCCATACTAAGGCTTAATGATATGCTAGACAAGTTAAGTGGAGAAAGAGTATTCTCTAAGATTGATCTCAAATCTGGATATCATCAAATTCAAATGCATGAGGGTGATGAATGGAAGATTGCGTTCAAAACACACCATGGATTGTATGAATGGCTTATGATGCCATTTAGACTACCAAACGTACCGAGCACATTTATGCAATTGATGAATCATGTGCTTCGACAACTAATAAGGAAATTTGTGTTGGTTTATTTTGATGACATCTTAGTGTATAGCTTTAATCTAGAGACTTACTAAGAGCATCTTTGAGTAGTTTTTGCAAAACTCCAATTTGAAAGGCTCTACACCAATCTAAAGAAGTATGACTTCTATCAACTCGAAGCAATCTTCCTAGGGTTTGTTGTAGGTGGTGGAGGAATATAAGTCGATGGTGAGAATGCCAAACTGATTATTGAATTGCCTGTGCCAACCACTTCATAGATTTATAAGGAATTTTAGTATAGTCGTAGCCCTACTCACCAAACTATCAAAGAAGAATGTTGAGTTCAAATGGGGAGAGAAGGAGTAGAGGAGTTTTGAGGAGGTGAAGGAGAAGTTGACTACAGCTCGTATCTTAGCTCTGCCGAGCCTTGACAAAGTGTTTAAGATAGAGTATAATGCATTTGGACTAAGCTTAAGAGCCGTGTTGACACAAGAAGGTCGACCTATTGCTTACTTGGGTAAAAAAAAACTTAAAGGAGCTACACTCAATTATTTTATTTATGATAAGGAGTTTTACTCCTTGATTCAAGCCCTAACTGTATAACAACACTATCTGCTGGCTAAGGAATTTGTGATCTATACTAATCATAAATCCTTGAGATACTTAAAGAGCTAACCCAAGTTGTCTTAGAGACAAGCCAAATGGGTCGAGTTCATGGAGGGATTTTCTTATGTCATGAAGTACAAGAATAGGAAGAACAATATAGTGGTCGATGCCCTATAAGGACAACATTCTCTCTTGACCAAGCTGCAGACTAGGCTACTTGGTTTTTCAATGATAAAGGATTTATATGTAGAGGATCTACATTTCGGTCCCATTTATGCCAAGAGTGAAGAAGGGTGGACATTTGATGACTATCATAGGGAAGATGAATACTTGTTTAAAAAAAGGAGATTATGTATCTTGACCTATTCCATGAGAAAGCTACTAGTGTGTAAGGTACATAGTAGAAGATTGTCAAGATACTTTGGCTAGCACTGCACTCATGAGGTACTATCCTTAAGATTCTTTTGGTCAAGAATGATGAAAGACATCCAATCTATGTTGGTAAGGTGTCCTATCTATAAAAGAGTAAAGAGACCAAGCCGAGCAAGAGCATCATTTACCTTTGCCTTATCTGACCAAACCTTAGTCCGAGCTAAGTATGAACTTTAGGTTGAGATTACCGAGAACATCCCGAAGGAAGGACTCCATCATAATGGTCATAGATTAATTCAGCAAGATGGCACACTTCGTGCCCTATATAAAAACTAACGACACTTCAACTATTTCCTTATTTACCTTTGCCTTATCCTACTAAACCTTAGTCCGAGCTGAGTATGAACTTTGGGTTGAGATTACTGAAAACATCTTGAGGGAAGGACTTCATCACGGTGGTCATAGATTAATTCAGCAAGATGGCACACTTCATACCCTGTATAAAAATTAATGACACTTCAGCTATTTCCTTTCTTTTCTTATAGGAAGTAGTCAAGTTTCATGGAGTGCCCAGAACCATTGTTTCAAACCAAGATACAAAGTTCATGAGCAACTTCTAGAGAACATTATGAAGGTATATAGGGACTAAGCTATTGTACAGTATGTCTTATCATCTATAAACGGATGGATAGATCAAGGTTGTCAACATAATAGTAGGGACCTTACTATGGGTTGTTGTTGGTCAAAACATGGCTGATTGGGATTTGTACCTGCCAATCATAGAGTTCGCTTACAATAGGATGGCCCACAGTGTAACAAACATGTCTCCATTTGAGGTTACCTATGGGTTTAACCCTAAGCTCCTAGTAGACCAAACACCCTTTCGAAGCCTAAATGATGACCAACTAGCTACAGAAAGAGTCAAGGGTATTGGAGCCATGTGCAAGGTTGTAGAATAATTAAGTCTTGCTATTACCAAGCTCAAGAGATAAGGTTGAGGATGGAAGAAAAGAAAATTTCAACCAAGTGATCTAGTCTAGATCTACCTTAGCAAGAAGCAGTTCCCTAACTTGAAGAAGAGTAAGTTATCTCTTAAAGCTAAAGGACCCTTCAATGTGCTTAAAAAGATCCATCATAGTGCCTATAGGATTGAACTACTTGAAGAGTATGGAGTTCTAAACTCCTTTAACATTGCTAATATCTACCTGTATGCTCCTGAAGACGAGCAACATAGAGCAAAGCTAGATTTGATCCTAAATCTCAAATAGCCCGAAGGCGATGATAGGGATCATGGACCAATCATACATTCCTAAGCTCGAAGACTTGCATAGATGGTTCGCTGAGCTATTTGAGGTGAGCTAAATGACGAAGAGCAATGCATCCCTCAATCTGACCTGTTGAGTTATTTCACTCTCCACATAATCCAAGTAGCTGCCGAGGTGACCAATTGACGTACTAAGCCAACCTCTCTACAATACACCTATCTAAGTATATAGTTAGAATATTATTGACTTGATCCATGCCAAAGCCGAGTTGATACTTAAAGCCGACCTCCCAAGGCTGACTCGACAATAAGTTGCCCCTAAACCAACCCCTTTTCTAATCCCAATTGTCTGAGCTGCCGAACTGCCAACACCAACTTGACTTGATTAGAACTTGCCTCTGCCCAACTAGCAATATCATTAGGACACTGATATTCAGATACATTTCCGTGAGCTAAGTGTTTCTTCCTCTCAACTACTCTTATTTAGGCCATTGAGCATAGATTAGTGGTAAGTGACCTCCAACCATACTTGTGCTCATATCAAGTACAACCCAAGCTCGTGTGAGGTATCGATGTATCATATTCATCATTGGTGCTCGAGGACCCCTGCTTAACTTTCATCTTTTCATTTACCTTTCAAACTGTCTTGAGGTTCGGACCTACCCCTTTGGTTCGAGTGATACTGGATGTCGTGTGTTCATCTACGTTAAACTGTATCATGTTCTATCTTCACATTCAAACACGCACAAAATATTGACATGCTCTTAATCAAAAGAAATTTATAGTTTTTCTCTTTAGCTTCACATTTGCATGCCTTTACTTTCTCTCTTAGATTTCTATCACTATAAAGTAAATTGAAGAGAGTCAAAATAGGGGGAGATTCCATTATCTATAGAAGAAAGCCTAATACTTGATTTCATCTAACAAAACTTTGATTTATTTTAATTTAAATTAGAATAAAAATAGGTGTTTTAAGGTTTATATGCATGGCTCCACTTAGTTTTTTTATTATTATTAAATTGGGATTTTTACACTTTGGTTTTGGTGAAATTAATTGGAGAATTTCAAAGATCGAGGAGTTAGGAATTGAAAATTGCTACCTAATATGAGAATCAATCGAATCCAACCTAAACTGAACTTGAACTAGTTCACATGTTAAAGGTAAGTATCCCTTTCCTTTTTCCTTTTGATTTGTAATTCAAAATTAAAAGAGAGGAAAATTAAAAATTAAAAAAATATATGTTTATTAGATAATTGATTACTTAAGTTTCTTTACATGATTAATTAAATTAATAAATTGCATGATTATAAGTATTATCATAAGTTATGTTTGTATGCTTGAATAAACTTATGTTAATTAAGCAAAATAAGGCTAGCTTACTATAGTGAGTTGTTTAGTTGGCATGATTAGTGTATTAATAATATGTTATTCATTATTTAATATTAGTTATGTTAGTCATTATTAATATTAGTTAACTCACATGGTTAGTATGTGTAGAGGGCTAAATCTGATTCATGGGCTTTAAGCCTAATAACGACATGGATTTGACTTTTTTGGCTGAGGTTATAGGGTTTGAAAAGTCAAGCTCATAAGAACTCAGGATGATCAAGAGAGTTTTAGCATGGTAAGTTTGGAGTAAGGCCCGTTAAATCGGTTTTTCTAGTCCAATCTATCTTGATTTAGGTTACACTAAAAGATAATAAAGCTCTTTATTTGGGTTTAAACCCATGAAAAAAACCTACTTGATATTCATCTGTAAAAGGCTTTAATCCTAGCTGTCGATCAACATAATGATCCAATGGATCTAACTTACCTACTATCTTCTATAAATATACCCTTCACTTCCTTATTTAGACAAGAGACAAATTCCTACTAATGTCGTTACTTTGTTAGAATCCTATCTCAAAGATTAAAAGATTAAATACTTAAACACTTCAAGAACACTACCCTGTTCTTCATTAATTGTGAAGTTTGATGCTATCACACTTTTCTACCTATCACCTTACGTATTAAAGCCTACCAAGATTGTCTACTCCTTCTCCTTATCCTATCTTACTCGATCATCCTATACGTGTAAGTAACGTCATTTCCTTAGTCAAGTGTAACATAGTCTGACATGCAGCACATATGTGACCCTTCTAATTTGAACCCCCCACATTTTCTTGGCGATTCTACTAGGGAGAAAAGATTTGACATTCATATCATGGTAACTTTGCAGAGAAGGTCTGCGGATCCTACGGATAGCAATGATTAAGAGCAAGATGGTACTATTGTTACTAACAATCAAAATTTACCTCCAATAGGATGTACTAATCAAGGAGATGGTACTCAAGAGGTTGTTCCTGATAATGGAAAACTAACATGAGAGCTGTGACAAACTAACCAAAAGTTGATTGAACTTCGAGTGATGTTTACCCAATGTGTACCTGTTTTGGCTGCTTTTGTTGCTGTGCAACAAGGGAAAACTATTATAGGTCCCTCTAATGTGATGTAATAATATGTTACACAACCCTCTTAGCCACTTAATGTCTTGATTGCTAGCCAGCAAGACATTCCCAGAGCTAAAGAGCAGCTTCCTACAATAGAACTTATACCTACATAGCATACTCCACTTGAAATGATAAATTAAGGAATTCAAATAGGAGGCTTGTCATCTTTACATATCACTCTATGTGTTACAATTGTTGAATCTATGCACCTTATCCTTATGAATTCGACTCCAGCGAATTTTGTTCTTGTGAACTTCACCAATCCTACTCTTGCAATGCCAGTAAGGATAGAAAAATCTACTCAAAAGGCTTCATTGTGACTAAAGAGGATTTGGATGTGTACATAAGAGAAATACAGGCAAAATTCACATCAGCTATTTTAGAATTGAAGCTCCCATACCATTTACATAATGTTGTCAAGCCATACCCAAAGGACTACATGAGTTCGGAGTTCATGGTGTTTAATGGGAAGAAGGGAAGCGCTAAAGAACACTCGTTGAAATTTATTGAGACCTTAGAAGTCTATGGTTTAGATGATGATCTGAAGTTGAAGGAATTCTCAAAAGCCCTTATGGAAAAAGCTTATACTTAGTATGTTAATCTCCCACCAAGATCAGTTAATTCATGGGGTGGAATGTGTGAGATGTTTTTAGAAAAATTCTTCTCTACTGAAGAAAAGGTGACACTCATTGACATGGGACAAATTCACCAGAGGTCCAAGGAGGATCTTATGGACTATATTGAGCACTTTAGAGAATGTTCTTTAGATATACAAAATATTTGTGATAAAAGGGAGTTAGTTAAGTTTTGTATTCAAGGAATTTTTTCCTAAGTACATGGTCTATCTTGAAAATCTTTCATTAGTTTCCTTTGTAGCATTAGTAAAAAATGTAAGAAGAACCAACAATTCGGTGGCATGACAAATAAATGATATTACAAGATTTAACAAGAGCACACCTTCAATGAATTTAACCTAAGAGGAGAATCCTAAAGGAGTAAAGAAATCTAAAAGTGAGATGCTTATAAACACCAAATCATCTTTAATATACCCATGCTTAATGAGAAAAGTGCATGCACTACTTAATCAATGGCTAGAAGATGGGAATATCAAATTTCCTAGAATTGAACGCTTACTAACAGATGAGGAAAAAAATAACCTAAAGTTTTGCAAGTTCCATAAGAGTGTAGGCCACTCTACAAAAGATTGTTGGACACTAAAGAAAATATTTAATGAATGTATCCAGAATGGAGAATTGATTATTGAAGATAGCGATGTCAGAAATAATCCACTCCCAGGTCACAACACTCGACCTGGTGTTATGAATATTATCACTCAAGACCCTACAAAGATGGAAAGTATGCACATAAAGCTAGTCGAAATGCTTGAAGTTAAGCATGGAAGATCTGAGGTCAAGACAAGTAAAGATGACAGCGCTATCCTCGCTTTGTTAAAAACTACTAATGTTAGGAATTTCTTTGATCTCATCAGCTTTGATGAGGATGCTCGGTTTAAGGCAACAACTATGCTCATGAGGATTGCGCAAGGTCAATACAAGCAACATACTACAAAACTTCCTGTAAAGAAAATGGTTTCAATGAATGAAAATGTAGTTATGTTTACCAATGCTAACATGTGTACAAGGAATCCTAATCATAATCACCCTTTATATGTGGAAATCATACTCAACGGTTATCTTATCAAGAGGACTTTCGTTGACAATGGATCCTCACTTAATGTTATGCTAATGTCTACTTTCAAAGCTGCAAAGATAAACGTTCGACACTTAGTAGGATAACCATCTTATTGAACAGCTTCTATGAATCTTTCATGAAGACAATAGGATGTGTCAAAGTATATTTCAATGTTGGATCTATCTATACCCTATATGGTTCCATGCGATTGATGCGCCTGCATCCTACCACCTCCTTATAAGAAGGACATAGCTGCATGATCATCATATGATATCCTCAACATGGCATCAATGTATTAAGGGTCCTTGGAATGAAGAAGATGTCTTTATTCCCGCAACAAAGGACCCGTTTACACATGATAAACTTCACTTTGCTGAAGGATCTTTCTTTAATGAGCATGAAGAGGCGGCATCATAAAATGTAAAAGAACCTCTTAACACATCTCTTCCCATAGTGGAACAAGCTCAAGCACCAACATCTAATAAGAAAAGGATGCATGGTTGTCATGGAGGTGCAAAGAAACGCAAGCAAGCAAATAATATTATGGAAACCAAAGGTGCTTCATAAAAAGAGGTATGAAAACTATTAAGAGTATAGGATGACTTTACTAATTTTCTCTCGTCTTTTCTTATTACTTATAAGTGAAGTGATAGTCACTTATTATCAATGAAAGAGGTTTCTTTCTCTATCACAAATATTATCTTATGGAACAAGATTCTGTCTGTTTGTACTTCTCTATTGCCATTGTTGTTGCTAAGTAAGAGCTTGCCCTCCTAAGTGCGCAAAGCTTATCCTATAAAATGATTTACATCTCATTGGAGGCATTTAGACCCTTTTGATTGTTTAAAAGAAAATTGATGGAAAACATAACATCTAATATACACATTATTGCTGCTTAATAAAAAGCTTCGACTCTTAAGTACACAATGATGAACCTGGCTCACACGTATGACCTGGTAAGAGCATTGCCTCTTAGGTGCAAACAAGCTATGGCAATCTTGCACACTTATTATGTTACTCAGTTGGTTCGAATGTTTCTTTCCATCAAGTAGTTAAGACTATCCCATTGATGAGCACATTGACATATTGACACCTTAATATAAGTAATACTTGGCAAGCCATATTATACAATCAAGTAGTGGGGAATACCTTCTTGATCAATGAAAAAGAATTATTGATCCCAAGTAATTGGTACCACTATATATATGCGCGATTGAACACTTCTTGAAAGGGATCTTCTATACAAGATAATGTGTGAGATCCCTTAGAGTACTGAGTCTAAGCAATCTCACGACTATACATATCCTAAAAGAGATCCCCTTAGATCATTGAGTTTCAGTAGTCTCACAATTACATCTATTCTACAAAACACCCCTTAGATCAAAGAGTCTAAGTAGTCCTGAAGTTATATCAATCCAAAATTTGAAGTTCATGACTATTTAACACTAACGTGTTTAGGTAGAGCCTTTGTTCCCTATTGTGTAGTGTCATTTTTAAGAAAAAAAAAAAAAAGGAGAGATAATAAGGTAATCTTACTACCTTACACTAAATGACATTACTACTTAATTGATGCATTACTCCTAAGTGCGTGAAGTCTTTAAGAACAAAATATGCTCATATTTAAGTAAATGCTTTCTTTAGCGATTGTTATCCTTTATCATACTACCATTGGTAGATGCTTCTCACGGTCTATTAAGACTTTACAAGTTGCAACGAGAATCAAAGCAATCTTACTGTGCTATCTTCTAACATGCTGCTATCAAGTGAAGAGCTACAGCTCCTAAGCATACGAAAATAAGATGTAAAAGTAATGGGAGCACCGAAGAAATAAATATTACAAGAGGACGAATAAAGTTACAATTTTGTGATCTAGAAGATAACAATGAAAAGCAGGGTGCTTAAGTCAAAGCCCACTTCCACAAGTAGTTAAACACAAGTATACACTTATAGTCGGTCTTCTAGCTTAATTGTAGTTATGGGAACAATATGCCCCCTTGAAGTTGAACAGACATGCTCTTTTTGAGGTGTTACAACTTGCATTGACTAAAGGATTAACAACACTTAGATTTCAATGATCACATGAGGGTGTAAGAGCATTAGAAGTTGCTGACTTATCCCTACACGACATGCCATCAAGTGGGGGAGGACGAATAACCATGGAAGGAAGCTTATGATAGGAACAATTCAATAGATTGTTGGTTATGACTGATAATACCCTTGCTATTCCAAATGAGATGCAGTTATATGAAACAGTGTTAGCACATAGGTGAAATCCAAATCAATGAAGGCTTGGCTACTTAGTTTCCACATTAACGTATCCAATTGCAATCAATGAATGCTAAACTCCGTAACCCATTACACACGTGTCAACCATGAGCGGTTCCCCAAAAGCCATACATGTAGCCTTCAATATGAAGTCGACATTGAAGTCCGATATACGATCTTAGTCCACGTTCCATAATCTTCAAGTAAGCAACGGTTTTTATTAAAAGAGAGTCGTACACCTGAGAAGCTCTCCTTCATGACCATACTGATTTGTCTAAATTGTAAAGCAAATGTAAGAAACATGTTCAAGTCTCCATGTAACCTGAAGCTCAACTTAACATGTTTGTCCATTTATAATGGCTTTGTTTTTTATTTTCCTTACCCCTAAGTTCTATTTTATTCCTTTTTCTTTATTTTGGACAAAAAAGGATAATATACATGCATCTACTAGGCCAACAATTTTCAAACCTACCTAAAGTCCGTTCAAGTTTAATTTGCATTTATAAAAAAGACAATACGCTCTCTCACTTCTACAACCTGACCTCTTTCTTTCAAAAATAAAGAACACAGAGTGTCCCTCCTTTTACAACTTCGTGTTTTCCGACGACACACAACCCCTTTCCCCTTTCAATAGTCGAAAGCCAAACCTTCTTTCTCTTCACTTCAGCTACTTTGAAAAGAAAAAAACTAAGCATATCTTCCCCTTGCTCTAAAGTTTTTCGGTGTAGATATCAAGCAACATCAACCTAAATGAAAGTTCTATTCCATGGAAACTTTGAAGAAGGCAGTTTGATACTTCCATTTGTACGTAAGAAGGGTGATGTGGATTTTGCACTTGAATTGTGTGGGAAAACGTTCGAGATAAATTGTCGATAATTTGGTAGTTGTATTTAGGATTGGGGAAGAAAAGAACCTTACATATTGAAACTGTTTGAAGGAGGAAGCGGACCATCAGGGATACTGCTGAAGGATTTGCCCTTAATATTCTTAATTGTCGACATTTGAGAACGAGGACGGTTCGGTTCGGGGAAAAGTGTGAAGAAATGCAGCCAATGTGAGGAGATCAACTGCAGTTTATAATACTCGGATGAAGGTACGCGACATGCTGACTCATGGCAATTCATTTCTTGAATCACAGAGATGAATTTGAAGTTCTACCGATCCTTATACTGGAGCTCGAAACCGAATCTGGTTTCAAAAAGAGGAAGCTCTGCGGATTGGTAGCTCAATCATGAGCTGGGATTCTGTTGAAGTTTTCTTTTTTCTTTTTTTTTTTTTTTTTGAGGCGTGCTGCAATGTGCTTGAAAAGTTGGAAAGAAATGAGGACTCAGGGAAGCTTTTGACTACACTAACTGATTCTATTTTACGAACAGCAGTTTCATCATCTTTCTACCAATATCTATTCCCTTCATTTCCTGTGTTGGATGTCGATGTCGAATAAGCCGATTTAACAAGTAAAGCGGTTTTCAGACCATTCCTTAAATATCTGCCTAGAGGATCATCTATGGTGGAGCATAGAATACCATTGAGGTTGTTATATTGGTACTTTGATCCGCTGCCTTTGAAAAATGACATCTCAGGAATTTTGCAAGAAACAATTAAGAGGCTTTTTCTTCCTCTAGTTAAGGAATTTCATGAGCATATTGAATGGCGGATGATCGTTATTTCCTTGGTGCTTTCTCCTATTATGTTTTTGGAAACAAGAGCCATGTTACATAAATGGTTTTTAGAGACGGAGCTGACCATTGTGCTGGAATTTATCAATGGAGTAGTCTCGGTGATATTAGATGCGATAGCTAGACCAACAAGGTTAAGGCCTATCAATGGAGACAGGATTAAAGAATGCCATTTTCTTATGCATATTTTCCTTTCAAGCATCACTTTCTGAGGATCCTCATTGGCCCAATCACTCTAGCAAGCTTTCTACGGTTAGTTCATTCTATCACCGATGAGATAACCAAAAAAAAAAAAAAAAAAGGATTTTATATGCTCTTGTTTAGTGGATTCTGTCAAAGATGGTGATTCATTCATTATTCCTATTGAAGCAGCGTGGCATTATCATGCAACCTTGGAGCAATCATTCATTCTATTGGAGTCTTTAGCTCATAAGGATATGATTCAATTGAGAAGTCTACGGAGATAGTAATATTATGATACAACAGATTGTTCAAGACGCAGTATCACAAAGGAGGAAATAAGAAGGACGTGTACAATACCCACTCTTATGTTTTCTCTTCTAGTTAGATGCTAAGGTCTGCTTCCTTGCTCAATTCTACAACTCCAAGCCTGAAAGGGTCAAAAATAAAATAAAATTAAATTAAAATTTGAATAAGAGTCTACAGAATGGTATCAAAGGAGCAAGAAACAAGGTCAGAGGAAGATAGAGAAGAGTGTAAAAAGCGTAGAAGGTCAATAGATAAAGTAAGATATGTGCATACCAAGAAATGTACACAATGCGGAGCAGCTCAGGTATTTTTAACAGCTGTTGCTTTTATGTTACTCAATTCTCTTCGGCTCTTTGGTCTTCTTATCCTGATTATTGGCAACAACTTCGCTTTGACGATTTCGGTCTTCGAGCTTCATTAGTTCTCCTACAAGCTTCAGTCTTCTTTAATAGTGGCTTTCTTGGTTTTTTCTTTTTCTCTTCGGTTTTGGCTTCGCTCTTCGGCTTCTAAGCAGCACTGATTTGTGCTGTGATAAAATTTGGTGATGTCGTCATTGCTGGTGTCTCCTATGATGGCAATATCAACTATTGTGTGTCGGTCTTCAACAAGAGTAGCTTTAGCCTTCAATCTTCAGTTTTCGGTTTGAAGGCTCCAAATGTATGAAAAAAGAGAGAGAGAGAGAGAGAGAGAAGAAGGAAGAGTATTCGAGTAAATGAAATGAGAGTAAGAAAAAGAAAATGAAGTAAAAATGTGAATAGGTGTTTGGAGAATAGAATAGAATATATATATATATATATATATATATATATATTGATGGCAAATTTTGGTTCAAAAAGTTTTTATCACCTAGATCTATTTTATAATAGTCATCTTCATTTAAATTTTCGCTATGATGAGATCTTGTATCTTTTAGAATAGAATATATATATATATATACTCTCCCCTATAAATTGTATCTCAATCAGTCAACATCTCATTCTCATCTCTATTCCTTACAACAATAATTCAAATATATTTCCTACCTATTATTTAGGATAACTTCCTACCTAGGTGTTTGCTAATATCAAAGCTAAGAGGAGAGTATATAAGTTTATAAGTTAATTTGTATTTTCTTAGTGAAATGATTTTTTTAGCAAAAGTCTATATCTTATATCTATTAATCACTTAGGACAAATCTTTTGTAAAGCATCTTAATATTGTGATAAACCTACTAAGACCTAGTATAAATCCCATTTTGAGTTTAAGGGTAGTAAAAAGGTCATAAATTGAAAATCACAATATTGGATTGGATTTAATTTAATCTTGTAATTTAGATTTATAAGATTAGATAAATCAATCTTTTTTAAAAATATGAATTTACTTAGAAGAACTATATCCTCTTCTAGCTTTGCTCTATTTGAGTAATCAGAAAAATCTATGCTAAATAATAAAGATGAAATGCATATGAAAGATTTTGATAAAATAATAAATAATTGGAAAATACCAAAAACATCTTATGATCAAATATATCAAACTGCTAAATGAAAAATTTTTTGAAAAAATGATTATGTGATAACCACTGAGGAAAAAAGATATCCCTATCTCAGATGGTTTAACAACAATAAGACTTTTGAATTTTGACTCAATTAAAAAATATGCAAGAGAATGGAATTATAGGCATATAGGTCTAATCTAAGTAAGAGTAAAACCTTTTACTAAATTAGGATTAGATACTTTTATCTTCATGGTCCTTAGAGATGTTGGGGAATTGATTTATGAAAGATCAATACATGCAACAATACAAACCAGCCTTAGTGGTGGACCAATCCAATTTTAATTTTATCCAAATATCACTCTTAGTCGTAGAGACAAAATAATAATGAGTTCTTTAATTCTTCAAATAAAAACCTATAATTATCAAATGATAGAAGGAGCAATACCGATGGTTGTAATATACAAGATATATTTTAAATTAATGAAAACTACTTTCGGGTCCAAAGCTTATAAAATAGATAAAAGAGGTTAAACTCTTCTTATCCAAATAGACCTAACCAAAGCCAATATCTCTATCCCTAAAATGATTCTATGGTCTCAGGTCAACCTACCTAAACATTAGGAAGTAGAAAATCCACTTCCAAAACCATCGATTTATAATATCGAACCATCAAATGTTGTTCAACACCTAGATGGTAAAATCACCATCCAATTTAATAGAAGATCTTTTGATCAACCTAGAAGACCTTTATAAATAAGGTCAATGTCATCTTCCTTTAAGAGATTAGTAGACCTTCCAAATCCCCTATAAGCCCTAAAGCTAAGCCAAGTAATCGTAGAATTGAACTTAGAGCACAAGGTTTAGAACAATCGGTTAAAGGATCCGATCAAACCCAAATTATAAATTATTGAGAGAAATATTAGTAAAAATGACCCCGTAAACTTGAATTTAAGAAAATAAGTAATAAAATAGGAGACTATAAAATTTTCAAATTTTAAAAATTTTAAGCATAATAAGTACTAATTACCAAAAAGGCAAAAAGTGTAATCTAATAGCTAATAAATTACTAGAGGTAGATTATATGTATACTAAAAATTTTAGAATAACCAAAATAATAATTAGGAATATTCACATGTACCCCATATGTATTTACGTGTAGATAAAAATATGCGAAATTACCTAAATTGGCCAAAAACTAAGTAAATAATTAAAGAAAATTATAAATTAATTATGAAAAAATCAGAAGAGGATAAGATAATCCAAATCAGGTTGTGGCATGTCAGGATCTGCAAAATAAAGATCAACCAACTAGAATTAGGCAACACAAAAGCCAAAAATCAAGGAAATTGAGCAAAGTCATGTCTAATTAATGCATAATAATTACCAAAATCGTCTATAAATAGGGGAAAAATTTCCAAAACTCATTTGTGCAGTGAGGAATCTGAGAAAAATCAAGAGACTAAAAAATTTGAGAGAAAATTCAGAAAACAAAAAAAGAAAAGAAAACTGTGTAGATTGGGCAAGTGAGCCAAACCTACACCTCACCATCACCTGGGAGCGAGCCACTACCACCTGGGAGCGAGCCGCCGCCACCACCACCACCTTACTCTAGACCCACCGTTTGGGCCGGCCGACAACCTTGGACCGGGTTTGGACAACCAGAAAACATTGAACCGGGTGAGTCCCAAAATTGTCCCGATTTTGTATAATTTAGTAAAATTAGTTATTTTACCCAAAAAATTATGAAACTTGTTATTCTGAGGTTTTATTGTATGTAGATTTATGGAAAAATAGTGATTTAGTCTAATCACGTCTGAAAATATAGGGTTCTTAACAAATTGAACAAAACCGAGCATGATTAGAACTAGAAATAAATAGGCTTAGGAGTGTAGTTTGGAGCTCAATTTTTTTCTGTAGGATGCTCATGTGATATAGAACAGTGCTATGAAGCCATTTTTTTAAAATTAATTTTCGAAAATTTTAAGTTAATTTTTAGCCCTAAAATCATGGAAAAATTGGGTAATTTTAGGTTAATTAGGTGATTAAGATACTAATTACTGATTTAGATAGTAATTAGATGTTTAGGGATGCTAATCTCTGATATGAAAACCTAATCCTAACCTTTGGAGTATTAAGTATGGGTAATTTAGGAAATTAGGTAGTTAATGTAAGAAATTAGTAATATGTGAAATTAAAAATTAATAAATCTAAAAAAATTAGGGTTATTTAGATAATATTATAATAGAAATAAAAATAATAATAAATCTGAAATAACATTTAATTTTAAGTAAATGTCTCAAAATGTAAAATTTTCTCACATCGGGAATAAATCCGATACCTCAATTAGGGTTAGCGTGTACCAAATAGTTTAGAATACTAAATTAAGACCCAATAGGATATTTGGATACTCGAGCTTAATGTGATTAATGTCACATTAGGATTCGAGCATATTTAAGACTTAGGAATCAAAATTAAAAGCTAATTTAAGATTCGAATCCCGAAATAGAGTACAACGAATCATTAATACGTTATAGGTATACCTGGAAAAATGAGTTATCCTTAAAGTATAAGTACTAAAAAGACCTATTTATATTATAGGACACCCAAAGACAAATCAACTTGCGACTAAGGGATTGAGCGATTGAGCAATTCCAAGTAAGTTGGGATTAATATGATGCTGTATTTTGGAGGCTTAAGATTATACTTATTTGTGCTTGCTAGATAGTTGAATGTGTGCATGTGCTTGATTATGGGTGATGCTATGATTTTGTTTGTTGCTTTGGCATATATTGTATGATTTGTATGAAATGATTGATCACCCTAAACTGGACTTAATCAAATATATGACCAGTAATCATAATCGGACATGCATGGCAACCTATTAGGGGAACTTAGACCCTCCATCCAAATACCGACCCCTTTGAAAGGGATAGCGCAGGATTGCATAATGGTCCCTTCTTCATCCTCGGTCGAACTAAGTGACAGGAGAGGAGGTTACAGCGAAGGTGAAGTCAATGGTTCGAAGGTAGTCGCGGAAGGAGCGAGGTCTCCATTGTACAAGCCTGGGTTTGGTTGTGAGCTGTTGCATTAATGGCAACTCCTCAACCCAGATTAGAGCGGGCGCAATTTCTCTAATCTCATGACGGGCCGGATAACGTCGTACGATGGCATTTGCTTGCACATGCATTGCACCTAATAAGTTAATTGAAAACCTTGTTGTGTTTTTGGTATAGTTTTAAGTCTCCCATCCTAATTTACTGAGCTATGGTTGCTCACATCTTTATAGACGTCGTGCAGGTGCTGGCTAAGAAGCGGCATATAATTACTCCGAAGCTAGCAACTGTTGGATCCTGGGGAGTGAGGAAAAACATTAAAGAATAAACACATATTTTTAAGGTCTAAGTTTTTATTTTAGCATTATTTTCCATTCTGAATGATGTAATAACTAAGAAATATATTATGGAGAATTAGTGTAAACTTTAACTGTAATAACTGAATTATAGCGTATATATATATTTCCTCACTTTCTTAGGTAAATGATTTATTTAAATTACAAACCGTTTACTTCAAAACGGGTTAGTCGTAAACGTCTTGTGTAGATCAAGCCTAAGATAGCGGTTGTAAAGCCAACTTCTATCTTAGGATGGTTTACACGGCGGGGTTGTTACGATTCTGTTGCTTCGGGGTGTGACATCCCCTACCAATAATCTATATATCCTTTCATGCTCAATCTAATACTCAACCAAATATATAACCCAATGTCCAAGATAATCTATCCATTTTTGGAATAGTTAATAGTAGGTTAAGTATAACTCAACCAGTTTACTAACTAACCAATGAACCAAAGCATGGAGAACCTTTACTTTCAAAGGTAAGTGATCTAGAACTTAATGTTTTAGAAAAATCTTTCGAGCCCGATAGGATTCTCCTAAACAAAGAGTTTAATTCACCTAAAAATGAGAAAATTAGAAAATGGTACTTTGAAACATTCAATAATGTTAAAATACAGATAAAAGATGAATATTATAATTTCATGAATGAAATAAGCTCTCGAATATATTTCTTCGAATGGTTTGAAGAATATTATCTGAAACCGAAAGAAATTAATCTGATTAATGAATGTTTTAAATGAAAATTGAATGATAGACGAATAATAGAATCAAATCATCCACCACTCAACAATATAAAAACTACTCACAAAAATATAGAAATAATCCTTACACTTTTTAAAAATGCTATAGAAGAAGAAGGCTCAAGGATAAAGAAAACAATAAATCAAAATAATTTCACAAATCAGCATTTACACACCATAGGAAAACAATTGGATAGAATAAAAGATAAAATCAGTAATGAGATAAATAAAATCAATGTTATCAATAAAATCAATAAAAACATACCTTTGTTTAAATCATTTGAAATGCCAAAAAATCCAAGTAATGAATTTTTAAAAGTTTTAGATGATAGGAAAAGAATGTTAAAAAATAAAATGGTAAAAGAAGAAACTTCAACTTTAAAACCAATTAATTTTTTGAATATAGGCACACCAACTTTGACTAAGAAGGGTATTGTCATTAATGATACACCTTTAGAAAAAATTAATGTTTTAGATGAAATTGATATAAATTAATAAATGATACAATATCCAATATTTCTTCAAAAGATTTAAATATTAATGAATCAAATGATGAAATTAATAAAATTAATTGGAAAAATTCTCAAAAATTATATTATCAGAGAGCAATACCTCTTGATATGCTAATTGAAGAAAAGAATGATAATTATCAAAATAAGTATTTTATAGTATCCACATATAAATGGAATATTGATGGATATTCAGAACAAAAAATTCTTAATGTTCTTAATCAAATGATAATGTTTTCCAATACTAATAAAACTGTACTAAATGTTATTGACTATCAAGTAGCACTCCTTTTTAATATCTGGTTTTACTGGACAATTAAAAGGTTGGTGGGATAATTATTTCATTGAGGAACAAAGAATCAATATTTTAACTTCATGTAAAATTGATGAAAGTGGAAGAAGAATCTTACATGACAATGAAGAACTAATTCAAGATATAGTCAATACTTTAATATACTCAATCAGCCAACATTTCATAGGTGATCCTTTCCACGTTAAGGATAAAACTTTAGATTTGTTATCTAATATAAAGTGTAAATCCTTAGGAGAATTTGAGCAATATAAAGATATTTTCTTTCAAAGAGTTTTCCTTAAGAATAATCGTAATCAACCCTTTTGGAAGAAGAAATTTTTAACTAATTTACCAAAATTAATAGGTGAACAAATTAGGAAAATACTCAAAGAAAAAAATAATGGCAAGACTCCCTATGATAATCTATCATATGGAGAATTAGCATCATATGTTAATAAAATTGGAACCAATTTGTGTATCACAATAAGATAGCAAAAACAATTAAAAAATGAACAGCACTTAAAACGCCAAAGCCTTGATGATTTTTGTACTCAACATAATCCTTCTTTTGTTAATAATAAGAAAATGAAAAATGAAAAATAAAAAATATTTTTATTCATCGTCAAAATATCCTCAATGTTCACACCAAAAAATCCCAAAGAAATTTTAACAAAAAAATTTTAAACTTGAAAAACCATAAAAATTCAACAAAGAGAAAAAAGATAAAAAAATATAAAAGAAAATCATATAAGCAATTAAGATGTTACAAATGTAAGAAAATTGATCACACAACAAATTTTTGTAAAATCAATAATAAACTTGATGAATTAAATCTTGATGAACAAACAATGGATAATATTTTACATATATTTTATGATAATGAACTTTCCTTGTCAAAAAATAATTGTGATGATGGAATTTAAGTTAATGACATAAAATCCACATCATCTTCATCATTTAAAGAAGATAATGAAATTAATGTTTTAATAAATGAAGAAGAAATTGTTCACAATATTGATCAATTACCAAATGATAATGAAAAACTTAATTTCATGAAAAGTATTAATAAACCTAATTTAACTCTTACACCTAATTTACCTTATAATCTTAATGAAATCCTCGAAAGAAGTAAAAGGAAATAAAAAAGGTCAATAATAATTGATGATTTCCGTAATGAAATTAATACTCAAAAATAGGAAATAAAAGATTTAAAAATAAGGCAGATAAAACTTCAAAAAGATTTTCTTGAATTAAAACAAAAAATAATAACTTAAGAAAATAACCCTAAAATAATCAATGGAGAAACTTCAAATGAAGAAAATTCAAATGTTTTACTAATTGTTGATAATTCTGATTGTCTAATGCAACTTGTTGAAGTAACAATAAGGAAATGGATTATTAATGATACAATCAGAATTAATAATGAATTTGTTTTGGAAACAATTATATTATTTAATACTAGTGAAGATTTAAATTGCATTAGAGAAGGGTTGATTCCTACAAAATATTTTAAGAAAACTATCCAATCTTTAAGTTCTGCATTTAATAGCAAATTACACATCAATTGTAAATTGTTCAATGCTGAAATTATAAAAGACAATACTCCATATAAAACTTCTTTTATATTTGTAAAAAATTTGAATAAAAATGTCATTTTAGGAACTCTTTTCACAAATTTAATCTAACCTTTTTCTGTAAATAAAAATGGAATTGAAACACAATATTTCAAGAAAAAAATTGTATTCAATTTTATCACAAAACCACAAATCAAATACATAAATGAATTAAAACATAATTCAATTTCTGAATACAATTGTATAATTCAATGCAAAGAAAACCATTTGATGTACTTAAAAAATGACCTTGAGTTTAAAAAAATTAAAACTCAACTCAATAATAAAAATTTGAAAATAAAAATCTCTAATTTGGAAACAGGAATAAAAAATTCAATTTGTTTAACACTTCCAAATACATTTTGGAATCGTAAGTCACACATTGTGCACTTACCATACGAAAATGATTTCAATAAGAAAAATATTCCAACCAAAGCTAGACTATCCCAAATAAATAGTGAGGTTTTGAAACTTTGCAAAAATGAAATAAATGATTTACTCAATAAAAATTTAATTCAAAAAAGTAAATCTCCATAGAGTTATTCTATTTTTTATGGCAGTAAAAATGCAGAAATAGAAAGAGGTGTTTCAAGGTTAGTGATTAATTACAAGCCTTTAAATATTGCTCTAAAATAGATTAAATATCCAATACCTAATAAAGGAGATTTACTAAATAATGCTAAAATATTTTCAAAATTCAATATGAAATTTGGATTTTGGTATATTCAGATTAAGAATAGTGATAGGTACAAAACTGCCTTCATGATTCCTTTTGGTTAATATGAATGGAATGTCATACCATTTAGATTAAAAAATGCCCCCTCTGAATTCCAAAGAATAATAAATGAAATTTTTAATGACTTTACTAATTTCATAATAATATATATCGATGATGTTTTAATCATTTCATCCAATATAAACCAACGTTTTAAGCATATAAAAATTTTCATTAATATAGTTAGAAAAAATGGCCTAGTAATTTGGCCTAGTAATTTAGCCTTCTAAGATTAATCTTTTCCAGACTAAAATTAGGTTTTTAGGCTTTAATATTCACAATGTTATAATAATCCTGATTCAAAGATCAATTGAATTTGCAGATAAATTTCCTAATGAAATTAAGGATAAAAATCAACTCTAAAATTTTCTAGAAAGTTTAAACTATAATGCAGATTTCTTTCCCAATCTTAATATCATCTGTAAACCCTTATATCAAAGATTGAAAAAAAAAAACACCTCAATGGTCAAATCAGCATACAAATGCTATCAAATTGATAAAACAAAAAATTAAGGAAATTCCTTGTCTACACATTGCTGATCCTTTTCTACCAAAAATGGTAGAAACTGATGCTTCTAATTTAAGATTCGGAGGAATACTAAAATGGAAACAAAACAATAAAGAATATATTATTCAATTTGTGTCAAAAAATTGGAATGAATGTCAACGCAATTATTCTACAATTATAAAGGAAATTTGAGCAATTTTTTTAACAATTTCCAAATTTCAAAGAGATTTGTTAAATTAAAAATTTCTTTTATGTATTGATTGCAAAGCTACTAAAAATGTTTTACTAAAAGATGTCTAGAACATTACATCTAAACAAATTTTTGCTCGATGGCAATCAATTCTTTCTATATTTAATATTGAAATAAAGCATATTAATAGATTTTTTAATTTTATTTCTGATTTCTTTACTTGTGAATTCTTGTAAGGAGATGCCTCCCAAAAAAGAGAAGGATAAAGGAAAAGAAAAGGCTTCTCTAATCTCTAGCAAGGGGTTAATCAATATTAAATCTTGGTTAGATATTTATAAATCATCTAATAGCCCATTAACAATCAGAGAGGAATCCTCTTTAAGGACCTCTAAACCAATTTCCTCAAATAACCAATCTTCTTCCAATATCTAAACACAATCTAATGAAAAACTTTCCCAATTAGCCGATATGGTCGTCACTCAAGAATTACTAAAAGCAATTTCAATAGCCTTGCAAGTAAAAAATGAAACCTTTATGCTTCTTGAAATTCCTTAACAAATGAATACCCAGAGGAAAAACCAAAATATTCAAATTATTGAAATAGCATCTTCAGTGCCTTACATAATGTAAACCCTAAAGCCAAGCCAAGTAACCATAGGTTTGAACTTAAAACCTAAGGTTTAGGGCGATCGGCTAAAGGATCCGATCAAACCCAAATTATAAACTATTTAACAAAATACCAGGAAAAATGACCCTGTAAACTTAAATTTAAGAAAGTAAGTAGTAAAATAGAAGACTATAAAATTTTCAAATTTTAAGCATAATAACTGCTAATTACCGAAAATGCAAAAAGTGTAATATAATAACTAATAAATTAGTAGAGATAGATTATATGTATACTAAAAATTTTAGAATGACCAAAATAATATTTAGGAATGTTCACGTGTACCCTACATGTATTTACGTGTAGACAAAAAATACGCGTAATTGCTAAAATATGCCAAAAACTAAGTAAATAATTAAAGAAAAATACAAAATAATTATAAAAAAATCAGAAAAAATCAGGATAAGATACCTACAACTAGATCAGGTCGTGACTGAAAAGAAAAAAAAAATTAGCCAATAAGAATTTGCCAAACTAAAAGCTTAAAAGTAAGGAAATGGGCAAAATCACATCAAATTAATGCACATTAATTACTATGTTTGTCTATAAATAAGGAAAAAATTCTCAGAAGACATTTGGACAGTTTGTAATTTGAGAAAAATCGAAACACAAGAAAAATCGAGAGAAATTCCAGAAAATAAAAAAAAAAAAAAGAAAACTGTGCAGATTAACAAGGTGAACCAAAACCACCACCCACCACCACCTGGGACCGAACCACCACCACCACCACCACCCTACCCTAGGACCAACGTCTGGACCGGCCGACAGCCTTGGACCGGGTTTGGACGGCCAAAAATCCTTGAACCGGTTAGTCATTTACTCATCCGGATTTTTGTATAATTTTGTAAAATTAGTTATTTTGTCCAGAAAATTATGAAACTTGTTATTCTGAGGTTTTATTGTATGTAGATTTAGGGAAAAATATTGATTTAGTTTAATTATGTCTGGAAATATAGGGTTCTTAAGAAATTGTTCAAAACCGAGCATGATTAAACCGGAAATTAAATAGGCTTAGGGATGTAGTTTGGGGCTCAAAATTTTTCTGTAGGACTCTCATATGATTTAGAACAGTGCTATGAAGCCCTTTTTTTTTAAATTAATTTTCGAAAATTTTAAGTTAATTTTTAGCCCTAAAATGATGGTAAAATTGGGTGATTTGGGATTAATTAGGTAATTAGAATGTTAATTATTGATTTGGATCTTGATTAGATGATTAAGGAAGTTAATCTCTGCAGCGGAACCCTAATCCTAGCTTTTAGGTACTAATTATGGTTAATTAGAGAAATTAGGTAAAGAATATAAGAAATTAGGAAAATGTAAAAAAATAAATTACTAAATCTAAAAAAATAAAGCTATTTAGTTAATATTATAATTGAAAACAGAAAAATAATAAATCTGAAATAATATTTAATTTTAAGTAAATATCTCAAAATGTAAAATTTTTACATATCGGGAATAAATCCGATACCTCAATTAGGGTTAGCGTATACCGAATAGTTAGAATACCAAAATTACGACCCTATAGAATATTTGAATACCCGAGCATAAGGTGATTAATGTCACATTGGGATACGAGCCTAATTACGACTTAGGAATTAAAACTAGAATCTGGTTTAGGAGCCGAACCCCGAAATAAAATACAACGAATTATTAATACGTTGTAGGTATACATGAGGAAAATGAGTTACATTATAAATTAGAATAAGAATCCATAAAATATAAGTACTGAAAGAACTTATTTGTATTATAGGACACCCAGAAACAAATCAGCTCGCAATTTGAGGATCGAGCGATTGAGCAAATTCAAGTAAGTTGGGTTATTGCTTATTGTAATAGAGTACTAGTTTTGTAGTGCTCGGAGACTTAAGCTTGTATATGCTTGTGATTGTAAGTAGTTTGTGCATGTGTTTGATGTATCTGAATTCGTGCTGGAATTTGTGCTGTGAGTGATTTTGTGACTGATTTAATGGGTATGAACTTGTTTGAAAACCTTAACCGGAATTTAATCTTAGTTGACCGTAATAACCGAAAATGTCATGCATTGCAACCCGTTAGGGGATCATAGGACTCTCCAACCAAATACCGACCCCTTCGAAAGGGATAGCGCAGGATTGCAAAATGGTCCCTTCTTCATCCTCAGTCGAACTAAGTGACAGGAGAGGAGGTCGCGGCGGGGGTGAAGTCAATGGTTCGAAGGTAGTCGCGGGAGGAGCGAGGTCTCCATTGCATAAGCCTGGGTTTGGTTGTGAGCTGCTGCATAACATGGAACTCCTCAACCCGGATCGGAGCGGGTGAAATTTCTCTGATTTCACAACGGACCGGACTACGTTGTGCGATGACACTTGATTGTTGCATTGCATGAAAATAATTGTTTGATAACCCTGTTTGTGCTTGTATGCATTCATGAGTCTCCAATTCAACTTACTGAGCTGTAGTTGCTCATACCCTTATAGATCCTTTTGCAGGTTCCGATTTGTAATCTCTTCAAGTACCATGTCGCCCTACAATTATCCAGAGGTTAGTCTTTTTGAAGCCAGGGGTGTGAGGATCAAGTTATTTAGCTTAATGTGTAACCAGACTGACCTTGTAGTTAAAGGATGAAGACTGTTAGTTATTCTGTAAATTAGTAAACTGTAGTTATTATGTAAATCTTCCTGGGAAGCTCTGTGGACTTATTTATATGAATATCTACGTTTAACAGTAATTTGAGTTACTTATCATATTTGTAGTATAATCATTAATTGAACTGTTTACTTCAAAGCGAGTGGTCGTCGACGCCTTGGGTAGATTATCTCTATGGTAGGAACTGTGAGGCCAGTTTCTATCATAGAATGGTTTACACGGCGGGACTGTTGCGACTTCGCGACTTCGCGACTTCGGGGCGTAACACATAATAATACCTGCAAATCAAAAGTCGTTATTCTTTCCAAAACCCATTTCAAGATATGTTTTCTCTATTGAAGAAAACTTATCTAAAAAGGATTCTTTTGAATTTGCTAGGAAAATTTTTATAAAAGATTTCTTTTATGTTCAGTATGACATTTACAAACTAATCCAATTTTATGAAAAAAAATTTATTAAAACTGGATCAATAAAATTCAAACATTTTAAAAAGGAAGGAATGGTAGGTTGCTCTACGGCTAGAATCCTTAAGGTATTTAGTCTTAAGGAATGGCAAACCCATCCAATAACTTTAATAAAACTCAATATAGAATCTTTTTCAGCCTAGCCAAGTTATCAAGCCAATTATAATTATTATGATTATGAACAGGCTTGGTGGAATGTTTTTTATCAAATGAATACCAAAAGGTTACATACGTGGCTAATATTTTTTTATTATTGTTCTTCCGAAACTCTTCCCAACTGGTTCGCACACTAATGGAAACAATTTGGAGCAATCCTTGAGATTGTTCATAAAAATGCCAAAAGTGGTTTCAATACTTTTAGGAGAAATTATAACCCAACACCACATGAGAAAAACTTCCAGAAGGAAATGCTTTATTTTCTACGTATTGGTGTATCTTGAGTGATGGCATGGTGGTTCGATTACAAACCTAATCGAACTTCTAATACAACCAATTTGGTCAATATGTATAAAGTCAAATGGTGGGATAATTATAAAATATGGAATAGACTTGAAGGAGATTCAATTCTAAATTGGATCAAGAACAATAATTCTTCAATTATTCCTACCAATAATTCAAATCATCTATTTCATAATAGAAGTTTTTTGATGTCCACTTTAGCTAGTACCAGTTCTCTAGACCAAATGAAGCAAATCCTAAAAGAGCATTGGCTAACATCAATGAATCAATTTAGGGATCAAGTTTAGAATCAACTTCCAAGTCAAGATCTTATCACAGTGGGAATTCAAATGAAGGTGACTTCTATGGGATAGATCTAGGTGATCCTTGGATATTGAATGTAATTTTGTCTTTCGATGTAATTTTGCATTGTAAAATACAGTGGAAATACAGTATTTGCACACATGTACCGTAGTGCACAATATTATCACCAATGATGTCAAATATCACTTCCTGACATGATACTGTTTATGTCTCTTGCTTTGTACTGTTCCTACAGTACTCTATCGGCGACAATAATATTGTTCACAACAGTAACCGGTCGGTTTTCTCAATTATAAAATAGAGCCTCTTCTCATTCGAGGGAATAACCTCTCTCTTGCTCTCTCTCTCTCTCTCTCTCAAAACTTCTCTTACTTCTAGATCCTCCCCTCTTCTCTTACATATCTCTCACATACAACCTCTCATCTCTTACTTTCTCTTCTTACACATCTTTTCCTTACACACCTTCTGATCTTATTCCAAATAACCCATATAAACACCTTCCACTTTAAACCATATTGTTTGCTTCAATTTGAGGTAAAATGCAAATACCTCTCAATATTCTCATATCTCTTTCAAATATTTTAAATATTTTCTTTTCATTTATCTATATATGATATACTCTTGTATTTTGTACAAAATGTTTTAAATCAATAAAATTCCAATTTGATTATCTCTCTTCTTATCTCTTTTTATATTATATCTCATGAGAGAAATCTCCAATTAATTTAAGTGTAATTCCATGAGATCTGTCAATTTATTATTATATGCTGAACCTCATAATCAGCTGGTATTATTGCCTTTAGAGGTTTCATATTTATACCCTTGCATATTTTTGTAAAAAGCCTCACTAGTCTTGACTCTGCCGCCTATGGTGGTTTTGTTTATCTGTCTAACATACATATATGTTTATAATTTTGTCTATGTCACAATCTATTGTTCATATTTATGTTTATAATTATCTAAATAATGAAATAGAATTTCTTAAGTGATTGTATACTTCAATAGTTAATAGTGATTAATATTAAACCCCATTTGGTGTCGATAGTAATATTGGGCTGTGGCGGTTATAAGTTCTAAGGTATATTGGCTGGAAAACGCAAACAACGTCACGCACCTAGAATTAATACATACTAATTTATAGGATTTATGTCACAAATAGTTCATGATAATAATGGTGATGATTTGTTTCAATTTTTCAATTATCTAGAGGATGCTATAACATTTTTAAAACATTTTCACTTATATTATATTTAGTTACTTGGAAATGTTGAATATATATTAAAGCATTAAATAAAAATTTCTAAATAGTTCTTTAATATATTGGCTGAAAACTAGGACTATCCAGAAGAAAAGGTAAGGATTTCGTAGGCCTCTCAATGACCTAGCAAGACAACACCACGTATTAAGAACAATAAATATAATGATAAATGTCTCAGGAGACTAAAGATAATGATGGAAATGATTTAATTGAATATAATCAATATTTAGATGATACTAAAATTTCTACTATACATTTCCTTAGAACTTAATATAGACTTAGAAGTTAATTTGTACAGTGTTTAAAAATTGTACAGGTTAGGAAAAAACTTGAACTATTTGTGACATAAATCATTTCTTGACATAATACTGTTTAATTGTCCAAAAAGTTTTTATATAAGCTACAAAGGGTAGAAAGACATTCAAAACTATAAGTGTATAGGAATGAGTACATAGAAGTTGATAGATGATCAGTGAGATATGAAAAAAAAAAAATACTTAGGAAATAGAGCAGGATGAGAAAATAGAAGAAAAATGATATGAAGATGTATACGGGTGTTTGGGAAATAGAACAAGATATAGCAAACTAAGAATTAGAAAAAAAAAAAAAGGTGATGAGAATGAAGGAAAGATGGAAAGTTGGATGTGAGTAGAAGGGATTGAAGGAAATTAGATGTGAGTAGAAAGGATTTCAAAGAAAAAAAAAAGGAATAGTAATAGAAAGGGGATTGTTCAAGAGTGGAAGCTATTATGCTTTCATGGTAGCTTAATTAAGTGTCTATAAAAGAAGGATAATATGCCATCCATTGCGTAAATGAAGCTATAAACTAAAAATGAAAGAGGAAGGTACACTAGACATTAGCGGTGCTAGTGGTGAATAGATATTGTCAGATGTGCTAAATAGAAGGACAGTAAATTATACACTTGCCCAACATACAATAGAAGAAAGGGGATAAAAGATTATTCCATATTCCATCCTTATGTTTTACTTTGATGAGGTATATCAATGATAAGAACAGGTGCACATATCCATTTTGTCTTTTAAATTTAATGAAGGGTAGGCACATGTATGGCCGCATTAAAATGTAAGCAATGTTACAATGGCTCTTTAATATGATTACACTAACTTAGGAGAATAAATATGCAGAAAAAAAAATATATATATATATATAGCTCCCCTTGATGGTAGTTGACGAAGGTCTCTATGCTTCTCTCCCTTGATATCATAATAGAGGTTTATGGAGGAATGTTGATATGAAAATAAAAAAGGTTCAAGTTCATCAAATTCAATTAAAGGGAACATCAAATACCTATGTAAAGGAATAAATTGTAAGAAACCCTTGGGAATACAGATCTACACAATGGAAAGCGGGAATTAATAATGGAAATGTTGAAATTTAGTCCTACCAAAGAACTGATGGTTACAAAGAGAAAATCTAAATTTGGATAGGAAAGTTATAGTAGTTGGAGAACTTGTACTCAAGCAATAATGGTTAGCAATAGTAATCATGGAGCATGAAAGATTTCACCATTGCAATGGTTATTATGAAAACTTACATCTTTCGTTTTGTTAATGTGAGCTTTCACATATCAATTTACAATGTTCCTAACATCATTGGAGAAGCACTATTATGTTGTCAATCACTCAACTTTGAATAAACTTTCAAAAATAAAAACAAAACAATAAGAAAGGAAGAGAATTTCATTAAGGACTTTGAAAACAATATCAACTTGAATCAATTTAGCAGCAGTGCAGCTGTTCAAATAGCGTACGCATGTGAAGTTAATTGAAAAGCTGATTCGATGCCCAAACTCATTTGACCCCATCCGAAGAACTTTGATCAAGAGGCAAAATGTAAAGGGTAAAATATGATTCATGGGCTTTAAGCCTAATAACAACATTGCTTTGACTTTTTAGGTTGATGTAACAGGGTTTGGAAAGTCAAGCCCATAAGAACTCGGGATGATCAAGGGAGTTTTGCATGATAGGCTTAGAGTAAGACCCATTTGACTGATTTGACCGATCCAACTTTTTTTTTATTTGGCTCACACTAAAAGATAATAAATCCCTTTATTTAAGTCTTATCGAGCTTGAATTTTCGGTTTTCTAATTATTTTGATTTGATTTCCTATTTTCCTAATTAATACTAAATCTTAGCTCATTTAATATTAATCTTAAACTAGAGAAATTGAGAAATTCTGGTTTAAAAAAAAAAAACTTTTAGAGTTACCACCCAACCAAAGTCAAGACAAAGAAAAGAAATCATAATCAAACAAGTAAATTAACTACAATTTAGTTATCAGCCTTCGATTTCAACTTAAATGAAAAAACTAGAGGGTTTTGAATTTAGAGGCTAACTTATTAAACCCTATCGAGCCTGGATTTTTACTCTTCTAATTCTTTTATAAAATTAGGTCTTCTTTAGATCGATCAATATTAAACCCTACCCATTTAATACTGCTCATTCGACTAGGGTTTAAAGAAAACCGGTTCTTTTTATTTTGAAAACAACTTTAGAGTTGCCATCCGACTAGAGTTGGGAAAAACAGTTTAAGTTGTAACCAATTGAGTAGATCGGTTATAACTTAGCAACTAGTTTAACGAGAAAAACCAATTTTATGAAACAATTTTTGAAACTAGAGAACATGGATCCAATGGTTAGGAATTTTAAACTTTTATAAGTACCATTAACTTTCCAAATTAAACTTTAAATTTAAAAATCACTTTTTTATTTCATAAGATGGAAATCAATTAATTACTCTAATTAGACAGCTTAAATAATCTAGAAAAAAAAAGGAAAATTTGGTTTTTTTATTTTTATTGTCGCCTCATAGGTACTTACGTACCCGCTATTCGGGATCAGACGTACGTAGTTTTTTTAATGAAAACTTTAGTAGGTTAAATTGATTTTAATTGTGAAAACCTGTCAAATTTACGCTTTTAGTTCAATTTGGTTTATTTAAGGAAAATTCTAAAAAATGAAAGTCCTAAATTGAAATTTTCGTTTTTGGAAAATCTAAAAAGGGCCGTAATTTGAGAAATGGTTGATTTATTTTTATATATTTTTTATTTTTCTAGAAAATCAATTTTTCTAAGTGATAAAAACAATTATTTAGTCTTATTTTATTTATTTTTCCTTATTTATTTCTTTTTTCTTTATCCTATTTCATCACTTAATTTATTTATTACTTATTATATCTTAATTATTTTTATTAAACTAATAAAATAAAATAAAATTACTTTTTTTTTTCTTCTTTTCTTTTCTTCTTCTTTTTTTATTACATTTACATAAGTAAGTAAAACAAATAATTAAATAAATAAACAAAAAAAATGAAAATAGTCTTCGGACAGATGCAACTGGATGCGCGGGCCGAACCTGGGTTGGCCAAGTCGAGTTTGGGTCGCTGGCATGGATCTAGGTCAGGTCGTAGATGGAAGGAAAGTAGCAACACGTGACGGAGAAGATCCAGGAGTTTTTGACCACCTAAACAACAGGGGAAAGGAGTTTTAGTGAGTATTTTATTACGTTTATGGGGGTAGGCGAAGTGTCAAGACCAGTAGAGCTTAGGTTGGTGGTTTTCAGAAGTTAGTTGTAGGTGGTGGTGGTGGTTCAACCGTATAGGGATTGTTGGGTGTGATTAATCGATTGGGATAAGGATTTTGGAGTGTGGGGAGTTCGAAGAGAGAGAGGGGTAACAGTTAGGGTTTGATAAAGGGAAGCTCGAAGAAGCTGCTAGGTGCTACGATGGTGGTTAAAAGAGGTCAGGTTAGAGAGCCTAAGTTAATGGGAGCTCGATCATGGTGGTAGTTGGGCTTAGGTTGGAGTGGAGAGAGAGAATCGAAGAGGGAGAGTGCGGGTTAAAGAGAGAAACAACTGCGAGAGAGAGAGAGAGAGAGAGAGCTTGGGAGTTGCTCGTAAGTTGTTCTATATGGTTCTATCCTTGTGTATCCTTCCCCAACACCTTTTTATACACAAATTGATCCTAAAAACAAAGGAAAACTCAGATTGGAGTTAATGGAGATGGTCGAAAAAACAATTTTTTTTTTCAATTTTTGAAGCTCGATTTGAATAGGTATTTGATTGAATCTGGATGCATTTTTTGTACCGATTCACATTAGGCTATGTCTATTTGCAATTTCATCGGTGATTTGGTGAAATTACAACAAGAAGAGGTTCAAAAATCACGTTGAAATTGGTTGTCCGAGGAGAAAAGTGCTAGAATTTTGGGGAAAAACAAGGGAAAGAGAGAAAAACAAAGGCAAAAGGAAAAAAAAGGGAAGGAAAAGTGCGCTGACGTAGTGCCACATCAACATATCATCTAATCCTAACTTACCATGTCAGGACACGTAGCGCAATTAAATCCTGATACGTTCCAGTCTCTAATGTGATGAAAAATAACAAGTTTTATATGCTCTCTCCAAGACTTGAACCCAAGACCTCATGCTCAATACCCAATCCAAATCTATGTGCTTATCCGTTAGGTCGTTGATCTATGCCTTGTTTATATATGCCACTAAATTGCATATATACACTTAGGTAACTTAGGCTAGATTTAAATCTAAACCTAGGTTAAATAGCCCAACTTCTAAACTTAATAAAAAATCTACCCTAATAAAATGTTATTTTTAAAAATATTTCATTTTTTCAACTTTTCTAATTTTTATGTAATTTTTTCAATATTCTAAACTTTTTATCTTTTAGGGTTTCTTTCTAAAATTTCTTGTTTTTTTGTGCTTTTTCTTAATTTTGATTTTTTTTTTATTTTTCTATCATTCTTATTTTTTTCTAAATTTCTTAAATTTTTGGGTTTTCTTCAATATCCTATTTTTTGTGTTTTTCCTAATTTAGGACCTAAAAGAAAGAAAGAAAAAATATATATAAATGAATAAAAGTAAAAAATAAAATATAAATAAAAATAAAAGGGGCAAAAATTAGATGTCTACAAATCTAAACGGGTACTACTATCTATTTTTCAAAATTAGGTTTATTCTTCTAAATTATCCTTTTTTTAACGCTTTTAAGAAAGAAAAACAAAAGTAAATTAAAAAAAAAAACTAAGTTTTTACAAATTTTAATGTTGTCCCGAAGGTACCTACATATCTGCGAGTTGAAACCAAATGACTGTAGTTTTTTCCGAAAACTTTAGTATTTTGGTTTATGTTAATTTTCAAAAATCGACCAAGTTCCTAATTCTTGAATATTTTTATTTTATAAAAAAAAAACTCTCTAAAAGTCCTATATTTTTTGAAAGGGGTCTCTTATTAATTTTTTTTTTTTAAAGTAACTTTCTATGTGAGGATTTCTAAAAGTCCTCAATTTTTTTATTCATTATTATTATTGTTGAATTAGGACCCTTTGAAAAAAAAAAAAACAAAACTTAGAACTATAGGGGGGTGGGGGTGGGGGCGGTGGTAGGTGGGTGCAAAAATTAGATGTCTACAGGTTTAAACCTTTGAAAAAAACTCACTTGATATCCATTTATAAAATGCTTTAATCTTAGCTATTGATCAACAAAATGATCCACTAAATCTAACCTACCTACTATCTCCTATAAATATCTTATTCATTTCCTCATTTGGATAAGAGACAAATTCTCACTAACGCCGTTATTTTACTGGAATCCTGTCTCAAAGATTAAACACTTTAAGATCACTACCTCATTCTTCATCAATTGTAGAGTTTGATACCATTACGCTTCTCTATCTATCACCTTATATGTTAGAGCCTACTAAAACTGCATACTACTCCTCTCTATCATATTTCACTTAATCATCCCATACATATAAATCAAGTCATTTCCTTAGTTACGTATAGCATGGTCTAATACACAGTACACACGTAACCCTTTCGATACGAACCCTACACAGTATGTTAACTCGTTTATATGCATAATTAGTATGTAGTATGTTTGCACCATCTTGCATGATAAATTTGATCTCACATGTCCTTTAATGTATTAATTTGCATATCTTCCATAATATGTTGATATCATGTTATGTTGGCTTATGTGTATGTTTATTTGATTTAATGAATAACGAAATTCTCAAATAAAATGGTCTTTTATCCAAAAGTGGTTTTCTCATAATAAAAGGATTTTCCTTAAATCAAAATTTAATTGGCCCTTTCAAAATTAATAAAACTTAATGATTTAAAGTGATAACAGCTTTCAATAAATAAAATTGGCCCCCATACCAAAGTTTTCGTGAATAAAGAGCTACATGGGCTTGATCTCATTTTGTAGGTACATAGACACTTCGAGCAACTCAAAATAAATAAGAACCCATTTCCCTCCTTTTTCCAAATCCTTTTCATTTTTCAAATAAACCAAACCCTACCCTACTTGAATTTTCCTTTAATAAAATTAAAGGCCCATTTAATTATTTCATAAACTTCTTCTATGGAAATCTTTTAGTTTTAATAGACTAGCTTCTAAGCTCATTTGATCCCTAGTTTCTATTTTCAAAACTATTTTTATGAAAATTATAAATCAATAGCTAAAGTTAAGATTTGTCAACCCATGGTCCCTAATTTCACTCTTTTCCCGACTATGGTTGGATAGCGACTCCTTTCTCAAAAACTACTTTCATAAAATTTTTTTTTAATTTAGTTAAGAGACTTATATTAAGCGAGCCAGATTTAATATAAATCGGGTTAAGAAAAGAGAGAAATTGAATTTTTAGCTCAACATATGTACAAAAAAAAAAAAGAAAAGAAAAGAAGGAGTTGGTATGCCATGTACAAATGCCCATTTTTTTATGAAGAAGTTTGAAAAATGCGATAAAAAGAAAAGGGCATTGTTAGTCACTTTGAGTGATTTAGGCGAATCGAAGAATGAATCAGAGAATCCAACAAAAGATGAAGAAGAGGTTAATCTGTGTTTAATGACCATGTCAAAGGTAGATTCTAAATTTGGTGATGAAATACCTAAAAGTGTATGTAAACAAATCAAAAAGCTATTAAAAGCACTTGAAAAGGCCAATGTAAGATTAACTAAAACTAGTTATGCAGTCAAGACCCTAAAGAATGAAAAAGAACAATTAATTCAAACTAATAACTTGCTGACAAAAGAGAATGATATAGTAAAAACTAATAAGGAAGTATTCCAAATAAATAGTGAAAATCTTCGATTAAATCAAGACAATCTTAAAAAAAGAGAATCTTCTTTTGAGAGAAGAAATGACGTGCTTTCTAATTCAATTGATTCAACCTTCCATAAGTTCTCTAAAAGTGATAGAAAATTGCAAATGCTTATCTCCTCCCAACAAATAGACAAATCTAAGGTCGGTCTAAGCTTTGACTATGGTGAAACATCTAATTTGACTAAGAAGATAGTTTTTGTTAAAGGAAAAGAGGTTAGGAATAATCAGACAAGCAAAAATGATAAATTATATAAGAATACTAAACCTGTGATATAAGGTAGAGGGTATGTCAGAAGATAGCCTAACTAGCTAAAGAAGTATCATGTCAAATGATACATCAAAGGATCAGTTAGAGGGTACATCAAAGGATACCTAAACCAAAACCAAAGAAGATAGGCAATAAATATGTATAAAGTATCTAACCCTTATGTTTGCTTTTTCTGTAATAAATTAGGGCATATCAAGAAATACAGTTTTTATAGAAATGACAAGCTCACAAACAATAAGTAAAATCTCTTAACTTTATAAGCTTGAATTTCTAAGGGCACAAGCTTGAATGAGTTCTATTGATAGGGCACTTTGGACATAGGCCCCACAGGCCCAACCATATCCGACTTGTCTCAAAGCTTAGGGCTCATCCTTGTAGGTTTAAGCCCTAGGCCTGTATTAACCAAGCCCAGTAAGTTCTACAACGGCTAGAACATACAAGATAAGTATCAACTAGTGCAAAACAGTTACGTCCAGAATAAGTAGAACATGTTAGACCTATAGCCCCACTCTCCCACACTTGTGGGAAAAGATCTCTCCTACCAACTAATCTGTAACTGCCGGCTCCACTCTATTATAAATACCAGGTCACTACACAACGATAAACCTCTCTAAACTCAACATATCAAGCCTGCATATTAGTCCATATTACTTCCTACTCTAAAAAGCCTCACTACTAACTTAAGCATCAGAGTGGCTGCACCGGATAACCTCCTAGTGTCTCCCCACCGTATATTGTTTTGCAAGCCTCCCACGTATTGAGCCTAAACATTTACCGGCAAGAACTTAAAGACAATAAGTTCTTAACTGGAATAATTACTTTTCTCGTGGTTGTAAGCATATGAGGCAAAGCGTAATTGGAGATAACACTTAACAATAAAAGCCTCATCGGAAGTATGAGATTAGTGACATAAATAATTTGATAACCATATTCCAATCCATCTTACTTTGATTTGCTTTTCATGTTTAAATACACTTATGCTTTTTTATTTATCATGAAAAGAAAACAATTAGTATCATTTTGAGAGGGAGCATATTTTCCAAAACATGAATTTAAAGAGGGAGAAAAGAAAGTTTTATTTTAATTATTTGAAAAATTGGTGATGGTTTATTTTATTAATGGGGAGTAGTTTTTATCAAACAAATAGTAGGTATCATACAATTTTCAAAAAAAAAAAATGAGTATCTTTTTTATAAGGAAATGAGAGAGATTTATACAAAAATATAATTTTAAGACTGTAAGATTACTTTTGATGATAATAAAAAGGGGGCGAAGAAAGATATATAAAAAAATATGATTTCAAAAAGGAATATAGTGCATATCATATTTAGATTCATTATATTGTTTGCACGATGCTTTGTCATCATTAAAGAAGGGGAGAATATTAAGTTTCTTAATTAGTTTTAATGATAACAAAATATGTGTTAAGTTTACTAATATATTTATCAAGTGTATAGGAAAATATTTAAAATGATATAAGTTTAGGATAAAAGAATAATTAGGTGTTTTATAAAAAAAGCTTAGAATCAGAGGATAAACTAGAAGATAAATCTAAGGGTTTGGTCAAAATCTAGGTAAAATGAAGTTTTTACATTTTTTTTATTAAACAAGTATTGAGTTGAATTTTTTATGAATCAAAGGCCTAACTCCAATTATTGGATGTATTTGGTAATACATCCAACATATTCCACTAAAGTTGAATAAAATCTATGGGTATTAAATCTTGAAAGTTAATTTATTAAATTGTTTAAGTAATTTTGAGTAGAATTTTTAAGTTGTTTTACTGTTATAAGATTTGAAAATCTGAAAGAGTAGCTCAAGTGATTATTTTGATGAATTAAATGTGATATGCATTTGATATAAAAGTAAAATAGAAGATCTTTTATGAAGAATTAATTAGATTTCACATTTTCAAAAAGATATAAATGGAATATATGGGAAAGAGCAAATCATATCACCAAGAATACAATTTATATTATTCCATTTGATTAGTATTAGGACCAAATATGCAAAATACTTTTAGAAAACTACATTTACATTAAATATGCATTCTTGTCTAAAAAAAAAAAACAAATGGCAAGTTATCTTTCATCTTCAAGCTTTAACAGGTAATTTTTTTACAAGAATGGAAGCTTCACATGGTAATTTAAATCACAATATCTCTTAGTCAAATGACATTCAATTTTAAAAATTAAAGCTTAATAGAACAAGAATAAGATATAAGAAGATAGCAACGTTCATTATTTTTTTTAGAGATGCAAGGATCTTTTGTAGAAGGAAAAAAAATATTTATTCTTAGGAAAAATATCAGCAAGCAAGCAATAAGACATCATGGTTAAAAGTATGGAATCTTCATTTGTTTAAATTCAAATTTACACTAACCAATATGAGTTGAATCAAGCACAAAGGTGATGTACTTTTCATATTTACATAAGTCAAAGATTATTGAGAAATTTTCATAATTTTCTTCATCTAACCTTTATAAAGTAACTTATATAAGTTTGAAGGATTCAAAAAAAAAAAAAAAAATACTATTAAGATCTGTACTGAAAATTCAAAAAACTTTTCACATAAAAAAATGAGAGGATAATTTAGAAGATACACCCAGACTTACAAATTCCATATTTGTATTTTTATTTCGTGCTTATTGTTTGAGGATCTAATTGCACCATTTCTTCATTATTTTATTTAGTCTTTTGAGAGCGAGTATTTATTGTTAGTGAGAGGATTACACTCATATATTTGTAAATACGAGTTTAAACACGGTTAAGCTAAGGAGTCAAAGTAGCAAAATTGATTATAATATCTTAAATTGATTTGCTTGATTCAAGTGGATAATAGATTGACTCCGTGTGCAATACCAAGTCTCCTATAGTAGAGTTGGAAGAGTTCAATAGGTATAAGACCAAAGCACTATAATTTGATTCGTTCAATCTTCTTTTCCTTCTCTCTTTATTTTTACACATAATATATTGTTATTGTTAATTTTTATTGAAAAATAATTTCACACCACATTAAAGTAATCAAAGAGATTTAAGTCTTGCAAAGAGATTTAAATTTTAACAATAATAACCAATTCATTGCCCCCCCTGCCCTTACCCTTGCGCCACAAACCCCCCCACTTTGGTTACTTATCCAGGACCTACATAGTTATTGCAATAAATAAATAAAAAAAAAAACCTAAATCTTATTGTAAGTGCTTTAACAACATGAGCCTATGTTGAAGATTAATTCAATCTTTATATGCACTCATACCTTATTGATGCTCTATATCTTACGACATATGATGATAGTTGGATATATTGCTCTCCATCTATTCAACTATGATCAAAGAATAGTTGACATGAAGCATGAATCATCATTACAAAACTCTAGTTTGTCTACTTTTATCATACTAAGTGATGATGCAAAAAGTGATGGAAATAGTGAATCATGAGAAATAACAATGATTTTGATTCAGTCTTATGCAATATAACCTAAAATTTAAGACTCGTACAAGAGAAATCAACACCATTTAAGATATGTGTAATTGTTTCCATGTTATAGGTTGAAAGTTGAAGGCACATACTTGAATCTATGGCAGTGGCTTAAAAGATGAGAACACCAATTATAAGGAACCTTGGTGTAATATCTTGAAAACCCAACATATGAAGCTCTTTTGTAGAATGAAACATTAGAATTACAAAATGTTAGATCCTTACCACGTATCTCCCTTACGCTCTTCTTTCGTTCCCCTTCCCTCTCCCTTCTTCTATGAAGAAGAAGGCATTGCAAATTTCAAGGTTGTAAAGTTCTCCTCTTTTGCTTTTGTATTTTCTATTGTACAATAATCATGAAGTTGGTAAATATTGTTTGTTACATGCCACCATTTTTCCCTCTTAAATTAGTTACATGATAGTACACTTATATGTAGATATACTATTCTATTTTATTTTGTAACCAAATGTAATATCCTTTTTACCACGTTAATATTTTGATTTTTCCACATTCTACTTATGTTGGCTTAACTGTTGACTCTAATGGTAATATACTTCCTTATTGAAGGTAAAACAAATAATTAACACAAGTCACTAACTAAAACATGAAGTTCTTAAGACTAATGGAGAGAAATTTTCTAAAAGGACCCATTTTTGTGTTTGAAGCCCATCCTCAAATCAGAGTTTATTGGGCATGTTTCAGATTTTGCCTAGTCTTTTAGGTTTTCTTTGAATTTAAATGTAAGGGAAATTCGTTAACGCTTTTCCCTAATGATAGGAATTGGCCTTTAACCCCCTCTAAGCCTATGCTAAATTGTTCTAATCGTTGTCGAGCTAATATAAGAAGGCCAATAAATGGGAGAAAACTTGGACACCAATATTAAGGAAGGTAGAAGCCTTATTGACCTTTAAGGGACTCCAAGTCCCACTAATTAAGGTTATAAGCTAGAAGGCTAGCTTAGCATTTAGGAGTTAAACCTTATACCTAAACACCTACTTAAGCCAGATAAAGGCAAGTTGGACTTTAGTGTAGGACAGGACTTCGAAGTGCTGACCACTCCTCAACTTGGAACCTAATGCCAACCTATTCCCAAGTTAGACAATCGTGGGTTGACCTTACGAGAAGCTTAGCCAAGTGTACCAAGACTTTAGTGCTTTCCCTATAAGCTCGAACATCCATTTGTCGACCTACTCCAAATGGGGCTCAACCTATTTCATTCTAGCTCAAATGAACTGCAGGTCAAACTTCCTCCTACGCACCATCGTATACATATATTTTTTATTATCTCATTTGTTTAGACTCGTAGGCCTACTTTTAGGGTTTAAAGCCTTACAATTAGTTCCTATTTTACCATTTGGGTTTAGGATTTCACTATAAATAACAATGTTTTTTAATTAGTAGCCACTTTTTAGACTATTAGTAAAGAATATACTTTTGCTTATCCTTCTCTATAAGCTTACTTTTATAGCTATTCATGTTTGATTATTGAGTGTTCCTATACTCTTTAATCCATAAGTGTTCTTATCAATCTTCCTACGATTGTGGTGAATATCATTTAAGCAAGTTAGTAAGTAACATTTAAGCCTCATTTAAACTCGAATGTTAGCTTAGTATTCGTGAGTTGCATCAAACTCTATATCATGCTCAAATCTCGTTTGTGCTTATGAAAGGTGTATAATATCCTTCACATTCACATTCAAACCCCTTATTTCACTATTCTCCCATCAAAACCCACTAAAAACCAATAAACCCCTTTGTATTCTTTGTGTTACCATGCAATCGTACTTTGTCGACCTATAGCATAGCACATCATCTAAAGACTTATATAACATTTTGAGCTAAGTTTATTAATGCAAAATTTAGGTTTTATAAAAAAAAAGAGATGCTTAAATAAGCATCCTCTTCGATAAAGACTGATGTTTAACTTAATTTTTTTGTTAATGTCATATTTGATATATGAAATTTGCCCATTTTTTACCATTAACTATCTAAAGTTTAATGGTATCAATTTACCACCCATTACATTTCTAAGTCATTTATATAATACCTTGAATACGTTGTTCATGCAATTAATTGTAAAAAGGGGTTAAATTTAGGTAGTTAATTGTGAAAAATTAGTAAAGTTTAGGTACCAAATTAACATTCTTAAACTTTAATTAGTTAATTGTAAGAATTGGTAAAATTCAAGTATCAAATGTGATATTCACCCTTAATTTATTTTCCTTTTTTTTCTAGTTACGACAAGTTAAAAACTCTAAAACTTTTGTTTCATGTTAATTACATTTATGTTCTTTTTTAAATATAAATCCCATAAGTAATATAACAAATCTTAAAAAAGAAAAAGAAAAAAAAAAGAGCTTTTAGATGAATTTTGTGAATGAAGTGTAAAGGTTTCTAAAAAAGAATGACTTGAGCAAATTTTATGGTGATGTTAATCAAAAGTGACTACATGATATAGTCATTTAACTACAATTACTTTTGTAGTTAATAGGTCTTATTTTATAGTTATTTTGAGGTTGATTTAAATACAAATGAAACTATTTACATTTTTCAAGAAAGTTGTTGGCAACTTTTATGATAGATGTTGATGGTGTTTTTTTTTCTTTTTTCTTTTTTTTAGTAATAAGCCTTACTTTTATTGTAATTCAAAGGTTGTCACCATGATTGGGTTTGAGTATATCATATAGTCACTTTTACACTTAGTTTAGAAAGAGAGAAGGAAAGTGAGAGCAAAGAATTAAAAAGGAAGAAAAATAGATAAAAAAAAAAACATTTACTTTTCTTATTTAGATTGAGAAAAAGAGGAAGGAATGAATGTGGAAATAAAGATTTTTAAGATAATATTTTAAATTATTTAACGTTTATATTGTCTCTAAAAAGGTCATAAGACTTTAGAAGACAAGACTATAATTGAAATTTCAAAAGCTTTTTATTTTTTTTTAAATCACTCCATTTTCCAAAGGGAAATAAAAAAATTGTGTGCTCTAGAAAAACTTTTCTTTCCAAGTCTATCATCTTCAAGTACAGTATTAGGAAGAATTTCCGAATTAAATAGTGGTATGATCTGGAGAATCAAAAAGTTTAACGTGTAATTATGATACAATCCAAAAGTAAACAGTAATATTCCCCGCTATTCCATATTTCAATTCAAACACAAGATATGTCGTGATTCCCTCGTGAACCTAGTAATTTATTTCAACTTGCAGATGCGCAGAGAGTGGAACAAACATGCATCGTAGATGAGTGCATGCGCTAGGGTTCTGCACCTGGCACGTGAATACAGTTCTTTTCTTACATCTATACTGTAACTCTCTGGCACTTGGGAAGTGGAAGCAGGTGCAGCTACTAACTTCGAGCCTAAACGACAATCTAAAATGTAAAAACAATAAACAAGGTGACTTAGCTACGCATCAACACTTCATTATAATTACCTTTAAAAAAAAAAAAAAAACACTTCATTCATTATATAAGAGAATACCCAACATCCTTGCTTGTAGTGACATACAAGGTAGGAGATTAGACAGTGAGCAAGTAGAGAAGAGTTGCAAAGAGGGAAAGATGGAGAAGAGACACTTCGGGCTTTTTCTCTTGGTGCTCCTTGTGTTGGCTTCTCGTGAGTAAAATTTTTGAAAATCACCTACACGGATTATTTTAGTTAAATATATTACAAGGAAAATATTAATAAGTGCCTCGTTGTTAGTCAGCAGTCGTTAACAGAAGCCCATGCATGCTATTAACGGATGATTAATGCACATGCACGTAGTGCGCTCAACTTTTGAGTCACCAGTTCGTGATTCCAATTTTAAGCCCACTAAAAATTTCGAACCGTAATATTTTAAGACCAGTGTATGTAGTTTGCACGCTTGCATTTGCATGCATGGTGACTGAAATGTAATTTATTGATATGATGATGCAGAGGAAGGGGTGATCCCAGGAGCTGAAGCAAGGGTTTGCGAGTCAAAAAGCCATCACTTCCACGGGAGTTGCTTAAGCGACCACAACTGTGCAATGGTTTGCCGGAACGAGGGCTTCTCTGGTGGCCGATGCCGAGGTTTCCGCCGCCGTTGCTTCTGTACCAGGCTTTGTTAGTGAGTTAGTGAGTGAGTGAGTGGAATAATGAAAATGACCTTCACATTTCTGGATTTGTACTGTGTGGTGATGAACTTGCACAAGTGATGATGATCTTGCTGTTTTTCATTATTATTATCGTCGGTAACTACTTCATATGAAGTTAAGATGGTCAGATCTCGTCCAGATCGATTTCTTCTGTGCGACCTAGAATCATGGGAAATAAAATTAAATGTATGGTCTTTTCTTGTCCAACGTGGATTTATCTTAGTATTCACTTTTTCAATTGATAATTAATATTGTTCTTAAGACTAATTGGGAACTACATATTAGATTTGTTTTTCAAATATATGCTGTGCCAAGTCTAATAATATGAAGAAAAACAGGCAAAACATTCTTCCATGGTTGGATAGTTGTATCAATAGAATTTTCGTAAGTATTAATAAGATTTTAGTATGTAAAAGACAAATTTATTATTATCAATATGACTTCCTCGACATTTATCAAAATGAGAGAATATTTTTATTTGCTTGACACATGGTGGACGTTTTGGTCGGCATATGTTGTTCGTATAAATGGCTTTGGGACCTTTTTCTATTCAAATAGTTAGATGTACATGAAAATAATGTGAATGACTTTTTCTTGAGTGGTCATTTTCCTTCGTTTTTGAACGTTAGTTTTTCTATTTGTATTTTCCTACAAGATGAGCTCAATTCGATCCTTTATTTTATATTCGTTCAAATTTAATCGATACAAAATGAAAATTAAGAGTAAAATAAAAGGTTGAATGAACTTTCATTTAATCCTTTATTTTACCTTTTATTTTATATTCGTTTAGATTTAACAGACAGAAGATACAAAATAAAAGATGAGATAAAAAGTTAAATCAATCCCATAAAAAAAATATAAAAAAAAAATATGGATTAGTAGAAATTCTATTAATGGTGTTATTTTATTTATTTTTGCTACATATCTACGCTAGAAAATACTCGGTTGTATGTTAACGGTTTTTAATTGGACATATCTTCTCGCCAAGAGAATACATCAAGATGTGTTTGTTTCTTTCGCCTCGTAAAAGCAGTTGATTGAATGTGAGGCTTTAGATCATGCGTGCCTTTCATACACAATCATTCTTGTGTTCCATAGTTTTAGTCTTAAAGGGCAATCACATCGCTTCACTAGGCGAAGGAACTGATGATGCTTCAGAGTGGATCATGTCCAGTTTCCATTTACTTATGCTTAATATATACATCTAAATTGAACGTAGTTTCTAATTAGTCTATGAATGTTCCCTTCAATCACTTAATTAATCATGATTGTTTCTAATTACCGTAATGTCGATGAAAGACATTCTATGAAACTTGTATTAGCATAACTAAGTTCAATAATCAATTTAGGGCATTCGAAAAAGTAACATGATTAATCTAAAAGCTTAAAAGAGTTTCATAATATTAGTTGAGGAGTTTTCATAAACTCGTAATTTAAAAATATAGCTAAAATTGTATGAATTTACTATATTATTATATTATCAGTAATGCGCAAATTAAGTTTTGAAAAATAATAAAAACTTAAAAATAAATTATAGGAATAATATAATTAACATTGTATATAAAATAATATATGAAGGACATATATATATATATATATATCGGATATAATTAATATGTAAATATATGTACTTTTATTTATCAAAAATACCCGAAATTGGATAAAATACATTTAGTAAATATGTGAAAAATTATAAAAAATTTCTAGACAAGCAATAACACATGTTGTGTGTGGCAAAGGGAGAAGTGTATAAGAACTTGCAAAAACTCAACTTTTAAACACATAGTATAATTTACAAACACATGTTAATGAAGGATAAATAGAAATAAATAAAAAAAAAAACCTCCTAAGATGATATAAAATGTACCCTGTACTTCTAAATGAAACTTTTACCCATTTGGAGTTTGAAAAAAAAATCTTGCGAGAGAGAGATTGAAAGAGAAGGGGAGAAAGGGAAATTAGAAACATAAAAGGGAAAAATAAAAAGTTATGGAATACCCAGGGATACTTACAATCTGGAAGTGGAAGGAGGGTTGTGCCTAAAGGAATGTACCACACCATAGTTAGCCAACAAACCCCCTTTCCTTAATGGTGGTCAGAGCTTTACATTCTTGGTAAGTGATCAGTTTTCTCGATTTTAACAAAAAATTGAAAAAAAAAATAGCAAATGAACATAAAAAATTTTGAAATTTGGTTTTCCTACGTATTTTTACATGAGGAATTCAAATCTTCAATCGAATTTTCAAATTTTTGGGTGTAGATATGAGGTCCTTAAGAAAAACATCTCGTGCAATAATTTTCAATCAAGTTTTCAAAGACTAATCCATGTGGTTTCGACTAGAAATTTTGTGATTAATCTCCTAAGATGATGAACTTTGATGCCATGTGATTGGATTTTCAAAGTTTGATAATCAGAATTTGTTTTCCACAAGATAGTGCACTAAAAGTGGGTTTTCCTAAGAAGAGCTAAGTTAGGTTGTTGTAAAAACATGCTTCAATCTATATTGGCCAACATATAGTAACTATAAGTGGGTATATAGGAGTTTTAAGATATTGATTTTCAATTTTAGGTGTGTATTTGATGGTTTAAGAGTTTAAGTGTGAAAGATTCGATGAGTTATATTAAGTGAAGGCATAAGAGAAAAATGTACATGCGATGATAGTATTAAATTGTTCTTTTCTACATTTGCAGGTTTATTAAGACTTTGGAACTTAAGGTGAGTTGAATTTTATATGAAGTAGTTGGATGCACTAATAACAGTAGGGTTAGAAACTATGTCAAAAAGTAAGTCAGAATGTATCTCGTGTAAGTATGTTGAATACATTAAGAAAATGGAATCAATACCCAAGAGTGATTTACATTTGAACTCTATCCTATTTCTTGAGACAAGTTGTAAATCAAGAATTTCCTAAATAAAAATCTAACTTTGGACTAAGGGTCTAGAAAATTCATTAGAAGTCGAGTTAAAATGTTATTTGGTGTTGGATATTCTTGACCACACCTGGAGTTCGACAATAGATCAGCTACTAATTTGTATATGAATTCCATACTTTTATCAAAGTCAGAACATGAGTCAAAAGTCACTTGGATAATAGCTCATACCACAAGACAAGGTTAAAACCTTAGTTAGAAAGTAATTCGATAGAAGATACAAAATGTAAGAGTAATTAGAAGTTTGAAAATGGCTGGTACTTAATATCGGATCATTGAAAGTCGGAGAGTAGATCAAAAAATTGCTTGATTATACTCTCTAAAAATTTATTTAGTCAGAACATGGATTAGAAATTATTGGGCAATAATTTGTACCAGGTCAGAACCTTGGTTAGAAGGTATCGGAACCTTAGTTAGAAAGTATCCTATTTTACTAATATTTAATAAACATCTTAGAAAAACTTACCTAACACAATTGGAAATGTACTTAAATGTTCACAATGAACACATATGTTATATATTAGACATAAACTAAAGATGTCATGTTAAATTTCAGGGATAATAAAGAAAGACAAGACGAGAACAACACATGAGAAGAATGAGCATCAGGATCTAAGTAAGTGGGATCAGTGTTTCATCGCATTTTGAAGTGTTGTTTAAAAATACTTAGAGACTTTAGTATATATCTTGTTTGTTGTTGTGAGTTAGTTGTTGGTGTGCATACAACGTGTATGCTTAAATACTGTTGTGCTATTTGAGTACTAGATTGATGTGTTAATTGCTTCATGATATTACATACTTTGAATTGTTTAAATTTGCTTGATTACCCCAAAAGTAATCTAATACAAACTTGGCTTAACCACTAATTGGACTTGCATCGCTACTAACTAGGGGTAATGATTAGGAAGTGTGAGCCAAACATAACCGCCTTCGTTGAGGATAACAGAAATGGTCCTCTCCGTACCCTATGTCGAATTAATTGACAAAAGAAGAGGTCACGGCCAAGTTAAGGTCAATGATTCTAAGGTAGTTTCGAGAGAAGTATATTCTCCATTGCATAAGCTCCAATTCGATGACCAAATTCATAAATGCATGGCGTTAAAATCCTCGAAACCTAAATTAGAGCGGGTGCAATTTTTTTTATCTCATAACGATCAGTCAATATCATGTGATAGCATCTGCTTGATCATGCATTGCATCTAATTGAATTGCTTGAAAACTTTAGTTGCTTAGTGTTAGATATGTGCTATTATCTCTATCTCACTTACTAAGAAAGTTATTGCTCATTCTCTTATAGTTGTTTTGTAAGTTTCCTCAGTAAACTCACCAGAAGGTTAGAAAACAGGATCGATAAGTGAGATTCAAGATTTACTTGATTGGATTTCTATTCGAATTAGTGACTATACTGGCTTGTAGAAAACTAATAGGGTCTCTACATATGACCCTTAGTTTTCATTCAATGAAATTTATTCCATACTCTGCAAGCTTGTAGATTTTAGCAAAGTTTTTGTTGTAAAAAAATTATTTTTCAAAATCTATTTTTAAAAGTTACACCATATGTTGACTGATACCAAGTACTGAAAGAAGCGGTTCCAAGCAGTAGAGTAGTGAATGCCTTGTATAAGTTGTACTTACGTTAACAGCTAAAGCAACTAGCTTCTAACATAAGTTAGTTTACACAGCAGGACTGTTACAATTCTCTAATTTGGGACGTAACACATTACATATAAAAAAAAATATGCCCATATGAATGAAAAACTCTTATAATACATTTAGTTTGCTAAATATAATAAGAGGGGAATGAAATTATAATTACTCAAGAATGGAATAGATGTACAATAAGATGTGAATAGCTAATATGGTATTTACTTAAGTGTAATGAAATTAGTATTATACCGTTCACTTAGGAAAATCTAACGAGGAATAAGTATTGAGTAGGATATAAGATACCTAAATTACCCTTCATTAAATAAGGGAATCAACAACATATGAATAAAAAAAAGAAAACCAAAACATAAATCACTCCTCACTTCATTTTATTAGTTTACATCCAAACTTTAAAACCCCAACCATGGAAAATGTGAAATTACAATTTAACAAAATTGGTGACTCCTAAACCAAATCATCTATAATATGTCGTTAGATCTATCCTTCTACCAACTAGTCAAAGCCCTAACCCATAAAAATACCAAATTGAAACCTTAGCTCAAACTTTGCTTCGTATAATGCCCTTGAACAACCCCTTCCTTCTGACACCCAAACACTAGATTAAATAAATGTAGTAAAGGGATTTGTGATGGAGTAAGGAGTTAACGAAAAGGATATGAGAGGGAATTGGCTTGGACGAGACCTTTTGAAGGGAAGTTAGGGTTTATTACGATCGATTGAGGTATAAGATGTAGGAATGGAAGGTGTTAAAGTTTAGAGATATGTGATTAGTAGCTACAAGTTAGACAATTTGTTTAAGGGCAAAAAGTTGTAATTTTTTTATTTTTATGAAGGCAAGATTGGAATAGTAAGGGTGGAGAAGGAAAGGAATTCAAATTCTTTCCTTTTTCTAAAGAATGTCGATGCAGTCAACAAAAATAATGGGGTTTTTGATGAAATGGGATTATGAGATGGGAAAAAGTAACAACATAAGTTAATAAGGATGTGATAAGTAATAAGGGAGGAATGTATATTCCATTTCCATCGAGTAATCATAATGTTAGTATATACAGCATTACTGCATATACCAAGATTCTATGTGCTAAGGTAGAGAACTTGTTAAGAGTCTATGTAGCATCATAAAGTAATCATAATGTTAGTATTGCATTGCATGTAAAGACGATCCCACCATGAGGTTTTAAGGCTAAACTTAGTAATTGAGAGAACACTAAGAGTAATTAGGCAACTTAGAGCAAGATAAGAAATGGATCAAGATAATCTTGACCATTGATCTTATAATATTACTTAAAATATGTCAATGGTTTCATTTCCTCACCTCTAAGGTCCAAGACCAGTATAACAAGCATGCAAATTAATGCCAATTATATGAAATTTTAAGCCAATTTTATTATATATGAAGTATTCAGTAAGGTTATTTAAACAGAAAGTAATTAAGCATCTTATCTTTAGTTTAACAAGTTTCCCTGAAAAGTAGGGATTAAACTAGGAAGGCTAAAAAGGAATCTAGCTCTTTGATGTTTAGGGGAAAAAAAATAATTGTAAAGGAATAATGTATGTCATATATTTATATTTTATAAAATAAATCCTAACATTTTTCTAAATTTAGTCATCCTATTGCATAGTTATGCATTTGTCTTTATTAAAAAGTGTGACTATTAAGCTGAATGGAAGAATTGATGATATGGTAATGACAGAAATGGATCTTCTCAATTTACTTTCTCTACATTTTCCTTAATTTACCCTTTTAAAATATTGTTACATATAATTAACGGTTAAGATCATAAAAAAAAATAACATTATTGTGACATAATAGAGTGTTTCAAAATTTTAAATAATTTTAATCATTAATTGTAAATTTAAAAAAATTGAGAGATGAAAAACTAAGAGTATCCAAATCCGATAATAACTCATCCCAATTTCTAGGAGATAAAGTATGCACATGCTTAATTGAATTAATTCCCATCATTAATGTACCTTACCCATTGGAAAGAGTTGTTACAAACTTTTCTCGAAAACATTTTCTGCCGACATGTCTACCAAGTTTCTTAATAAAATTGAAAATTTTTCCTAATTTGAAAATAAATCACTTTAAAGTCATTGTTTGGATCATGGTTTTACTCAAATGGTCTTGTGCCAATGTAAATAATTTGATAATAAAAGCACAGACTAAGAAGCTAGAGGGATAAGCTGTAAAAGACTATTAAGATCTTCAAATGGGGAGTGATCAAGAGAAGAGTAATGTGGCCACACAGAAAGTTATGTCTAAAACAAGTTTTCTATTAGAAGAAAATGGTGAACTTAAATCACATCCACACTATGTGTTTGTGTATATATATTCATATATACATATTACTTGATAATTCAATTAAAAAAAATGCTATAATTTCTTAAGTGTGATAATTGCATATATAATGATATTTTGAAAAATATAAACCTTTCAACATGCAAAAGGATATTTATCGATCATATAGCTTTTTTGCTTTATATATTGTTTTTTTCTATTAGAATTTACAAAGATGATTTATAATATGTTTCTAATTACTGTTTAGAATTTTGTATATAATTTGTAATCTATGGGGATATGGGTATGGATGCGAGAGCCACGTGAGCACTGTGAATGAAGTTACATCATACGTGACTAAAGAAATGACTTGAGTGACTCACATAAGATGATCGGGAGAGAAGTATAGGGAAGAGTAGACGATCTTGGTAAAACTCTAATACATATAGTGACGTGTAGAGGAGCACAATGGCATCAAAATCCATGATTAATGAAGAATGAGGTGGTGTTCTTGAAGTGTTTAAGTGTTTGATATTTGAGGCAAAGTTCCGGCAGAGTTACGGCGTTAATGGGGGTTTTTCTCCTTTCAAATGAGGATGTAAATGAGATGTTTATAGGAAATGAGGTATTTATAGGAAATAGTAGTTGATCACATCCATCAAATTATGATAATGATCAATGGTTAAGATTGAAGCCCTTTATTAATAGATCTTAAGTGTGTTATTTTTATGAGTTTAGGCCTAAATAAAGGCTTTATTTACTATTTTAGTATAAGCCGAACCAATAAAGGTTGAATCAGATGGACCAATCCAACGGGCCCTACTTCAAGCCCACTATGCCAAATCTCTTTTGATCATCCCGATAATTTATGGGCTTAGCTCTTTGGGCCCTGTCACCTTAGCTTGATGAGTCAAATCCATTTAATTAATGGGCTTGAAGCCCAATATTAAATTTGGCCCTCTACATTTTGTTCCCTGACTAAAGTCCTTTGGAAGAAGTCGAAGGGGTTTGGGCACCGAGTATGCCTTTTAGATGACTCAGGGGCATGCACACCGTTGCTACCAAATTAATTTGATAATTGTCTAAATGCGCGAGTCCACAGCACCTCTTAATCGTGTGTCATGCCTTAGATAGATTAGGTTATATACTACCCCCAAGACAACACTCTAAAATAAGTCTTCCTTAAATTATCTCTTCTTGAGTTAATTTGTCTCTTTGATGCGATCTTGATTTTCTTCTCATATAAAAGCTTTCTTCTTGTAAGGTCTCTACATATCATGTAGACGCTTTGTGCCAACCAAACTTTATTTGTTACACCAAATGAAATTCCAAATCTTTATTTAGAGATGTGCTTATTTCTTTTTTAATAACTCAAACAACGTATGGGGCTCCATCCACGTAAACACAACTAGGTGAGCAGCATGTTGTGACCAATTCACTCATACATCTTAGAGAAAAATCCATAAAGTAAAGGCCCATGAATAATCAGCTTCCTGACTTGATTTAACATATATTGAGGCTCAACATTTAAGATGTATGGCCCCTTTATTTTCTTTAGTAGTGACTTACAATAGATACAAGCCTTATTCATAGATTCGCAGGGCTTAAAATATTGGGCTTAAGGCTTGGTTCATCTTAAAACCCCTCTCACAGTCATTGTTATTACCCATGTTCGACCCAACTCATGATATTACAAAATCTTTCCAATTCTCTGTACTCGACATTAGCTTTCAACAAACCCTAAATTAGAATATCTTCTTACAGTACTACTCTAACTGTTGGAAGGAAACCGTATCGCTGTAAGTGCAGTACCTTTGATGAACCGAACCACGACAAAGGAGACCATATTGCTAAAAGTGTAGTACCCATAATGCACTGAACTACGACTAATCAACAAAGTTAGTCATTTCCTTACAAGTCATGGAAAGCCTTAAGAATCCTTCTTCATCAATGGATTTTTTTTTTTTTCTGTCTTCTTCATATGTTTAGGTATGTGTGTCATTGTACAGCGCTTGCCTAAGTAGAGTAGCTACTAGGCGTATGCTTGGGCAAATAGCAGTAGAGAAGATGCTTTGCAAATGGTGCTTCGAAGGTTACAAGTAGTAGGAAGCTCGTCTTATTGTAATGACCGAATGTATAAACCATCTTTCTTCATTCATTGTCACTCCCCTAATTATGTGAGTCATAGCATGTGGTATTCACGTAGCACATCTTCAATCTTACCTCTAGTATTCTTTAGAATGTCATTTTACTTTGCTTTATTTGACATTTGGCTCTATTATCCATCAACTTTATTAATGGTATACGTACTATAACTATTAGTTGTATTCCAAATATTCGAACCTACATATGAAGACAGGGATTCAAGTATGGCTTTTGTCCCATGTTGGAATTGTCCCATCATTTGTATTCCTTCGAGATAGAATTTGTGATAATGGTTTAAGGCCTTCTTCATGCAGACACTCTTGCAAAGACCAATGATATGGCTATTGTAAATCACAATATCAGATGTCAAACCCCAATGGACCATATCCCTTAATAGCTCAAAAGCATCTTATAGTCATTTCTCTAGACATTTCAATGGCTTCATAAATTATGTTCTCTTTATAAAGGGAAACTATGAGGGAGTTATATTCAAATGTATTTAGATGGATTCCGTTCTCTTTCATAATATTGATAACATATTCTACTTCTTTCAAGTGACCTTCCTTACATAATCCATCAATCAAAATGTATAAGTGATCACATTAGGCTCACAACCTCTCATCTTCGCCTCATCAGATAAGCCAATGGTTGAGGATAAATGGCCTTCCTTGTATAGTCCATGAATTAGTATACTATAGGTATAATCAAACCCATAGTGTCTTGGAATGTTATGATACGGAACCTTAGCTTCATTAAGCCGTCCAGACATCATATATCCATTTAACATAGTATCAAAAAGAATAGGACTGCGGTTATGGTTCTTGTCCCATGGAGTCCTTACTTAATCAATCTTGTGATGTCCTACTTTTATGGAACCTTTAAGTGTTTTTTTTTTTTTAATTCATATTAGCCTCCATTTGCCTTAACGCCATTAATCCTTGCATCCCTCTCCTTCTTGTTTATTGTGAGACTAATATTTATTCATTGTCTATCTTCTCCAAGTAGTATAATTAATATGTAGGAGTTTACAATCACATTTTGAGTGGCTACTATCTCGAACTTGCCACAGTCAATAAATAGACTCAATTTAAAGAGGATCTCTTTATCACCCGAGTCACAGCTGCTTATAATTAAGGGTTAAAAGTCTGTGATAATAACTTGAGGACCACATCTCGAACTATCAACAGTCAACAAATCAATATAGTTTAAAGGGGATAGACTCCTTATTACCCAGACCGTGACTATTTGCTAACCAAGGGTTAAAAGTTTGCGGTCGTAGCTTAAGGACTAGATCTCGTCCTTACACTAGTTAGCAAACCAGCATAATTTAAAGAGAATAAACTCTTTACCACCCAGATCGTAACTCTTTGCAAACCGAAGGCCAACAAGGACTGATCTTCTTCAGCAGGTGACAGTGAAGAGGTAAAATGCTTGGGTCATGTATAGCCTCCTTTTTAGTCTCCATAAAACCAATTACAACTTATAATATGAACTAAACATGAGTCCCAAATCATGACGGCAGGCACACACGAGCACATGAGAGCCAAGCGTAAGCTAAGTACATACGATTTGAACATGAATCTTGAACATGAACATATGAGAGTAATACACTTAAGTTGAACATAGCCTCCCTTTAACATAAGCACTTATGTGAAATGCACTTCACTACCCTTCAGTACAAACACTTACAGACTAATCAAGTGGAACAACTATGAGGCCTCCACATGGCCATAAAATGTGAATTTGAACATAAACCTTGAACATAAGTGTGTAAGAGTAGAGCATGAGTTTGCGAGCTCAGCACACATAAACGAGACATAAATATTGCGCTTGAACACATGAGAATTGAACACTTCAATTCAACATAGTCTTTTTGGCATGAGCATATGTAGGCTTCTAATTGAGTGCTTTTAAACTTTCTATATGAGTACGCGTAAGTTGAGTATTCAACTTAAGTATGGTGCTTTTGGTATTTAAGCTGGACATGAGTCTCATCATGTACGTCGAACATAAGCCTTGATATGTGAGCCTTGATCATGAGTGAACATAAGGATTGCACTTGAGTATTAAATATGAGAGCGAACGCAAGTCTTGAACATTAAAGTTGAATATGAGTGAGCATGAGTATTGAGGATAAGCCCTACATATGAGCCTCAACCATGATGTGAACCTTACATTTGAGGTGAACGCAACATAATCCCAAAACATAACATGAGCCTTGAACATGATTTAACATCAAAATCGAACTTGAACCTTAAACATGATCATCAACGATGATGTGAGCCTTAAACTTGACATGAGTCTTAAACATGACATAATCTGTGAGCATAACATGAACTTTGAATATGAAATGAGTTTCGAACATGTCACGAGTCCTGAGCATGATATGATGTAAGGCCTAAACATAACACAAGGCCTGAACACAATGTGAAGTATGAACATGACGTAAGGATTGAACATGACATGAATCCTTAGCACCACATAATCTTTGAACATAACGTGAGGCTTAAATACAATATAAGGTCTGAACATAACCTAAGGCTTAAACATGATGCGAGATCTAAACATGACATGAGATTTGAATATGATGTAAGGCTTGAGTGTGTCGCGAGGTCCCATTATACAAGTTGAACATGAGACATTGATCATTAATCTTATAACATGGATATGTGTACATAAATGAGTTCAGCATATGAGTTGAGCATAAGTCCTCTAATATGAACATAGGTGAGCCAAATCTTCGAGTTAAGCATTAGCCCTCAATAAAGCTTCATTCTTAGTACTGCTTTTGTAATTTTTTTTTTCAACTTCCCACTTGTATAGTTGTATGAATTTTATCCCATTTGCACTTCACTTTACTAACTCACTTACTTTCCTTAGTTTTCACATGTAGTCAACCCTTCTTCCTCCCCCAAGTGGTAGCCTCATGTAATGAACAGCTCCAATAATGTCATCCTTTACATCGAGCAAAGGAGATGTTACAAATTAGCATAACATATTAAATATCTAGAGTACTCATGTGTCAATGCCGCATGTGTACACGTACTTCAAGTATCTTGAGCATACATGCATGAAGCCTTGCAAACACGTGCACATCGAACATCGTACATAAGGAGTGTTGCATAAAGCAAACATAATGAGTAATAATAATCATTTTGAAAGAATAACGTCTTCATATATCATATTCATTTATAATTTCCCTCACCTAGTTATTGACATGTGGAGAAGCAATAATCATCTAGCCTTGATGCCTTTCATTCCCTTATAACACCATAGAGGACCCAGCGCCATATCGTGGTGCACTAGTCTTTGAAAGTCACAATACCTTAAGGGGTGCACAATGATTTAGCCTTATTCCATGTAATCTTCTTGTTCACTCGATTGTAGCTCTTACATTTCCTTGTAAATATGAGTTGCAATAGAATATGTAGAATCAACAACAATGAAGTTCATTGATCGACTTTCATGCTTTTTTAACTCTTTAGTGCTTTCATTAGCTTTTATGAAGGTACCTTATCATTATGCACTTAGAAGCGATAGCTTTTTACTTAGCAGTAGTGTGCTAGACAATAATGTTTCAATCCCCTTAATGACTTGCAATGTCTTGATAGATAGTGAGAAGCATATCTTAAGGACTTTAGGCGCTCAGGAGTAATGCCTCATCTAAGCAAGACTATTGTCTAGTATAAAGTAGTAAAATTGCTTTGTTATCTCTTCTTTCTTCTTAAAAACGACAGTACACGGAAGGGAGCAAAGGCTCAACCTAGTTACACTAGTGTCAAGCAATCATGACCTTTAAATTTTGAACTGACATAACTTCGAGATTGTTTAAACTCTTTGATCTAAGGGATCTCTTATACAATGGATATAATTATGAGATTCCTTAAACTCGATGATCTAAGGGATCTCACCTATTGAAGCAAGACTTTTGCTTGTTACTAATAATATATAAAAGATCCATTCTAAGAAGCATTCAATGGCGCATACATAGTAACAGTGGCATTGATAGCCTAGGATCAATAATTCTTTGTCATTAGTTAAGGGGGTATTTCCCACTACTTGACTACATAACATGACTTACCGAGATATTACTTGGGTTTGAATGTCAATATGTTAAAGTACTTATCAATGGGATTGTTTCCACTACTTGATGGCAAGAAACATAGAGATTAGATAGCATGAAAGCTATACATGATTATCATGGTGTAATGTACGTTTGGGAGCTAGTGCTCCTACCAGTCCACAACATACTAGTCAAGCTCATCATCGTGCGCTTTGGAGACTAAGCTTTTACTAGCCAACAATGATGTGTAGTGTATATATTGTGTTAATATTACTTTCTTTTGTTCAATCGAAGAGTTTAGTTTCCCCCATTTAGACACAAACCATTTTGTAAAATTAACTTTGCATGTTAAGGAGATTAGTCACTTACTTTGCAACGACAATAGTAATAAAATGAAGATACTCAAACACTTATCATATTCTTATTAGAAAACATTAGTGATGGGAAAAGGAACTTTCACTGATGAGGAGCAGTTGTCACTACGCTTACATATGAAATTACATGAAAATTAGGATAAAACTAGTGACAACACATCCTAGCCACCAATAGTTCTCATACTTCCTAACTTATAGTATGCCTTCTACCTTCATAACATCATTGGTTCGCTTTCGTTTCTTCACTCCACGTCAACTACACATCTTCTTCTTCTTAAATGATCGAGTCTGAGCCTCTTCCCCTATAGGTAGTCGTGCTTCGAAGGGTTCTACTAAGGGTGTCTCTCCTTCATTCACATGCTCATCAAAGAATGTTGCTTTGATGTAATGAGACTCATTACGTGTGAATGGATTCTTCATTGCAGGAATGAAGATATCTTGCTCGTTCCAATGGCCCTTTATGCATTGATGCCAAGTTGAGGATATCATGTTGTGATCATACAGTCATGTCCTTCCTATAAAGAGATGGTAAGATATAGGCGCATCGACCACATGGAACCATGTGGAGTTGTCAATAGGTCCAATATTAAATTCTACTTCAATACTCCCCATGGTCTCCATGAAAGACTCGTAGAAGCTATTTAATGTGATTGGTTATCTCATTAAGTTTAGAATATCTATCTTTACAGCATTAAAAGTTGACATTAGCATAACATTAAGTGAAGATACATTATCAATAAATGTCTTCCTAATAGAATAACCATTGAGTATGCTTTCCACATATAGAGAGTGATTGTGGTGAGGATTCATTATGCAAATGTCAGCATTTGTAAATGCAATTGTCCCCTTATTTATTGAAACTATTCCCTTTGTAGGATGTGTTATAAGATATTTCTTATATTGATCTTACGAGATACTCGTTAGTGCAGTTGCTACCTTGAGCCAAGCATCCTCGTTAAAGCTGAGTAAATAAAAAAAATTCCTAACACTAGCTGCCTTCAACAAGGAAAGAGTAGTGTTGTCATCTCCATTTGTCTTGATCTCAAATCCTTCATGCTTCTGAATTGGTTGCACGTCCATACTTTCTATCTTTATGGGATCATAAGTGATAACATTCACAACACCGCATTGGGTGTTATGAGCTAGGAGTGGGTTGTTCCCGACATCATTATCTTCGATGATTAATTCTCCATTTTGAACTCGCTCATTAAATATTTTCTTCAAAGTCCAACAATCCTTTGTAGAATGGCCTACATTCCTATGAAATCTACAATACTTAGGGTCACTCTTCTCTTCATTTGTTAGTAAATGCTCAAACCTTAAGAGTCTGATATTCCCATCACGTAGCCATTGGTCAAAGAGTGTGTGCATTTTTCCCATTGAGCATGGGTATGCTAAAGATAGTTTAATGCTTATAAGCTTCTCACTTCTAAATTTCTTTGCTCTTATTAGATCCTCCTCTTAAACTAAGTTCACTAACAGTGTGCGCCCATTAAATCTTGCGTTTTCATCTCTTAATCGTGCTACTCAATTGTTAATCCCCCGTACATTCTCAATCAACACAGTGAAAGAAACCAACGAGAGGTTCTCAAGATGCATTGCATACTTAGTAAACATCCCTTGAATGCAAATCTTAACCAACTCCTTCTCATCACAAATGGCTTGTATATCTAATAAGTGCTCCCTAAAGCACTTTATATAGCCCATAAGATCTTCTTTAGATTTCTGATAGATCCTTCCCGTAACAATAAGGGAAACTCTCTCTTCTATGGAGAAAAACTAAAACTTCTCCCAGAACATCTTACACGTACATCCCACGAATCTATTGACCTTAAAGGGAAGTTAATGTACTAGGTGTATGCTTTCTCAATGAGTGACTTAGAAAATTCCTTCAATTTTAAATCAATTTTAAATCGTTGTTGAAACCATATACTTCTAATGCCTCGATGAATTTCAATAAATGTTCCTTAGCACTTCCCTTCTTGCCATTAAATAACATGAACTTCGGACTAGCATAATCCTTAAGGTACGACTTCACGACAATGCGTTGGTGATATGAAAACTTGAGCTTTGGTATTCTGAACATAGAGTTCGCTTGTATCTCCTTCAAATATATGTCCAAATCTTCTTTGGTTACAAATGAAACTCTTTGAGTAAATGCTATCGCCTTTAGTGACATTGCAGGAATAAGATGCATGGGTACTAGATTCATAGGTATAGATCTTGCAAACATGGGATTCATTGGTGTTAGTTGCATAAAGTCAACAATTGTGACACGTGATATAATACGTGAGGACGACGAGCCTTCAATCTGAACTCCTTGATTCCTTACTTCAGGTAATGAATCTTACGTGGCTATAGGTTCCACAATAGAAAGTTATTCTCTAACCTTAGGAGTAGCATGTTCGTTAACAAAAAGGAGTGTTGGGTAGGGTGTGTTGTTGCACCACATGAAAAGGATTCCAGAAAGTTGCTCCTTGTTGTGCAGTAGCAAAGGCAGCTAAAGCAAGCTCACATTAAGCAAACATCACCATGAGTTCACCTAGATTCCGATTAGTCTTCCGCAGCTCACACGTTAATTGCGCATTAACAAAGACACCTTCCTATGTGCCATCACCTTGATTAGTGTCTCCAATTAAGGGTGGATTTTGGTCATTGGCCATAATAGCAGCATTTTGATCTTAACTAATTCTATCAGTAAGGTCGAGTTGTTTTCTCCTTGAAGGTATCATGATGTGAATATCAAGTCTTCTCTCCCTAATGGAGTCGCTAGAAAAATATGGGAGTATGGGTATGGATGCGAAGGTTACGTACATGTCACATGTGAAGTCACGTGTGAAGTCACGCTACACGTAACTAGGAAAATGACTTAAGTGACTCACATGGAACAATCATGAGAGGAATGTAGGGAGGAGGAGTAAGGAAAAAGAATAGACAATCTTGGTAAGACTTGGTAAGACTCCAATACGTATGGTGGCAGATGGAGGAGCGCAATATCATCAAACTCTAAGACTAATAAAGAACGAGGTGATGTTTTTGAAGTGTTTAAGTGTTTAATCTTTGAGATAAAGTTCCGGCAGAGTAAAGGCAATAATGGAGGTTTTTCTCCTTTCAAATGGGGATGTGAATGAGGTATTTATAGAAAATGGTAGTTGATCACATCCGTCAGATCATAATAATAATCAATAGTTAAGATTAAAACCCTTTATTAATGAATCTTAAATGAGCTATTTTTATGAATTTATACCCAAATAAAGAATTTATTTACTATTTTAATATCAGCCAAATTAAGAAAAGTTAGATCAAACGGACCAATTCAATGAGCCTTACTCCAAAATCACTATACCAAATCTCCCTTGATCATCCCAATAATTTATAGACTTATCTTCTCGGATCTTATCACCTTAGCCCGATAAGTCAAATCTATTTAATTAATGAGCATGAAACCTAATATTAAATTTAGCCCTTTACATCATCTTAATTGTATCTTAAAAGAAGAAAATGATTTTCCATTTTCACATTACAAAAGCATTGAAGAAGAATTATACTATTTATAAATATCTTGGACTTACTTGTTAAGAATCTTAAAGGACTAAATAATTTTCAATATTAATAACATATTTAACAAAAGTATTGTTTATTTCGAATCTTAAAAAGTATCCGAAATCACATGTTATAACATTTTTCTAATAATTAACACATTCTTATACACGTTTTAGTGGAAGCACACACCTGGTTTTGACCTTATTAAATTTTGAACCCCAGGTGCTGTGGGCCTTGCGGCGATGTGGTGGGCTTAGTTGGACTTTTTATTTTACGTGGGAATCCGAATTGGTCCGAACTCAAAGTAATCATTATTCATTATATTTGCATAATACGGTGGTGCTCACGTATCTGCCCTCCGAACGTCTCTTTACCCGCCCACATGTTTGAAAAAAGGATTGCCCGGTCCTTACTAATATTGTGAATAAAAGTGCGCAAATGGGTTAAATAGACTAATCTAACTCAGTTCATTTTAGTTTACGAGTTAAACAGGTTGAAGTTATTTGACTTGTTTTTTAAATAGAGAAAAAAATCTCGATCTTAACTCATTTAAAAAATAAGTTAAACAAGTCGACCCACTAGCCAAAAGTATAAATAAATTAGATGGGCCAATCTAAATTAGCTCACTTTGACCTGTAGGTTAAATGGGTTATAATCATTTGATCCACTTTTAAACGAGCCAAAAAACCTTGATCCTAATCCATTTTTGAAGTAGATTAAACAGTCTAGCCTATAAGTCAAAACCCATTTGTTCACCTCTAGTTGTGAAACTCAACTTGTTTGATTAATCCGAATATGTAAAAGAATTTAAAATTAAAGGGATAAAATCAGATTTAATTGCAGTTTAATTGAGATTAGATTAAAATTGAATTAGACCGGTTTTATGATTGAATTAAGTGAAATCACATTGAATTATAAGAATCGATCCAACTAATTCTTATATACTATGTGTATATATATATAATGTATAAGTAAATTTCTAAACACATAATAATAGGATAAATAATTTTTAAAACAACTATTATCCATATTTTATATAGTATATATGTGTGTGTATATATATAAAAAATTTTTATCAATATTTATAAACCATGCATGTAAAACAAGTCACGTTTAATACAGAATGAATCTTTTCTTTGCTTATTGACCCTATCGTTGTTAACACTTACTATTCCTCTTAATATTTACTATATATTTACTTAATTTCGTAATATAGTGTACCTTTCAGGCTTCATGCATGCCTGGTATATGTTTCTAGAAGCTCTTGTCATCATGCTTCAGGCGACGCCCCAGATACAAAAATATATTTAGAAAAGTAAAACGTGGCCGGCCCAAAGTGACACTCTGACGTCCTTTGCTAGTAGTGTTAGGTAGATTTTGCTCCAATTAATTGTGAAAGCGACCACTACCACTGCCGTTAGTCCTTATTCATCTTTATCTTTACAATAATAATAAATAACTTAGGAGGATTCTCCTTATATTTTAAATACCTAATATTTTGATCGATTTACTCTTTTTAATTACTACCATATATAGTTAATTATTATGAAAATAATTTATAGTACAATATTATGATCTAGTTTAAAAATTAAATAATATCATTTTATATTTATATAAATCGAGATGATAAAAATAAATAGAATCTATCTTTCATCGAATAACATTATTTGATTCATGGCTACGGATAAATTTAACAATTTATCTTCGCCAATATACAGTAGCTAACACTTAGTTAAATGATCAAAACTATATTCTACGACTTTGGTGTGAATCGTAAATTTGTAATGCAATCTGCGCTTTTCATTCGCTTGGAGGAGAAATTATATATCAAAAGATAAACATTTTGAATTAAGTTCAAATAACAAATAAAATTTTTAGTTATTTAAATAGAGGTTAAATGTTATGAAAAGCAATACAAATATATAATGATGTAATGGATTCAATATAACGCTTATCGATTTTCGTGATAATATATAAATATTCACTATCTAGTATGTAATTTTCATAAGCTACTTATATATGATACATAATAATTATCTTCTTTATCTTTATAATAATATAAAAAATTAAAGCAGTTTGATTGATGTCTAAAGTTAAATTTTTACGATATATCTGCCCTAATAAACAATACACCACTTGGAGATAAATGATCAAAACTATATTCTACGAGTTTGGTGTGAATCGTAATGCTTCCTGGATTTTTCACCCAACTTGGTGTAAATAATTTTCTTTGTTTATCAAAAATGTGAATTTGATGTCGCTTTAAAAGTACGTGCTCGATGATTCATCCAAATCAACAAGTCGCACTTTCAGAATAATATTTGAGCATTTATCTGTATCTTGTTATCTGTCGCAAACTCTTACTTAATTTAGGATATTAAGTGAGCTTATTTGACACAAAATTTTACGACCATTTTCTTGATATTCATTACAAATTGAAACATTATTAGCTTTTAAAAATAAGTGGTATCAACGATGGTGATAAATAATAATGACAAGCGTTTCTAATATATGAAGCAAATGATGAATAGTTTTTATAAAGTCAACTGTAATTAAATCTCTTATTACTTTTATTATTAACATTTGTAATCTCTTAAAATTAAGATAGGGTTTAATAATCGTAGAACTTTATTAAAATTTCACCGAAAAGATACAATGATATAAGTAAAAATTTGCCCATTATGCTACTTGTTGATTAAGAGACTTTAAAGTAAATATCACAATCTTCTCGTCAAATGTGTGAATTATGATTAAGTACCATCAAATTATATTGCAAATTCAATTTATTTCCACTACATTAATGTGGAAATATAATGATGAACACTTAGCAATGACAAGCTATATATAAAAATAGATATATTTTTCATTGATTATTTGATATATAAGAAAATGAAAATCAGATCCATATATAGTCTCATTAGTCTATGTGCCAGCTTCAAAATCCTATATAAGTATGCAAATCAAGATAAGATGCACTTAAAAATAAATACAAATTGTTGCACCAAACCTCATGGCTTGCTATAGATGCAAGCACACAATATTCTTTGTGATACCGAAACTCCTTAAATTTCTTCGTAGCATTCATCAGCATAATTACAGCAAAAATAATTTAAATTGACCCCGGTTTATGATGTTGATACACGCAAAGAATGAATTTAAAAAACAATAATGCTCTAATTAGAACGATAATTAAATATGTGAAAAGGCTATAATTAGTGGGAAGTAGGGAAAGTTGGTTTATCTTCTTTTTTCATTTTTAATGTTGTATTGACTAATGTCCACAAGATTATTAAATTCAACTTCTGGATTTGACAAGAGTAGGTATGAGAAGTTGAGATATGGGTTCTAGAACCCACCCCCACCCCAACCCTTTATAATAAGAAAAAAAACCAGAGTAAATAGCTGGAGGAAAGGAAAAAGAAAACAATGAAGAAAGGTCAAAAGACTTGTGTGTTGCCTATCAAAAGCAAACGAAAGGGACATTGTGTTTTGTGCGACAATCCATCGAAATGTAGAGAAATTTTGCAACGAGATGCCCAACAAATAGCTTTCTTGTCGATGTACCCCAAAGAATATTTGATTCTTTCTGGTTTGACCATGTACTTTACCTAAATTTACAAGTTTTTGTTGGGGGTCTTAAATTCCAGGGACACCCCTGCCCACCGTACGTAGTTAGGGTTTTCCTTCTTGCGGTCGGAAACCAGCATGTAACGGTACTAAGGTAATATTATGAGTTTTTATGATATATACATATCGTATGGTCTATCATCATAATCAAAATATAAACTAGTCAATAATAAATATTTAGTAGAGTGTAAAAAAAAAAACAAAAAAAAAAGGTTATAAGATATGACGTGCTCCAGTTATGCTAATATATGCCCATTCGTCCATCCACTAAATATAAAATTTGTAAAATAACAACATCACTTTATTGAGTGTGGCTTGCATTCCTGTCAACAACGTAAGGGCTTTTTTTTTTTTTTCCTTAAACACTATTTATTATCATTCTAAGAAAAATATTATTCTTTGAGCCATAACAAACAAACTTACACTTCCTTTTGACGTTTTTTAATTTTGTGCTCTACTAAATTGAACACAAGATACACTTAGCATGTTTTTATGAAAAAAGAAAACAATAACTAAAATTTCTTGAAAACCATACGATGTAGTATAAATAAATCAATCTGTGGAGTTTAAAAAGGAAGAAATATACAAATACCAGACTCTAGAGGCCCATTGTAGCAAAAAATCAGAAACCAACACAGCAAGTGCGGGTCCAACTAAATAAAAAAGGAAAAACCACGTACATAAAATAACAAATAAAAAAAGGAGATTGTTTTGTTTTTTTTTAATAAAAAAAAGTAAATTAAAAAAGTAAGTAGAAGAAAGCGGACGAGAGCAATGTCTACCTACCTACCAAAACCAAATCCATCGTAATACATCTATGACCTTACCTATCTCATCTCATCTCATACTTAACTAATTAATTGCAACCACTCGTCCCTTCTCACCAACTCGGTCAAATTTCATCCCACCCTATTCCTTCGCACTCCCTAAACACCACCATATTTATACTCCCCCTAACAACACCCTTACCACGACACCTCGGTAAAGTTGCAACCCTTTGCTTAAATTTCGAACTCGTTACACAACAAAATCCATAATATCCCTCTTGTGTTTTTTTTTTTTTTTCTTTTTGTTATACATAAGATTATAAATCATGGGAAGATCACCTTGTTGCGATAAGGAGCACATCAACAAAGGTGCCTGGACGAAAGAAGAAGACGACCGCCTCATTAGCTATATCAAACGACATGGAGAGGGTTCTTGGAGATCTCTCCCTAAAGCTGCTGGTCAGTACTTTGTTGAAATTTTTCTGTGCAATCATGGGGGCTATTGGTTTGCTTTCATTATTATAATGATTGTTGTCATTTATTACTGAGCTAAAAGGATGTTTTTCCCATCTGTAATTGTAGGTCTGCTTCGATGTGGGAAGAGTTGTCGGTTAAGGTGGATTAACTACCTTAGACCGGATCTCAAGAGAGGAAATTTCACCGACGAAGAAGATGAACTCATCATTCACCTCCATAGCATACTGGGCAACAAGTATGTGATTGATTTTATATTCCCTCTATTTTATCAACACCTTTGCTTCAAGTCCTTTTCCATATTGATGCAACAATGGAGTCTTTAATCGAGGATTATGAATCGCACATACTCATATGAAATCGATGAATTAGTCGAGTATAAATAAAAATTAATATATGTGCGGCATATTAATACTAATGATCTTGTTTTTCCATTAAAACTTGTAAACATGGATTAGTTTTAAACTTCATTATACTATTGTTTTCTAATGAATAAAAGAGTATTGTTGAAATCAGGTGGTCACTCATAGCGGCTCGCTTGCCAGGGAGGACCGACAATGAGATAAAGAACTACTGGAACACACACATCAGAAGGAAGCTTTTAAACCGAGGAATCGACCCTCGCACCCATCAGTCTGTTACTACAAATTCTACCGCTACTGCTGGTGTCATAACCATGGTCGGTGATAACCACGAAGGAAACAACATAAACAGGGGAATTTACATCAACAACGTTACCACCACCACCACCACCACCCACACCAGCGGCGGTAGCACCACTAACAGCAGTACGAATAACGATTCTGCTGCGAAAACAAACGGTGCTGCAGGCGATGATGGGGCTATCAGGACGATGCATATGAACACCGATTGTGCTGTATCCATGGAAGAATCAAGCTCTAGCTTCTCAAATAGCAATGTCATTTATCCTGTGGAGAGTGATTTAAACCTTGACCTCTCTATAGGCCTCTTTCCATGCTCATCACCTCTAACATCAAGTGGTAATAAGGTGGTGGATCATCATCTCTTCAAGGAACAACAAAAGAACACAATTACGGCAGTTGTATCCAGCAGTCAGGACGGAGGTTTATGTCTGTGTTGTCGTCTAGGATTTCCTAATGGCCAACCTTGCGATTGTAAATCTACTATAACCAACATTACACTTGAGAACCCTTTTAGATTTTACATAAGTTAATCAAGGTGCTGAAAATGGAAAATAGTTATTTGGGGAAAATACGTGTCTTTTTTGAGCACTGCACATTATTATGCGCTGTATATGATTCTAAGTATCAATTCTCATGACTATAGTCATCCTTCGATATTCTGTGCCTCCTATTAATTCACATGCGAAAAAGAAAAGAAGAAGAAGAAGAAGAAAATCCCATATATGGACACTCCCCTTCCTTCTTGGGTTCTTATTGAGGTTTCAGTACAGATCAAGGAACAGGCCAATGGGTTAAGCATCTATGTCCGATCAAAGAATCCTTAACCTGGCATTTTATGTATTGGTTGCTAGTTCGATCACCTTTTAGTTTAATTACATCCTTGCAAAGCCTTTTAGTTTAAAGTTTGACATAACAGCTAATAGATTAAGTTGGTCTAGTTTAGATATCTAAAATCGTAATTAAGATTGGCATTTAATTAGATTAGGAAAAGAATCAATGCAGTAATAGTTAAATTAGTGATGGATTAAGGCAAGGTTACACTCTAAATGAAATGGGTTTACTAAATGGATTTTCATTAGATAAAGACTTGGAAGTTCGATGCGCTAATCAATCCATTGAAAAAAAAGTCTTAAAAAGTATAGTTTTAGAAAGCATTAACTAAAGTAAAAACTTACTACTGATGCTAATGAGAGGTTAAGGTATCAATTTGTGGATTTTCAAACCAAGAACTTGGATTTAAAATTTGGAAAACCAAGCTTCAGTCAATCGAAATCTAGTTCAATTGATCGATTGAATCCTAGTTCAGTCGATGAAACAAGGCAAAGAAAAGAGGGATTGGAGTCTATAAAGTCTGATTGACCATATTACAAGAATGATCAATAAATTTGATTGGAGTCAAACCTTGTTCTCTTGAACATATTTGATTGACCATCAATTTTCATCATTTGAATTAGGATACAAATGAACTTTTAAGTCCTTGAAGAGGTTAAGTAGAAAAAACCTTAACTTAGGTTGAGCAAGCCTCCTAATTTATGATTAAATATTTATTAATGCCTAATTAATTATAAGTGCTTCTAGATAGACTTGAAGCTTAATTGACACACACTAAATAAATAACCAATGCTCTTGAATTGATTTGTTACTTGTGTTTGTAGCAAACACTTATTTACACATGCATTTCGTGTGAATGAAGTTTGAATTAAATTAGATAAGATAATTATTGTGTGCTAAGTATACATATTATGGCACGCTTATTCCTAATGTGAGATAAGGTGAAGAATTATATTCCAACTTACAATGGCTATTGTTAATAGGTTAGAAAGTTGTGATGAAGCAACTAAGTAGGGTTTAGATGTGGGATGTTTCTCTTAATGTGAAGTAGGATACATTAATTAGGGATAGATCGACGATGGCTACTTAAATAGGGTTATGACATCACTACAAAGCCACTAGGTAGGACATGGAGTGCTAACCCTGATATAAGGTAAAGAAAGTGGATCGTAAGTAGACCACATTGACCAATAAAGTGCATTAAGAAGTTGGGACAAAGTAACTAAGAGTTATTATTCCAACTCCAAGGCCCATATGAGAGAGGCGGGTCATCAACTAGCTATCACTGGTTGCTATAGGCTAGAAAATTAGAAAGAAGTTAACAAGCGTCTATTGCCACACTTGGGATAGGTTGTGAAGCTACTAATTAACTATTGAAGGTTGGATCAAGTCAAAAAGGAAAAAGAAAATAGCTTTTGTTTACTGATGTAAATAAATAATAGTTATGAAATCTTGAACTAGAATATGAGTTTTATATTTGATTATCCATTTATCTTTTTCTAATAATTTAATTCATATGGCTTGAGAATATCAAGTGTATTTGATATGTTACTTGTTGAGAAATATACCTGATTGAAAAATATTATTAAAAAGTGGTTTGGGTAAAAAAGCATTGAATGCACGCCTTCATTGTTTTGAAATCTCAAAGAAAAAGGCGCAACACTTGTTGTTCACCTTCAATTTTTTGGAAAAAGAAAAAATAGATGAAGCGTAACTAAGTAATGTCAACATAGAAGACTCGTTGCACACCATAAACTTCTAAAGAAGAATGGAAATAAACTGGGTGGCACAGCATGTGCAATACATAGCCATTTGGTAGGATTAGCATGCTTGAGTCATGTAGATAGATAACTACATAGGAGTCGAGTGTAAGTATAATTGGTGGTACAAGTACATTATGCACTAATATTTAAGTCGTTTTAGAGCTTTACTTGGATAGTGAGTCTATACATTTTTGACACCTGCTAGTAATTAGATGAATTAGCTTATAATGACTTGTGTTAATCTCCTCCTTCTTGTAGGCTAACGAGTTCCAATGAATCTTCATTTCTCTTGACCATGCTGACTATGCTACAACTCATGCCCAAGCTAATTAAGGTTTACAACTTTTACATGACTATACCTCATTGACTTTATATCATGCACAACAAGCTAAAAAGCATGAAAAGGAGGCGGAGGACATAGATTAGGCCAAGAACAATGCTCTAAAGCCACATAAGTGCAACGATTATACTAGGGTGAGGGGACTTACACAATTACAATAGGAAGGGGTCGCCATGATGATGACACTCCAATGCCATCTCATGCCCCAAGCTTGTCTACACTCATAGATGTTGGTAGTGTACCATGCTCTTCTCAGAGCTCATATGTGACTCCACTTATTAAGACTCAATTGTATTCTCTCTTTTACATGACCAATTCCACATAAAAGACAATCCATGAGAATCAAAGGGGATATTCCTACTCAAATATGTGCAATAGCTCATCTATACTTAAACTAGCCACCTTTGCAGTACATGCCAATACAGGAGTCATAGGCTACCATTATTGATGAAAGAAGGTCTAGAGAAGGGATAACATTATGAATGATACGTGTCTTTACTAAGTCTAGGAGCAAGACAAACTAGATGTATAGTTTCTTATCGTTATATTTACATATTGACTAAATATTATATTAAGATGCATTTTAATTGAAGTTAATTTATTGAAATTTCTTTCTATGTCTTGGTTATCTACTTATAATTGTGTATGTTTGGTTGAGCACTTATAGACTTTGTGTTTCGAGTTAAGAATATGATCTGGCGTTGGGAATGTAACTTGGTTTTTCATTATTAAATATATGTTTCTATTTAGAGTTGGGAATATGAGGTGGAGTTTATACTTGAGGGTTGTAGAGATCTAAATCCAAATTTGGTTTTGATCTCATTAATTCAAATGGATTCGACTCTTTAGGTTAAAGTGATAGCGCTTAAAGAGCTAAGCTCATATATTTTTTGAATGATCAAAGAAGATTTGGTATATTGAGCTTCAAATAAGATCCGTTGGATTGACCTACCTAACACTAACATCTCTTAATTTAGCTCACATATCAAATAAGGCTGGTATTAGATGTAAAACCATAAAGGAAAGTCCATTTGAGGTCCATAAAGAAGGGATCAACTCTAGCCATTGATCATCATCATGATCTAAACGATGAGGTCGACATCCAACTTCTATAAGTACCTTATCCCCTCTCTTATTTGGATATAAGAGAATCCTATCTAATACCATCGTATTGCTAGATTCCCTACTCAAAAGATCAAAAACTTAAATTAGTGAAGCATACCAACCATATTCGTCACAAACAGTAAGGTTTAATGCTATTTAGCTTCTCCACCTATCACATCCCGTTTTAAAGCCTGATTAAAATTACCTACTCATCTTCTCTACCATTCATCACTCGATTATCCAACAAGTACTATTCAACACAAGGCGTTCTCTTAGTTACATGTAGTGCGATATTTACTTAGTATGCACATAACCTTCACATTTGAACCCCTAAACCAACAAGGGATTTGGCTGGTCGAATTGTTTTATCTGTATTTTAAGGTGTTATTATGCTACAAGTTGAGATTACTTTTTGCAAGGGATTGTTACTAATATGTTTTTGCCATTGTAGATGTTAATAGAGAAAACGCAATCTTAATGTATACCTTCCTTTTTCTTAACATTGAAGGTGCACAACTATTGTGCAGCTTCACTTATTTATTTGTTTATTTTTTTGAAACTAAGACACACACTAGATGTGCACCTTCTTCCTCAACGCTTAGAAAATGATTGTGCATACTTTCACTTAGTTCGCTACACACTACTTAGTTAATGTTGTTTGTTGGAGTCTTATTTTAATAATATTTTTCGAGCATCATTTCTTCTTACTTGTTAGGTTATATGTTTATTGTTTTGAGAGCTCTTTTTTTTTATATTAGCTAATCATGAAAAAGTGTTATAACGTTATGTCTCGTATTCGTGTTTAAATAGGTTCAGTATCTATAAAATCTCAACTTATGATATAATCTATTTATTAATCATGTCTAAATATCTAAACCCATGACTCGACCTATCATATCCAGATTAAACTTGTTTATCGAGTAAAAAGTTATAAAAATACCTATGAGATAATTGTATATGCAAGAGGTAATATATAATAATAATATTTAAATTTTACAAATACAAATGTCATAAGGTTTTAGCACTTAACATAAAATTATAACTTAAATAAAAGTTTTAGTGAAATAAAGTTTAATCAAATTATAAGAAATCGCAAAATTTAAATTACATAATATCACCTTAATCACTTCACATATTTTAAGATGCACCAAAATCTTAATCATCAGCATCTTATTATCATAATTCTAGTATTTCTCATAAAACTTTGTATACCAACAATTTAAGAATGATTAAATTCCTATATATAAAAAGGAACTATCATCTTCATAATGATTTTTTTTTTTTTGTGTTAAAGATTACTTCGATAAACAATTGTGATATAATACTATTTTATTATTTATAATAAGCTTTTCTCATAAGAAAAAAATATAATCGTAGTGCATTATAAAAAACAGAAAAAAAAAATAATAGAATGCATTATTTTCTTATAAAAAATTTCAATAAACAATTTCTAAATGAGGTTAAATGAGTTTCATTAGTTTAGTACTTCACTATTGTGGCAAAATAAAAACAGAAAAAAAGAAGATTATAAAGACAAAGAGAGGTGCACACCATTTGGCGTGATGCGCAAAAAAAAAAAAAAGAAGAAGTACCTCGCTATGTGAAGAAGAAAACTTAAAACTTCATATTTGCTTTGATGGTTGGGAAAAAATTCAAACCTAAGAACTTATAAATACTATATCAAAATGTGGTTGGTTTGTGGCTAAAAGTTAGAAGGAAGGAGAAAGAAAAAAAAAAAAAGGTTAAAAATAGAAGGGATCCTAATTATTAAAAAATGTTTGTATTTAATTAATTTAACTGTATAAATTACCATGTTTAGTATGAATCAGATAACATCATATATATTTTTGCTTTACTCTTTGCTAAAAATGAGAGAAATAAAAGAAAATATAAATTTATTTATAATAAACAAGTTTATGTAAATATATAATCTGTTTAATAAATAGGTTTGTAAATGAGTTTGAAACATTGGCACAAATCCCAACACAAACTTAAAATGTATTTAAATAGGTTTAACTCGTTTGTATTTTATATCGTTTTTTTCGTATTTAAGTCATCGTGTATCCTATCTATCGTATTCAAATCTGTTAAATCAAGTTACGAACTATCAGCTGAAGTAACCGCATCCTCCGAGCTTTAGAATAATTTTTACATATTTATAAAAATATACGTATATATTTTGGAATAGTCAGGCTGAGAAATAAAAATCTTGACTCAAAGTAGGTACCGTAAAAAGGACTAAAGTAGATGACGTGGGACTGCAACAAACCTAATTGCTGGTAGAGCAAAATCGGCTGCATATGATCATGTTGCGTTGTCTGTTACTATGACGACCAGTACAGCCATAACCAAACTCATAAGACATACCGTTCGCCTCAAATCTTGAAAGTTGAAGTTTTAAACACGGGAAATTCAAAGCTATACGCAAAGATTTGAGGAAAGGAGCTGGAACTGTATCAACCTCCATCAAATTTAATGAACGTGTCAGGCTTTGCCTCGTGTGTGAGGGTGAACGATTTAATTTTTGCCCCAGAAATACGATAAACAACGTGCTGATTTTGGTGGCAAAATCGCATGTACTTCACATGAACACGCTTGCTATTTGTGGATAAGAATTAAGATACTCATTGCGTGTTTGAGGGTCCTCTTTATCTGATTATTATATTTATATATGTGTAATTTAATGCGTAGGAAATTACAATTAAATTTTAATGTAAATTTTCACTTGAAATTATTCACATGCTCTTTAGTTTGTAGAGAAGGATTGATATCGAAGAGGATTTATCGGAAAGCACTTTTACTAACAAGTTACTTAAAAAATTTTTAAGGTATTGTGTTAGCGCTATATGAAATTCTCTCCACTAATGAACTCTCTTTTATTAATAAGTTTTGTCAAGAGTGTTTTTCAACGTTCTTGTAAAATTTTGATGTGTTTCATTTTTTCTATTCAATGTGCAGGCTTTAATATCATGCTTGTTATGTAGGAATGAATTCACAATAGAATTATGATTTTTGGTTCGATTCTCTTTCTTATGTTTTAAAGTGATTTTAAAAAGCAAAATATCTAAACATATTGGATTGCAATCCATATCTCAAGGGGAAATCCAATTCCATCTCTAAGGTGATGGAATCGAAATTACATCACATCCTTATTAATTATTAATAATTAAAATTATTTATTTAACTTTCAAACTAATTGAAATATTTTATTATTAAGAACATTTTTAACAAAATCACATATGTATTCCATTCCATTATTTCTTTATTCATTTCTAAATCCAAGAAATAATTTTAGCATTTTGGCCCTCATCTTTTCTTTTTTATTCAATTTCAATTCGTTCTGTTTTAAATCATTCAAACATATCAAATAGTTAAAAAAGGAAAAAAAAGAAAAACAAAAAAGAAACTAAGCATCGTGCTTGAAGAGAAACCTTCACATAGGAAATTATGTCAAAGTCTCTTATTAATTAGTAAAAGTGGGTTCCTGGCATAGAGTATCGTGCTAAAAAACCTTGTTAAAGATGCTAAAATCGAAATTTCAGTTACCTCTTCTCCTCAATCACTCTAGTTTTAAAAGCAAAAAGTATAGTTTATAAAACAAAAACTTTTCCTTTTAAATCCATCAACGCTTTTCTTTTTTTTTTTCCTTTTCCATAGGCTGCTCAATTATTTCCTCCAACCATGATGCTAGAGATTTATCAATAGAGAAAACAAAAAATAAATTAATACAAGTGTAAGTTTTGCAGGGCAATTAAAATGGAGAAAATGAGGGTCCTGGTAGTCATGTCTCACCGTATCACGAAGATGGGGAGGACAGCACAAAATATATGGTTTGGAGTTTTGCAGAAAAGAAGTGGGTGTGGGTTGCTGAAACAGAAACTAAAACAGAACATTAATGGATGATGTCAAACACCCACCTACCAACTCAACTTCCGCCTCTTTTAAATAATTCCATGGGTGAAAATTCAACTTTTTGTTTACTTTTTCTTAACTTTCTCTCTTTTCAAAATTTAGCGGTTTCATCCTCAAATCTTCCATTAAGGTATTTATAAACTTTTGTACAATCATTTTGTTTTTAATTCTTGTGTATCTTTTCTTTCAATTTTATTATTTTTCATTATTTCATTAAAAAGTTAATATAATATAATAGAATTTGAAAACACCTCTACCGAATATTTAAAAATCTAAACGCTGGCATATACGACTCATTTTATTGCCATCTCTCTTAGTCGGTTCCAAGGTGGTGTTGTCTGGACATGTTTGACGCTAACCCCAAAGAATAACTATGATGACTCTTTTCTGTGTCTTTGTCTATACCTATCAATTACGTTAAATCTTTCATAATGTGATCCGGTGATCTGATAAGACTCCAATCCAACCTCTACCTAACCATGCCCTGCCTAATCTCTTCTAGAAGGAGAGGGGGCCACTTACGTGGAGGAATCATCTATACATCTGTGTGTACTTTTCCAAATTCCAGCACGTCAACCATTTACCATGTCGGGAGAAAAGAATCCTAAACTTCGGCTTCCTAAATCCTGTTCCCAGTACAAGTTTTTCCATTGCTTTGCATGATATTGCAAGGGGCACCAAAAAGATGTTTTCTATTTCATTTGTTGTGTTTTATTTGTTTGCATCGTATATAAGGGCTGCAAGAGTGGAACAAAATTTATTCCATTCCTTCATAAGAAGATTGCTCATATTGTATGTTTATTGTGGCGTTTGCAGCTTTAAAATTGAATAAATGGTACCGATTCCTCCTAGAAGTCCTTAAAATTATATTGACACCTTCAGTTTTTATAGTTATACATCTACAACCCTAAGATGTACTGTTGACCCTCTTAATAATTTCCTAAGAGAGTGTTTTTTGTTGTTTTAAATTAAGAAGAAAGGAGAATTCAAACCTTAATATGTTCCGTTAAAAAAACTAATAATGATACTATTAAACTACAATAATCTTAACAATTTCCTAAGAATGTTTAAACATTTTTAAATAAGTTTTATAATTACATAGGACATCCCTTAAAACTTTTTATAAAAGAAGACCTAATATGTGTTACAAGCGCATAATTATAAAAATTGGACGTCATCAATATAATTTCAAAAGTTAATGAATACTTTCTATGTAATTTACCCATTGAAATTTGATGCAACTATTTTATTGGTACTCTTCAAATTCCAACATTTGAACATTCCACCTCAAGCGAAATGATAGTTTGCATCAATTTCTCTAGATGTTTAATTTAACTCTATAACTATTTGATTTAAAATGTTAAGCATATAGATCGATATAGACTATCATAGTAGTAGTTTAACATTGTCCTTCACCTTGCGGTTAGGATGAAGATTTACTAATGCTCCTCACCTGGAAATGATCAATATGAAGTCAAACGAGAATGTAGGGAACTCCTACTTTAATGTTGTGTGAGTTTAATTCAACAATCAAATGATTTGAAAGCTTGAGTTTTAAGATATCGTATGTAAGTTTTAGACATAATATTTAATGATTCAACTCATTTGTGAGTTAGACATTAACTATGTAATGCCGTAGAACTCGAGTAATTATAACCTACCACGTGGCCTTATAATTTAATAACACTCTAAGTATCTATAATCAATCTGTTCACATCTCTACATACTTTAACAATCATCAATGACTTGTGATAACTTCAATACAATAATTCAGGGATGTCTTAACCATTCTCAATTCACCAACAATTACATTACATAAAGATAAATACTTGAATTACTTTTTTAATGAAAATAGAGTTAAATTTAAAATTCAAATACAACTATTTCAAAAACCTTATACCAAGACTCAAGCGTCTCACGTTTGCCAAATATGAAAGTTTAACAACTATCAAGGACTTAATAAGATAAGTCTTAAGTGACTTTTCATAACCCATATTGTAAAAGGAAAGTAAATACAAACTGTTTAACAACATAGTCCAACAAAATTATCAATCCTACACCAACTACGCCATCTCCATCATTAAAATAATAATCATAATAATTAGCATCCTCACTAAAATAGCCATACTCATTATAATAATCTTGGTACTCCAGATAACTTGTTCTTGCATCTAAAAACAAGAATCCCTAAAGAAGTGAACAAAGTCTAATATAGGATAACAACCATAAACACATGTTTACACAATAATGCACAAGCACACACATTAACAAAATCAATATATCTAAATTTTCAAGGAAGAAAATAAAAAAATCTATATGTGAATTTCACAACTTTTTGCCCATATAAATTACGATACAACATTTGACAAAAAAAATGATGCAGTAAGAAAAATATATAACATTATTAAATTTAAGTTACATAATATCACTATATTTAATAGAAACATAACTTAAATGGATATTAGTATTATTATAGTGTTAATTTATAAATTTATCATATTGTATGTTGGATTCTCAAGGGAGATAATTAAAAAATTTACACATAATCTTGTAATTATTTGTCTATTCAAACTACGATGAAGTAAGAAGAATATATAATTAAAAATATTAAATCTTATACCTTTAATAAGATTTTAACTTGGAAAGAGATGATTTGGCAATAAAATGCAAATATGAAAGAATATATAACATGTTTCGTATCCAAGTATAAGTGCTTTACTCGAACTCAGACACGAATTTAATTATATTTAAATGAGATTAACCTATTTGTGTCTTATATTGATTTTTTCAATACACTAATAAATTTAAATCATATCATATTATGTCCAGATCCCAAATCGCTAACCCTATTCTTAAATTCACTTCAACTAAGAAGATTATTCCATTATTTATTTACAGTTTGCACACATGCCTTGTTGGTAATAAGTCATTATTGTGAAATAACACAAAGCTTCTCCATTTATTCAATTACATGTAGATGCATGGGAATACTATTACTAATATAAGAAAAAATAATGTCATGATTTCTTTTTTTTTTTTTGCTTTTACCAACTAATTACAACATGGGGATGGGGGATTAAGACCTAGTCCATCCTATTGGTAAACCTGTATTCATGTCACTAAATTATAATGGTTTTAACTTATAAATTAATGAGGTAGTACAACTACCTTACATGAACTAATTAAGAAGTAATAACTAAAATGCTGAAGTTGTTGCAATTTCTTTTTTTTTTTAATGTTAATACTTCCTATGCACTATAAAATTTTATAAGCAATCCTATAATTCGTGTTGAAATCACCATCATTGTCCTATTTTTCTAGAAATCCCAATTGAAACAGGTGATTAAAATCAAGTCGATTGCAAAAGTTAAGGGTTTAGGAAAGCTTAGGAAGACGACTACTCTAATAAAACACTAATTTCAATATAAGTGCCATAAAGTAGAACATACGAAATTATGGTCTAATGCATAAAAAGTATTCACAGTTAAATAAGTATTGCAAACAATATTGCCACAACTTTTTGTAGTGCTTCTTGTATTTACCGACCTTAACTTCCATAAATTTTCTCAACCACCTAATCATTCGCTTCATGTTGAACATTTTTTTTTTCTCTTTTTGAATTTGGAATCAATCAAATATTTCTTGACTAATACAAATGTTCAAAAGATTGTCTAACATTGAGCAAATTAGGGAATTAAAGAACATATGTGGAAGATGGGGACGATGACTATATACACTTAAGAAATACAATGAAGCCTTCGAAGGTGGAGAGAGAGAGAGAGAGAGAGAGAGATGGTATTTATTTGCAATACATGATTAGATGTAAATATCTTTCATACATTTGACTATAAACTTACATATACCATGCAACACTATTGTGAAATCATTGATTCATGAAAGCAGTTGTCTTTCACATCTCTCCTTAATTCTTTACTTATGTAATTTGGCTTTACTTCAATCACCTATTTCAGCAACTCATGATTTCAAGAAAAAAAATATAAAAATACCACTTGAAATGCTAATGTCTATTTCAAGAAAGAGTACTTATAAAACTCGTTAATGAATGAAAATACTTTCAAAAGATAAATTAGGAAAAGAGGAAAAAAAATTTTCACAATCCTTATTACACAAGCAGCATACCATAACCAGTGCATGTCTATATGTTTGTGCATTTATGCTTATGCAAAAATACATGTATATGTATGTGCACACATTAACATGTGTATGCATTTGTTTTGTGTTTGCTAAAGTGAAATACTTAAACATTGAGAAATACATCGATAGACATTGATGATCAAGTTGTCTTGTCATTTTTTTTTTTCGAGTTAATTATTAGCCTACCTATCTATTTACTATTAAGTTGCAAACCAACCTCTAATCAATTTTAGATCCCCCACCTAACAGACTAATTATATGTCGAGTCATGAATCCAATGCACCTTTGAGTAAATCTTACTATTGAAAACACTAGGAAACACATTAATAGACATTGATGATTGAGTTGTTTTGTCAATTTTTTTCTGTTAGTTATCAACAAACCTATTTGTTTACTGTGAGGTTGCAAACCGACCTCTAAGTCTACTAATGATGTCCTAGGCCATATGAATTTTATGTCATTTGAGTATTTACTTTTCTTTATGATATGAATCATTTTATTTATTACAATATTATCGCCCTTTTAACAAGATAAAGGATTTTTTTGAATATTTGTTCTTCCTTATGTCATTAAAATACTTGACTAAGTAGTAAAACCATGAGGCATGAGGACATTATTCTAAATTATCTATAATTGCTTATTATTTGGAACAATAATGAATTAAGACTAGTATGTTGGCTGAATGATGGTCATATTTTATTGATTATAGATATGAGATATCAATTCAACACATAGATACATATAGGAGTACATTATATTATATTGACTTACCATGAAAGTACTGCATAGATCAATTTGATCAGTACTGCTCATTGAAATGTTATTTTAGTACTTTCACTTGATGATACTATGGATTCCTACATAATAAGTTCCATATTTTAACTTAGTTCTTTATCATTTTTAACTAGATGATTATAAGACTATGATTGGATATATAATAAACTATGTGGAGGAATATGAGTGTTCGTGAAGGAATTTATCCATCTCATTTGAGAGAGACACTTTTTAGGCTCCTTAAAGAGTAAGATTGAGAAAATGCATGGCCGTACTTAAATGAATTGATAAGGAGTTATCAATGTCATTTGTCTAAGTCAATTAAACTCTAGATTCAAAAAACAAGTGATTAAACAAAATAAAAGTGTCTTGATCTACACCTTATGTTTAATCATTAGACATTATATAACAAAGGGACTCAATAACTTACTGTTTAATAGGTAAAGTCGAATCACTAACCTCAATCTATACCTTATGTTTAATCATTAGATATCATATGACAAAGAGACTAAATAACTTACTATTTAATGGGTAGAGTCAGATCACTGACCTTCACTTAATTTGAGTAGATATATTGTCTTGCTAGATGCCATTTATGTTTTATAGGTCCAAAAGGAGTTTTAAGCTTACTACCAACATTAAGTAAACCTATAGGGTTATATACAAAGAACGAACCAAATGGGCTATAGGTTTATTTTAGATAAACCTAGAAGAAATTATTGAAATATTTATTATTCTTAAATAATTTAAAAATGATAAATAATAACATTTATTATTTTTGAAAAAAAAAATAATGTATTAGATATTCTTCATACTTATAATATCTCGTACTATTTCTTAATATCTTTAAGAAAATATTATCGCTTAGCTATATATAGATAGAACGACTCTCTATTAGGGTTACATTGATACTTGCTGTTAACATTAGACTGGTAAAGAAAGTCTGCAAACCTAAATAGAGAAATAAAACATGAGTTTTTGTGAGATTGCTACTAGTACACTATTACCTATTTTAGTGTGTTCACTCATGTATGTATATTGGTAGAGGGTATTCACAATTTGTAGCATCTGTTGATTCGCCTAACTAGAATTTTGTAAGGCTTCAAATAAGGTAAAATTTGTAATCCCTTCTCAATTTAATCGATACGTACAAATCTTAAGGCGTTTAAGGTTAATAAGAATTAAAAAAAATTCGTTGTATAATTTGTGATTCATAACCCTAAAACCTAATAAAGTCGATTCTAGGTCCCCAACCTAGTGGGTTAATTACGTTTCGAGTCATGAGGCCAATGCACCTTTGATTCAATCCTCTATTAACCAAGTTGTCAATTGGATAGAGTTCAATTAAAATCCTAAACTACAACTATGGGGATGTTGCAATATGAAATATTCAATTTAACATCAAATCTAGAAGCTTAAATTTTGAATAATTGGCTTTAGAGTTAAAGACAACAAGATAATAGAACAAAAGTTCAAGATTTTGAATCCATAAACTATCATGTATCCCACATACATTTCGTTATTCATATGATAGGATTGAGTGATGCAATTCAAATTGCTTTTGAAACAAAGGATGAAATGAAGAGGGATTAGAGAAAAGGAACGAACATTCTAAGTACTCTCACATCGCTGTGATAATTGATAAAGTCTAGTAAAGTCTGAACATTTGAGTAATTTCTTAGCTGAATGTTGAATGAGGTTACCTTATGAGAGGAATTAGTATACATGGTAGAAATGCACTTAGGAAGAAGTGTATTGAGAGCAAGAGTCCAAAGGAGTCTTACTGAATATAGGATGGGCTCGAAAGTTCATAAGGGATTCTATTTAATACTAATGCCTTTCTAAGAAAGATTAAAATTTACAAGTTAATCCTAAGGAGTCTTGGTCTAAGCCCACTAATCCAGTGCTTATAAGATTATCCCAAATTATACCTAATTATATGGATCTTGTTGCTTATCCAAATGATTAATCATTCTTACAATAAGGGCTTTCTTTTTAAGCTTAACCCATTTGATTTAAGGCTATCTTGTTATGTGTCTTATACTGTGATGTCACTATCTCTCACCTTATGCTATAAAGTTGTTGTACTTCTTTCTTATATGCCAACTTACTCTATGACTTGGCAAATAATAGTCATTTCAATTTTAAAATTTTTAGCATCTATGTTGTAAACACAATACTCACAATTCACAATACCCTTTGTATATGCATATCACCTAGGAGTTGTAAGAAATATGTTGCTCCCTTGTCAACACATCAAAGAAATTTTCTTTAAATATTAGTTGAGTTTGTTGTAGTTAATTTGCATCCTCGATTTAGTTCATGCAAATTATCATTCTTATTGAGTTGATTTTCATGTATTGACTCCACTTCATTAATTTTGATTTGCTTCTCAATTTTCATCCATTTAGATGAATATATAAAATTACATATCAAGCATAGACTCGTTTTAAAGGGTTAGTCCATTCGATTAAAACTTTGAATTGATGAAAATTGAATTCTGAACAAGACAAATATAAATAATGTTTTTGAGAATGTACAAATCACATTCATAAACTTCAAATTGATCAATAAATCATTCTCTTTTGAACCAAATTTCTATGGAATTCTACTTGAAAGGTCACAAAATCTCATGAATGTTGTTGATATCCTTCAAGATTAATCTTCTTTATAAAGTTTCTAAGGGCAATGTTATAGTTTATATATCAACTTTACCACATTTTACAATTATACGCCTAAAATTTTGACTTGTTTAATTATACTTTCAATTGAAAATTTAATTACCATCGTCTACATTTTATTCAGTTTCAATTCACACCATTAATTCAGTCGATATAATCAGCCAATAAGGTGAACGCCTACAATCTTAGGGGGTGATGTGACCCTCCTAAAATTATAGGTCTTGCAACTCATATTTTTGAAGTAGGTTGTGCTCCATTATTTTGCAAGGAGTAGCCAAGTGGCCATCAATAAAGGATCGCATGATCTCTTTCAAATTTTAGGCAACCACCTTATTAGCTGACTATACTTATTAGACTAACGATGGAAATTGGAGCAGATTGAAGATAGTAATAACTAAATCTTTAATGAAGTGTATAATTAGAAAAGTAAAAAAATTTAGGTGTATAAATGAAAAAAAATGACAAAATTTAAGTGTAAATTGCAATATTAACTTAAGTTCCTAATTTATCCCTCCTTTTTCTCTGGTCTCTTATAAATATGCATATCATATACTAAATAGCCAAGTCATACTTATGTCAGAGAAATCCTATATGCTTTCCCCTTCTATTGAATATGTCATTTTGGAATTGATTTTTTATCTTAAATATTACAACTTTTATTATATATCCTTCACCATATAGATATGTCGTCTCCATTCTGTTCTTTCCTGATCGCCTATTTTCCTTTCAATTTTATAGTTTTCTTCTTTCATCATTTTGGTTTTATCACATTACATACACTATGTACATACCTTTCTCTATAACATAAACCAATATTCATTGCATACACCTTCTTATTTATTTATCTTTCTTGTTGTGTATATTATTATACATAAAAAAAAAAAGAAAAAATACAATGCCAATTAAGATTTTACGATTTTTCATACCAACTCTGTGCTTCTTTCTCGATCCACTTTACGTTCTCTATTGCAAATTAATATTTTAAGAGTTAGAAATGAATTTCTTGTTGTTATTTATTTTAAGAAAATGGGCTAATTTATGATAAATTATAATTTTGTAATAGAATCACATGATAAATCAATTAATGTACTAATTATAAAATTGTGGAAACATTAATAAGTTATCAAAAAATTTAATAGAAAACTCAATTTTATGAAAAGATTATTGAAAATTTTCTAATTCGTATATAGGTTTTATAGGATATATATAAATTCTATGGTGTTCCTAAATATTATATAATAGGTTTTAGTATATACTTATACTAATAAAATTCCATATCTTACCCATTTTTCAAAAGTTACGCTGATGATGTTGTGTTTTAGGCTTAGCTCCTACTTGTCCTTTTTTAATTTTCTTTTTAGTTTTACTCCCATCGTCTAACTAGACAAAACCTTGAGCGGGAATCTGTGATCATTTGAGCCTCTTGTATTTGAATTCCGCAGGCCTATTCTAATACGTTATACGGGTGATCATTGCGAATGGGAACACAATTAAAGACCCTTTTCAAAGGGAAAACAAAAATGAAAATGACGCCAAATTCGTTGGAGGTGTAAGAGTCGTAAGGGCAACGTCTAAAGTCGTCACGACTCCAATGCTCTTATCCACAAGCATTGCATATATCTCGTAACCTTTATGGCTAGACAAATTATCCATCTAATGAAGTGAAAGCATCTTTTTTTTTTTTTTTTTCTTTTCAAATACTATTACAACTGAAAAAATTGAATGTCATACATCTAATTAGAAGATCATATTCATACCACTTGGTTATTAAATTCTTAGCCTACTATTACAACAGTTAAAAGGAAAAAACTGGACCTAATATATTCAATTGAAATAAATCAGTATTTATACTGTTAGACTATAAAAGTTTTAACAAAGTATTTATTTTACTCTTATACTTTTTTTTTATACTAACTATTATATTACAGCTTTAGAGAAAAAGAAATTAGAAACCGATTTATTTTATTAGAAGATCAATGCTTATACAGTTCGATTATAATGTCTTTGCTAATACCTAATTTTATTAAGATAACTTTACACAAATTGTCATTCTTTTATATATTTTTTCTTTGTTCTATCATGCTTTTTACCTTTGACAATTTGTTATCTTTTTTCATTTTATTATATTTTAGGATTATGTAAGTATGTGTTCTTATAGTTTAGGCATTTGTAACATGGGTGCATCTTTATCTTGTAATTACAAAGAAAAAAACATTGATAGGTGCATCGAGTATTTGTTAAGATATGATAAAAAAATATTTTTTTAACTATTGATATTTTCACAAAAACATAATTAATATTTTTCCCCTTTTAATAGAAGAAAGTATTAAAATCTTCCTTTCTTAAACCTTTACCACTATGTTTGGGATAAGGGAAAGAAGTTGGAAGGAAAGAAAATGGAAAGAATACTTCCTTGGATTAAAAGAAAAAATGAAGAAATGATTATGGATGAAAAGTGTATCGGATTTTTTTTTTTTTTGAAAAAGAATTTGCTGAAGTACCAAAATATTCTTAAAATTTCAAGATATTCTTTTCGTAAAAGGGCATTTAAGTAAATTCAAACACTTTTCTTCTAAATTCTCTCTAAGTTGAAGGAAAGATATTTGGCAAGGCCTATGGAAAATTTTGAATTAAAATTTCCTTCCTCCATTTTTCTTTTTCTTTTTTCCCAAACAAGAAGAAGAAATTAGAAGGAAAAAGATTACTCTATTTCTTTCCTCAATCCAAACATAGTGAAAGTCTATTTTTCATAAGGATAAAAAAAGCTTCCTTTTATTTTTTTTTTTTATAATACCGTTACAAAATATTCAGATTTGGATTTTGGGGAGGCCAAAACTTGACGGGCCAATAAACATAAAAACAATAAAGGTTAGCTTTAGCGGATAACCAAAATGAACAATGGTTTTCGACTACCCAAATAAAATAAAAGACAATGGCTTTAATGGGATTTTTTTCCAATAAATAAATACTTTCATTAACCAAAAACCAAAAATAACCAACCACAAAAAATCACACAATCGAAACTACATGAGGCATAATCCTCTCTAAACACTGTCCGTCTAGATAACTAATACTACAAAAGTTTTGATTTTTAGTAACTTTTATCTCATGTATTTAGGGACTACTAAAACCTTTAAGGTGGTGTAAAATCACTGTAAATATAAGAGTAGCAAAGTGACATTAGCGTCACTTTTTCTAATATAGGTATACACAATACTATAGCGACAGTTTTTAAAAAATAAAGATATATGTATACTACAATAACATTTATTAAAAGCTACTAAATTATTTATATAGAAACTAACTTAAAACTACCACTAATGACATAATATAGAAGCTATTCTAATCAATTACTATTCTTTACATTTAATGTCAATTTAAAACAGATACTAATAACGTAAAATAATACTTACTATAATCCACTACTATTTTCTTTCTCATCGAAAAGAAATGAAAAGCACATATATGTTTCTAGGATTACTAGCTATATATGCTCCTTCTCATCTATAAATGATTTGTAGATTATTTAGAATAATAACACCTTAGAAACAATCTACTACTGAGATAGTATTTAATTTTATTTCCTATTAAAGAAAACATCATATTCTATATAAAACAAAGTTTGAATGCATATATGTCTCTTTATAGTATTTCATACTCTAGAATGAGTTATGATAACATAACAGTATCTAAAATGTAAAGATGCAAGTAAATTGCAAAGAGTTTGATATTTGTTTCCGTTATAATATTATATACTAATCAATACCCCCAATCATCCAATGAACTACTCTACAACAATCTATCTAGCCAATTTCATCTGTACCCTCCTGGCTCCTAACAAGTCGATTACACTATATTGCATGATATAAAAACCCTACTTCATAAAAATCCAAAACAGTTTAGCACATATATTTATTAATAACTACAGTATCAAAGGGGAAATAAAAGGATCACTTATATGCAAGTTTGACAAACAAAGCTAATTATCAAGTTAGAGACTCATATGTGTAACTTGAAAACCAATTTGCAATATAAGGAGTCTCAATTCCTTCAGGGTGCTAAAGGATTCTCTTAAACTATATTAAGATTCATATGCCATATCTTGATTAAACTTATAGGACAACCATGTGGATTTCTCAAACTATTATCATAACTAAATTATTTTTATATGCATTAATTCAATCTAAAGATATGAAATGAATTAATATAATACCTCGCATTCATTTAGGAACATATCTTCGAACACTTTTTTTATCACATTAGCTGAAGATGTATATACACCCTTTGCAAACATATATTAAAATATGGTTGGACTTTGATGACTTTTCGAAAAGGAGGGGGAAAAAAGAAAAAGAAGAAAAATATGCGTATAGAAATCAAGATAGTGCCTAGTGCATCTTCTTATAGAAATCAAAATATTAATAAAGTAACATATAAAAATCCTAAGATTGAATTGTCAAGAATAATGAGAAACAGAACACGAGCAACATGTTGACATGGTTTAAAATATCTAAGTATATCTTCTTATTGTAGTAACTTGGAAAATTCTATAATTAATTATTTATTTCCTCTTTGGAAGCTATCAAAGTATCCCAAATGTGTCAAATTGGTTAAGTCGGAAAAACTTGGAAGTGTACCTATTGAATCACCATGAAAACTTAAACATGTCAAAGTATGAAGTAAGTTTGATAGTGATGTAAGCTTTTGATAAATTAAGTGTAACGCCTCAGGCCAAAAATAGTTAATAGTTAAGTTAACAAATACTAATGGATTCATTTCAACCACTTGGTTCAAAAGTTTCAAGTTTGTGTTAACAAAGCGTTCACAATTATGGCCTTATAAACTATTACTATAACCTCCCACAATACATATAGGAAACTTAATCATGGGATTTCACAATCTTTCCCTCTTAAACATGTGACTTCTTTGTCTCAAGATCTTACAATTGGGCCTAAATCTTCCTCTCTTTTTAATATACGATTCAGGCCATCTATTACTTATAGGTCATTCTAGAAACATGCAAAGAGTCATACCTTAGTGATACTCCCTACCTTTTTCGAACCTTTTCTCTAAATTGGAGCTAGACTTAAATCATTCACCTACTAGAAGATGGTCCACTCTAATACCAGTTGTATTACGTCAAGCTAAAAGTAGTGAATAGCCAAGCTAAAAAACACTAATAGGCTCATTTTAACCATTTGACCAAAAAGTTTCAAACATATATTAACAAGGTATTCACAATCATGGCCTTATAAACTAGTACCATAATCCCCCATAATTCATGTGAGACACTTAACCATAGGGTCTCACATTAAATGTCTAAAGGCTTGAGAAGTTATGGATTCTTGCTAGTAAGTAAGAAATAACACTTCTTACTAAAGACAAATGTCATAGACATGTCAATTCACCAATATCAAGAACTTCTCTAATGTTATTTAGATAATTTTCACTTAATTTTTGTAGTTTCCTCAACTTTCCAATTGCAAGTGTTAACCTTTCTACATGGGTAGAGGTTATATCGAGCTCTTTCAAATTACTCAAATCTCCAACTGATTCAGGTAACTCCATTACCCTTAAATTTGATAAGTCAAGCTTAGACAACACTCCCAACATTCCAATTGATGTAGGAATCTTTGTTAGTAACAATCAACAATTTTTACTATAACCAAAGCTCAGTGTCATGTCCAAATGGGTCTCTCACGATTTAATAAGCAAGTAAAATAAAATTATTATTATTTTAATATATGCTTTAAATAAGTCTTTAATGTTTCAAGTAGGTAAAAGAAACCATTAATACTTTAGCTTTTGCTAAGGTATATTGCTGTAAAACCGTAACATTTTCAACATTACAAAGTTACCTCCAAGCAATTTTTAGATAGTAATATAGTGATGTTATCTATATGAAGCATCACCAAGACCCTAGTCCTTTACTAAACACACTTAAAATGAAGATGGCTTATTTAAATATGAACTCAAATTTTCACAATCTCCAAAAAATTCAAAAAAAAATAAAGGATAAAATGAATGTGAGAAGAACATGAAGGATATCGAGTAACAAAAGCATAATTTAAGGATTTAAGTGAAAACATACAGATCTTAGAAGTATATATATATGGCAACACAACACAACACAAACAGGGCCATAGTAGTAATATAATAAGAGAATCTGAAGTCAAACAAAAAAGCTCCTAAAATAGCTTAAATCTCCAGCATCTAATGATTTTACAGATGCATCAAAACTTTTTTAATACCCAACAATCTGTAATTTAGCAAAGAACAGGTTACTCACTCGCCAATAGTACCATCAACTCGAACTTTAGTTCCTAAGTATTTGTAATCATGGAAAGTGTCAACAGGACGTCTATATTGATAAGGCAAAACTTTTCGTTGATATTTACAATACTTGGAAATTTGTGATGTCATTAATGAAACTATACAAGATTGTAAATGAGAAGTCATGTGCTTACACAAAATTATCACGCAATGTACCGATTTCAAGATTGTCAGGAAATCTACTAATGGGTTTTAAGGGGGAATGTGTTGATTTGTCATCATTGAACAATATGTTAGAAATAAAGGGAAGAACTTTGAGAAAGCATAAAAAGTAAGAAGCACCTGTATACATTCTGCTTCCTAATTTTTAATTTCTTAAGAAGCACAACATTGTACCCTTGCTTTGCTCATATCAGAATACCAACACAACAATCACTTACATGTTCTGAAAAACAACATCTTAAAAGCATTGCAATGTGAGAAAGAGAGAACCAAACAATTGAGTAGCTAACCATGGTGCTAAAGAAACTATGAAAAGGGCAAGCACCTAACATAGAATTTGTTGGCACTAAGAACAAAGAAGCTTTTATTAGGATGGACTAATCGGGTAACTTTCTAGAAATTTTCTATAAGCAATGAATAAAGATCTCTAGAGAAAAGGTCTATCAATAGCTCCAAACATTGCGCATTCTTTCAATTCCTACCTTAATGCAAATGTAAGAATAAGAATCTAACAACCAAACATATATGGCTTATCATTTGAACATGGATCTTATTGGATAAATTAGTTTAGTAAATGCCATTATCCACTTAACCTATAGAAAGGACAACAGAAGTTTTTTTTTTTTTTTTCACTTTATAGAAAGTAAAACTTTACCAGATTCTTCCTCAATTCCTCTATTCCAACTTGGCAATATTAACTCTCTCCTCATGAGCAAGAATTGACTTCAAATTTTGATATGTGAATTCAGGATACATTGTAATATTCCCACATTACTTTCTTAAAAATGAAGAACTACTAAGAGTTTCATCACAATCATGTGAATCGAATTTCTGAAAAGGAAAATGGCTAACTACAATACCAATACAAAATAAAGGATGCCGAGCAGCATAAATCAACACATAGAAAGAAGAATTTGTATCTCTTCAATTCCATATACCGTTGGGTCCAAACGCAATGTATACATACCATAACAAACAAAAGCAAATCTATGCTAAAAATCAATGGAAAAAACAACAAATCATAATAATTTGGTGGCTAAATTCGTAAATCACCACATTAAATCCTAGAAAGTGCTTAAAATGAAATTAAGTAATTTAATGGCTAACCTTCCTAAATGTGGTGGTAAAGAAAGTGCAAATCAAAGAGATTCACCAAAGATGGACGAAGAAGATACTAGAGATAGAGTGAGAGTAAAGTGAGAGTGCTATAAACTGAGATGAGATACAAGAGGGAAGGAGTTTTCAAAAATAAAAATTAGGAAACGGAAAAAGTTTTTAGTTGAAAATTAAAGCCTATGAGTTGTGGCCAAAATTGTTATTTTCAACCCAAAACTACTACTATTAATCATCTTTCTATAGCATTTTTTAGAAATATTCTTATTACACAAGTTTATTAAGACAGTTAAACAAAGACGGCTACAATTAATTACTAAATAGTGACACTTTCTTAAAATTGCTACTAATTGTTAGTGCCTAATGCACTAAATTGTTTTAGTGTAACTTGTAGCATCTCTATTTTAACAATATCAAAAATAAACTCAAGAACATTAGTCTCAAACACAATAAGGAGATATTCTTGAAGTCCTCTCTTTGCCAACATGTTAGCAATAGAGTTCTTCTTATGACTGAACCTATACAAACAAAAAGAATCAAAGAAAGAAAAGTGAGAACAGCTTGCAGACAGAGTCGGACAACATAAGTTCATATCCACATGAGGATCCTGTAACCAATAAAAGGTTTTTTTTGTGAATCTATCTCTACAACAACATTCTTCTTTTTAAGCTTCTCAACTACAATTAGTCTATCATTTACTACCCATAACTCTCTTTCTAATAGAGAAGCATTTCTTATGTGCTTGTAGAGCCCTCTCAAACATGATAGGGAGATATTCTTGAAGTCTTCTCTTCACTAACATGTTATCAATAGAGTTCTTCTTACAGCTAACCTTGTACAAACGAAATGAATCAAAGAAAGATAGGTGAGAACAACCTGCCTTCATACTTGTCTCACTCAAGACTCCATCACAATTAATTTTTATCCATCCCTTCTTAGGCTTCTCCCATGAACCTTCAAATTGTTTATCACTGGATCACAAGTGCTTTGCCTTGTTAACAGCCCACCATTCATGTGCTTCTGCTCGGATTCTTCTGGCATAATCTTCTACTATCTTTTCTAAGTTGAACACATTTCTAGTCCTCTCCTTGCAAATACCTCTCAGTGCAAACAAGACTAGGGATTCTACTGGCACACTCGACTAGTTCTAATTTTTGCTCTTTCATATAGTACTCTTTTTAAAATTCACAAAGTCCATGATAGAAGGTCTCATTTCAATAATCAATCTATTCCAAACAAATTTGACATAGCCGCAGTCATAAAAAATGTGTAGGATACTTTCTTCTTTAGCTCTACATAAAGGACTTTCATCTCCAATGTTCATATTATGCCTAGCAAGATTATATTTAATAGCAAGCCCATTGTACAATATTTTCCATACTAACAAATTAATATATGGTATTGTAGGTGATATCAAGCTAAAAATTTCATTTCTCTTTTTTCTTAACTTGATTTATATTAAGTCTAACCTACTTAATATAAACCTCTTAATGAAATCAAGAAAAGGTTTTAATTTTGAAAACAATTATAAAAGGAGTCGTCAGTTGACTAAAATGAGGAAAGAGTGAAATTTAAGGCTCATAGGTGGATAAGCCTTGATTTTAACTATTAGCTTATGATTTTTTAAAAGATTAAAAAAAAATAGAAATCAAAGAAAATATAGACTTAGAGACTACCTTATTAAAATCCAAAAGTTTCCAAAAAAGAGACCAGCAATAATTAAGTGAGCTTTTAATTTTATTTTCAAGTAAAATGGGTTATAAGTTTTATTTATTTATTTATTTTAGGTTGCCCTCGTAAGATCAAGTTTATGTAGTTTTTAATTGATGAAAACTTTTGTTTGTAGGTTTATTTCAATTTCAAAAACTCTTTCACTTTGAGTTATTACATTTTATTAATTTTCTAAAAGATGATTTTTTATCTTATTTTGGAAAAGTGAAGGAGACCCCCAATTTTGGAAAAGAGTCAAATAAATTTTATTTATGAAAAAATACTTTTTGTGTGAGCAAATCGGTTTTGGAAAAGCTCTTTTCATTTGCAAACTCCTTTAATCATGAAATTAAATGAACATGCAATATATTTATTATAACACATAAGCAAACACGCAAACATTATAAGGTATGGAAACAACACATGCAAATAAACCAATTATCATGAGCAAAATTAACTAATTAATAGATCAATACCATCATGCTAATCATACAAATAAATTAATACTACTAATCCTGCAAATTATATCTAATTAACCATGATAAATCAATTATTAAAGTATACCAAACATGCAAAACAAATTTATTCGTGCAAATTATTCATATGAGTGTATCAAATATTTTATTCGATCGTGTATACATGCAATAATGTTTATTAATTAAATTATTTATTCATGCAAAAATATCTCCATATGCACAACTACCAAATTCTTACAAATATTTATTTTTTATTACTTTTATTTTCAAAATATAAAAGAAAAAGGGAAAAAAAAAACTTACCTGTGTATGTGCAACGAATTAGAGGCTGGTTCGAGTCGTTTCATGCTAGTTATCAATGTGGGTTCGGTGGCTTTAGACTCTTAGGAAGGTGTTCTACAAAACCTCTAAGCTAATTTCTATTGAGCTTGAGCTTATCTCTTACAATTTCAACAAGAACTTCAAATTAGTTATGAACAAACTCTAAAAACACAAGTCTTGATTCAAATCCAAATTAACTAAAATTGTAGCTTTGTTGGATACAATTAACTACAAGCTTTCATCTATGAAGAATAAGGAATCTCTTACTATTTTTACTTCTCTTTGATTTATTTTATAATGAGAAAAATTGAAGAGAGATAGTAGCGTAATCGGTTTTGAGACTAGAGATAGAAAGAGTATAGCTCTTGTAAATTGGAGCTTATCTTTGTTTGAATGTGTAAAGGAGAATCCTATTTATAGTATAGTATCGTGATTTCTCCTTAAGAAACTTTTATCTTGGCAAAAGATCAAATCTTTATTGACAATGGCAAGTTCTTGTATGTATCCTAGTTTTCTTCATTTTTGGCTAAATTTGATCATGTTTTTTCACCAAATTAATGGCATATAAATATGCACACATGTAATAGAAGACGTCTTTGCATCTTAAGATTAGGTATATCATGGCATCTTGCAAGAATATGCTTCAATTTATCCATATAAAACTCAAGTGTAAAATATTCAAATTTATTAGTTACAGGATTTTATCTTTTTTATTTTTCTTGTTTCCTTCAATAAAAATTCGAAATTTCAACATATCAAATTAGTATACTTCATGATCTTTCCATTTCCTATTTTTTTTAGAATTTTTTATGGCAAAACACGTGTCGAAATCGAGAAGAAATTATCCGAATACGCTTACCTTTTTCAAACAAAAACAAAGCTTAAGTTACTTTAAGTGTCAACAATCAAGGAAAGGGAAAAAGGGAAAGAGAGTTGACCAACTTAACCCTTTCACCATGTATTGCCACATAGTTGTATCATGTGACGCTATCATGGTAGCTACGTGGTGCACACATGATTGCCATGTGACGGCACCAGAATGAGCCTTGTGGCATTTGATTCAAGGTGTTACGTTGTACCAAAGACTTTTGACACGTGTCTTCATGTAACAGTAACATGTATCCTTTATTTTTTCTTTCTTTTTTTAAAATTTTCTATTTTCTTTTCTCATTTTTCTCTCTCTATCTTTTTTTTGTTTTTTCCGTTTTCTCTTCTCCTCGCCTCCCCTTTTTTCAACCTAAAACACAACCTAATTAATTATTCCACCTCTAAAATTTCATATTATGTACTTTAAGAAAATGCCGAGTTTAATAAATATATGTTCAAAATTTCTTCAATTTGCCCAAATTAGGTACTTGATTTTTACTTACATTTGACTTTTATTCAAAATTTCAAATGACTATAAAATACTCGTTTTAAGTTTGATTAATGTATGGTTTGAGGCCATAAACTCCTAACAATGTGTACATTGAAAATATTTTGAAATAAGATAGCCGAATTGAGCTAGAAAAATTGATTTTCAATATGCATCCTTATCTGAAATTTCTAATTTAGTCAAATTGCATATGCCTATTTTGACTCCAAAAGTTGTATTTTGGACCTTAAAAGGTTGTCTCTTCCCCAGATCGATCTAAATAGACCACTATAACACATTTTTTATGATTTTTTTAATTTTGAACTTTATGTGTTTTCTTATTTTTTTTTTACATTTTTTTATTTTTTCTTATTCTTGAAATTTCATTGTTTATTTGTTTTCTTGATTGTTCTATATATATATATATATATATATATTGGGTGGGGGGGGGGGGGGGGGGGG
>JAMXBB010000009.1:24789824-25245040 GCA_024138015.1 Lumnitzera littorea
TAGGGGGGGGGGTGGTGATAAGGGTGGGAAGGTTTCAAATTTTTTGGTATTTTTCACATTTTTGAATTTTTTTTGGTATTTCTCTTCTTTTTTTAGGTTTTTTTCGAAAAATAAGGGTTTCTCTGCTAGAAGGAAAAATAAAGTGAGCAAAAATGAGATGTCTTCATGTGTCTTCCATATCTAGCTCTAGTCTTCCTCTAAATGAATTATAGCAACTTCCTAGCATATTTGGTCATAAGCTGATTTTAAAGTAAGCTCTCTATTAATTTCAAATGGCCAATGATGTATATCCATCTATTCCTCCGCTTCTTCTAATAACATGAGAACTAATTTTTCCTTAATCCCCTCATCAATAGGACACCTAATCATATCCTCATTCTACTCATTAGACTTAGCAAAACCTATTAAATTGAGAATAGCTCATTAAATTTGTTCAACAAACCATATAGCCAATTTGAAACACTACCTTCCTCTATCCAATTATCTATCCAAAATTTCGTATCCCTTTCATTCTTACGTTTACTAATAGCCTATCTTGCAACCCAAGAGTTAGCTTCCTTTAATTCTTTATAGTGCCTTAACCCTTTCAACACATTAGCTCTCCATTGGTCAAACTTATACTTTTGCTTAAATAGCTTTGTCCAAAGGAGATTTTTAGTCTTCAACTACCATGCTAACCTTGCAAAGTTTGCTTGGTTTGTTCTTTGCACATCTAACATACCCAAGCCACCACTCCTATTTAAGGCTTTAACAATCTCCCATCTTACCTAGTGTATTTTCTTCCTCTCTTGTATTGTGCCCCAAAGGAAACCTCCATACATCCTTCTTAGATTATTTACATTACCTGTTAGAATAAGGATGACTTGTGAACAATAGTTGGAGATGCTTTCAAAAACTGAAGACACCAACAACTTTCATCTAGATAAGCTTAGCAATTTAGCCTTCCACCTAGTAAGCTTCTTCTATGTTTTTCCTAAGATAGAGTAGAGATCTTAACCCACAACACACCTCCATGAGTGACTAGGATAACCAAGTATTTCCTTATATCAACATTCGATCGAATAGCAAAAATCTCACATATCCCAGTTTTGACTTCACTATTCATATTCCTTGAGAATGAAACACAAGATTTCTCAAAATTAACTTTTTGTCTTGACATTCAATAGGAACAACTTATTGCTTCCATCATTTGGCTTGCATACGAAGAAGGTCATCCACAAAGAATAAATGTAACAATTTTAGATCAATTCCTCTAAACTTTAGAGAAATCCATTTACCTTTTGCTACTACCAAATGAATCAAACAACTTTAGGCCTCTATGGTGAGAATAAACAAATATGAAGACTACGGGTGCCCTTACCTTAACCCTCTACTTGAGGAAATCTCCTCTAACATAACTCTATGGAGCATGAGGTGATAATTTACTATCCCAAGGCAAGACCCAATAAGTTTGATCTAGGCACCTAGAAAATTGAAACTCTTTAAAACCACTTTAACAAAATCCCATTAAACTCTATCATATGCTTTCTTCAAGTTAAGATTTATCACTATTCAATTTTTCCTCCCATTTCTTTTGTTCGACATCTGTAAAACCTATTAGAAGATACTGATATTATCTCCTAAAGAATGCCCAAGTACAAAACTAAACTACTTTAGGCTTATCATATAGTTTTGGAAAAGGCCTTAGCCTATTAACAAGCAACTTGGATACCATTTTCTAAGCAAAAGAACAATCAAAGCTTTGTTCAAATCTAAAGGCAATACACTTATGGATAGAATTTTTTTTTTTTATGGTGTCACAAAAGGTCTTCCCAATAATGTCCCAATACTGCTGAAAAAATTCCATGTAGTATCCATTCATACCCAAGGATTTGTTGTTTCCAATACTCTATAATGCATTCTTGATTTCTGTATTCAACTAGCTTCTTTCTAAGGTCTATCTTTCGTCCTCTGTAAGGAATCACCACCCACCATTCTAAGAAGGAACATTTAAATTACTAAACAATCTATCAATAGTATATAGTTCAACAGAAAACCACTTGAATAGACTACGACATCTTAGATATTAGTAACCTAATTTCTAGCAGCATCAAATAACCCTTTAATCCTAGATTTTAATCATCTTATCATAACACTAACATGAAAGAATCTAATGTTATGCCCCCCTTCTATAATCCAAATTGATCTAAACTTAGCTACCTACAACTTCTCTTCTTAGGCTAAAACTCATTGCAATTCTTCTTAAAGGGATAACTCGTTGTTAATTAAATTCTACAAAGGATTCTGGATTTCTTAATATTTGCTATGATATCCCTCCTCTTGGTAAGTATAATACCAAATCTCTCCCTATTATAGGTCCTTAGAGCTACTATAAATTAATCCATATCTTCCTAAAATCTGAATCTTGGCTAAGTCTAATTATTAGCTACCAAATTTTTTAATTTAGGATGATCCAGCCATAGCAGCTAAAATCCAAAGGGTCTTAGGTCTCTTAGCCTAGCTTGCAATTTCGAAAAAGTGTACAATAATATAGGAAGATGGTTGGAATGCCATGAATAAAGGTAGAATACTTTTGATTTGAAAAACATCCTTCTCCAATCATAATTCCCCTCAGCCCTGTCAAGACGTATATGAATAAGATCACACAAGTTCTTCGATCTTTTTTACCAAGTAAATTTTGTCCCAATAAAGCCCAAAATCAATCATCCTATGCACGTTCATACAGTATTGATACTTGTTAGCTCGTGATTGACATATACTAATCCACCTCCACTTCTCTTCTTTACAAATTACTTCATTAAAGTCTCCAATCATCATCCAAGCCTCCCTTTATAACTCTTGCCCAACTTTCTAACTCCTCCTATAAGCCGGGCCTTTCATTGAAATTAGGGCTAGCATAAATAGTAGATAAATGCCAATATAAGAAGAATGACATACCTGTACTTTCATGAGTATTTGTTGGCAAGAAATATGTCTTCCTCGAGTAGAGACTTCCTCAGCATTCCTTAACACTATAATTCCCCCCATTGAAGCCTTTCACTTCAAATAAAATTGTCCAGTTGAATCGTGGATATTCTTACAACAGTTGCATAGTTGTAGTACCCATCTTAACCTCAGATAAGATAACCATCTATAGATCATATTGCCTTATTAAGTCTTTAATAACTCTTTGTTTGCCTTTTGAGTTAACCCCTCCAGCATTTCATGCTAGTACCTTGAAAGGCTTTAGCCTCATGTCAAACTAAAATGTATTGTCCATTTTGGAGTTCATTATTGTGAAGGAAATGCTGTAATATTTATCATTTGTAAACATTGGTGGAAATGTTCAATCTCCACCACCCCCACCCCATCAGAAGGGTCTAAAAGTTGCGTGGGTCACCAACATTTACATCTCTCATGCAGTAAAGAACTCGTTCCACCTAGTCTTCCATTAGGGACATGGTGTATAGAACTTGTTAGACATCCCCCGGAAGTACTATTCCTACCATCACGTTCTCCAACACTCCCCCTACCCCCACCTTTTCGTTGTGTCAGACCTTACCATTGGCATTTTCACTACTAACATCGCTTCCATTGTTGTGAGAAACATTATTACCCCTTGGTGGTGTGCTTGATCCTCTAGGAAAGTTCGTTGGAATATTATCTCTAAAACTGTGTCCCTTTTCCATTTGACATCAGTCATTGCAATCCCTTGAAATTCTAATAGTACTCGCGTTAAAAAAAAAAAAAAAAATTGTCTTCATTTCCCACACCCTCTAATTGAAATGTTCTTCTGGTGCTTGGGAAGAAGGGTGAACGATTTAGATGGTGATTTCCACTTCTAGAAGATGAACTATGTTGCTTAGCAATTTTTTTTTTTTTTCAACGAAATGAGGATTTTACTATTCCTTCTACCAACCTGTATGTTCTCTTAATAGTTTTTCAAAAAAGTTCTCTTTCTTTTCCTCTCGGGATTAAAAGGACTCATCGCGCCCCTTGGTTTTTCAACTAAGGTGTTAAGCTTTCCTATTCTCGAACATGTCCTAGAGATTTCCTTAATGGTATCATTATGGTTATTAAGACCTTTGCTTGAATGCAGTTCATCCAAACTACCCCGAGCCAGTTCTTGAGAGGATATGACCTTTCCTTTAATAAGTCCAACAGCCAAGTTGTTCGTTTAGGTTTTTTATTTTCTTTTTTGAATTACTTTATTATTTTTAACTTTAATCCACAAACCATAAGGTTCACCCTCAAACTCCCACACTATATTCTCATCAATCATTTCTTAGGATCTTCTACTATAATTCGTTGCACCCTTAGTCTCTTCACTGCCATCAATATCCTCCAAATGTACTGTCTCTTCTACCTCTTTGTCCCTATTCACCATCTTAGGAGAGTCATAATGTACACTTAGCATGTCACTCTCATTATTATGCACTTCAAATTTGTTTTCTTTATTCTCTTTAATTTCTAAGCAGGAAAATTTATTACAGTTGATCCTTCCATTGGATTCAAATAGATTTGAAAGCCCTTCATACAGAATTTTGTAATGGATTTTATTAGTAATTGTATGTTTTAGAGATGTCTGCATATTCACTTGCACACAAATTCTCGCAAACCGCCCTCTTTCCAAGCTAATTGTGTACGAATCATAGCGTAACATCGGCCCAATTTTTTCCCCTATCCTTCGAATTGCAAGAGAGGAGAAATATTCAACTAGTAATCCAGTTATGTAGATCCACACTGCTACCGAATTAAACCCTATTATTTTAGGTTGAAAATCATGATCTTATATTTTAAGAGCAAAGGTAATACCCATTAATGAATCATGAACCATTTTTAATGATCCATTGAAAGTCCATCACGTTATCTAGTGAGATTAAATAAAAACCAAATCCAATGTAAATGAGCTTAAAAGAGTTCAAATATCTCCAAATCCTCTTTAACCGTTAAGTGTCACTTTGTAACTAGGATTCGATCAAATAATCTTAGCAATAAATGTATTTTGCTAAGGTGCATACAAAATATCCTTTTTGGATTTTGAGAAACTCACATGACAAATAACTACATCCGCATTCTCATTTAAAATCCATCCTTCCTCCTTTGTTGATTCCAAGTCATGATCCATACTCTCTCTGTTTTAATTGGATATTAAAATAGATGCGTACTAAGGTTTTTAGAAATGACAAAAGGAATGTAAACTGTGATATGGTAAGTAAAAATAAATAAAAATTTAGTATGTATTGGTATTTATAACCATTTAAGATATTTATTTTTTCATGATTAACGAAATGTTAAACTTTTAGTTATTTTTACTTACTACAATACAATTCAATGTCGTTTCTTTCCATGATTGATATTCTTTTTCAATAAGGTGCAATGTAATGTGTAGGAGAGTTAAGCAAGGTAAACATCCATAAAGCAATATCGTCTCCATGAAGGTGTTAAAAAGAAAAGCAATGGCATACGATTAAGCACTTGCTTAGAATTTTTTTTTTTTTTTATCTATATTTATTCTATATCTAATTTATATTTGTTTGAAATTTGGTATTTGAAAAAATGTGTTTTCTATATTTATTTTATAATTATAATAAAAATGGTGATTAGAGTATCAGAATTAGACATACTTTTAAGAGAAAAGATTTAAAAATATATATGTTTTTTATGTTGGGGATTATGATTTTAATTGATTTTTTTATAAATATAAATAAAGTAAAGTATAGATAAATTCGACTTTATTGGGAATTGTTAGGTATTTAATTTTAGAAAAGTGACATATATAAAATTATATTTTCATCTTATTGGTATTTTATTTTTACCAAAATACAAAATTTAAGTAGAGTAGATATCAGAAAGACACTGATAAAACGGTGAATTGAAAAGCAACCAAACGAAACCTTCTCATCGAGCACTAAGAAATGCCGAATTGAAAAAATTAATTACTATGCAACCAATGATTCTTTTGATTTCCAGAAGATGCTCTTAGCGTCATTTCTTATTTTTTGTAGGTAGAGTGCGGCATGGAAGTAATTCTTCCTTGTCTGGCCTCTCGGCTTTGCATATTCATTACTATACTTAAAAACATATTGTCTAACATATTGAAAATAGACTACTGATCAGTTTGAATTATCTCATTGTAGTTCAGTAAAATGTTATTAGATTATTATTTATTAGGAATACCGATACGTGAGATTGCTGCTCTTGTTATAATAGAATACATATGTTTCTAAAATTTACAAGACATTACTATTATTACATGAAAAAAATAAATAAATAACAAAGGAATATAACAGAGTCATTAAAATGTACATAATATCATCATTATAAATGTCAGTATTTTCACATATTAAAAAAAAAAATTCTACAAGTACCTCTTTAACTCATATTGCATTTAGTATTAGTATTCCTTTATAAGGCACTACTCTTACCTATTAGATTAAAGTCATTAATCTTTTATCTTTCTTCAAATCTTAACATGTTAAAGTAAGAGATTGGAATGAAGAAGAATATATAGAGTTAAAGAACTAGAGAGAGATGGAGACAGTGATTTCATTAATGTTTTGTTAATTGCAATACTAAGACAATAATATATTTCCAATTTTGAAAATAAATATGGAAAATTTTTAGAGTTAATTGGGTGTTGCAATAAATATTACTATCACTTTCTATCACTACTTAGATCCTCTCAACATCCTCAACTTGCAATGAACAATCTCTTATGTAATGTACTTCAATTCAATCTCTTGAACTTCAACAACAATTTTCTTAAGTGATATAGATATTCAAGCAAGTCACTACATTATTTGATTAGTTAGCAAGTAATTCATGTAATTTGAGAATATCAAAAACTCACACATAACTGATACAAGTAGCTTTGCAGAAATTGGCGCTCAAAATTATTATAATACTTATTTATTATTGAAAATTTTTTACAAATTTTTTAAATTTAAAAATATAGTATTTTGGCAGAAGTGAAATGAAAAAAATATTAAAGTATTGCTTGTTTTCAAAAATGTTGAACCCTATTCCAATCACTTACTTCATAAGCACATTATAAAAAATGCTAATGTTTATTATAAGGTATACCGTTGAAAATTTTAATAATATATGGGAAATTTAGTATAAGCGACATTTCAAGGTTGTGTAATTCAACCTCTGTACATGTACTTTTAAAAATTTTCGAACCACTGTGTATGAAATCTCGTTAAAGGAACCATCACAATTAAATTACAAGTAATCGATTGTTAATATTTAAAAGGGAAGAAATTAGAATAACCTTAGGGTTTAATCTCAAAGGAGAGTACAATGTTTGTGTGAAGATAATAATGAATTGTATATTACAATGAAAAGGATTTTACATACCTAGCCTAAATCTTAATGGCATAATTGTGAATAACACAAGATGGCTAAAATATAAAGTATAAATAAAAATTACAATTAAGTTCGTAAAATAAAATGAAAACAGAATTAGATGGTCTATTCTGAGACTAGAGGCGAAAGGGGAAGCCTTCTACGGCCGCACAATAGAAGAAACTTGCTACCGTGCATTTTAGGACCCCTTGGTGTCCGAATGGCATACTTAGTGGCGGCCGGACAAGTACCTTTACTAAATTTCAGACGGCCTTGCATCGGGATGTCATCGACTCTGACAAGGATAAAGGCACTAAATTATATTTGGACAGTTTAGTATCCCAACTTTTTTTCTCCTATAATTTAGTATTTATATTTTTTTAAAAAATGGCTCACCAAGTGCCAAAAGTACTAAATTATTAAGGAACGATAGTTTAGGTACTAAGCTATTCAAATCTTAAAGTACAGCCTACTATGGCATCTTACACTTGCTGCTAAAATCCCACTACTTGAATTTCAGCCTATCGGGTGCATTTATCGAGTTCACCTCGGCCCGATCAACTCTCGACCCCGATCTTGGATGCTTTACTCCACCCAAATGTTCCTATCATGATGTAACTTAACCTTTATTATATGCTTTTTTTTTTCTTTTTTTTTATTTTTTCAATTGAAACCTGTCCGTCTGTATAATATTCAAGATTTTACAAGGTGGTGTTATTTCCATGATGACTATAACCATATGATATTGAAATATGCTTGGTTTTAAAATTTTAGAATCTATATACTCTCACGTAGAATGAAACCAGGTAAGACATGTTCACTTACCTCGTATATGGACTGCTCCACCCTTTTAGTCAATGAAACAACTTTCAATGTTTTTATCAATAACTATTCGAGGAATTTATTAAATTTACACAATACAAGTACCATTCTTAAAAACATAAAATCACATAATTTACAAAAATAAAGAAAATAAAGTTGTAAGTTTCAAAGAGTCATTTTGACCAAGCCTTTGGATTGACTTGTCCACTAGTAATCCTTTCTGGTTGAGGGTAAAGCAAAACGAGTGTAAAGTTCGACCCAAATTTGTTCCAGCGAAATTTCTACTAGGGTATAGATGTTACATTTATGTTAAAATTCAGAATGGTTCTTAATTTTATATCCTATACTTCATGGAGTTTTTGTAGGTAAATCACGAATACTTGCACTTGCTTTTGCTGGCTATTGCCGGAACTTTACTTATTTACCGTTAGCATTTTTCATAATAGCTCACCTTCATAACCATCGCCAATTTCTTGAAGCTGAGTAGTTATCACATTTTTTTAAATCACCATGGCAATATCCAACTTATGCAAAGATTTAATAACAGAAAACATTACAAAAACAGGTTCGATTATAAAAGACAATATAATAAATATGTTCAAGAAAAAGAGTATTATCGAACTCAGGTTCACCTGCACAGTGACCTAACCCGGCTGCAAAACCATTTTGATCCAATCCTAGTTTAACCTCTGGTTGAACTCGGGTCACATGTTCGGAACAACTACTTGAGCCAAATTTGACAACACTAAGAAAAACATGCTCCAGAGAGCCAATGCAACTTGTTTTAGCTGATAGCTGGTTGTGCAAAGTTTCATGATTTTTGGGTTTCACGTAATGAGGGAAGATCCATGTCGTCGTTACTTGAAATACTTATGGTTGGCCATCATGGGGCCTTACTAATGAGATGGAGTCAACCTCCTTAATAAGGCTTACCATGAAAAGAAGCCTACAATATGCTTTTCTATATGCCTCATCCTGATAGCGTTCCGATGTATATGTTCACAATTATCACTACTAGCGCAATTGCACTGTATGGATGCTTCTGTGATTTACTCTCGCTCAAGGTTCAGCCACGAGAAGCTAGCATATGTAGGGCGAGAGAATGGTTAGCCACAGGGAGACTGATTTATTTCCAACCACCACTACCATCTATATCACTTGTGTCACCAGCATCACCTCGCTCATATAAACTCTCACAGCCTCACTAGTCATTATTGTCTCACCAAGATTGGTAGATGATTTTTCCTGTAAAATATCGTTGCAACTTACAAAGTCAACATCAAAAAGAAAGCTGCTGCATAATCCAGGACAGATATATCAAAACAGAATAAGACAATTGAATTAGTTACATCTATAACAACTAGCAACTGCAATTGAATCTCACTTTTTCAAATTCTAGGAATGAACTGCTGCTCGAGAGCAAAAAAGAAAGATTGAGTATACCTTTGCTCAAATATTACCGTGGGAATCAACTTTGCACACAAAAAAGAGAGGAGAAACGTAAGTTGTCAGTACTTAACAGCATTGTTAATCTTCAGTCTGCTGCATATTCAATCGCTTTTCCCCTATCAAAGGAGATATCCACAGCCTTACTTAACCTTTTCAGCCAAATATCATAATCAACAGGATATGGTGTCCCACAAAGGCTATCCACATAATCTGCAAATGCCTTCAAAAGAGCCGACACCTCACCTAGGTGTGATTGTATTGACCGCCTTGTCCAGCTCCTTTCTCTCCATTGCAGGGCTGATTCAATGGAGTCCTGTAGCTGCATTGTCCCTCCACAAACAAAAAACAGGAGGTAAACAAGGCTCTCAGCATCGGAAGATGGACACATTTTCCCATGCTGTAGAGCATAAGCAGATGAGAATTGCAAATTTATTGATGGACTATCTCTATCTTCCAAGACAGCACGTCCCCAAGAAGTCAGGACATTCAAGACAATTCCTGATCCTTGAGTGTCAGTGACACGCATTACATTCTCAGGACAAATATCACCGTGCTGGATATTAGCCAAGCTTGCACTTCTGAGAGCAGCCAAACAGTCGCGACAGCAACGGATGGCTTCCTCAGCAGAAAAAGGACCATCTCGGGAAACAATGAAAGATAGGGGCTCTCCAACTGGACGTGTTACGAGTATGGGAGTCCCACACCATGGGTGATCACAGCGTCCTCCTGGACTTTGCTTTGTACAAGGTCCAGAATGCAAGATCCGACCAGATGCAACTATTTCTGGTAGGTACTTGCTAAAGACTCCCTGCAGCTTTAACGTGTTCAGTACTTTCGTCTGCCTCTGCACTTGGTACCACAAACTCATGTCCTCCCAGGATGGTTCAAGTCTAGATGGATGAGCACCCACGTACAAGCACAGGAGCTCTGCACGATAATCAATACAAATGGCAGTATAGAGAGAATAGTGGCCTCCAACAAGTGGTTCTTCTATCTGAAAACTTTTTGGCCCCTGCTCTTGATTGTCCAGAAGCAGTACCTCACCTCGGCTAAATTTTACACGTGATGTTTGCCTCCTTACAAAAGTATCATTGGTTTCTTCTACTCCAACAATTTCTCCATGATGACTAGCCGGTTGAAAAGGGACCAACGCTTTCTCATCATCCACACTGCACCACTCCATTCTTCGCTTCTGAATACGGAGACTATGTCCTGCAGCCAATGCGTCAATTGACTTGCGTGGTGGTCCATTCCACCGTGCAATGGAGCAGAATGTCGCCATAATTAGCTGTAAAGTGCCAAAGTCTCCCCAGTTTGCATTTCCCAACTTGTTCCATATCTTATCAACTGGGGAAACACAAACTTCACAATGGTTTTTTATCCAGTCAGCCACAGCTTTGTATGGATCACTTGGGCTCAGTTCAAGTTTGCAAATGTCTCCCCCAAGCTTCACCACTCCTCCATAATTTGGGTCCAGAATTAAGATGAAAACATGATCTGTTTCTGCCAATGTGAACTTTTGCAGGTTCCTAGAAAGAAGTATGTGAAACGCATAAAAGAGGGCTTCGCAGATGACAGTAGCAGATAATTTCAACTCCTCACCCAACAGTATATCTGACTTATATAGGACAAACTCCATAACTTGATTCCAGCGCACTTGTGAATCATGCCCAATCTTTGAAATCAAAGCTAAACCGCACCGTTCTTCAAGCTTTCCTCTAGAAATTGCCTTTTCGACAGTGTAAAACTTAGAGCCTGGACAACGAGGACAAGACACAACAAATGGCAATGGTCCATGTTTATGCCAAAACGTATGCCACAAACCACTTACTACAGCATGCAGAAAGTCTTCCAATGCAAGATATTGATCTTCCTTGAGGTCACTGGAAGGATCATTAGGTGAGCGTGGCATCCTCCATAGCTGTTGTAGCAACACTCCCTCCAGAGCTAGGTCAAGCTTGTGCAATTCATCAATCTGAAATGGGGATGGAAAGTACTTTTCTGGATCTTCCTGCTCTGCAACTGAGTTATCTACAACCCAATCTTCCAAAATCTCTGTAAATAAGTGAACATCAACAAGTAATTTTTTATAATGCTTTAGCCCCTCTAGCAGCTTCCTGGATGAAGGGAGAGATTTACTTGAACCCGAAATACCAGGTGAGCTATGATTTGAGATACCTGCATTACATATAAAACAATGATTAAAGGTTTATGATGCAAGAAGAAGACAGTTTATCCTTAGCAAAGAAATATCACATCCTGGAAATTGATCTTTGCTAGTAAGGTAAATGAAGGTCCTAGCAAGTTATGACAAAAGGGGCAGGGAAGATAATCAAACAGACAGTAGGCCCGTTTTACTTAAACAGTGTTCACTGTCAGCTCACTTGTGTATTTATGTTCTAGTCACATAATTGCCATGGGGATACAAGTACAGTTTAAGATAAGATAGTAATTGGTCAGGCCAAAGATTCCTCCGTAGGTAAATAAGATGGCATGAAGATGACAAGCCCAGGGAAACCACTGGAAGTTGTAGGGAGAATAGAGTCAAACGTGTTGGAGTAAGTATTATTATCAAATTACTGTTCCCAACTCCAGCAAATGAAAAATATGTACAGAACAAACACCTAACTGAGACTCCTAGGTTTCTTTCAAGGTTCTTATGTCTTTCCATTTAAGAAAACTCCATAATTATAGAGCAATGGGCATTATGAACAGAACCCATCTTTCTGATTTCCAATATTGCAGTGCTCTGGAGTATCTCATTTTTGTTAAAAATTGTTCCCAAAACTAAAAGATGAACTTGAAATACATTAGTGTGTAGCAAGCCTGCCTTGACCAGAGACACACTGTACTTTGGGGAAGGGAAAGAAACTACCATCCAAAAGTTGGATAGGGCCTTACAACATTTTATCCCCAAAATAACAGTAATTAAGCCAGCAGTAACCGGTCTCCTCTTTAACCAGTTTAATGTATTAGAAAGAAAAGGGGCCCTTCTAACATCTACCATAAAAGAATGTCCATGCAGGCAGAACAAGGCACATATGACATTTTTTCTTTTCATGTGAAAAGTGATTATTGCCCTAGATTAGTCCATCATTCCCAATTCCATGATTCGACCTCGAAGAACCATGTGTACATTAATTCAAGACTGACTACATGAAATTTGAGAAATAGCCACGATTGAAATCGCCACCACATCTCATACAATTTGTCGTGTTCATGTCCAGCCTCAAATCCAACAACTTGATATTAACCATTAGTCAAGTATGCAAAGCATTTCGCTAAATTCCACAGTAGTAAACTCAAAACAAGCTCTTCCAGAACTCAAAGCTAGTAAGAAGTAAACTTGTCAAGTTCACTAAGATCACTCCTGGTAATATTGTCATCGTAATTATGACTGGTAAAGTAATACACAAATTTGACAAGTAAATATTCTCTAGAAAGCAAAATTCGTTAAAACACAATAAAACAAGTGTCTAAAGGAAGCTACCGGAGTTGGACTTTCGGAAACTTCCTTCCAAACTTCTAGCAGGAGATGTCCCCAAATGATTCTGGATGAAACCTGAAATCCCAAAAATGCCAATTTGGGTTCTTGTTAGACACCATCATGAACAATGAAGAAACAAAACAAAACATGAATTACCCACCTAATTTCATGGCTTGGTAAAACAAAGTAGTAACAATGCTGGACTAGGTATATTTGAAGATGGCATCATTTCACGACATTCTATGTTGCTGCATTGTACTGAAACAAGAAAATGTAAGTGCTAGAGTAAATGATATAACTGCAAACGCAAATTGTGGGTGTTGGGCAAGCGAAGCTGAAGAGAAACTAGAAAGAAACCCCATTTTCACTCTCTACAACAATGTCTTGTAGAAGTGGAAAAGACAATTCTTTTTTGGGAAAGAAAGCTGAAACCTAAGCCTAGAAGCTAAGAGGAAGAGAAGGTGGACATGGAACAAAACGTAATAAAGCTGGAGAATAGAAGAGTGCAAAAGAAGAAAAGCAAACCCACAACACAAACAAAAGGCAACAACATGATACAACACAACACAGCACAAGACACTACCACTATGCTCATGGTCTCTGTCCAAAGATAAATTATTAATAAAAAAAAAAAGAGCTGGAAGGAAAGGAACCCCACAAACCCACGCCAACATACACACCATCTTCTCAGTGACAATTTTACTGTCGGCGTCAGAACGCAGGATTGGTCCCATTTGACCATAAATATTGAATAATACGTGTTTAAGTATCATGTATTCTTACTTGGCAAATCGTAGAGCAGTTTGTGTTCGTATCTCGATTGTTATCTAATTACTATTAAAACTATATGAAATTAAGACTTCAAATAAAAAAATTACAATACAATGGTGCTTCTCAATTTTTTTTTGGGTAAATAAAAATGTCACCAATACCAACGTGTTGATTTGTACTACAACTATATTTTCATATCATCTTTCTTTAATATATTTTTTTGTTATTTAATCATCACATATATATTATCGTGTCGTGTAAATAATTAACAACTCTAAACAACATGATTTAAACACCATTATAAGAACAATATGAAATTGATCCCATAGATGAGATAACAAATAGAATTATAATAAAATAAACATGATTATAATATAACTAAATTATTTATAGAGCTTATTCAATTTTTTATATATACAAATTCAATGCAAATATATTATATTGATGCCATAGAGTATTAAGATTTTATATCATAATATGTTTAAGCGTTACCGTTTCCCTTTGTGCTTCTCCACTGTAACACTTTGTTGTTACAAGAAAAGAAATTGAAAGAGGAAAGAATGTAGAGGGAACCAATTATGGGGATATTTTGTTTCTTTGAATGTGTTTGAATTATGAAAGAAAAGGAAAATAGAAAGAATTTTAATTATTATTAAAGACAAAATAGGATATAACCTAAAATTATCAATATACCAATTCCTCGCCCCACCACACAACTCTGTAGGAAAAATAAACAATAAAATTGCATTTCATTTTCCCTATTTTTCTTCCCTTCTCTTTTCCCCAATCCGAAACGAAGTGTAAGCCTTCGGTCTGATTTTGCATTGAACCGGCGGATAACGAAGTGTAATCCGCTTGGATGACTTTTTTAATACCAAATCATATGTTAAGATAACGAAGCTATCATTATCAAATATAATTAAAAAAAGGACAAAATTTAACTTTTCCATGACGTGAACGTTTTTTCTGAAACCATTTCTCTTAAAAAAAAAAAAAAAAGAAATGTATACTTTCTAAATATTCTGCTTCCCGATCACCATCACTAATATCACTTTAAATATTTTCATAACATTTAATTTAATTAATATGAGATACAAGATGATGTAAAATTATACCATCATTCAATTTATAAAAAAGAAAAAAAGAAAAAAGGAAGCTCTGAATTGTAGGTTCGTTTTTTTTTATTTTTAAGCATAAATTTAGTTATAGATCTCAGGAACGTAAAGCTTAGCTATAGATTAATGGAGTAAAAAGCTTCTTCATTCCCGTCAGGTAAAAACATAACATGCAATGTGGGGCCAATTTGCTTCATTGCACAAATATAAGCATTAGATCTAGAAACTATAATTTTGTGAAACCCTTCTTATTGCAAGTATGGACTGATTTTTCAAGGGAAAAGGATAAATTATAAATACATATTTTGTATTAAATACATTTAATTGTTGTAATCTAATAATATAAATATTAGTTTTTCAATGGAATGTACTATATTCAATTGTCGTACTCTCCAACTTATAATATATAATAAAGTTGGAAAGAAAAAAGAAAAGAAAAGAAAAGGAAAGAAAAAACCTAATGGCCATCTCTTTCTAAAATAAAATAGATAGGAAAATATAAAAATCATATCTAAAAAGTAACTATTTCTAGGAATCAGATAAAAATTTTTATTTTTATTTTTTGGATAATACAACTTGTATTAGAAAATTGAAACGAACAATTAAAAAAAAATTGATAGCATTACTCTGGTCCAATAGTTTTTAGAAACTAAAGGCGAACAAAAAAACTTTGACCCAAACTCGTTTTAAAAGCGAGTTAAACAAATCAGCCAATGAGCTAAAGCCCATTTACACACTTTTAATACACTTGTCCAAGCTTGCTTTTAGAAACAAGTGTTTATTCATCCCATTAATCGCAATATTAAAATTGGGATTATAGCTAAAAATATTAATATATCTCTATTTTATTTTTTATAAAATAACCAAAAATTATTTATTTTTTCTTATTATTTAAGCCATGATCATCCAATTATTTAACCTAAAAGAAAAAACATTTTGTTTCCTGTAAAGAGAAAATAAAAAGTTCCATCTTACAAAAACTAACTATTATTCCTTATAAAGGGAATAGAAAAGTCACCAAAAGTAGAAATTTTAAAACCAACTCCCAAGTAAAGAAGATACTAGAAAGCATTTCAAGAATAGTTCTTCCATTCACTCTTTGTTAGATCCAAATAAACAAACCAAAATTTTTTAAAGATGTGCTTTGAAGCTAGTCTTTTAATATTTTGCTTTTTTGATGATGATGATAATAATAATAATAATAATTCTATTCACTCTCTATTAGCTCTAAATAGATAGACCAAAATTTTTTAAAGATGTGCTTTTAGGCTAGTCTTTTAATACTTTGCCTTTTTTATGTAGATGATGATAATGAGTACTAAAATGAGAAAAAATGCATAAAATTAAGAACAAAATAGGCATATAGAAGTTTAAATACATTTTTCTTTAAAGATTTAAAGTTTAAATACTCAATTTCAAAAATAAAGGATTAAAGATATGTGAAACACATAAATGGGTGTATTTGCAATTTACCCTTCAACTATTCATCCATTAAATAAATTATGCTTAAATGGTGGGCCATCTATAATTCCATCAATTGCATATTATTAGCAATAGACATCATGCTTGTATTGACCCTAAAAATTTGCTAGACCCAAGATGTAGCGGTAGCAATCTATGTCAACATGTCCTGTTCACATATTATTTTATGTTCAATTTGTGATAATGCCAAAGTATATGAAACTATATAGAAATTAAAAATAATGAGTTTAACAATTATACTCATTTATATCATAATTATGTTTTTTTTTAATTCAATGTTGTGTTTTACTTTCATATTTTCTCCAATTTTCAAAACTTTCTCTCATTAGACAAGGTATGGGTTGGTTGTCTCCGTATTATAGGCAATTTTAGTACATGAGTCCTAATAAATATTCAATAAAAGTTTCTAAGAGATATATATCTAATTAGCTAGATACAATTACCTAATTTAAAGAGATTTAATTTCATATAAACTAGAGATACATTTTCCAAAAGTATCTTGGCCTTATTCCTAAGAAATAGGATATGATGCCCCAAAAGGGTACTCTTTTCTCTCTTTTTTCCCTTCTCACTAAAACTTTTCATTTTATACTATATTAAGTATCGGAGTGACTGTACCAAAACTTCCTCCAGTTGCTCCACTAATCGTATTTTGTTTTGTAAGATATTGCACAACGGAGCAAAAACACGATCAATAAAATTTCAATCCCTATTACCTTAAGAACAATCTCCATACCCTGTGCACTTGTATTAGTTTTAGAATACCTTATACCTATTTTATAAAAATTATAAATTAATAATAATGAATGTAAAATAATATTATATTCTACCTTAAATACTTTAAGTTTTGAAATGAAAAGTAAAAAATAAACATACAAACTATAGTCCAAAATCATCACCATAAGAAACCCTAAACTAAAAGCATTCATTTTCTACCTCTCTCTTGTCTCAATTATATATTTCTATTATATACCTCTATTGTCCCTTTTTTTTTTTTTTTCAATTTTGCTAACCTTATATTTAATGTTATTTTCTACCTCTCTTTCACATTTTTTCCCATTACTAACTTTTTTATCACTACAAAAAAGGTATGTCTACTAACTTCTAATAAATATCCTTTGTATTTCAATTCACTTCTTGTACAGGTAGAAGCTTAAAACTTCATATACATGTTTCTAGCGTAGTTTTCTTTCTTTTCTTTTCTTTTTTCTTTTCTATTTTGCAAGTTCCTTAAGATAACCAGTTTTATTGGATACATGCTCTAGGATAGTTGTAATGAGTTACATGATAGGTTTCCATTTCAAAATTCAACAATCTATACCCATAAAGTAAGGTATAGGTAGTGTATTATCACTTATCTACCCCACCCTAGAACCGCTCACTCCTATTAGTCCAAACAAAGTGGTTCCAATTTCAAATACTTTTAACTTATTATTACAGTCCTCTCAATTTTTCTTAATTTATAAATTAATGGTTAAGATTATTTATAAAATTTAAATAACCTTATAAAGTAAATGCAACATCATCTACTTGCTTATAACTAGCCTCAACCATCAATTATATATGATAATATCTTTATATTAAGAGAAATAGAGTGAATACAAATAGTGAGGACTTAAATCTATTGTCATAAGGCGGGAAAAGGGATACCACCTCTTACCACTTTGGAAACCTACTTGAAAATATGTCCACTTAGTATTATAGATTCCAAATTCTAGGATATATCATAATCTTAAAATATATGCCAAGTACCATGAATATAAAATGTACAATATATCTAATACATATAACTTAATTTGATATATGTAATAGAAATTCAAAAAATGTTATCTTAGCTTATAACCCATTATGTAAGGCCAATATCCAGTTAAATAGTCAAATCTATCTCGATTTTTAACATATGATGGTTTATGCTATTTTATTTTTTTATTATTCTATGTTTTAATTGAAATTCATCATATCGATATATGTTTATAATTTACCAAAACTTATACTAACTTCCAATTTAGATATCATGATTCAAAACATCAATGAGTAGTAACATTTAAAATTTAGTAAAGCTAAAAAAGAAAGGAAAAAAAAAAAAAACTTCACAAGTTTCACATTGTATTCTAAAACTCAGATTTTATAATGTATATATTCAAATGGTCACATACAAGGTTTTGGTTTAAAATTTGTAAAACCGATGAAGTAAGGTACATAATAGAGATGCCTACCCTATGATATCCACGCACCCCAATTATTATCGTTCTTTAAAAAGTACATGGAGGCAATGTATGTATATACATACATATATATACTATAGCAAATAATGTACTCATTTTGTGGTGTAAAATTAATTTAATATAAGAATGTAAGGATGATAAATCCGACAAAAGAATTCCAATTCATCCATGCAAACATTTTAGATAGAAGAGATCATGCAAGACTATTTTTGTCTGAGAATATGATTGATGATCCATATAAATTGCTACTTCGCTATCTATCAATGGTTTTCTATTATTTGAAACGTGAAGCTATTTCAGAGGAAAAAAAAAAAGAAAAAAGAAAAAGCCGAGAGTATGGGCCAAAATGCAGTATCCAAAGAGAAAATACGATCATAGAAAAAAAATATGAGAAATCATAATTGTTTGAATGTAAATGCATCTTTAGAGTACATGAAACTGAATGTTCGCCTTTTGTTGAGGAAAACCGTCAAGTTACTTGAAAGAAATGGTTAATGGTTAAAATGTAAATGAGATTGAAAATTTGACTACAATTTTCTATTTGATAAAAATAATATTTTAAGTAGGTATGGGGTAAGACTCCAAGTAAATGGTAGTACTTAAATAATATATATATATATATTATTAAAGCATTTAAAACTTTAAGTAACCGTTAAAACAACATTTTGATTATTTTTACTTATTTAAATTTTTAAATAAAATTTTGATTATTGATAAATAATTTTTTTAATATATTTAATTATAGATATAAGACAATTTAGAAATTTACATAACCCTTTTATATCTCTCTCTCCCTTCTCCAATATTTCTATTGCTTCCTCTCTCTCTCTCTCTCTCTCTCCTCTAACATTCCCACTATTCCTTATTCCTCTCCCTACAACCCACATCTCTCTCTTTTCCTCATTTATTATTATCTTTAATCAATAGTATAATATATTCAATTATATTACATAATTTTATTTATTTTATGCACACACAACATTGGTGCATCATTTGCTAGTATATTATTAAAGCACTTAAAGGCTTAAGTAATAGTCAAAATAAGATCTTAGTTATTTATACTTATTTAACCTTTTAAATAAAATTTTGATTATTGATAAATGATTTTTTTAATATATTTGATTATAAGTATAGGGCAATTTTAAAATTTTAAGAAAACATAACCCTTATCTTTCTCTCTCTTCCTCCCTTTTCAAATATTCCCACTATCCCCTATTCCTTTCGCCAGAACCCCTATCTCTCTCACTTCCTCATTTGTTAATATCTTCTATTAATTTTATAATATATTTTATTATACTGCATAGTTTTATTCATTTTGTACATACATAACACAAGTGCATCAACCGCTGATATAACATTTATATTATTAAAACTCTTTGAGGCTTAAGTAATCGTCATCTTTAAAATTATATATTTACTTTCTATTTAATAATATTTAACAAAAGAACTAACATTAAAATTATAAATAATGGTTAAATATACCTTTTTTTTTTTCCTTTCATCTCAATCTTCCTTTCTCTCTCCCCTAATAGTCTCTCCCACTCCTAAGATTATGCTTGGTGTGCTATCCCCGACTTCTACTTTCTTCTCCCCCTCCTTCTCTCTCTCTCTCCCTCTCCATACTCTTCAATAGCATTATAACTCTAATTTTTCAACTTTACTATCCCACAAACTGTAAATAATTTTACACGTATCAACGTCTTCATACTTCTTTTTATTTGATCTAAATTTTACATATTATTGAAATCTTAGTATCAATTTTCATAAAAGATATATAGAAGTTTTTTAATGTATTTTTTCAAATAATTAACCTTTAGTTTTATAATTGTTTTATATTTTTTACAAACATATATTACAAGTATAATATATTTTAATTATTTTTTATTAATGATTTCAAATATAATTATTGATATACCTGTAATGCGGGTGCATAATTTGCTAGTATATATATATATATATATATACATATACATATACATATTCACATAAGGTGAAAAATCTTCCTAATATAAAGTGCAATTATTTTTGGTTGGTTGTTGGGGATAAAATAAATTATTCCTTGCTATTATAGAAAAACATTCACGGATGCCACGCATGCTTCAACAACAAGAGCACTTTTTAAACCGTTTCCCCATAAAGTTGAAATTTGTTCATAGTTTTAACCCCACTTTACCAATAAAATAGCTTTTTACCATCACTATTCCCAATCATTCAACTGCTGCTAGATGTTACACTTCTCGACCCTTTCACGTGGAAAGCAATATCCGAACAAGTAATCAAAACTATATTCACATCTCCAACCACTCTTTACGATTTTCTTTATTTTGATGAAGTAGCTGTAGGATAACGAACATGGAGCACCGCCACGCCGTCAACAATGTGCCACCAGGATGAATTATTACGTATATTATTATTGTCCTATAAATGGAGTTTGATGTATGGGTTCAAAGATCTTTGTCAAATAACGGACGCATCTGGACAGATTGGAACGTATAACTAGCCTTGTTAAATATGAAAATTTCCTTTTAAATTTGTCAATTAGTGTCTAAAGGTACTTAATGAACGAACACTCGTATTATTCAAGCTAGAAATTTGCAACGTTGTCTCGATCCGCTATGTATGATTCTGATTATTAATATATCAAATGATTGTTTTCCTACATTTGCTAATAATATAATACACTAGAACGGGAGAAGCCTCTTAACGTAACCAAAAAATTTATAGACATGACAAACTTTTATCTTATACTAAGGCATTTCATGCACCTAACCGCTTCTGCATGGGACAAAGTGGAATAGGATTATTATGATATTCGATAATATCAGGTCCAATAATTATAAAAGGAAGTAGATAGCAGACCTTCCACCGCTATTCTCTGATGTCAAGATGATCTTTGTCTACCTGCTTGACCCTTTTCTTATATCATGAGAGCTATCAAGCAAAACTGCTGACATGTGCCTGTCGAACAACGCTTATATGGGAAAATTTTTAATAATATTAACATATTATGTGAATTTATTAATGATATAAAAAGCTAAAGTAATTGTAATTTAATGGTATTGATATTGATCTTCCATTAGGATAAATTAGGATTCAAATCCATCTTCTCTTATTTATAGACAATAAAAAAAAAAAAAGTTATAGAAGTACCGGTGAAATTTCAATACATAAAAATATAAATAGTAGCTTTCTAAAAACTATATATTATTATTGGTATTTACATACTATTCATTGAGACACATGATGTTTTAGTAAAATTAAATCTTTTTATTTGTATGAATATAGAGTGCCAACAGTTAAAGGAAAAACATTAAATACTTATTGCACGCCATATATATATATATATACACGTTGTATATGTGCAAGTACTAAAGAAATTTTTATATGTATGGTAAAGGGATGACAATTTTTAAAATAGTTGCAAATAGTTACACCTAAATTTTCCAAGTATTACATATCTTAAAATTTTATTACTATTTACACATCACGTGTATATAACACATGTTGACAATTTACATATCACAACTTTTATGCCCCCATTCACTTGGAGGAATTGAAATTTCATTCCCTTTTATTTTTTATTATAGTGTGTACTTTATTTTTTGTCTCCAAATCGTAATTCTAATAAATCCTTATTACTTTATTTCAAGTAATAAAAATTCCTTAATTAAATTAAAGAGTCACAATTCCATGTAAAATTTCACATTTTTCTAAAAAATGATCCTATCCCAATTTAACAACCACCACCACAGCTGCCGTTAACATTGACCACCAATGTTGTTGTCACTACCACTACCATGGCTGTTGCTACCACTTACCATTGGCATTGCTGCTACTGCCACCACTATTATTGCTGTCGCCACCAATAACTGCTATCGCTAACTCCTTCAACCATTGGCACCATCACTACCACTTAATACTTTACTTTATAGTTGGTGAAGAAAAAAAATGAACTAAAGATAATTTAATCATTACAGTTCTATTATGTGTCTATTATTAAGTTACTTATAAATCTAGCTAAATAAAATAATAGATGTTCCACCCTTATTATATTCATTAGGGATTTCGATTCCATTCCTCCATCATTTCATTTAGTGAAGAGAATGGGTCACTAGTGATTTCTCTCTCTATGTGCAAAAAGTTTCATCGATTTCATATTCAAATGTTTCAAGCACTTGTACCATAAAGTCCTTTTGACAAAGTATAGAACAGATGGATAAGAAAGTCCTAAAAATTTAAGGTAGTCTATAATGAAGGCTTTAAACTTCTAAGTTTAATAATCAAAAGTATTGAATAAACCAAACCAATAAATACAATTGAGTTTATTAACCACTTAGCCAAAAAGTTATACTCTAATGTTTGTAAAATATTCACCGCCATAACCTTATAAACTAATATCTACAACCTCTCACAATTTATACGGAATACTTAACCATAGAGTATCATAATCTCTCCCCTTTAGGTTATCTTGGAAGCATGCCAAAAGTCATACTCTAGTGACACTTTCCACCTTCTTCGCTAAATTAAAGCCAGAATGAATCATCCACCTATGGTAGTGAGTTGACTCTAATACGACCCTAGGTCACAAGTAGTAAATAAATCAAGCCAACAAATACAACTAAGTCCGTTAACCACTTAACCTAAAAGTTAAAACCTTATATTGATAAGAAATTTATCATCATAACTTTATAAAACAGTACTATAATCTTCTACAGTTCATATGAGATACTTAATTGTGCGGCACTTAACCATGAGATATCATATAAGTAATTTCAAAACAAACTTGCTACATCCTATCTTACTTGAAAATGTTTATTACTTTTGTAGCAATTTCCTCATTTCTCAAATATTATGCAATTTTTTCTCCCTTTTCTTTTCTTCATAAATTTTCCTAATTTTATCTCATTTAGCTCATATTGGACCAGCCTTAGAGGATGTCTAAGCCTTGAAAAAATTTTGATTATTAAAATTTATTAAGAAACCAAAGTATAAGTTGTATGTATATTTTAAAGAGTTAAACTTTAAAATGTTGTTAGATATAGTGAAGTAATTTGATGCATGGCCTTATAAGTTATAAGTATAAGGTCTTAGGTTCAATTCCCTATTAAAATCATTTTACTTTTTCAAATAGTATTTATTTTTATATTGTTTAAATGTCACACACATTCTCTCTCTCTCTCTCACACACACACACAATATTATGAAAACGAGTAAATGGGGAAAACCTAGTAACTTATATTGAAAATGATACTTTTTTCCAACATTGCTATTATAATAACCTCTTAAAATCATCCTAAAAGGAAATTGTAGAATGCTTATATCCGTCCTATGTTGCTTCTTCCCGTTTGCTTATAATTTCCCTTATAAACATATGTTGAGAACTATTATTGTTGATAACAAATGTTACACAAATTCTATTCATTTTATTTTTCTTTAAAAAATTAATAATTAAATTTTAATTAATATATATGTCACAATAAAAAGGTATAATTTTTTATTCTTTTGGACTCACACAAAATCATTTTTAAGAAAAAATTTAAAATCGCTTTCTTATTGAGTATTAAGAAGTGCTATAAGTTCACTTGTTAAAAAAAAATCATTTATATATATATATATATATATATAATGCATTGTAATTGCAATAACAAGCATATACATCCAAGTTTATTACTAAGCTCATATATCCAAATGGAGCTCATGTGCATTTCTTTTGTAGGAAAACAATTATTTTACTAATTTCACTATAACTAATTAATTCCATCTATATATGTATATATATATATATGTATGTGTGTGTGTATGTGTGTAATAACAAGCATATATATCTAAGTTTGTTACTAGGCTCATATATCCGAATGGAGCTCATATGCATTTCTTTTGGAGGAAAACAAATATTTTACCAATTTCATTATAACGAGAGATGAGCATGGTTTGGTTCGATACAATTCACGCCCCTTTACCGAACCAACGAAACGAACCGAACCTAATATAACGGTTCGATTATTTTTTTAAATCGAACCTAACCATATAGTTTGGTTCATAAATTTTTTGAAGTTAATTAAAATTGTTTTAGTTGAATTCGATCCACGGTTCAAATCGTTTATATTAAATTTTTACTAAACATTTTTATCTTCAATAAATATGAAATTTCAAATAGAATTTACTCAACTTAATTTCAATAATTGATCCACAATTATGATAAAAAAATAATCAAATATGAAAAAATTGATAAAATTTATGAAGATTAATGGAAAAAAATATAAAAAAGTACAAAATAATTGAATAATTTTTTTTATTTAACTAAAAGATTCGATTTGGTTCAAAACGATTCAGTTTGATTCGATTCGATTCGGTTTGCTTCTTCAAATCAAACTAAATCGAACCATAAACTGTTTATACATACCCGAACCAAACTGTAAAACAAACGGTTCATAAAAAAACCAATTTTTCGGTTCAGTTCAATCCACAGTTGGCGATTTTTTTATCCAGCCCTAATTGTAACTAAGTAATTCCATATATATATATAATGCATTGTAATTGTAATAACAAGCATATACATCTAAGTTTGTTACTAAGCTCATATATCCGAATGGAGCTCGTATGCATTTCTTTTACAAGAAAACAAATATCTTACCAATTTCATTATGACTAAATAATTCCATATATATATATATATATATACATATATACACCTTATAAGACAGTAAAGGTTTTCAAATTTTAAAAGCAAAATCTACACTATAACATGCAAGAACCATCCTATAGCCTAGTACCTTATAAAACCTATAAGGCATTGCATATCTTATGGAACCCATAAATTTTTATTGTATCTTTATAGTGCAAAATTTTTCAAGTAAGTTATACAACAACCCGTCAATTTTTCACACATTTTCAAAAGTAATCTTCAACATTTTACATCACATGTTTTTCAATCACACATTTCTTATAATGGCATACATCATAAACTTAATAATATTACTTTAATAATTTATGCAAAACTCCATCACAAAATCATAGTCCATTATAGGATTTAGATGCACATTTTAAAACAAATAAAAGATCCAATTTGTTTTTCACCAACTATATTACAACTTAGAGAAAGGGGGATTCGTACTTTATCCATCTTGTTTGAAGATAAGTATAGACACCTAATTTTTGCCCTTCCATAGTCTTAATTTTTATTTTTACAAAAAGGGTCCTAATTCAAAAAATAAATAAAAAAAATTAATAAATATAATAAAAATTAACAAATAATGAAAATACAAAAAAAAAAAGAAAAGGAAAAATTATAAAAATTTCATAGATTTTTAGGAAGTAATTTATGTTAGGAATAATTAGTTTTAGTTTAATTAAAAAAATTTAGTTTAGAAAATTGAATAGTTTAAATATAATTTAATTATAATGAATGTCAAGGTATAGGCCAACAGCCTGACAAATAAGTATCAGAATATTTGGGTTGGATTTAATTTGAGAACATGGGATCGAGTCTCAGTAGGCACCTATGTCTTTATTTTTTTATTTTGCAAAAGCGAGATGAAAACAAGGATGTATATCTAAGATCATTTGAATCTAGTTAATTTTATTAAATAAGATTTGAATTAAATTTGGATCTAGTTTAATAAATTAATTAGATATGAAAGATATGATTTGCAAATGATATGAGTTGGACTCTATATAAACACACACATGCTGCACCACTGGGGAACATTTTTTTTTAAAAAAAAAAAACATTCCCTTTAAACACAAATTATCCATGCAATCCAAACGTAATTAATAGTAATAGATCGAAGTCCCCTTCACCAAATTCCAAGCCTTACAATTCCCTAACACATCCCTGCATCAATTTACCGAAAACCTTCACATTATAAATCCGAAGTCAATTCACAAATCGAGGTCAATTTTCACGTCAAAATCCAAGCAACCAAAGTTTTCACACCTGACGACAATCTATCCAAACTTCAACACATCCCCTTCACCAGATTCCAAATTAGCCGCAAGTCAACCAACCAACAACTTCACGCTAGACAGCAGCTAGCACCGAACACCTCACGTAATCCAAGCGACATTCCATACTCTCAATCCAAGCCATGTCTCATACCAAAGCCCCGACGACACGATGCACCACATTGATCGCCTAGAACGTTGAATTGAAGAGACATCTTGATTCCATCCACCGAATCCAACGAAGCTAGATTAAATCCAACGAACATCCAAAGGCCTGATGCCATCCCACTTCAATCCAAATCCGATACTCAATTCACAATCTAAAGCCCTGATGCCATTCCACTTTAATTCAAATTTGATCCTCAATTCACAATCTAAATCCAACTTTCCGCAATCCAAATTTCCACAAGCCCAAGTCAAACAAAATCCAACATCTAAATTTCCGAAGCCAAAGTCCACGTCCACTGACGATTAGCTGCACACTCCTTCTCCCCGACGAACTCAATCCACTGCCGCATCCCAATAGACTTAACCGTGCACGAGTACTCCCATCGTCGCTTTACAAACGTGCGTGATCAGGTGAGTTCCGTCGATGGTTAGTTATTGGTTCGTTAACAGTAAATATATTTTGTATATATGAATACCTTGGTTTAGGAAACTCTAGTATTAGTTTTTATATCAAGTTTATTGCCTGATGTTGTTAATAGCAAGGATATGAGGTTGTTAAGATCAGTTTTATTAGTTCATGTAATATATAATATGTATATATGTATATATATGACTTTAGGAGTTTTATTATTAGTTCTTATATAAAGTGTATTATATGAAATTATTTTATTTTGGTAGATAGTTATATATATTAGTTTAGTGGTTGATAAAATTAGTTATATTTTTAGATTTGGCTTTACTTAAGGATTTATCACGTAGAAAATTGTTTTTCTTTAAATAAAAATTAATAAAATGCCCTTTTAAAAAATACGATGGTTAGAACATTTTTTTTTTATAAAATAACAGAACTCAAGTGTTAAGACCCCTTAGTTTTTTTTTTAATAAATCGAATAAATTAAAACGTAAACTTGGACTGTTTTTAAAAATAAAAAGAATACGTAGGCACCTTCGGGGTGACGATAAAATATGTAAAAACTTAGGTTTTTTTTTTCTTTTGATTTTATTTATTTATTTTTTAAATATTATAATTAGAAAAATAATCCTAATTTCGGTAAATAAATAGTGGTATCCGTTAAGGGTTTAATAGGTTAGCCCCTGAACTTGAAACCCTCTAGTTCTTCATTTAAAATTAAAATCAAAGATCAATAGCCAAATCGTAATCAATCCACCCAATTGATTACGGTTTCTTTTTCTTTTCCCGACTTCAGTCGGGTGGTGACTCCAAAAAATTTATTTTTAATAAAAAGCCGGAATTTCTCAATTTCTTTAGTCGATGATTAATATTAAATGGGTTAGGGTTTAGTATTAATCAAGAAATAAGAAATTAATTTTAAATAATTAGAAAACCAGAAAATTAGATTCGACAATAAGTATTTATACCACTTGATTACAATGGTCTTAATAGAGATTCAAATTTATTGTGATATTTTTAGTAATACAACATCTTATCAGAAAAAAATATAAAACGATTAAAAAAGCCTAAACTTTAAACAGTTTTCGGTGTTTATCAAATTAAAAATATTACATTTTGTTATATTTAGTATTATTAGTTAAGAAATTTTATAGGATGAGAATATGGTATCATAGAACTTGTATCACATATGGGAAAATTATACTTTATACTCCCTTGCTTATAAGCAAATTACAGAAAATTGAAAGTAAAACTTCCTTTATAACTTTCAATGCTCACCCATAGCTTATCTAATTACACAAAATAAAGTAAATTCCGACATTTGATGGGACTACTGACTCATTCTTAGTATCGAGAGAGAGCTTTTCGAACGAAGAACCATAAAAAGTCAAGTTTACCAAGTAGCTATCAGTGTTTTAGCTTGCATAGAAAAGATACTAAAAAAATGAATAATATCATATCTAATTTTGAAAGGTTAAAAGCCTTTTCTTCCTCTTAATAAACTTTTTTGGTAGCAAAATAATGGCTATCGATTACGTTACTATAGTTTAACTCTACCGGAGATTGCTACCAAAGCCAACAAGTAATAGATTAACTTCCATGAAAGCTCTACACAATGGTAAACAAAACGGATTACAAGTATACACGGAAGAAGTTAGTTTATTCAATATGGATGTGTAGTATTTATATACAAGCCCTATGTAGTAACTAACTTAACCGTTAGTCGAACTCAGCAAACTAATCGAACTAAGTCTACTAAGCCAATATCAAGAAGTAATATGTAGAGAATATTATGTACAAATATAAATATTAACACCTTCACTCCGTAACCCTCCCTCCCCCTTAAATTGGATCTTCTTGAAGACCTAACTTAGCTAAAATGAATTGTAAAGTGTGCTAAGAAATAGGTTTGTAAGAAAATCTGCGAGTTGCAATCTAGAAGGAACATGGAGAATCCGAAGAAAACCAGCTACCACCTGCTCTATAGTGAAGTAAACATCAATATTGATATGTTTAGTTTTGCCATGGAGACATGGATTAGAGGTAATAAGTTGGGTAACGTAGTTATCACAACACATAGTAATTGGTAAAGAAACATCAACACCCAAATCTTTAAGGATCTAAGATACCCAAAGCAATTCTTTAATAGAAGAGACCATACATTTATACTCAACTTCAGCACTAGAGGTGGAAACCGTTCTTTGTTTCTTAGTTTTCTAAGAAATCAAGGCTTTACCAAGCAATACATAGTATCCACTAACGGAATGTTTATCTATTGGGCAAAAACCCCAATCGAAATTAGAATAACCTGGCAAAGTAAGTGAATTATCAATAGGATAAAAGAGACCTAAGGAGATGGAGCCTTTCAAATAGTGCAACAAATGCAAAACAACATGAAGATGAGGCATACAAGGAGAAGACATAAACTAACTAAGACGATGGATGCCAAAAGAAATATCAAGTCTTGTCAAAGTGAAATAGAGAAGCCGTCCAATCAATCATCAGTAAACACTAGCATCAGCCAATAAATCACTTGTATTATGATCAAGTTTGGTACCTAAGGGAAGAAGAGTAATAGCAGGTTTAGAAACAGTTAAACCAACAACCATCAAAAGATTTGATGCGTCTCTAAAGTCATACACACGAAGAAGCATCACACCAAACAAACCAAAAAGGAAACAAAAAAGAAACTAGTAAAGCCCGAGTAGCTACCGAATGGATATAACTCACCACTCGATCCTACTTAGCCTACAATTTGCTGGATATTATATATCGGTTCAAACTGAAGGGTCACTCATTACCATTCCTTGCCAAAGAAAATAGATAAGAGTTAAGAGATAATGAGAACACTAAGGTTACTCAAAATGAATAACTCTATATTAGAAGATGAATCCATGCTACAAAGAAAGTGAGGGTTTATATACTCATTCATTAGGGTTGCTTTACATGTACGAAAAGACAAAAAGATATTCTACACTAAGTTACATAAGATATACTAAAAAGGATAAAAGAGATAGAGAATATTTGGTACGGAAAAAAAAAAGAATCATTATAGAACATTATGTCAGAAGACACATGTCGCTTGGTGGTTGGACATCAGGGATATGAGACAACATAGGCGAAAATAGGAATGCGTTACAGTCAAGGCCGACCTGATCTGGATCAGGTTGGGAGTTAATCATCCTAGCAAAAAGGTCAGCTGTCTTGAAGTCAAACGCTAGTAGGTCAGGTCGATAGCTCGACTCGACTAGTTCTGGGTTGTCTTCTAGGTTAGGACTTTGCTGTTAGGTAAGAACATGTTGGATACACGTGAGGATCTGCGAGACAAGTCAGCAGGAGGTTAAATCGGGATAAGAGTCCCCGTTTCGGCTATAGCTTAGAGCTAATATTTTCCGTATGAGCCCTTGAAGTCCTCTAGCTCAACTTTTTGTGATTGGTCCAGGGGTTTGATTCCTATCAAGATTGAGCACAAACTTTTGTTGATGTATAAGGAGACCAATATGTCCAACAAAGTTCAAGCTCTAAGAAAAGACAAGCATGGCCTATGTCTTTGATGGTGAATTTAGAATGTAAAGTAGCCTTTAAAATGAAAATAAAAGCATCGCGAGTTCCTATCAACAACATATCATCAACATACAACAAAACCATAAGAAAAGAAGTCCCATTACCCTTGGTAAAAAATGAATAAATAGTTTTAGATGGCACAAAACCTTAATCAAGAAGAAAATTTGAGATTTCAATGTTCCATTCATGAGAAGCTTGCTTCAAGCCATATGAAGACTTATTGAGACAACAAACTTCATTAGGTCTTGCTTTAGTATAACCTAAAGGAAGTTGCATGTAGATTTCTTCATTAATATGCCCATGAAGAAAGGCATTATTAATGTCTATTTGATGAATGGGCCGACACTTAGCAATTGCAACGACTAGTAAATATGAATAGTACCAAGCTTGGTTACTAGGGAGAATGTATCCATATAATCTTCCCCTTCCACTTGAGTACACCCTTTAGTTACTAACCTAGCTTTATAGTGATCAACCGTACCATCTAGTTTATATTTTACTTTATACACCTATTTAGATCCGACAACTTTCTTTCCCATAGAAAAAACAGTAAGGTCTTAAGTATTGTTTCTCTCTAGAGCATCTAATTCAGCATTCATATCATCAATCCACTCTTTATGTTTAATTGCTTATGAATAGCACAATGGTTCAGGAATAAGCAAAGACATTTGCAGGGAAGCAACATAATTAGAGGGTAGATTATGAAAATCATTTAGCGGAAAAAAGTAGGTATAAAGTTGAGTTAGATGAATTAACATTAGATGAATAGAAGGTTTGTGCATGAAGAACATAATCATTTAGCTACTTTGGAACATGTTGTGCTCTAATAGAATGCCTTATAGCCAATCAATGAGAATCATAAACATTAGGAGGAAAAGTATCAGACTCAACTATAGAAGAAGAATGCAGGGTAGAAATTGAATCAACAATATAAGCCCCACAATCAGCTACTCGGGGTTCAATTCGTAGAATTTGAGACGATCGAGCAAATTGTCTGATCTAGCCCAAACTTTATAATGAAGTTGAGATTATTAGTGAAAGTAATCCTGTAAGTTTGAATTTATGAAAATAAATAATAAAATGATTAATTAATATAATATTGAATTTTATGAAAATTGTCAGTTACTTATCAGAAACGTTTAGAACAAATTCTGATAACTAACGAATCGATAGAAATAAATTATATATATACTAAAAATCATAAAATAAATTAAATAATATTTAAAAGTATTTATTTATACCTTATATGTATTTACATGTAGGTAGAAATACATGAAATTACTTAAAATACGCAAAATATGCTAAAATAATGTTTATTAATTTAAGAAAATACAAGAATAATTAAAGAAAAGTCAAGAAAAATATGGAATTCCAAAATTGAGGCATGACAGCTTATAATTGAATAAATAAAAGCAACCAATTAAATTGAGACAAACAAAAAGTTAATTTAGAAGAGATAAAGCCCTTGTCAAGTCAAAATTAATATACCAAAATTTCTCAAGACCAATATAAATAGCTAAAATTTTTTAAAAGCTCCTTTGGACGGTTAGAAGAGTAGAAAAAATAGAGAGAGTCAAAATAAGAGAGTTAGGGTTTAGTTTTCAAAAATTACAAAAAATTTGTATAGTAGAGACAATTGGACCAAACCCATGAACTACCATCAACTAGAACTAAACCACCGCCGCCACCACGCCTCACACCTACCGCCTAGCCCGAACCCACGAACCACCACCAACTAGTCCTAAATTTGAACAGTTAGAAGAGTAGAAAAAATAGAGAGGGTCGAAATAAGAGAGTTAGGGTTTAGTTTTCAAAAATTACAAAAAATCTATATAGTAAAGAAAATTGGACCGAACCCACGAACCATCACCAACTAGAATCAAACCGCCGCCACCACCACCACCACACCCCACACCCACCACATGGACCCTAGACCGCTACTGGTTGCCAGAAGTCCAAAAGTCCAACGAGTCCTAAATTTAGCCAGATTTTGGGTAACTTATTAAAATTATTAATTTTATCTAGAAAATTATGAATTTTATTAATTTGATGTTTTATTATATTTAGATTTAGAGAAAAATATTGATTGGGTTTAATTACAACTGGAAATATAGGTTGCTTAAGAAATCATTCAAAACCAAACATGTTTCACATTAAAAATAACTAACCTTAGGAGTATAATTTTAGACTCAAAATTTTTGTATAGACTAGTTAAGGGTTAGAGAGCAGTGTTATAAAGCCCTTTTTTAAAAATGAATTTTTGAAATTTTTAGATAATTTTTAGGCTTTAAAATGATGTATAAAATAGGTAATTTTAAGGCTAATTAGGTAATTAAATAGCTAATTAGGTAATTAAATATATAATTACTGATTTAGTACATAATTATATGTTTTAGGATATTGAAATTTGTTGAAATATGATATTTGTAACATTTAGAGTATTAGATGTAATTATTAGGATATTATATAGTATATATATAATAGGTTAAAATGGTAAATTTAAGTTAATTTTATAATTTAGAGTAATTAGATGTAAATTCTAATTTGGGAGAAATTTAGATATTTTGAGATATTAGTTGATTTTAGGAGATGATATTTGAAGTGATAGAAATATTAGACGTATATATTATGCACATATTAGGCAATAACATATAATATGTAAGTAAAAGAAATTAATGAGTAGAAAAATATTATGTTAAAATTGATATTATAATAATAATAGGAATATGTACAAAATCTGGTAAGAGACTCAAATTTTAGGTGTTTATATGAAATATGTAAAATTTTATTACATCGGGAGCAAATTCAGTAGTTAAATTAGGATTACAATGTATCGTACGGACTAGAACATTGGTTAGAGACTAAAATGATATTTAGGATATCCGAAAATAATGTGATTAATTTCACATTATGGGTCGGAATGATTTCCTAAAGCTTACATATAAAATCCCAAATCAAAAACTGAGTTAAAAATTTAACTTAGAAACCAACTTCAAAACTAAATCAGATCTCAACCTAAATTAGGAATAATTTTAAAAGACTTAAAAACCTGAATAATCAAGTATACTAAAAACCTTAAACTAAAGATAACATAAAAGAACCACATAATAAAGTTTATATGAGATAGTTATATATACGTACTAAAACAATATTTGTAATATAGGGATTAATGGCAATGACCTAAACGAGTCGCACCTCGAATGAGCAAATGAGGAGTCTAGATAAGTTAGGATTAATATGTTATTGTATTTTAGAGTATTTAATCATAATATTTGAAGGCTTGAAATTACTAAATTGTAATTGTTAAATAGTTAGTTGTGCTTGTTCTGAGCTGCTAATATGATTCTGATTTACTACTCAAGATTGTCAAACTCGTAATTCTACTTAGAATTGTTAGAAAGTCTATAAAATCGAAATATAAAAATGCAAGTTTCTATAACTTATGTAAAATAGTTTTCAAAAATTATGGATATATTTATATTTATAATAATTATTTAAAATTTGAAATACATGATAAAAATAAAAAAAATTAAGAAATTAAGTTTTTCTTTTTCCATACAAATTCTTAATACATAATCTAACATATACAAAAGAAGGAAAAATAGAGTTGAAATTAAACTTTTTTCCCTTTTTTAAAAAAAAAAGCTGTTAATTAAACAAAACCAAATATTTCAACTCATTTTAAGTTATTGACGGTATAAAATAAAGTGTATAGTTTTCTTTGTAAACTTTGTTATTTGAGTTTATACTTGAATAAAAGCAATAAACCTAAATAAAAGATTGGGAGAAGAAAAAAGAGGTAAAAAATTGAAATAAGATAGGATAGATGTTGTAATGTCTTAATAGTTGATCGCTTGTAAAAGGCTAATTGTATTCTTTTTCTTTAATTTTTTAGTCTATTCTACTCAGATATGTAGAATTAGTAAACTCGGTCATAAACGTAAGTTTCTATAAAAAAAAAAAAAAAGATTTTATATCCAAGTTAACTCGGAAGGATCACCTAAAATCGTAAACTCGTAAAATCGCGATTTTGACAACTATGATTACTGGCTGGTATTTGTGTGATTTGCTTGAAATGATTGAACACCTTAAACTAGATTTAACTGAATATTTTACTCATAAATTTAAACTGGACCTGCATAGCAACCCATTAAGGGAACATTAGGCTTTTACAGCCAAATACTAACCGCTTCGAAAAAGATAGCACTAGATGGCATAATTGGTCTCTTCTTCATCTTTAGTCTAACTAAGTGACAAATGAGGAGATCGTGGCAAGGGTAAAGTTAATAGTTTAAAGGTAGTCGTGAAAAGAGCAGTGTGTCAATTACACAAGCATGGATTTGGTCATGAGCCGTTGTATTAATGGAAACTCCTCAACCCGGATTAAAGCGAGTACAATTTCTCTATCTTACGACGAGTCGGACAACGTTGTGCAATACCATTTGCTTAAACATGCATTGCATCTAATTAATTTGGTGGATAATCTTATTTGTGTTTATTGTATAATTTTAAGTCTCTGTCCTAACTTACTGAACTGTAGTTGTTCACATCCTTGTAGACGTTGTTATAGGTGCTAGTTAGGAAACGGCTTATATCTACCCCAAAGCTAACAACTGCTGAATTTTAAGAGAGTGAGGATAATAACTCGATGAGCAATTACATTTTCAAGCTTGGATTTTATCTTTAAAGTTTTTAGGATTAATTTACGAATTACTCAAGTAGATTATATTAGGTTGCTAAATCTTGTAAACGTATTCAAATTATTTTAATGTAAATATGTATTTTTCTTAAGTTCATAAGTAAATAATTTATTTAATTTATGAAATATTTACTTTAAAGCGAGTTAGTTGTGGATACTTTGTGTAAATTAGGTGTAAAATAACGGCTATATGGTCAGCTTCTATCTTAAAATGGTTTGCACAACGGGACTGTTATAACTCTATCATTTTGGAGCGTGACAAACAAGAACATAATCAACAGTACCAGAATCATGAGACATTGCTGAATCATCAAACAAAACAAGACATTGCTGCATTAGAGTATCGGAATTGAAATTACAAGATGACTGCAAAGTCTCATTCTTAAATGGAAAGATTTTCTCATAAAATACAACATCTCAACTCATAAAGATACATTTGGAAGAAAGACCAAACAACTTATATCCATTTTGTCCTTGTACATAACCTAAGAGTATACATTTGGTACCTCTAGGGTCAAGCTTATCACAATGAGATGCGAGTTTGGTTGCAAAACATAAGCATCCTATGGTTCTTAAATGTCCATAGTAAGGTTTGTGTCCAAATAACATCTCATAAGGAGTTTTCCACTTACGATTTGCTATAGGCATTCGATTTATAAGATAAGTGATTGCTAGCACACATTCACTCCAAAATTCTTTCAATAGATTAGCATATAATCTCAAGGCTCGTGTAATTGTCAAGTAGATGACGGTGTTTTCGCTCTACTCTTCAATTTTGTTAAGGTGTATAAGTCACGGTATGTTGATGTATAATTCTAAGATTATCAAACAAGGACTTACAATTAAAAGATATAAATTCCAATCCATTATCAAAACAAACAAATTATTAAAATTCTATTGATACATGCACTTTCCATTGAAAATGAGATAATGTGAATTGTCAAAATCACCATTAGTTTCTAGCTTTTTGTTTTAATTTTACTTTCAAAGTTAAAAATTATTAAATACCATATCTACATGAACTTTTGTTCATTAAAAGTTTTAATTTGCTCAATATTGTATCTAACTAAACTTTTAATTGTTAAATTTATTACCTTTTTATACGATACTGTGATAAATACTTTTATTAAGTATACCATTTACCAAAATCAAACATTCATATATAAAATTAAAACCAATCCAAAATTGAGGTAACGATTTTAGTATTTTATTTGGAAAAGTGAAAATGCTTTCCTTGAAAAACGCATACCCTTCCCATGCTAACACAACTTAGGCCAGGAGTAACAAACTTCAAAAGCAATTACATAAACTGAAAAATTGTAATAATCGAATGTTTGGATGACTAGCTTATTGTGATTAAGCTTGAGTCGCATTGCAGATTGGTCACGTTTTCTTTACAATCTAGAGTATACTTTTGGCAAGAAAATTAAAAAACAGAAAAATGAAAAAAGAGAGAAAAGAAAGCTTTAATGATATTACATGCCAAAGATAGAATTAGTAGTAGATAGGTACCATAAAAATCGAATGTTTGAATAATTAATACATAAAAATATGATAATTTTTTTTAAAAAGTACCTATTACTATATTATCAGTGGTCTATCGTTCATTCAAAAATATAACGTATTAATACAAAACAGTCCTTTTTTAGAGAAAGAGAAAGTGAGGAAGAGAATGCAAGGAAATACACCAATCCCGGCCACCAAACTGATCATGGACGGCCACAATTAAGACACACAATATTATTTTGTAAACCATATGGGACTATACTTAGTAGATGGGTGGGCAATGGGCGTCTACGGTTTAGGACAAAATGATAGGTAAGAAAAGTAAGGAAGGCACGTGGAGGGTTTGTCATTATAGTCCAAAGTTGTCCAGCCTGCCCGACGAATTTTTATAGTCTCCCACGGGAGCTGAAGGCTGGTCTTGTGCCATATCATACATCTCACACAAAGAGAGAGAAAAGAGAGATGCTTGTAAATGCAGCAAGATGTTAGATGATTAATGTGGCTGGAGCTACCTTCAACTGCAAGATGCCATTGCCATTGTGTTGAACAGCAACTACCGCTTCCAATCAGCCGACAAGATGATAAAATATTCTATATATAATTTCATTTATGGTTAGTTAGTTGTACTTTTAATATAATTTTATTTATGGCTAGTTATTTACCTTCTTTAGTAAGAAGATAAGTTTTGGAGCCCTTGTATTGGTTCCATGTCATGCTGAATCAAGGGGAATCAAGGATTGGCTCCTATCAAAAGAGAGGAAAAATAATAGATGGAAAAACCATAAAAGAAAAGACTGTTCAAGTGCACCCACACGTTTGAGTTAAATTCAAGTTTTACTTTCTAGACCAATGTTTTCATTTTTTTTTTTATCATTTTAAATATCCATATTTTCATTCTTAGAACATTATGCAAAATAGAGGATAAATGTTTATAGTCAATTATCGAAAATAAAATTTTTGGGTAATTCAAGTAAAGGATGAACACCATGTAAAATAATACAAATAGAGATTGACATTATGATTCCAATATAGCAACACCAAATCTCGATGGTAAAACATGTTAAAAACATATATTATTATTGCAGAGTAAAATTTTTAATTCTCTATTTAAACATAATATCACCATTTTTCTTTTGCACCATTTTGATAATTTCCACCATCTATTTAAACTAGTAAAAAATTTTACTCTCCATTTGAAGTTATACTCACACATATTGATTCTTTGGTTTATAATTTTCCCATTTTGTTTTTGATACTATATACACCTATGTTTTTATTCCTATTTGTTATTATTAGTCTGAGTACATGTGCACCTTTTGATTAGTACATAACAACTCTTTGATAAAATAATATCATTTAATATATTTAATTAAATGATATAATAAACATATGAAAAATAAAATATAAAACCTAAGAAAACTTAAAGTCATAAGAGGGCTTGGCTAGCCGTTTTAGTCACAAAGGATTGAATGGCTATGTCAAAAAATATTTAATGAGTAGCAATCTGCCACTCTTGAAAATTAAAAAATAAATAAATAAAAGGAACTTTGAGAGAAAAGCTTAACGGGTTATAATTTAGTCATGCAACACGACTATGACCCATTAGGTTTTTTATCGGTTTTTTTTTTTTCCCCATCCTTTATAACTTTCAAGGATAGTGAATGACCATCCACCATTTTAAGTCACTCTACCTACTATTTCAGGTCATGATCACCCTAAGGTTAAGGATAAATGGGCATCGTGTATATGTGTGTATGTGTGTGTGTGTATGAATGTATGTATGTATATATATATAGGGTTGGGGAAGGGGGTATAACACCTAGGTTCGTAGCTAACTACTCCTTAGGGCTTTGATTTTTACCAAGCTATTTTTTTCTCTTTCACACCAAGAGTTAATTTGTATAACCAATTCTCCTCTAAACTAAGAAAAAAATCCAAAACCATCCCTTTGCTTTCTAGTTTACCTTTCTAAAAAATGCGTTGATTTTTCATTATTATTTTTGTAGAGATATATACATATATTTACTTTTTTCTTTTGGCTAATTGTTGTAACGATAGATAGAGTGGGGTTTTTCTTTCGTTTATTTGCTTTTATTACTAGTTGTGATGTATTATCATATTATGTGCATATTTAATATGCCAACTTCATCTAGATTCAAACACTATAGTAGGATGGCATTAATAAGAAATACAATTTAGTTAATTGATAAACGAAATAGATAGTGAGCAACTACAAGATGTGCCTAATCCAACATATGCAAGCTCCTTAGGACTAATAAACCTTAATAGGCAATACAAGAGGAGATCCCTATAGAAAAGGGGTATGTGTTCACCTATAGTGTGATCTCTAACCCTTAAAGTCAAGCTTGTAAAAATGTGAACCCTCAATGCACCATGGAGGCTATTTTTTTAAAATGTGGATTTGTTAGATCCTTACAATCTGGTTTTAAAAATGTGGAGCAGATTCTTAGAGTTTGAGTATTAAAAGTATGGAACGAATTCCTAGAGTTCAAGTTTTATAAGTTCAGGATGGATCGTCAAAGTCCAAATTTCATATGGGTCTAAACTTTTAAAAGTGTAGAGTAGGTTTGTAAAGTCCAAATTTCATATTAGTACATAATGGTTCCATAAGTTTTCACAAATATCATTTTTCTAAGCACAAGTATCAAACAAGTATTTAATTTAATAGTTAAATTGTTATTAGTCAATTTTCATTCTAAACTTGGCTAGCACAATCCATAGTAGTAGTAATCGCATATTGAGTTTCCCTTAGCATTTCATAATTTAAATTTACTCCTAATTCATAACTTAACATCAATTTGTATTAAATACACTATAGATTGTGCTTCAAGGCTTATTTTTTTAGGTTTCTCCAATGTTTTGTATTAGAAATTTAACTTATTAAGTGAAAATGAGCAATATTAAGGGTTACTCAATCAACTTTGGGGTTGATTAACCTAACGACCAGGTTTCCTTGTTCCTCCTTGATGGCTCGATTAACCAAGCCTAAGCCTTTTGGTTGACCCTACCAAGTCCTATGCCCATATTTTTTTGCTTTCTTTCATACCAAAACCAAATCTTTCTCCATAATTCTACTTCATGTAGTTGTCAAGTTTCTAAGTTGAAATTTCAATTACTATTCCATAAATTTACCATCTTATAATTGTTGTGTCATCAATAACCTACGTTAACTATGTTAATCAATTTCTTAGATGGCTCTATTTTACAAATTGATAGAAAACCTACTAGGCTTCATTAAGAAAGAAATGGTTTGGCTGCCTACCTTAGCATAGATTTGGGGAATCTCTAAAAGTTTTATTGCTCAACACTTACTAGAATAACTTTTGTTTAGACTTACCTTTGATGAAATATTAGAGAAACCGAGAACCTATTACTTGTGATTGTAGACAATTAGGATGACATACTCTTATCTTACTATTTCTTATTTCCTAATACCATATTTGTAGTGGTTTCATTCCTTAAGATGGAAAGAAAGCGATTCATATTAAGCTCATTAATTTCTTGATTAGTGAGTGAAGGAATAACAAAATTAGCTAAGATAGGAACACCAATTTACCTTTATCGATGATGACTGGGAAGTGTTACAGGCCAATTTAGAAGGGCTTAAACTCAGGAGGTTCATTCAAGCCCAAACTGGATAATTTAAAATGTTTTAAAAGATTTCAGAGTAAATGGTAAGTATGGTAGGTAGATACTTTTAATGTAAAGGTAGATAGGATTCAATTGTAACCATTAGATTAGTTTGATATTGGCCATCCATTTCAAGAGTCTTCTTGTATATATAGGGGATATCCCCTTAGTTGTAAACATTCAGTCATTTAAGTGAATATTATTTACACTAGAGCTTCTATCTCTACTTTCTCTCTTTAAACTTTATAAGTATGTTATAGGCTGATTTAATCTTCCTTAATGTGGTCAAGAACGCTAAGTACCACATGGGTTCGAGTGTGGAAATCCGCCTGTGATAGAAGCATGTGCAAAAGGTCAATAAAGAGACAGGGTGGCACCACCAAGGTTTATTGATAGGAAGAAGGGAGACTTACTTTCATTTCCTACAAATTTAGGGAAATAAAGTTAGGTTTCTATTTATAAGGAAAGGGATCTAGGAAAAATGTCATCATTGCCCTTAGGTTAAGAGGAATTTTTTTTTTTGATATTTCATTACCTATGTGATTCAAGTTTAGTTACAATTAGCATATAATTTATTTTCTACTCTTTTTTTATGGAAGTAAGCATCCTTAAACATATACTATTACTAGACACCAAGAACTACAATGTGTATATGTATACATATCTATATCTATATTATTAATGCAAAATACAAATTTTAATCTCCATATCTTTTAAGTACAATTTTATCCCTAAAAATATTACCAAAGCAAGTAAAGCATGTATAATAATATAGTTGAGCTCAAAAATATCTAAGTTCAAAGTACAAACTTCACAGACATTCTCTTTTTCTCCCTCGTATTTACATAATGCCCATTGCCACCAAGTCTCATGCTCTAATACCCATAATTATAGGAAAAGATTATCTTCAAATCTTCAACCTCTAAAAATTACGATTCCAAAATTACAAGTACCTTATGTTCAGACATGGTTGTCAACTTTGCACATTGTCTAGGATTAGAGAGAGGAGCGATTAGTTTTATTTCATCCTTTAACTCTCTTCATGGGAAATTTTTTTCTGGGAAAAGAGTAGAAAAACTTTAATTGTATTTTTTGGATAGTATAATGGTAAGAATAATGTTTTTCGAATGGGTTAATAGCTTTTACAATAAATGTAGACCATTAAGAAAAGGAAATTATTCTAAAGACATCATGGAAGATGGAGATTCTTAAGATTCTAGATTTGTAGGGCATACTTCAATTTTAGATTGTATTATCATGGTGAATATGCATGACAATAGCATGTATGTTGCAACCATCATTTGATATGCAACTATCATTTGATAGCATGAACTTTATATCGGACTTCAAATTTTCTATTTTTCTTTTAACTAAAGAACTATCCTAATAAAATAACTTGTTTGTGAAAAAGAGGGGAAAAAAAAACATTGCTACCACCTACTTGATCAAGCATCTAATTGTTTAAACTTAATTTTCAATTAATGCCACTTTGGAGTTGTATAGCTAAATATTAAAATTACCATTTCTATCTAGGTGTATATTAATTTAAACCACACAAGTTCTTCCGTATGAATGAACTATCATCAAAATATACTAATAGTAAGATCCTATTCATGCAAAAATAGATAGTATAATTAGTCTTTATATGATTTAGGGATTTTTTTACGATTTTGTTCATAATTTTTATGAGATCAGTTCCGTTCTTCGTTTGACCTTTGATTTCATACGTATTAAATATCAACAATTTAATTAATTGTGTTTTTAATGATTCAAATTAAATTGATAATAAATTAAAATTCATATAAAAAGTGAGATTGATTATTTTGATGAGATAAGACTGGTTTCGCTCTTCGTTTGACCTTTGATTTCATACTTATTAATCTCTTTTCAATGATTCAAATTTAATTGGTTCAGATTTAATTTATTTTCAATGATTTAAATTTAATTGGTTCCGATTTAATTGATAATAAATTAAAGTTCCGAAAAGCTCATAAATTAAAGGTCATGTGGTTCATGTCATGACCGGGACCGTAAAAGCTTAGATAGTACAATCTAATAGTTAGACAAGTTTTTTATTTCCAACCCTCAAATTAACCCTTTAGATGGATCAACAAAAAAATATCCTTAAATCTAATTTGGACATAAGCCCAAAAGTTGGCCCAATCGCTGCCAATGAGGCTCATCGTTTACATGATAATGTCTAAAATCTAAGTGTCAAAGAACCGCTCCGCGTGCCACCTTTTGTAGTCACGAGTACTTCAAGGATTTTGCTAAATAACCAACGGGGGAGTCTAAAGACTCAAAATTCGCCATATTGCAAGACTAACCCTATGTTTGGATGGTAGAAATTGTTTGAAATGGAAAGAAAACAGATGAACAACTTAAATGAAGGATGGAAGTTGATAGAAATGGAAAGAAAGTAGTGGAAACATTTTCTCTATTTAGTTCACTTCTTTTCTCTCCAAAAGTGAAGAGAAATGAGTGGAAAATGATAAAAAATTCAATATAATTACAGAATTGTCCCTAGTAAAAATATTTATCACTATAAAAGTAAGGAGAATTTTGTCTAATACTAACTATATTTTCTTTTATTTCCTTTTTTAAGACAAATCAAACAAAGGAAACAGAAATGAAAATAGAAATATTTCCTTTCATTTTCTTCATATGTTACCAAATATAAAATAAAAATTGTACTTCATTTCATTTTCATTCCTTTCTTTACTTTTACATTCATTTGGTATAATTTCTTTTTTATTAAAAGTTACCAAAAAGAAACTTGAAAAGGAAAAACGGTAAGGAAAAGCAAGTTGGGGTCTCTTTTTTAATGATAATGGAGAGGTACGTACAAGTCTTTTTCTATGTATTCCGCTTCACTCCAAAGGGAATTTAGGTACAAGATGGATCGAATTAATTCTAATAAGGGAACTGGTTTTTGTCATAAAATGGTCCAAAACATAAGAGAAAATTGTTTACAACAGGTTTACTACGGAAGGTAAAATAAAATCGAGTTTAAGGAACATTTTCAAGTGGATTAATAACAAGTTTATGAGTATGACAGCTTTCGGCACAATGTAAGAAATCAAATGTGTTACTTGTTGCACTTGCATTTCCATGCCCCTTAGGATTGCCAATTGAACTCAAGACTTTGAACACATAACGATCAAAGTAGTGTAATTTACATACGTTTTAACTCTTCGAGTGAAAGTTGGTGTTGTTTCCACTTAAAGTGAACATTATTGACAAATGAACTATTTATTCTGTATGACGGTTCATGGCATGCTTTGGACTTTGTTCACTAAATAAAAATTTGAATTATCTTTAGCATAGTCTAATTACATGTCTTTTTGTCTTTTGTAGTTGAAATCTAAAACACATTCTGATTTTTCATTGACCCGAGTTCCAACTATAGTTCGATCCCTTGACCCTTGACTTTTAACCTTCTCATGTGTCCGAATTAACCTTTAGACTAGATTTAACAATCCTAATATTCCTTCTATTTGGTATATATTCATTCTATTATATAGGAAATTGAACAAATTTAGTTATCAATATTTGTTGGTTTTCTATTTCAATCATAAGCCTTTTTTTTTTTTTATTTGAGTTCTCAATATCTGCAAAAGCTTGCAAACAAATCATTTTATTAATACTATTATCTTTTCCATTAGGGAATGATGTAAGGTGGTCACTATTCTAAAATAAATAATTTAATTAAATAGTATAATTGCATATATAAGTATATCATAAAAATATACATACAAAATTCAAAAAATCAAAATAAAAAAAAAGGATGACAAGAAAAGGAAAAAATAAAAATTACTTTCAACAACCCAAGAGAAGGAGGTGGCTAGAAGGGCCACTTACAGTTGATCAAGTAGCAACCAATCGACAACAAGGGGTAGCTACCCATCCTCAACCACCATTTTAAGAACAAAAAAATTTAAGAGAAAACTTAATTAAGTTAATAACATAATCAAGTTTTGCTAATTTTTTTTTTAATGGCAATGAGGGTAGCCCTTCCCTAAAGGGACGTGTAGCTACTCCCCACCACCAGTAAATTATTACCTAATTGGCTCATAGTGGCCATTCCTTCCACTTCAACCATTCGGTAATTAGATTTTTATTTTTTTTAATTATTTTGCGTTTGCCTTTCTTTCTTGCTTTTTCTCAAGTTTTATATTTTATTTTTTAAATTTTATTATATTATTTAATTTTTATAATTACATAGACCAATAAAATTACACCACATGTTATTTTCTAATAGAAATATTAACACCATTAATAAAAGATCTCGTTTGCAAATGTTAATTACTCAAAGTATCTATTTGCTATCCAATTTCACTTTTCGAAGTCATCCATAATAGCTCATTGGCTGCCATTAGTATAGTGAAATTTTCAACCATTTACAACATGCCACGTGTCAAAAATGATATATTAAATTTTAAAATGACACACTCATTTGCCAACTCAAATTTCTCCTTAAAAAATAAAAAAATGAAACAAATAAAATATTGATTAATACAAGGTATCCTATTAGAAAATAATTAAAGTTGAATAAATTAAACTAAAAAAAAATAAAAATAGACAATCTTCTTCTTGATGAAGGTCGGACGACCGACAAAAATGCAAAACCCATAATAAACAAAGAAAGAAAAAAGAAAAAAAAAATCTATTCTTCAAACACAAATTCTCAATACTAACTGATAATAGACATAAAATCTATTCTTCAAATCAACATTTCTTCATCAGGGTGCAATTTCACTTGAGACCCATCCTTGTGGATTTGCAAGGGACATGTTTCAAATCAAAGTTATCATCAAATATTGTACCTCTTCTTTTCCTTCAAACACAAAATTTCAATACTAGAAACCATCTTTACTTGAAGATGTTGAAAAACAAAAAGAAGAATGTTCATAGAAGTATCAATATTAGAAACCATTTTCAGAAGAATGATTCTATTCATTTGGTTTCGTATTTTCGTAGATGAGTTTTTCTAGATCTGGAAAAATCTCTCCATTTTCCCACTCAGTTGGAGACCAGGATTATCTTTTCCTTCATTTTTCAGTGTCTTACTTCCTACAGACCTTGATGCTTTAGACTTACGGAGTTTCTTACTTTTTAGTTTCCCTTAGCTCTGTTTTCTTATTTTGAAAAAACAGGAGAATTCTGATTATCAGTTCAAGTGTTCAACCATTGAAGGTTCTTTTCAAGCGTGCCCTCCCCATTTTTATTATGTTTCCTTTTTTCTTTTTTTTTGGGGGGGTGGGTGCGGGGCCTAAGTTTGTATTATCGATTAAGTTTGGTGCTTTCGAACTCGTGGGCTGCCTGTCTAACTATAATTGAATTTATAGGCATGCCTCTTATCTCATCTATCAAGGTTTCCAATCACCATGTGTTCCAATTTTTTTACTTAGCAGTTTCAAATAATAGTCTTCTTGTAGTGTTCATCTTTTCCTTGATGTAATCCTTTACCAATTAATGCAAAAGCCTGTTATAATGCTTCTATTCATTTCTTTGAGAACAAATTGAACTTATCTTTTTAAGAAATTTGTCGATTTAAAGAAGTGTTTCAAGAAGTTTGCTTTTTATAGTTACATAGTATTTTATATATTAATTATATATCTTTCGCACCCACTGTATTGTGAATGCTCGTCCTCTAATATAAGTATGATAACTTTCTCTAGGTAATGATAATTATAAGTAACTAATTCATATTTTTGTCTTTCTAAAATCAAGTGAAACATAATACTTAGCCAAAAAAGAAAAAGAAAAACTTCTAGAGGGAATAAAAAAATTGCTCGAAATAAAAATTCTTTAAGTCAAGTTCTAAGTAAATAAGGGGATAAATTTTATTTTAGGATTTATTCCCTTAGTATTGCCTCCAAATAAAAGGATCACTCATTTAAAGACGGTCAAAAAATCGATATCCTAATCAATATTTGGTTCATTCGATCGATTTTAACCTATTTTATTTTGCTCAGTGGTGACCCCTAAAAATACTTTTTCAAAAGCTTTTTTAAAAGAAAAATATATTTTCCTTAATTTGAGTTGAACATCTTGTACTAAGTAAATCAAACTTAATATATACCAAGTGTCATCATAGGATATTTGCTAGTATAGATTCTAAAAGGAATAAAGCTTTGCATAAGTAAGTGAGCTTACAAAATAAAGAGCAGTAAGGAGGCGCTAAGGTGTTGTCCGGTATGACCATTTTGATACTTAAGTTTAGCGTGTATTTAGAGAGAATAAGAGTACTCAAAGATAATACGTAGTCTCAAGTGTGTAAAGTATCAAGTGATTTACTATTGAGTGATGACCTTATATTTATAGAAGAGTGGTAACAATAGTTGAAGAGGAGTTAATGGGCATAAGTCACGTCTGCAAGCATTGGAGAGTGGAGTCACGATGTTCAACATGTTTCACAAATGTAGGAGATGGTTGTTTGATTTGGTCACCAGGCTTATCTGTGTTCTTCTAGCCATTGGTAATCATTTTAGTTGGGTAGATCGCTTGATGAGCCTCTGCTAAGGTTAGCCACAAGGGGGAAGGCCAAGTCTCTAAGGATCGTAGCCTATACCGTAAGCCTTATTAAGTCAGCATAGGCTTGAGAGTCCCATGTCCAAAAGGCCCTATCAATACTTGCCTGATATATGTCAAAAGGCATAACCGTGTAACAGTATATGTTGAAGTCGGTGACAAATGAGATAAAGACTTTGTCCTTCTAATCCATCTCTATCTAATTGTAGCCTGAGAAGGTATCCATGAAACTTAGCAGGGCGTGTCTTGATGTGGAGTGGACCAGCCAATTCATCCTAGGGAAAGGAAGCAGTCTTTCAAGTAAGCTTTGTTGAGGTCAGTATAATCTTAAACTTCTTCTTAACCAGCACTACGTTTGCTAACTAGGTCAGGTACTTCTCTTCCTTTATGAAGCCAAACTTAAGCAACTTCTACACTTCTTCCTCGATTGTGGCTTGCCTTTTTGGTACAAAATGTCTCTTCTTCTATTTAACAAGCCCTACAGTAGAGTCAATGTTAAGGCTATAGGTAACCAAGTTAAGGGAGATCCTGGGCATATCCAATGCCAACAAGGCAAACCTTTCTGCATTGGCTCGTAGGAAGACAACTATTTATTCCTTCACCTCAAAAGGGGTCTTGATCCCAACTATGGTTGTCTAATCAAGAGAAGGGCCAATTTGTAGTTCTTCCATTTTTCTGCCCAACTCACTTCTTTAAGCCAACTTCTTAACATAATGCTATCGAGAGAGATTTTGGTTGTGTCTGCAAATTCTTACCTTAGTAAAGGTTGGGAATTTGGCCTTCAAGTAAAGGGATGAAGTGATAACCTCAAATGTGTTTAAGCTTGATCATCCCAAGAGAGCATTATGGGGGGATGGATAATCGATCACGATAAACTCCACCAGTTGTCACATGATGTTGTCATCATCGCCAAGTTTCATGTCGAGGGTAATAATTCCCTTAGCTCGAATAGTGCTTCCATTGAAGCTAATGAGATTATGGTAATAAGGTTTTATCTTAACAAGCAACTTGCTCCTCATCCTTTCGTATGTATGTAAGAAGCAAATGTTAGTAGAGTTGCCAGTATCTACCATAATCTTGAGGACCTCAAAGTTAGTGATCCTCGCCCCTACCATAAGGGCATCTTGATGAGGGATGTCTACCCCCCAAGGCCTTCATTTGAGAAAGAGATAGAAGTATCAATCTTCTGTCTCTTTTCTCTAACGACAAACACCTTAGACAGGGCGTTAGCTAAGTTACTAGTGCTTAGCCAGCTCCCTAAGTATGCATGCCCCCCCCCCCCCGCCCCAACAATTATGTTAATTACGCCTTTGGGGGCTTAGTCGTTACGATAGTCTTCATGCCACTCTGCTTGTGCGCCTTCGATGTGCCATATGTTCATAACCATTGGAATGGTTATTGTCTCCGCTGAGCCACATATTCGCCAAAGAAGTCCCACTGAATAGTATACTCAATTGCATTCTTCATCTAATAGCATTCATTAATGGTATGGACGTAGTTGTCGTGGAACTAGCAATACTTGTCCAAGTTTCGACAATGGGGTTTCCCCTTTATCTCAGGGGGGTTTTTATAGTAGAAATCTGTATCGTAACTCGACATAGACCTAGGTAATCGACCGATTCATAGGGGTATGCTACATGTAGATGGGAAGGGGAAGTGGGTTATGCTTGGCTTGACACTTCTTACTACTCAAGCCTTCCCCATCTACTCTGCTTGATGCCCTACCATCATACTAGTCAAGGGTAGAAAGCTTACTATTAAGAGGCAACATTTCATCTTAGACACCCTTGGTAAAGGGGGTTTTGTTGCTAGCGACTAGCCTAGCACCACTAGTTGCTTTACTCCCTTGTTACTCAAAAGGCATCCTAATAATCACGCGAAGCTCATTAAGGTTGGTATCATCTACTAGATGAGTTCGGCATGCTGTAAAGTGTACTGGCACTCTGTGGGAGTTGACCACTTGCTCATTGCCAATTAAGGTGTAATCGCAGGTGTCCTCATACTATACTAGCTATTCCTGTGTTGTAGGATTAAGTTATTGATCCCTACCAATCTCTTGCTGCTGCGGTTGGTTATTTTGCCCAATGCACGCATCAAAAGCATCAGGCGAATGGGTATGAACACTATGCCTTTCTACCTCCTTAAGCAAGTGCTACAATCACTCTAGGTGCTACTTAAGTGTTTCCTTAGGTAATGGTTGGTTTTCAACAGGTTGGTTTACCAACTGGTGGTTCTCTAGGTTGTCAATGTGAGACATATTGTTGCTTAAGGGTGGTGTTTAGGTGAGTGTTTAGTGTATTTAGGTCAATTTCCTACAGACAATGCTAAATGTTGTTTCAAGATATTTGCTGGCACAGATTTTGGACAGAATGGGGCTTTAAGCAAGAAAGCGAGCTTACAAAACAAAGAGTAGTAAAGGGGCATCGAGGTGCTGTCCGGTATAGCCACTCTGATGATTAAGTTAAGCATATATTTGTAGAGAGTAAGAGTACTCAAAACCAATACATAGGCTCAAGTGTGCAAAGTATCAAGTAATTTATCATTAAGTAATGGTTTTGTATTTATAAAGGAGTGGTGCTGATAGTTAGAGAGAAGTCAGTAGATAGAAGTCACATCTGCAAGTATTGGAGAGTGGAGTCATGATGTTCAACGTGTTCCACAAATGTAGGAGGCGATTATTTAACTTAGTCACTAGCCTTATTCGCGTTCTTCTAACCATTAGTGATCATTGTAATTAGATAGGTTACATGATGGGCCTAGGCTAAGGTTGGCCATAAGGGGGAAGGTCGAGTCTCTATGGAGCACAAGCTTGAGGAGCTCATGTCCAAAAGGCTCTATCAACACTAAGATTTAAAAAATGGTAAATTTTCAACATCAACAGTACACAAGCTTTGAATGACCTTCAATAGTTTAACATTTATTTTATAGTTGATGATATTGTACTTTCATTTTAATTTTTTTTTTCTTTTTTACTAAATGCATTTAGATATGATGGACACATCGAGTTACTTAGGTTGCCATCCAATTGCCCAAAAGAATCTGTTTTGATGAAACTCCAATTTCTAAGCACCAAGGTGAGTCTAAGTTCAACTTCTTCAGAATTCATCTCATCAGTAAAACTTGCTAGCTTATAATGGCATGTAATTCAATAGGGTGTCTAAGGACGTATTTAAAGTGTCATATCAGCATCTTGGATAACTCTAACTCTCCACTTTATCAATAAAGTACCTAACCAAAGTTACCTAGCAATTTTTTGAATCTTTTATAGGTCTCGTGTTATTATTACTTTTCAAACCAATATATAAAATATTTTTTAAAAATTGTTGAAGTGTGAATAATTATTTTATTATTACTTCATATTATAATAGTTATATTTTATATATTTATTGCAGAAAAAAAAATTAAACAAGGAAAAGAATTTGCCTTAATGTGTTTTAGCCAATGGTCAAATTCACCCTTCCATCAAAGTCTAACAATGCCAACAAGAAGATCAAAAGTGAAATGCCCAAATTTTTGTTAAAAATCATATTTTATAAAATTAATTTATAGCCAAAGATATTATTGTAAATTCATTTTAGAGCCAAAGGCACTCGTCTTTTATTCTTTTCTAAACTCTACTCATTTATCGTTATATCACATTTTACTCAATTCCCCTTTTTGCTTTTCTTCTCTCATATTCCATTATCTATCTTCCTCCCACCTTAGCACTCAAAATCAAGGTAAGTTAATGTTTTCTCAAAGTTTTCTTCAAGTTTCTATGGTTCTTGCTGCTAATTCAATTGTGATTTGGGCAAAAAACAGAAGTTACTTAGGTTTTAGTCTTGAAATCGGTTGAAAAGGAGTTTTTGTGATAAGTTTGGGGTTTTATCAATGTCTTTTGCATGTCTCTTGTAAAAACAATTTAAGTATGCATTCTTGGGGTTTAAATTCGTAGGTTTTCTTAATTCTTGCGTTTAGAGAGCCCTATACAATCTTGTAAGTAAGGAAATATTTGTTGTCATGTTAAAGTTTTGTTCTTGTGGTTTTAAGCGAAAATTTAACAAGAGGAGCCAAGTGTAATTGTAGTTGAGGGCTAAAGTTGTGGAATGAGTGTTAGATTGATGAGTTATATGGTTGAGGAAGTGATTAGAGATCATTCCACTATATACTCTTTTCTTATTAGCTTGTGTGTTTTGTAGGCAGAGAGTTTCATGGTCACTTGCAACAATTGTGTACCTTTCGTATATTTCTACAACCTCTCTTTATTCTTCTTTTGTCAATTCCTTTACCTTCCAACGTGTTCCCACTTCTTTATCCAGTGTCTTATATCTATTTATCACTTTTAAACACATTTAAAAAAGTTTTATTAAAGTTTAATATGATCTTTTTTCGAGGGGAGTTGGAGTGAGAATGTGGTTAACTATCTTGGGTTAGGTGCTAAGCTAGCTTTTATTCTCATTGCTAAATTCCAGGACAATTTTAATTTTAGCTTCCAGTGTTGCAACTATTTTAGGAACGAGATACTAGCTTATACTTAATAGGCTAGCTAATTAAATGAACCTAATTGAATATATGACTTTAATAAATGCGTATTGCATGTGTAGCTTTAGCCAATATCTTAGGTCCCATTATATTGGCAAGGCATGTCAATGATCCTTACACGATGCTGTCCTAAGTGAAGTCTCGTCTAAAAATGATCTGGGTAGATTTAGATTATCACTTGACTATTTAGCTACTTGGTTACTAGGGTGTTTTTTTTTTTTTTTATCCTATCGCTAATACTATATGGTAAATATTTATGTAGGTACCGAGGTTATGAGCACCCTAATTTTACTTGCTAAAGCAAAACAAAGATAATAAATGAGCTTTTGCTGCATTTACTAGTTCCTAAAATGCAAGTGAATTTAAGTTGCTTGTGCATGTACATGTGTTTATAGTATTCCATGTTGGGCAATAACTCATTGTTTGGGCACCTTTTTTGTTTTTTAGCTATAGGTACAAGTGTTAGTGAGTGCTAGATGCCTATGAGGATTTTGGATACAACTATGTTTATGAGACGACAAACCATAGGGATTATGTAATGATCATAGATTCACTTAGGTTAAGATTTCCAAGATTTATATTTAGGAGCTAGACCCTATGAGAATGGTCGTTGTCAAATGGTTATGTTAAAACTTGTTTTAACATAGGGGAGTCACCTTTGACTTTGCTTATTATTGCTTTTCTAGTTTGGTTGTTTTTAAAGCTTATAAGACCTCATTGGTTTGATCAGGTTCTAATTGTAGTGGGATCATGTATTCAATAGACCGATTGGTATTCATGGAGCCACTCATTCATGTGTTATTTATGGAGATTTATTTATAGGAATTGGTAGATTTATGTTCCATAGTATGGTTTTAGACAGGTTTATAGGTTTTAGATACCTTAATATGTCATTGCTTAGTGGTGATACCTTAATATGTCATTGCTTAGTGGTGAGCTATAGCACTTTAGGTTCTAGATCATTACAAAAAGAAAGAAAAAAATTGCCAAGCACCGATTCTATCTCAAGCAACTTAGGTCATTTAAGCACCAAATGGTGCTTCTACTTTATTTCCATACAAAGCCTCCCTAATAAATATGACCTAATTGACAAAGGCCTGCTAGTGACATTTAAGATTTTGTAACAAGAAACAAATATCCTTAGCAAAAAGCATGATCCGATATAATATTTATTTGTTATTAATTAGGATTAGATTAATATTATCGAAATGAATGGTCATCTAAATTGTAATTGATAGGAGAGGCAAATTCCAACTCAACTAGTTCGTAAATCTTGAAGACTAAGAAGAAGCAAGGCAATTTAGTTAATGAGATTTTCAAATGAAAAGAGCCTTCGCTTCATTGTGTCCCAACTTAGTTATAAATTTTAAAAGATAAATTATATTGATAATCATATTTATACTCCTTGACAAAAAAAAATTAACATTGAAATTCTTTTCTCTACTATTTTATATTGGCATACAATTTCAATAATTTTCTAAAGGCAATTGATGACTCAATTTTATCTGTATTGACTTGCTTATTGTCAAGGTAATAATCAATCTAAGAGAATCATTATACATATATAATTATGTAAAAGACTGACTTAAATTGCATCAATCTCTACACTTCATAAGTGTAGTAGATTTTTCTGTATTTTAACCTTATTGAATAAGTGTCGATGTAATTTATTCAAAAGCTAAAAATGAAGGGAACCAAAATCGAAAAATACTAAAACCTTAGGTAAAGAAATAGCATAATCTTGGGTAAATTATAAAAAATTGATTTGTAGCTTAGATTGTTTACAAAAACATTACTTGTGTTTTATTTTTTAACTAAGTGACCTATATTGTTTAACTTTTTTTTTAATGCTAGATTTAGGGACACATGTCAACATTTGATTCATCCACAAAAAATTAATTAGGTAAAATAATATTACAAAATATAGTGGCTATATAAACTTTTTTTCTCTCTCTACTTTTGTCTTTTTTTTTTTCTTTTAGTTCCTACAATTTTCTATCTTTTAGTAAATTATGTGAATAAAAATATTTAGTAATATTATTTATCTAATTAATTTGTGTAGACAAATCCAATGTAAATATGTATCCAAATCTATAATTAACAAGAATTAAATAATACGGGTTATCTCTCTATCAAGAAACAAAACACAAGTAATGTTTTGTAAATGATCCAAAACACAGGTTAGCTTTTTATAATTGACCCCATAAATCTTAAGCTGTGAAAAAAGGCCATGACTCTTTCCTTGACAATCGTCTATTATATTCAATTAAAGGAATAAGAAAACAATCTATTACTCTATCAATAAATAATTATGTAGAATAATCAAGTAATGAAAGTTCCACTACATATTTCATATGAGCATCTATTGCAAGGACTTTTTTTTTTATTTCATATCATTAGATGACAATAACAAATATGAAATAAAATGAAAAATATCAATATGATCATGTCTTACAGAATATATTACCAACATTGCCACCACCGTCAACGCCACTACCTTATTATTACCATTACAATGACCAACACGATTATTTTAACCGCCACTGCCACTGGCATCACCATCGCTACCACAACATCATCATTGACACCACACCACCATCATCACTGTTATCATCACCACCTTTATGCTATTGTGGCTATTAAAATAATAATCGTAATAGTGGTGATGGTTGTGGTTTTTATAGTGATCATGTAAGGGTAATGGTGGTGGTGTAAGAGTGATAACAGCAATGCTAGTGTAGAATGGTAGTAACAGTAGTGGTGATAAGGAGGTGGTAATGTAGTGGTGGTAAGCTATTATTAACTATGCTAATAATGGTGACGATTGTAGAAGCTATGGTGTGGCATGGTAATAGTATAAGGTATAAGGCAACAACAATGGTCTAATAGTGGTGGTACCAATATGAAATGGCGAAGGTGGTGGTATTGTGATAGTAGTGATAGTAGTACACATGTAGTAGTATTGGTGATTAGTAGCATTAGTAGTGATGATGGTGATGGTACAACTAGTGAGATGATGGTGGTGTTGTTGGTTGAAAGGGGTAGAGTTTGTAGTGGTGGTGTGGTGTGGTAGTAGGTGATATAGTAGATAATGTTTATAAGTACTCTTGTTAAAAATATATTGAAGTGTAATTTTAATAATCATTTCTACAAGCATTTACAATCAAACCATCATTAGTCAATTTTCATCTTGAAACCATCATGCACAATCAACAAACAATAATAATCACACACCTAGTTATCACTTAGCTATTGAAAATACAAATTAACTATAAAGCCCTAATATAGCATTAATTAGTATCATGTACATTTAGATCATGCTTTTAAGGTGTATTTTTAGGTTTCTCTCTTGTTTTAGATTAGAGATTCAACTTACTAAAAAAGGGCATTATTTGTTCAACTTTGAGGTCAACTAACCAAGAAGTTAGGTCTCTTGTAGTCTTACTCTATGGCTTAATTCGACTAGGCTTAGACCTTAGTTTAATCCTACCAAGTCCTAGGTTGAACTTTTCCTTCTTCTTTTATGCCAAAACCAAATCTTTCACCTTAATTCTATCTCAAGTCCTAGTTATCAAGTTTTTAATTTAAATTTTCACTTACTATTCCATAAATGTACTATCTTGGTAACTATGATGTCATCATTGACCTAAGTTAACTAGGTCGATTTATTTTTGGGATTATTCCAAAAATTAATATAAAGCCTTTTAGATTAAGTTTTTCTAAGCTTTCACTAAGAAAGAAATGTTTGAAGTACTTACCTTACAGCATATTTAGAGAATCTTTATAAACTTTATCAATCAACACTACCTAAAGTAACTTTTATGTGCACTTATCCTTCAATGCAATATTGGAGAAATTAGGAACCTATTGCTTGCAATTAGGGACAATCAAAATGACATACTCTCATCTTACGATTAGTCATCTCTTAATGATGTACATGGCTCAAATGTGTTCCAAGCATGATCTAAGAAAATCAAATAACATGTGTAACCCTCTGTCTTGTGTTTCTAGCCTATACGATTATGTTGCCTAGTCATGTATCTCTCTGTATGGCCCTTCTACTTATCTTTTCTCCAATCTTTGACATTCTAACTTCCTTGTTGGCTTGAATTATGATAGCATAGATCTAAACACCTATCACTTAGTCCCATCCTTTTCACACTTTTGTTCCATGAGATGAAAAAGAAAGAGATTCATGTTAAGCTCATTAATTTATTGTTGAATGAGTTAAGGAATAACAGAATTGGCTAAGGAAGGATCATTGATTTACCTTTATAATCGATGGCTAACCACTAACTTGAAAAGAAGGGAAGCAGGCACACAAAAGCCACGAGAGAAGAAACGGTTTTTTGATTTCACCCTTTCACTCTGTTCATAAGATTCTTTATCTTTTCTTGGGTAAAAAAGTTGAAATTATTAAATATCTTATGTAAAACTTATCAACTTACTAGTCCTTAATGGATTAGCAAACATAAAGTGAAAGGGAGAAAGTTTTATTTGTTTTCTATATCTATAAGAGTAGTATATATTTATAATGACTATCTAATTTGTAGCAGCAAATATCTAAATTATATCCCCTTCATGTTAAGATGTCTACACTCAAATTTGGATAGGGGAATTACCACATATGCGATGCGAGAGCGAGACGCATGTTGCAGCTTTCACCAACCATGGGCCTTGACCGTGAGAGTTCTCATATGCATGAAAGAAATTGATTTTCTTGCCATATGCCATTATGGCTGCCAAAGCATGCCATTATATCTTCATAATTAATTTAAAAAAAAAAAACTATTACAAATGCATTTATTGGTTGAATATTTTAAAACCTTTGGTCATGAGTTGCTAATTGAAAATTTTGGTGTTATATTTTAAGGCAATAGAAAATTACGAAACTAATTTAAGGTTAAGAAATTATGGTTCAATATTTTGGTAATATTGATAAAAACTGCATCCAAGGGACTTCCCATAGGATCATATGTTGGCCTCATTAATGACTAAATGTTAAGTTCTATGATTTTTAAACATTATTTAGTTGGCATATTTCTATGATATGATCATTGGATAAATTCTCTAATTTATTATTTGGTTTATATATTGACACAAGTTACTGATAAAACAGCTCTTGAGTACTAAACAAAAATTAAAAATTTTATATCATATATTTTATGGTATAAAAATCTATTTTATAGTAGAAAATCAATATATCTTTAAATTTTCAAAAATAATGCTACACAAAGTATTGAACTTTATTGTCAAATATAATATCATAATTAATCTTTTGATTTTTTTTTATTTACAAAAATTGATATTCAATACTATGCACACCAAACTAGAGACAAGAGTGTTGTTATATTATGCTCCTTATACTGTACAATCCCGTTGTTTTTGTATTGCCATACTCTACCAACCAAATGCTACATTAGATTATGCTACAGGTAAATTACATACCATATGATAAATATTTGCATGTAAATCCAAATGGAAGATAAGAATTTGGAAGTACAAATGAGAAATGAATCATATTTTATTGTAACACTATTATATGTTGCTGATGTGACACATTAAATGGTTAATGTGATGTTGAAATAATGGATTTGGCAAAAATATCATAAATAAATAAATAAGAATTCAACCTAAACCCAAATGAAATCCACCTAATCCCCACTCACTAAACTCTACACTAAAGTTGTGCAAAGAGAGTGGGTCACATGAGCTAACCTATTTAATCCACAAAAAAAAAAAAAGAGTTGGGCTTAAATATATCAACCTGCTTAAATGCAAACCTTTTTTGCTTGCCCCACTTAACCCATGTTCTAATTTCGTTTAAGTTCAAATTTTGTAGGTAATAGTACAAATACATAGTAAATTAAATTTCACAAAATTTAGAAGTTGAATATGTTGAAGCTTTGATTTTTAGAATTTCAATTTGTTTCGTAGAATTACAAATGATGCAATATGTTTTGACATAACCATGTACATGCATGATTTTGTCATCATCCATATGAATATCACGTATCCCAACAAAAAATGCGAACATTCATGTAACAACAACTCCATAAATTAACATAAAGATTGTTTACAAGCTCCAAATGAAATTATTAAGACACAAAAAAAAAGGAGGCAATTCCAAAACTTCATGATAACAGAGAGAATTTGTTAGAATTAAAAAGCAATAGTCATGGAATGGCATTTTCAACTTAACTCCTTCACGCAGTTGCATTTGTTGTTGAAAGAAGAATCCTAGTGAAATACCATTAAATATTAAACAAGATAAATAATTATTTACGATTAACGTGAGTCAACCCACCAACTTACAGCAAGGTGAGTTAAGCCAAAAAATCGAGCCCACATATGCAAGCGAGCTAAAACGGGTTAACCCACTTAACCTGTGAGCCAATATGGGTTGACCAATTTAACTCACTTGTATAGGCTTACTCTGCCCATTCTAAGCATATGTTTTGGAGGAAAGAAATAATTAGGATAGGAAGAAAAGGAGAAAGAAAGTGGGATTTTTAATATATTTTCTCTTATTTGGAAAAGGGAGGGAAATTAAAAGGAATGATCTAGAAATGAGGAGCGAAAGTTTTTTATGGCTCACCATTTTTTGTTCTCCTTCAAAAGGGAAGAAACTTATGAAAGTTATTTAAATTCTAATTTTACTCCTTCTTCACATTATTTTCTATTACTTTTTATTAGTATAATAGTAATTTTATATTATACCTAAATTTATCTTTAACAATGATTAAAATATTATTTTCTTTTCTTTTCTCTTATTATCCAAACACAATAAAAATAATCAAATATCCTCATAATTCCTTTTTTTTTTTTTTAACTATTCTTTCTTTGCATCCCGAACATTCAAAACAAAAGTGTAATGACAATAGTCGACGCTGTGAAAGGTCAAAAGAAAAAGATGGCTTTTTGGTAACGATGCTGTGAAGTAATAAATTTGCCGTTAGTCAAGCTTACTTTGGTCTTCTCGAAATCACATGAAACACAATAGTTGAGCCGAGACGAGCCGTATGAAAGGTCCTATCCCGCGATCACACCTCGTGTCATGGTCCCTATTAAAACCGAACGAAAGCCAACGCCGCCGACAAAGCAGACAAAACCTAATAGGCAGCTGACACACCCAGCCGACGGCGAAGCCCAAAAAAACCCTAGTCGTGTTTGCGTCTTAAAATCTTCTTGTACTTCGTTTCCCTCTGTCAGACAGAACAGAGAGTAAAAAGGGGTCTCAACTTTGTCAAGCAAACACCCACATAATTCTCATCATTTTTGCGTGCAATGATCTTGAGCTGATACTAGATTTCACTTTCACAGTTCATCCTTTGGCTGCTGCTATCGTGTTACAAAGTTTTCTTCAGTTCCTTAGATCATTCATGCAAAAATGGTGTGACTTATGAATCGGTGAACAACGTCTTCTTACGCATATCTTACTGGGAAGCCTACGATTTTGTGTGTATGTATATAAACAGCATAAATTCCATTAAAAATCGCACACCATATGAGCAGACGTATGATGTATCCTGCCTAATGAATCTTTTCTCAACATCTAATTTGGTTTTCATGCTCCGTGTCGACTGAGGACCTTCAATGATTATAATTTCTTCATATTTCCTGCTCTTCCATGCCATTAATTATGTCCGACTTTGGATTCATATTGACTAGCAAACTTTATGCAATAAAGGATTCTGATTATACAATTTTGCACTTAATTTCCTGAGTCGGATTCCTTAAACCATGTGAATGTTTTCCTTGGATTGCTTCCATTCATATACGTTGAATGGATTAACTCTCTGCCCATGAGAAGCGTTGTTCACTTTTCCAGGAACGGAACAACGAGGAGGCTAGACACGGCAGCCACCTCCTACCGGCCACCCGCCCAGCACCCACCTCCTGTACATACCGTCTTGCAAGTTTTTTTTTTTTTTTTTTTTTATGAAGATAACCCTAGAATTTTCAAACTTTTTTTTTAATGAATTTTCTCAAAATTTCCCTTTATATTACATCTTGCCTCTTTTTTCCTCTTTGATGAAATGTCAAAGCTACTTCTGCACCGAATGCTATAGAGGTGTCTATATACAGATAAAAAGAGGAATCATTGAAAACGAGACACCACGTATTACACGTATTAAGATAAGATGATGTGCTTTTGGGTGGAGCTCGGCTACTTTACCCATGGCTAACTTACACTATGTTTGGATTGAGGGAACGAATACAGAGAGGATAAAAAGAAAAATGAAAATTCTAAAAAATATTTCATTATTTAGGATTATTCTCAATCAGGAATCACATCAGTACTTTAAGGATCTTTTTTTCTTAAAAAACTCTTCATTTTATCTTTTAAGTTCTTTTTGGACAATTCCTTAACACCTTTTAAAGTTTTTGTCCACACTCTAATTACTTTTAATTACATATTCAAAAAAAATTACAAGAATATGAGAGAGAAAAAATAGGAAGAAAGTTTTATCATGCCATTTGAATTTATAATTAAGATAATTTAACTTTATTGATTAGTTAACAGAAAAAGTGAAAGTATGAATAAATTTTCTAAATCAAGACAAGTTGAAGTACATAGTTAGAAATTGAAAAAAAAAAAATTAGATAAAACACAAACATCTAACACATAAATTAGAATCACCGGCTACTAAACATTAATTGGTAGTTTCAAAAGGCTACCAAACGTGTTTAATCAAGTTGGGTTATAGTTGATGGTGCTTTGCCCTATCATGAAGCCTAATATTATTCTGGATTTACATATCATAATTCGTAATATAGTTATAAGAGACGTAAGGTTCGAATAACTTGTGTCCCCCGACACATAATATGAAGCTCCATATTCAAAGTTGTACCCATCTTGCTCATCCTCAACAATCATATCGTGCAAAATTATATATGCTTGTATGATTTGTCCTAATACCTTTTAATCCAAAAAAAGTGAAGGCCCACGAACTATATAAAAATGAGAATGTAGTATTCCAAAAGCTTGTTCGACATCTTTCCTATATGCTTCCTAACGATTAGCAAATAATTACTCCCTTGGACCATACAGGTATGAAATAAATTTAACAAATATTGACCACTATTGATATATACCGTCTTTTAAGTATTTTCCCATATCGTAGTTTCTACCATTAATAATATAGTTGGTCTAAGGAGTTCAACCTTCCAAGACATCATCAAATACGATGAGCGCTCTAATATGTTAATATTATTATTTGAGCTAAAGACTCCAAAAAATGCATGTTATATCTAAGTGTCACATAAAGCAATAGCTTCAAGTATAATTGTTGGACAACCTTGATCATCTTGAATGTACATTCCATGCCATGCAATTGGGCAGTTTTTTCACTCCCAATGCATACAATCAATACTCCTCAACATACTAAGAAATCCATATCGCTTAGAAATAACAAGTAAATGCCAAATATCAGTAGGATTTGGTTTACGTAAATACTCATTAGCGAAGCAAGTTATAAAGCCTTGAACAAAATACTTGCCACACTCTACTATTATGCTTTCATCTATTCATAAGTAGTCATCTAAAACATCTCCTATTACTTCATAAGCCAATATTTGAATAGTTACAATGCACTTTTTTCTAGTAGTGAAACACTAAGTCTACCTATAGCATCCCTCCTTTATTTGAAAAATGAAGAGCAATCTAATAATGCTTATACGATGTAGAGGAAAATGGCTTTCCTTATTCGAAAGCTTCTCAAAAATTGTTCATCGATATATACCTAATTTTTGAAGAAGTAGTTACTATATTGATGATTATGATCCTCAAGACGACTTTTATCAGTATATTTTCTCTTGCATCTTCTTGTAGAAGAGCTCTTACGTAGCTTATGAAGCATCCGATACAAGGAATTCATTAGCTCTACCCATATATTGCTCATCTCCAATGCAATTAATTACTTAGTTACCTCAAATGCACTTTTTTCCAACTTAGAATCAAAATTAGAGTTATTTGTCAACATGATACTTAAGGGTGGAAAGAGAAGTGTAGAGGGTTAATAGAAATGAGTAATATGAAAGTGAATGATGAAGATGTGTTTCTATGCCTATATTTATAAAATTTCAATGCCTACTTTACAATAGCTAGTTTTTTTAATTCGTTTTGATAGACATATGACAGCTACTTTACAACAGCTAATTTTTTAAATTTATTTTGATTGACAGATAATGACTATTTTATAATGGTTAGTTTTGCAATGATTACTTTTATAATGACTCGTTTTATGAAACTAAATATGCTAATGGAAATTTCAACAATGGCTTTGAATATTAGTTTAATTGACATGAATGGGAAGTTACACCATAGAACCTTACAATAGCTAATTCTCTAGCGAAACCATTACAAAGCATAATACCATGTAAAAGAAAAGTGATACAATGACTAGTTGGAAAGAGAACCAATTGTTGCCTCTTTTTTTTTTTTTTTTTTTTTTTGCAATCTCCTTATGCATCTCCTCAATCCATTACCTTTGTACTTCATCCATTGATGATATATCAGCAAAAATTATTGATTTCTTGAATTCTAACTGCTTTTAGTGTTCCTTCAATGCGACAACTTCATTAAAATTACATATTACCTCAACTCTCTTTTGTATCTTTCCATTAAACTCTTCTCACTTTTCAAACACTCCTTTCACCACCTCAGTATTTTCTGCTATTTCTTTTCCTTTCCTTTTAGCCACCACTGTACCAGGTGGACGAATGACTTCTTTATTAGCCTTATCATTATAGTTGCATCACTATTTGAGGATGAATTGGTATATGCTCTAAATATGCTCACCTTAGTTTACTTATTTTCACATTTTTCAACATTTCCAACTTAAGGCCTTCATTTTAGTTCATTATGCAGCATCAACCATCATTGCTCAACTATACATTGCGTTTCTTCATTTTGCTTAAATAGATTATGAGCATCTTTTATGTAATCATGCTCACTCTTACCACTCTACGCTCATCGTTTTATTTGGTTAAAGTAAACTTTAAATTTTATGACATCTTTTGAAATTTTACTCCATTACGGTTTGCAATATTGCCATGTTCTTTTTTGTACATTCTTCTCCTTTTTGAACACTTTTCCACCTCATGCTTTGCATAGATGTGTTGCTAAAAAGTTTGTAATGGTAGATTTTTTCTGGTAACAAAGTCTTTCCTAATCCTCAACCATGCACATGTACAGACAAAAAGCTTATCATCGTTTTACTTCCACTTTTTCCTACAACCATCATCTCCTTCATTTTCGTTATCATCCTCCTTTAGTAAATTTTTTTTTCATGGAAAATTCCAAGTATTGCGAAATTGTGCCACTATGTGGTTATAGTAAGTTGTCCAAGATAGGATGAGAAGCATTTGGTTCAACCAGAGTATATTATTGCATATCCTTGGATAAAAATTAAGGAGCATATGGAAAATATGGAGGCATTATGTTTTACAGGTATTGATTGAAGTTATATGATTGATTCAAATTTTATTGGTTGTGGTTCATAAATGGAAAACTTTGAGGATATTACAAATTTGAAGGGTTTTGAAAATATGAATTAAATAGAAAATAAGAGCTACCTTGCAAATATGGAGTCATATGAAAATTTTGTATTCTTTGTGTGCTCCCCCAGGGTTGTAAGTTTAGTAAGTTGTTAAGATACATAGGCTGTGTCCATTCTGAATTGGTAGAGATTTTTAGAGGAATGCGATTTGTAATGAATAATTTAGAGTAAATTCCATACTTGTTTCAACGTATATTTATAGAGAGAAAATTTACTAGTCATTTTTCTATTGTTTTCAATTTTAGAAGGTTCACTTGATTCGGCAATACAAATTTATAGAACGTTCACTTGATTTGCCAACACAAAATTTCAAAAAGTTCACTTGATTTACCAACACAAAATTTCAGAAGGTACACTTTATTTGCCAACACAAATTTTCAAAAAGTTCAATTGATTTGCTAACATAAATTTTCAAAAAGTTCACATGAGTTACTTTTTCTTCCCATTGAGTTACTTTACTTTTTTCCTTCCTTTCTTCTTTATTTTTTCCATCTCTTTCTTCCTTTATTTTTTTTCCTATTCCCCTCTTCCTTTACACTATGTTCACTTAGGGGGAACGAAATTGCTAATCCTCCCTTATTCTTTATTATCTTGTTTAGTTTGCATTTAAGTCCTGTAATAACCATTCCTCTAAATCCAAGTTCCTTAAAATCTAAGAATCATAATTCTTTCCTTAAAGCTCAGAATCTTAATCTTAAGAAAATAAGACCTCATTGCCTTTGTCTTTTTCTTCTCTCCAACATCGCATAGTAGACCACCTACCCACCATTGTGACAACCAACATTTGATCCCTTTCTCCTCCAACAATAGCGACTCAACCTCCATTACCGATCGACCCTCCATTAATGACCAACGACTAACCATCCTTTTTTCCCTCTCTATCTTTTTCTCTCTTTTGCCCTCCTCTCTTTCCTTCTAATTACCCCCTCTCTTTTCATCTCATGATTTTTTCATCTTTAGCTTTGCCAAATACTCATTAAAACAAAGCTTTAAAATCTCATCTTAAATTTGATATTGCTTTTTTTTTCCTCTTCGATTGAACTTTCTGTTGCCAATAGACTTGTTGACCTTCTTTGGATATCAACTAAAAAAGTAAAATTACAATCTTTTGTCATCGACTTCATCACTTCACATTTCTAAAATTAGTCAAAACAAGTCAAAGATATGATCTTTTGTACCCATTAACATCCATGTTGTTCCTAATCTATGGAGAAGTAGCCCATGCAAGTGAGAAATTGGAGTTCTATAAACCAAACAGCGTAAGGTTTTTAGTGTTTGCAGTTTGTAAATCGTAAGTGACCTTGAAGAAGACAGGGAAGTAAGGGTAGAAGATAATGGTTAAATGATAATTTAATATTATATTACACATCTATTCTTATATGTCTTTTTTTCAAAATTAACAATGTAAAAGGCATTATGGCCTAATTCAATTTTTAAAGAATCTGTATTCTATTACATATTTGTTCCATTTGATGAAGTGAACAATTTGTTATTGTCTTCCTTTTCCCCTCCCTCTACCCATTTCCTCCCTTTCTTCCTTTCTTTTTGTCTTTATTTCCCCCTTTCCCTTGTCATTTTGCAGGTCTTATATTTAAAAAAAAAAAAAATAGCAAAGCTATGATGCTCTATGAAGATGCATCCATTTCTCAAGGACTTCTTACTAACGCTAGGTATCTCTACATAGAGTGCTTGGTTGTTGAAAATTGTGTTAAGCACCTTCAGTTGGAGATGCCCTTAGGGATGTACATGGTTTAATAACTATCATCTATATCTCACTTATTCTCTTACCTCACTTTTCTTAAGATAAGGTTGGCAGATCCTTCAATTTTTTTTTTTAAAAAATCATATTAATATCTAAATTTTTGTTTAGCTAAATACCACAGCTATTTGCAACAATTGGGTCTATAGTAATTTACTAAATTAGAGCCACAAGAGAGATGTTATTTTATATGAATTTAGACTCAAGAGACTACATAGCAACACACATGATCAACACATTAAACCACCAATTTCCCTCAATTGAAAAACTAAGAAAAAGCTACAATATTAACCCCATTTTGAGAGAAAGGCTTCAATAGTACTAATATATCACGTAAATTGATGAGTAACGTGTAAATATCAATAAAATTTCAACACATGAAAATATAATTGGTATATTTTCAAAAAGTACATATTTTCATCATCACTTATTAAAATTTTATTGGTACTTATATACTACTCATCGATTCATATGGTATGTTATTATTTTTTTTCATTTTAGTGTTGAAAAAGAATCACCTAAGCACTTCTATAACTCTAAAACAAAATAAAGCTCTATAAATCTTAACCTATAAAACCAAATTAAAATCAATATCACACCATCCCAATTAGAAGACCATATCCTACATTCACCAATGGGTAATAAGGAATAAATATCAAGCTTGAATGTTAGCATCTTTTCATGCTCGTTAACAACACAAGTAGGGCAAAACGTTAAATAGGGAATTGAATTTACCTTCAAGTCAAAGCTTAATTATTCATTGGAAAATGTTAATCCTGAGTTCTTTTAGTAAAATGATAGCGATGTAACTAAGACAGTTCTGTAAAAGGCTAAAAATTGCTATATTATTTATTTGAGCTTAACTCTTTTGGGTAGGTGACAGAACATAAGGAGTCTGATTCATATTTAGGATGATTAAAGAAGATTTGGCTTAGTGGGCTTGAAACAGGGATTGTTAGACTAATCTATTCGCTTTTAACCTTTCTCAAGCAGGCTCATGCACTTATAAAGAAGACTACTGGCCTTGGGTTCATTAGTTAGCTCATTTTGGATAACCATGAATTAAGTAAGCTCCATCTCATCCATTGTTCACCTAGATGATCTGACAAATGCTATAATGCTTAAGAGCCTATAAATACTCAACATTTCCTCATCATTTAAAACTCTTAGAGAGATCGAAGAAATGTTTTTCCATTATGAAAACTCTACTCTCTAAGATCAAATGGCGTTCGGACAAAAAATTGATCTCATTCACTTAAACTATAAGATGAATGCTTGAGGTCTCCTAAGGCTGCCTTATCTGTTACTTGTATATTTGAGACACTAAGATTGCATGTTTCTACTCCTTACCTTGTTCTCATCTAATCATCCTTTCAAGTGACAGTCTTAATTCACTTCTTTGAAGTTACGTACAACGTGTCACTCACACAGTACATACGTAACTACTCCAATTGAACCGTTATATCTACAACTTCTAATTATCAATGTTATTAGTCCCAATTCGAAAAATTGACTTAAATTTGTGAAAGGGTCAAAGGTCATGAGACTAAAGTGGGTACTACAAGCTAACAAACTAAATCAATAAAAAAATACAAATCTTTTTTTAATTATAAAAAACAAATAAATATGAAATTTTGCAATCAAACTATTCTATATTAATTATTGTAGCTTATGTGCTATAGGGTTGTTAATTATTATTAATTGTACATCTTGAGTTTCCTATGCAATTATTTGCCTAATGATCATTTGAATTAATTAATGAATTATGGAAATTACAATGAGAAATAATTTCTTAGTTTAGTACTAATAAAATTATCATAATAGAAGAGAATGAGTATCCAATGCAGGCAATTAAAAAACAAAAGTTGACTATCTACCCTATACTATTCATCAATATCAAAACCAAGCTTTATACCATAGTGAAGAAGCTTCTAACTCCATGCCTCTTATATTCACTTTTGACATCTACTTAAGGATTTTAGCTTCTAATTAATTTCTTGAGTTCAAGAAGACATTTATGATTCAAAGTTATAATTCTATATTATTAATTTTCATTTCTATTATTTTATTGTCAAGTTTTTTATTGTCTCTTTAGGATGTTATTAGTAGTTAAGTATTTTTTCTAAAATTATTCCTAAGGATTTTAAATAAATCTACAGATGTATTTTCTAAAAATTAAAATACTCAATAACATCCTAAAAAGGACAACTTAATAACTAGACAATAAGATAATAGAAAGGGAAATTAATAATATAAAATTGGAAATCAAAATAAAAAATGTTGTCCAGAACTAAAGGAATTAATCAAAAGTTGAAATCCTAAAAGTAAATGTTTAGAAGTGAATATTAAAGGCACAAAGTCAAAAGCCCACAAATTAGAAGCTTCTTTATGACGATATAAAGATTGGTTCTAATAATGATGAATAGTGTAGGATAGATAGTTACCTTTTGTTCTCTAATTACCGTATTATTCTCCCCCACTTAAAAAAAAAAAACTTAAACCTCAAGTTTTTAAAGGAACTTGATCCTTCTCAATTGCAACAACTTGAAATAGTCTCGAATCTCCACTTTCGTCATAATATGCTTTGCAAACTCCCTTTTGATATGTAACTCTTGTAACATAACAACAATAATTCTTCAGTCATCACATCGCCCAACAACTATTGTATCTCTTGAACCTAAGTGATAAGCAAAGAGAAGCCATATACTCCTTTGACCTTAAGTACATATTCTTTGAGTAAAACTTAAGCTTTTTTTTTCCATTCATTAAGTATTTCACTAATCAAGTTGTTATGATCAAACTGAACAACAAACTCCTTTAATAGGGCAATGTTTAGTAATAATCCCCTATCATTCTAGGAAAAGCCATCTTGTTCACAAGCTTGAAAAAAATACATCTATAACATACCATGAAATTATAGCCTCCTAAAATACCCAAAAAGTAATAAAGAACTATCATGCTAGACAGTTTCTAGCACATTGCTCGCAAGAGCATATATCATGTCATCCTGAGGTAGACCTTCATCTTCAAAGCATAGACCATCAATTGATATCTCATAGGTTTCCCTTAGTTACATCAAAATAACAACTCTTATTGCTCTCTAATTCGTGAAGACAAAATTGCAAAAGCCAAACTCTATTGAATGAATAAAATCAAATACCCTCAATTGCAACATATGAATAGTAAAAAATAAAAAAATGCAAATAGCTACAAAATATTTTTTATTCCCAAATATCTATGATCATCTCTCATGGCATACTTGTCCAACAAAGAGACTTCTAATATATATTGCCAATATATCTCTTATTGTGCATTACATCATTTCCCTTTAAGATAATCTTCTCATAAATGCACTTAGAATACATATCTTATCACTACAAGACAAATTTCTGTTAGATAGATGATATTTCTTCTTTGTAGCTCCTTGCCAACAAATATTCATAATATTGATAACAAATACAACAATAACAAAGTAATCCTTAGCCAATATATAATCCATGAATTTGAGATTTAAAGCATGAATAAAAATATACCTCTAAAGTGATGTATCTTTGAACCCTTTGTGCAATAACTACTTAACTTATAAGGAAAAAATAGGCTCTCACCCATTAGCATCACCACTACTCATCTCTTCCTAAGTCAACAATAAAGTCTCCTCATTAGGCAGACTTGCCTCATCATGATTATCATGGTTCTCACTCAAGTTCTCATCTGTATTCTCAACTACTAAGCTCTTCCTCTCTATATCATGTACAAGATATCTTTAACATCACATATAGTTTACTTCATGGCCTCTTTATCAGTCTTCACTTTCGTTAAACTTTCACATTCTTCAATAGCCTCTAGTAGGGCCTCTAAAGCTCCAACTTTTTTTTTACTCTTGTGATAATCCTTTCCTTCATTTTTAGTTACCTCAGTTTCACAAACTTCACCCCTACACTCTCTAACTACGAAATGTGAAGTCTTATCAATCCTAATCTTATTTGCATGAAATCATTTAGGTATATCTAATGAACCTTAAAGGATATACTATTTTAGGATGCTCCTCCAATTGCAACTTAACTTTACTCATCGAAAGTTACTTACCCACTAATTTATGTACTTCTTATATCTCTTTAAGTTTTAAATCAATTTCATGAGTGATTTTCAGATTTGTACTTTAATTAGCCGAAGTCGACATAACTTTCAAAGGCATTAAAACGTACTTCACCCAATTCTCCCTTATCCTATATGTATTATCCTGACTCAAATATTGGGTATCAACATCATATTGCCAAGTTGTTTCGAGTAATATTTGTAAGCATCCATATCATCTATATTACAATAAATATCATCATAGTACTTCCTAATAGAAAAATGCATTCTAAAACATTCGGTTACCTCTACCTTTCCTATATTGTTACAGCAATCCATCCCAATAGGATGCGTCTCTACCGAGAGCTTCAATCTATTCACTAGGTTTCGTCAAATAATATTATCTCAACTTCAATTGTTTATGATGATTGTAAATGCCCTCTTGTTAATATTACACCTGGTTCTGAATAATGGGTTTTTGCCTTCATTGTTGTAGGTTTACTACCTACGAACAGGTATAAATCTGTCAATAGCAGTTCTATGGGTGATATCTTACCATGGCTTACTATTGTCATCTTGAAACGTTCCTTGAAACATCATAATCAAAGATTTGTTTGTTACTTTAGATGCTACTCCAAACATTGCATGTAATTTTAGTTTCATCCTCCTAAATCAAGACCTGAACCTCTTGAACAACATCATGAGTGCCATAATTATTGCCATCTATTAGTTGACGTCCTTACTATGACATCAACTGACACAAGGTATAGTATGATAAAAACAGAATGCGTTTAGAAAATAAACTTCAATCATTCATAAGATTCAATAATATATGGTATAACCTATTTATAGACAAGAAAATATCTTAACAACTATGGAAAATACATTAAAAAAATATTGATATCATGTTATCTAAGAAAATGCATAAAAAGAAATATTCCTAATAATCTAATAAAATCTAATTTCCTTATTCAAAAAGATTACAATATATTTGAAATCCTTAATAAGAAAATATAAAATATAATGAATAAAGATGAATAATCTAAAAAGAAGAAAGTGTATTGAAGCGGGAGAATTATAACGGAGGGGATCAACATTTGAGAGTAAGTTTAAATAGAAGATTAACGTTTCAAAAATTTTAAATAGGGAATCAACATTTCATAAAATAGTTCAAATAAGGGATCAACATTTTATAAAGTTCAAATAAGAGATTAACGTTTTATAAAGTGATTCAAACAATTTTATGAATTGACTATTATGAATCCCCTATTTAAACCACTTTGTGAAATATTAATCTCTTATTCGAACTTTTCGAAACATTGATTATTTATTTGAACTTTTCAAAACATTAATCCCTTAAATTTTAATTCTCCTGTATTAAAGCATAATCCCATAATCAAAAGTTGAACTTAAAAGTAGATTTGACTATAAGCTTTAACGAATTAGGACCACAAATATTTAGAACCATAAGTTAGAAGAATCTTCTTTCCATGCAAATCGACAACTTCTATCTTTAGCCTTAGTCTGTATTTTGATCTCACTATCTTGTACTGTAGTAATAAAAGTACATGATATCTTACCTTTTGACTAGTAGTGACTGATATCTTCTAAAATTATTCCTAAGGATTCTAAAGGAAATAAAAATATAATGTATTTTCTAAAAACTGAAATATAAACAAATGAAATCTTAACTTACCTAGAATTGCAAAAGAAATACTTAACTACTAATATTATTCTAAAGAGATAACTAATAACTCAACAATAAAATAATAAAAATGGAAACTAATAAACTTAAAATAAAAAATATTGTCCAAAACTAGAGGAATTAATGAGAAACAGAAAACCCAAAAGTGAATGCTTTTCAAAAGTGAATATCAAAGCATGGAGTCAAAAGCTTGTGAGTCAAAAACTTCTTCATTATAGTATAAAGCTTAGTTATGACACTAATGAATAGTGTAGGGCAGATTGTTAACTTTTATCATGTGACTGCCTATGTCATTATGTATATTCTTAGATAATAGGATATCAATATATTTCTTTTATATATTTTTCATAGTTGTTAGATTCTTTCTTATTTGTAAATAGGCTATGTCAAGTATTATTGAATCTTATGGATCATTGAAAGTTTATTTTCCAAATACATTGTGTGTCCATTAAGCTGCATGCTACATTAATATAAGGTTGGCTTATAGGATTATTAGTTTTGGTTCTTTATGCATATATTCAATCACCAATGTACCCTTGATTCTTTATTTTATCCAATCTAGATTGAATATGAAGGTAATTTATATTTATTAGATATTTTGCACTAGTACTAACAATCAAGCAATGATGTAAACTTAAACAACATGTTTTTGTTACTTATAATGACTTTTAGATACTTAAATGAATTTGTAGCTAAGTGTATTTATTACCCTATTATTCATGAAATGGAAAATTAAAATATTTGTAACCGAAAGGAAAGTAATGAATCAAATATAATTTGTTACGTAAGCATATATTCAGATTGACTAAACTTGACTAGGTTGACAGCATCATAGCTGGCCACCTAATTCAAGTAGGTACATCTAAGTCAATGTAAAAGTAGGCTTAAAGCAAGGAAGAGCTCGTTCTCTAAGTTAACATTGAGTTGAATCGATTGGGTTGGTTCGGGTACACAAAATTGATAATTATAACTTACGCAATAATTATTGATTGACAAATGGCATGTTAAGAGAATTTTGTTTTGTTAACTAATACTTTTTTATTAAACTCTTGCTAATAAATTTGTTATATATATTGCCCAAACATTTGATTACCAATATCATTTAGAAAAATATATAAAAAGTATTTAAATTAATTATAACCTAAGAATAATTCACTAATGAAAAATAAAAGAGTAATAAAATAAAAGTAGAAATATGTTACTGGAAATTATATGAAAAGAAAAAGAAAAAAATAGAGAAACAAAGAAGGTAAAGAAAAATAAAAAGTAGTTTGTGAGAGTTGTACATGGAAAAATGAGTTTAATGCGATTTCCACCCTTAGTCTCAATGATATAAATGCAAGCATTAACCACTTAACTATATCTCCTTATATGTCATTTATTACTTTAAAGAATATAAATACAATACATCTTTTGTTAAAAAGAGCTTAGATTTTGGAAAATTATGAAACAATGTTCTATGCATATCTATTATATAGGTTATAAAGAGAAGGACAACTAATGTTTCTTTAGGTGGTTCAATGTATATTCTCGAACGGTCTTATGAACGCCATAAATGAGCATCAATGGAGCGAGAGATGCTGTTATTAGGTGATGAAATGGTGTAGAGTTTGAATTATAAAACAATTAGTTCATAATAATAATTTCTATCTTTAAGGTTATCTATCCATCTCTTGTGCTATACTTTTTTCAAATGCTAGTTTCTACACTTTCATGGCAAATAGATAAGTAACATCATCATAATAGACACCATACCACACACATACCTCAAACATGTTTATTTGTCGATACATCATAATCATCAATGAAGATAATTTTTTAAGCAGAAAAAAGATACAAAATCTAAATATATGATTGTATGAGCTTCATTGAAGTTAATTGTGAAGTAAATATATTTATGAATGGATGTTAAATTTATTTATAAAGTATATGTATTTTTGAGTTGTTTTTAGCTTCATGGAGGTTAATGTTAATTAAATACTTTCAAATAAATAAAGATTGTGAAATCTTTTATTTCTTTTGTTGATTACCTTATGGGGTGTAGGAGTTAGTAACTCTTTAGTGCAAATATGGGTTAAGATTCGTTGACTTCCAACTTTTTCCTTATTTTATAATTGAAAGTAGTGATAGTAGATATCACAATAGTGGTCTTCTAATGATCTCTTGGTGGTCTTTCGGTGGTAATGTAATTGTATATGATGGTGTACCTACAAGAAAGGCCCTTATAGCCATGCCAGTGAAGGCCATACAATGCTAAAGTTAGTAAGAAGGGAAAAGAAGTATTTAAGAGTATGTAAAGTATATAAAGAGTGCTGAGGTTGTGATCTTTGTACCTATATCTTGCCTTTTTATATGGTATGAAGCTTACCCATCAGGGATATATAACCGACGAAGATCGACTCATATATAGTAGGATAGCTTCTTTTTGTCGACCAATGGCTTTAAGGAAGAGAGCTTGTCACATCAGCATAGGTAGTCACCATAGCCTAGATGGCTAAGCACTTATGCCGTACAGTAGGCTGTCAGGTGGCATTAACTAAGGAGAGAGAAAAAGGATAAGTAAAATAGCCGTGATATCATGATCCTCGAGTTACATGTTAAGTAGCCGGTAAGTGCTTAGGGCTAAGGTTGATGTAGGTATGTGACACTTTGGATTTGGTCATCTTGAGGAATATGGAGTCTTTAAGGTCTTAAGTACCAAGGAGTCAGGCACTTGAAAACATTGATTAAGGCATCCAAGGCCTTCGTTTAGTTAGATTCGGAGAGGTGTTCGGGGGTAACTCGAGTAGGTTACACTATCGGTAGGCATGGTGATCATCCAATTATACTTGAGTAAAGGTCGAGCTATTTAAGGGGAGGCCAAACCATTTGTCTTGTTCAAGGGGGTTGAACTCTTAGCCTAAAAAGGGTGATCAGAAGGACCCGAGCATGCTAAAACGCTTATGCCTAGGCCTTTGAAGATTAGGCCCAAGATGGCCTATCAATAGGAAAGGATTGAGTTGGCTTATTTTAATTGAAGAAGATTAACGGTTCATTTAATTTGCTAAATGAGATATGAGAGGAATGGAATTCTAATTACGAGGGAATCTGAATTATCATGGAATAGAATAAATGTGTAATATTATGATGCTTAGGTAAGTGTAATTAAATTACTATTACATTGTTCGCTTCATGGTATTTAAGAGGAAACAAGACATGAGTAGAAAATGAAATGCTTGAAATACCCTTATTTAATTAAATCATAAAAAAATTAAATCAGACCCAATACCAGAAATTCTTCTTCTTCTTGAAAACATTATGTTCTTATTGGAAAGATCTTTTCTTAGGGGGAAAAAAAAAAAACAACATAGAAAGATGGAAAGAAAAAAGCGTTGTCTTCTTCCTAAAGAACAATAAAAAAGATGATGATAAAACAACAATCAAGAAGTTTATCTTGAAAACCCCAAATCTAAATTAAAAAACCTAATTGCATTATCTTCTTCTTCAATAGTAGATATGATGACGAGATGATGACTTAAATCAAGACCTTAACTCTAAATCAAAAAGAAAAAGATGATGAAATTTGTTTGAAATAGAAAAATTAATCCTAATTTGGCCCAATCTACTTAAATAAAAAAGAAACGCTAACCCTAATTTGACTTAAATTGAGAAGAAACCCCAACCCTCCCTTTAGTTTTCCCTTCAACAAATGATGACAAGATTAAAAGGAGGATAAAACGCTGATATGATGAGGAGATGATGATGTTGACATCATCAAGTGATTAAGATAAAGATGCTGAGACATCAGGAGATGAACAATAAAGATATATAATAAAGATGCTAATGTTGAGATCTTCAAGAGGAGATCATATCAAGATGATGATGTTGAGTTCAAGTTTAAGAGGAGATGAGTAATAAAGATGATTTGATTCTATTATTCATTAGGGTAAATAATAGAGATTATTTGTGTTTAAATAAGGGTATATTGGGAATAAAGGGGAGAAAATTAGTTAAGAATTGCAATTTATAAGGTAGACCTAAGAATGGAAATTATAAGATTTCTATGGATCAGGATTCAACCAAAATACAATTCCAATGAGCAAAAATGAAGTAAAAGCGATAATAAAAGCAATAGTAAAAGCTATATAAGGAATAAGGGGGGAATGAAAATTTCCATTCCCTTAAGTGAACATGTTGTAAGTGTCCATGTGTACTATCTATGTGTACCACCATGCAGTCTTCTTAGAGCATACGTATCTCATAGAAACTCATTTTATGTCCCCAAGTGTTAAATCAACATTTTAAGAAACTTTTTTCCTTAAAAAACCCACAACTTTATTCTTAGATTCCTTTACAAAAGTTTCTTAACTTTTTTTTTTAAGTTTTTGTGGGTCCCAATAAATACATTTAACTAATCAAAACTTAAACATGAAAAAGAAAAAGAAAAAAAATATACAAAAAGCTATTGCTTGCTAGAGAAACTTTTCACAACCAATAAACTCTATGTTATTAATTATTATTCCTAAAGGAACATAGAGGAGTTGCTCCAACATGGAAAGCCATGCCAAACAACTAGCAATCAACTTGCTCATGTGTTTGAATCACCATAAACTAACGTTTGTTTTGGTTCCGATTAATGGAGATTCTAAGTTGCTACATTTTAAATAGTTATGGCACTTAAATAAAGAGAAGTTAAATTCAGGTACTAAAATGTAACAATTTGGAGTTTCAATTAAATTTAGGTACTAAATAAACATTTCTAATGGATGAAGTAATGTGAATTCCTTAGTTATTGGCTCAAATCAACCTTTTAAGAATGCCAGTTCCAACTTAGTTTACCAATTAATAAATAAGTCTAAACCATGTGTGATTAATAATTACCAGGGTTCATTTCCCATCCATTTTTTAGTATTTAGGTGTTGGAGCTTGATAATATTAAAGCTAGAGTTAAGTGAAGTTAAGGCTAAGATAGGTACAAAAAGTTGGTGTTTATGTCAAGTTTGCAAATTATGTGGATATTGTCCAAAATACAATTTGAATGATAGGCTAGATAATGAGGATTATAAAGGGGAAGTCATATAAACAGAGAACACTAATATGAAATCATAAAGAGCAAGTAATATAATGTTAATAAACTATTAAGTAACTATTAGCCTTATTAATGGAAAGGCCTTGCCCAACTAAACCAATACTTAAACTTAAAAAACTTTACATGATTGAACAAACGCCACAACTCCAAAGTGAAGAAAACTAGGCTAAACTTAAAAGGGAAGGGTGATTTCAGTACTCAGACAATATGCAATTCTTTTTCGATATATCTAATTAAATGCAATAATAAGAGTAATCAAAACAATAATAAATACATAAATTAAAGAAGATAAAGATAGAGAAATTCAAGCCCGAACATAATGTAAAGTTCGAACTAGCCCCTAGTCTCCATGGACTCATAATGTCTTCAACCAAGGACTTCACTTCACTTTATTAATTTCTCAATACAATACTCCAAGAGCTTACATAAGCTTATACACAATCACTATTTCACACAACAACCTCTAGTGTAGTGCTTTTCTTTCACTCAAGATTACAAAATATATAAACATTAAAGCACTACACACTAAGTCTCTTTTGTTTGATTGCAAGTAAGGCGTGTAAGAGACAATTTGTAAGTAATGAGACTAAAGAATGTAAAGGAATGTCTTTTGATTGCAGTAAAATATTAGATCTTAATTCCCTTTGGTCGAGTTGTTGAGCATTTATATCAACTCATTGTATTATTCCCGTTATTACGTATTAAATACTTCAATGGTTACTTGGATTAGACTTACCAGGATGTTGATACCTTAGTCTTATCAGCAAGCCAATAATAAATTGCATTACTGACATGAACACTAACAAGTGAACTGGCATGCTAGCTCCTTCAGGCCAGTGAGCTTTTCTTTGTGCTTTTCATAACTTTACACCGTTAGCTCGATACCGTTAGCTCGATTCTTTCTTGAGCCCATCATACTAGTTACTCAAATAACACTTGAAAATACTTTTGACAACCAATAAACAATTATACTTTGCAATCTATCTTCAAGATCATTTGATCACCACTCAAGGATTAAATTTCTTGTAGAGATAATTAATATACTTAATTATTAAGTAAATTAATCGATCTTATTCAATTATCTTAATATAATCAAATAGAACTTAGTTTTAATCATTCACTTGTATTTTGTTCTTATCAAAATCAATTAATGAACCTTAGGTTCAACATAAAGGTATGATGCTCCTCTACTATTTCTCGCCTCTTTGTCTCTCTAATCTAGGGTTATTTCTTCTTATAATTTCTTTCAATAAAAAATTAAACCTTTTAGTGTAACTTTCTTTTATTGATTGAGATCTATTGATTAATGGTACTAATGCAATGTTTATGTATTTTATGTTGGGGTTATGAAAGAAGGAAATGTGAATGCAATGTCTCCAAAGTTCAAGTCTCAAAGGACTCCTAAAGTTAACAGCTTTTTTTGGCAAAAAGGGACAATGATGATCCCTCTCTTTTTAATTATTTTATTTTTATATTGAGTAATCGATTACAGTTCTATTTATTAATTCAATTGTACATGATTATTGCTTGTAACAACTCCAACAATTTCTAATTGTAATCTTCTATATATGTTGACTCCTCATACATAGTCTCTCAAACACCAAATTTTCTTGATGTTCCTTTTCCTCTGTGTTCTTCTAAAATAGTACTATTCCTAATTGGTCATATCATTTTGCCCCCTTATTCAGAGAATAACCTTGTCTCTAAGTTAAAATTAGGGTAATCAAGTGTAAACTTAAATAGATTTAGCTAAGTAGAAACTTCTAAGTCCAATAACTTTCATTAGACCAACACTTATGTTACTTCACTCCTTATTTGCATATATCTCTTACATCTATAATAGGAAGGGTTTCACTACAATATGATTAGTGAAAGTCTTTGCTAATAGTGATCTCAATGTCTCCTTATTACCCTCAACTTTTTATCAACAAAGAAATATGGAACGTCAGCTGTACCCAAAATCCTTCTAGTAAATATAATTTATATGCAACAAGTTCTACTCTTTCTCTAATAAAAAATGAACCATAATGCCATCTATAAAGCTTATAAGATTGATGATTAGCTAAGGTAGGTTGTCTATATTAATTTATATAAGGCTAGGTTCATTAGTGGAGATTTTATTGGGTTAATTGTCCATTTCCTTTACTTTATGTGTCATTGTATCTTAACTAATTGGAGTTTATCTATCTTAACTTAGTTTCTAGCCTTACCAAGTACAATTCCCTAGAATTCTTTATTGCCAACTTGGAATTATTTATTTACCATTTTTCTTAATTATTTTAGCATTTTATGTGTATATTTATACTTTTAATTAGTTACAAATATATATTTATACATATAAAATATATTCAATGTACACACATGTCTTAAAGATTATTTCATATCCTTTTGTAAATTTTATTAATTGTACTTATAATTTGTCTCTAAGTATCCATTGATTATCAAAACTTAAATCGTATGTTTCGATGAATAATGAATAATTTAATTAAAATTAGCTTTCTAACTATATTGTTATTCTCTCTCTCTCTCTCTCTCTCTCACTTAGAAAAAGATTTTTTTAATAATAATAATAATAGAGCCTTTTCCAAAGTTTAAGGTTCTTTATTTTTTTAATTTTTCAAAATAAATCAAACTAGGATAATTTCTTTTAGAATTTTTCTTAAATAAAATAAAATGGATTGAAAAAAAAAATGTAAACCCAATTATTTTCCAAAATAAACCGACACACTTAAGTTTTTCAAAAAAATAAACTATGAAAGTCTGATTTCGAATAGCGGGTACTTAGTTACTCATACACAATTACAGGATTACTTAAAATACATAAAAATTTATCCTTTTACTTTGTAAATAATTAGATTTTTTATTATTATTCTTTTGTAAAAAAATATAATTTGCTAATTCTTTTTTTATAGAATAGAAATTGTTCTTTCAATTTAAAAGGGTATATTGAAAAATAAATTGAAATTTAGAAGGTTTAGGTGGTACCCGTTTATGATTTAATAGGTTAGTCCTTAGATAAAAAAACTCTGGTTTTCAAAATTGGTTTTTACACTGTCCAGTAGTTAAGTTATAACAAATCTATCTAATTAGTTATAATTTAACTTTTTCCCAATTGACTCCTACTTTTTCTCAAAATCAAAAGAAAACCCGGTTTCTTTAGTTTTTAGTAGAGATTTAATATTAAATGGGTAAAATTTAATATTAATCGAATTAAGGAAATGAAAAAACCAAAAAATTCAAGCTTGACAGCTAGGTGACTCCATTAGAAACATCAAGAGGGCTAGCCATTCAAACCTTCTAAAATTAAAATTTCCCTTTCAAAGTAACCATGTTATTTTTGTGATTCTTTTCTTGTAAATATTCTTTATTTTAATTGTCATTTTCACTTTTGCATGCAACATACTTGGGATATTAGAGAATGATTGTATCAAGGATATAGGGTAGGTATGGTCAAACCTAAGTTGTCTTAGGACCCTAAGACTAGGAGCCATTACATAGGTTTTGGGTGTTATAGGGTAACCATCACTTAATGCTAATTAATCTACCCCACTTAAGCTTTGATGTAACCAATGAACCGTTTCTTCAAAAACATGTAAGGTCATAAAGCTTAAGGACTTTTAGAATCTACCTTAGTTGCATATATTTTCATTAAACCATGAGTTAATACACCTATCCTGAAAAGTTGCAACCCTACTAATATAGTCAATTTTTTTGTGCCATTGTAATATTTACCAGACTTATGTAGTTCAAGACAAGCACAATCTCCTTAGCTTATCAAGGTAGCCAGCCCAAAACACTTGGCCCGTTAAGGCAACCCATCCAAACACATGCCTTTGGCCCATTAAGGTAGCCAACCTAAAACACTTAGCCCATTAAGGTAACTAAACTAAATTAGGAAGCCAAGCCTAAATATGAACCATCGATCTATAAAGGCAGATATAATCTCAGTCTCATCACACAAGGAAGCCCTAATTCTAGAAAACTCCTCTATGTAACACACTTGACCCAAAAAAATTAAGCCCAAACTTACAAACAGACTTGAAACCCAAGAGGCACTTGGCCTATAAGTCTGGGGCAATTATCTACTTAAGCCATCAACAACATAAAAGGTTCAGGACATTTGGTCTTTGAAATGTTGAACACAAATCAAACAAAAAGTGTATTTTCACAAAGACATGTTTTAAGGAATGTTTCAAGAAATAAGGGGCAAAGTCAATTTCCACCTTAAGGCAAATCAATATAAACTCGTGCTTCGAAGAAATGGTAACTCACTTTTAAAAAATTCGAAATGAAATGAAGCAAATTATATCCCACACACTAACTCTTAAACACTTTAAGAGATTGAGTGGAATCACTACAAGGATTTTTTAGACTTATTCCTTAAATGAAATTCATTTTAAATTTGATACATAGATCGAAATGAAGTTTGGCAATTATTTCTAAAGTTCCAAACACAAATATTCCTTTATTAACCTCATTAAGCCAATTTGAAGTGTCTTCAAATTTAAACTCCGTCAATAACCACCCCATAATGGAGTAATTTAGAGATCAAAGTCATCATATTAGGAGAAAATGACAAAAATTGGTTTATGCTTGCCTTAGTAACAACAATTCAATGATAACTTTTGTTTTTAATAATTTGTTTCCTTTAAGATGAATGAGAGTCAACACTTTTCCAAAACACCTCAAGCTTACACATATTTCACCTAAGTCCATACACTTAGATTCCATGGATTTAAGGTCTTGAATATCTTAAAGATAAAGACTCAACTATAGAGGTAATTATTTATTGGCTAAAGAAAAGAGAAAAAGGAAAAAATAATAAGAAAATGGGGGGAAAAAAAAAAAGAAAAAGAGTAGCTTGAAAATCAAGCTAGTATGCAAAGAGAAAAGCCCTAAAGGTACATCTATCCCAACAAGAAAGTAAATTTGAACATAATTACTCTAGCCAAAGAGGGCATAGCCCAAACAACTAAAAAAACGTAAAACCCTAAATTACATTTCGAGTCCAAAAATGCAAAAGCTTCCATACCCATTTCAAATCACAAACACAAAGCCTCCTTACTCTTCCTAAGTCACAAATACAAGGACTTCCCACTCATAATACCACCTACACTCAATAAAATCTCTTCTAATCATAGGGAATAAGTTACCTTAAATAAAAATTATTTTTGGAACTGAGGCAAGTACGCTTCTAATTCTTCCTAAAAGGTTCTTGGCTTATAAACTTGAGTCGAATAAGGAATTCTTTCAAATATGCCCTCTCATTAATCCCTCTTAAAACCATTTCACCAAAAGTCTAATTTACAATATTGAATCAAAAAAGACCTAACATATTGATTAAGGCATATCACCTACAAATTGAACCATAATTTTTGGGATGGTAGTCAATAGTGAAAGTTACAACCGAGAGTATGTAAGGAAGTCCTATTTGACTTAACTGATTAGTGTCAAGCCCTATTTTGTTTTCCTTAATTTAACCTATACTAAGTCCAGCTCCCTTAATATAAATTACTCAATATTAAATTAAGGAAACATTTTTCTTTAAAAATTTAGAAAAATTGGAGTCGCCAACCAGTTAAACTGGTAAAAATGAAATTAGGGTTTTCGAGTGGAAAAACCTTAATTTAGCCACTAGTCACAAATATTCTAAAAAAAATTAATTTTTCAGAAAATTTAACCAAAAAATATGAATTCAGGGGTTAACTTATTAAGATAAAAATCACCATATAAAAATTTAGGAACTTAAGTAATAAGCTTTTACTTTTGGAAATTTTCATAAAATATGAAAATATACAAAAATGCACAAAAATGAATTTTGAATTATTTTTTATTACAAATTTTCCTTAAAAAATGAGAAGAAAATAAATCATGTTACAAATTTTATCATTGTCCTAGAGGTGCTTATATACTCACTAATCGGGATCAAACTGACCATAGTTCTCTTTTTTTAAAAAAATTTTAGTGTGTTGGTTTATTTTAATTTCTAAAAATCGTCAAATTTACCTTTTTAATTCACTTGTTATTATTTTATTTCAAAGGAAATTCTAAAAGGGCCCTAACTCTTCAGTAAAAATAAATGAATTCTAAAACGTCTTAGTTTCTAAAAATAAAGTTTATTATATTTTTATTTTTTTGAAAAAACAACAATTTTCCTAAAAACCTAATACAAAAAAAAATCTCCTAAACTAAGACATTTTCTTTAACAACTACTAATTAAATCAATAAATACATATAATAATAATAATAACAATAATAACCAAAACTAAAAGAAAAAGATTGAACCATGATAATGGTTAGGCTAAACCTGGATCGAATCGAGACTAGTGCGGATTGTAGCAGTATGTGCATCGAAAAGGATGATGCTGGAGCGAGGAAGGAACGATTAGTTAGGCGACTTGGGCTTCACAATGTATAGTTGTTTGGTAAGGACAGTAGCAGGCCATCATGGATTTAGAGGTATCGGGTGGTGCTGTGTTGTAGCGTAAGACATGGCATAGGGGTAACATAAGGGCTACTGTCATGTTGTTGTAGTCAGTTGTACAGTTTATGTGATCAAGGAATTGTGAAGCGTCATCGATGCTGGTTGTATGTACTACAATATCCGTGGGGGCTAGACTTACATGCTTAGGTGTGCCTGCGGCCTACAGTGATTGGTAAAGTGCGTATGAAGTGGAGGCCATGGAAGTGAGCTATATATGTGGGTGCTTCGATGTGACATTGGTTAGTGGATAGCGTTGCAATCAGACGTGTTAGGTGTAATAATGTGTTCATTGTCTTTGGTGTGTAGTGGTGTGTCAGTACAATAATCTGTTTCGTAAGGGAGAGAGTATATGCGTGTAGTGTATGCAGGCGGTAGAGTACAATGTGCTTGTGGGCAAGTATATTAGTGCATCGATGTATATGTAGGGGACGGTGATCAGTGATCGCCTCTAAACAGAGCTTTCGAGTTTTACAATTTATAAACGTATATTCTATCCTTAACTCAATTTGATAAGCAAGTGTATCTATTGTTTCATAGCATGGATGAGTATAGGGTCGTTTCCGCTAGGAAAATGACTCAAACACTAGTACTTAATAATTTTTCCTATTATCTAGTAGTCAATTTCATTAAGTGACCGTTTATTAAGATTCTAAATGTTAACTAAACTACACTAATCTATAATCTAAAGTAATTAATACAATGATTACAAGAACAATTACGAAAATACACTTAACATGTAGGCTTACTTCATCATTTAGTATAATCTTATTAGAATACTTTTTATCCTAATACTTGTTAACTATGGGAAATTACAGCATATAAGCATTTTTCTCAGAACTATTTACTTCTAATCCTAATTGTGTCTATTGGAATCTTTCCTTAATTAACAGCCAACTAAAATTGCATTAATGTTATGTTAATGTATTGATTTCCCCAAGGATGTAGTAACTTTCCTAATAATATCTCAATTATCAAGAGTAAGTTGTTCCAATGAACTAGATCTATTCAATAGAATTGTCTCTCAACATATTCTATTGAAATCCGTCCTAAGTAAATGTCATGTATTACACTGTACTTAAATCCATTAAATGTCATTCATCAATTAATGAAGCAAGCTCTAATGAATTACTCACATATGATAAAACAACGACACAAACTAATAGGAAACATAATTAAATAGAAATAAAACATGGAATAATTAAAGTAAAACCCCCTTTTTATTCCACTGAAGAAGTTTGATGAATACACGAACAACGAATTCCCGTCGTCTTTCTAGAGTGATATTGGGAAAAATACAATACACACTTCGGAAATGATATAGGATACAAACTGGTACAAGGATGAGTAAAAATGTGTATGTATGTAAGCAGGTGGTGTATGTTGTTAGTGAATTTTAGGATGAGGAAAAATCCTACAAAAGAAAGTGAAATACTTGGTATCGAGGTCAGTTTGATGCAAAATTCAATAAGGTAACTTAGAAAAGTAAGTATGTGAATAAGAAGTGTTAGGGCCCCTTACAAAGTTTCTTTCCGGTATTTATAGATGGTTGTAGTGTCTAAGGCAATTGTCGGGATAACTGTTAAGATACGTAGAAGCTTCTTAACTTGATATCTCCCCTCATATGTAGGATTAGCAGGCGGTTGTATAATATAACCGTACTTATGATAACTATTTGCGCCAAGCTTAAATTCAAACCAGGAGCGCTTCTTATACTCGGCATAAATGCCGTACATCATCTAGGTGGTGCGAATGTTGAAAGAGTTGGTTACACGGCTTTTCGACAAACGAAAGGCCAAGTGTTAGATGAATGAAAACTGACTATCAATAGTGTGTTGTTTTAAATAATGTCTACACTCCTAAAATTTGATATCTAAAAAGAATCCTCCCTCCACAACTTGCGGTAGCTTTTTATATTCTCCCCGTCAAAAGACTCGAATTTACCCCTTCACAACACCACTTGACGTTTCCTATGTATTGGTTCATGTGAAAAAGTTAAAAAGAATAGTTGTGCCCCTTCTTATCATGCCCATGACTTGGGGCGTGATAGTCTTGAAAAAAATTATTCTTAGCCAATCATGGCCATTATTGAGGCCATAAACTCCTCGTCGCATTATTAGATCTCATTACGCCCATGACCATGGCCGTGATCATCCTTCTACTATTTAGTCATCCTTCTACTATTTAATCACAACCGTGATTGATAGGGGGATTGACAAAACTTCCCTTAATCACGGCCATAATTGAGGGCATGACCAAGGTGGATTCTTCATTATCACGCCCATGATTGATGCTTCTACACTTATTTCTTCTCCTTCACGGTCGTGACTAATTTAAAAGTTATTATTCTTGTGTATACTTCCTTCCTTTGCTCGTGATTTACCTGAAATCATTATTTTATTAAATTAAATACCCAATTTAAAGAATTAAATTACATTTATGATCAATTCTATGCTTAAACATGCTTTGGAAGTGTAAAGTAACTTACACTTATCAATTGGTATGCTAATGTGTAGCGTGTAGGTGTGAAAGCTGACTTCAGTGAGTGAGTGCTGTGTGATTGTGTATAGTGTGTAGATTATGTCAATAAAGTGTGTGTTGACTCCGTATGTCTGCTGTTGGCGAGTTGGAGATTATGCTGTGCATCCTGGACAGTGAGTGCTATTGGACATTGGAGTACAGTGTTACTATGTTGTCATGGATTGTAATTGGATGAAGGAGATCAGATTGGATGGGATTTCGTTGTTTGATTTTAGTTAAAGGATAAGGATGTTGATGAACAATGTTTTTTCTTTTTTGTGTTTTAGCAAGTGTAATTGTGAGAACATCTCTAAACTTCACCATCGAATCCCTATTTATATGCTAGGCAACCAAATTTTTTATATCTTTTTAGATATAGATTTAATTTCAACAAATTCTAGATATGATAACGATTTCTAGATATGTAAGATACGATTTAGATTCTTTGAATATTTAACCTAGTTTCTAGAAACTCTATTTTTATCTAAGCTTTCTATTTTTCAGGCCCGACAAGGTCTAACTTAATTCAGCCCAAAAACTCACTTAATAAATTCTAATTCTATTTTAGCCCTATATAAATTAGATAAAAATCTATTTTATATCGAACTTGACTAAAAAATTTTAATGAATCCCAATCCTTTAATGACTTTAGAATTTATTAAATTAAACGTACACCATTATTCGATTCGACTCTAAATGACTCAACTCAATTCGACTCGACTATACTCGATACGACTTGACACTTTATTTTTATTTTTTTTTTCAACTTTCGTTTTTTTTTTCATTTTTTTTTTCTTTAACTTGGCTCAATAAAAAAGCAAAAATGAGGTATCTACAATCATGAGTTACTATTTCTTTAAGTAATGTTCAAAGTAACAAAAGGTCTACAAGGAAGGTCAACATGCTATAGGATTAACCCTGATATTATTGGGACATGAGATATTTTCAGAGGTTGAGAAGGGTATAAAATGGCCTACATGATCCTTAAGGAAAGGAATGGTTAAATATAGGGCTCTTGCTTCTTAATGAGACTTTGTAATTGTTAGCAAACTTGAAAAAAGAAAAAAAGAAAAAAAAAGGAGAAAAAAAGAGAGAAGAAAGAAAGAGAGAAAGTAAAGGCATTCCACAAGTTTCTCCATTCATTCTTCAAATCCATGTCAGCCCTAATGGCCAAGCTTTCAAATCACGTTGTCTACTTTCTTCCAATTTGGTTACACCTTTTAAAATTGACTATAATAGTCTAAGTCATCCTGCCTAATATAGTTTTCTTTATGATTGATGTCCACTAACTTTTTTTTTTTTAAATCAAGGGACCTTATCCTTAAGACAAATTTATCTCTAGGGAAAAAATGGTGTCTCCTTTGTTTTTGTGATAAAGTTTTGTTTAAACTTCACTATAAAAGGGGATAGTGTTAGATACCATTTTTATCTATTGTAATTTTAGATTTTTTTTGTTATTATTTTTATGAAAAAGGGTCCTAATTGAAAAAAATACATAAAAACACAAAAAAATAGAAATTTTAAAAAATAAAAAAAGAAATAAGAAAGAAAAAATTTTAATCACCTATAAAAAAAGGGAAAAAAAGCCTTTAGGGTAGCAAAAATAAATAAGACTTAGGTATTTTTCTTTTAGGTTGGTAAGTCATAATAGTTCCATCATATAAACTAACCTAAGATAAAAGCTGACTTTATAGTTGCTATCATAGATATAGTCCACACAAGGCATATATGACTTAACCAGCTTGAAACATCTATTTTGATACCTGTGAATAATCAAACCTGCAGTATAGCTTTACAAAATACCTATTTTATGTAACCTATTGTTTTATAACATAACAATACTTACATAAACGTTTCACATCTAGAGTTATAATTTACAATAAGAGTTTACCAAAAACTACAGATTTTGTAGACTATTTACAATAAGCTAGGAAACTAATGGGTATCCCAAGGAATTCTCAGTTGGTTTCCTCACAAGTCAAAAGCCCAAGTTCAATTAATTTTTCGTTCCTTACTTTCCTAATTAATAACACACTATCCTGGGGGTAGTGGTATCTGAACATCCTAGTCTTCACTTAGTAACTAAAAAAGAGTTTATGGGGATATGAACACAACTAGCTTAGTAAGCAAGACAAAGTTAAAAGAGTACTAAACAATCACAAGTAAGGTTATTAATTATGATAAAATACAATACAATACAATCAATCATATAAAACATCATACAATGTTATCCAGTTCATTGTAAGGTTAGAGAAATTAAATTCGCTCCAACCTAAATTTATGAGTTTTGTCACTACTCAAATCAGACCAAACCCGAGTTTATGCAATGGATAACACTCTCCTCCTATAACCACCTTTAAACCACAACCCCCACCTTTACCGCGACCTTCTTGCTTGTCAATTAGTTCGACTAAGAATGGGGAAAGTACCATTTCAACTATCTTCATCGAAGAAAGTCGATATTTGACCTGATACTCCTAATTGTTCCCGTAATAGGTGTTATGCATGTCCAATTTCATTGTGATTGAATCTTTATTAGTTGTAATTAAGAGTGATTAAACAAGTTCATATAATAGAAAAACAATGCGATCATGCTAAATAGCATAACAAGGAGTTCAACTCTTGTCATAATTGAATACCAAACATACCCATAGCATGTGCACAAACATCTAATTACAAACATAAACTAAAGTACTCTTAAGCCTCTAGATGCTTTAATATAATATCCTAACAAGCGATAAAGCTACAATCCCAACTTACATGTTCAGTTGCTTATAACGGGAGATTCGGGTTATCAACAATCTGACTACAGAGGAATCCTATATACACAAAAACCCAAATTTAGTTTTCGTAATAGTTATGAAAATATTAGGGTTTTATTTAAAACGGTTATATATATATATATATAATATATTATCATAATAATATATAGTTTTATTATATATATGCATATTGAGTTAAGTTATTAATTATGAATAATATACGTAATTATATTATTACGTATAATATATCGTTTCAATCATATCGAAATGCACTTTTAATCAGTTAAGTTACGTTTTAATTTCGGTAAGGTTATCATAATACGTACATTCTAGTAATATTATAGAGTTATAAGCTATATTATCTAAGATTGTCCGATTTTAGTAAAAATAATGTCGTTGGGTTTGTATAAACTAACGACACGTATTACGGGTTCTATTTCTAGAGATGACTTTTAAAAGTTAATTCGAGTTTTTAATACAATTATAGGTATCTAAATAAATATTATCGTAATATATGTATTTTATGTTATTAAACTATATTTTGCCTAATGTGTCAATATATCTCTATAATAGGGGTATTATCTAATCCTAATACAACTATAATATATTTCAGTTATTAAAATATCATTAAATCTATTAAAAATATACCTTTTATCTAATCTGACTAGTATACATATAGATAGTTTTTTGTTTAACTTTTTATCATATTTTAACATATTATTGCTAAAAATATGTCCCGATTCGTAAATTAATCTATTTTACTACGTAAATTCATAGTAAATAGCTCGGGTTATTAAATAATTTCTTGAAAATTTCTATAGACTTCGAAAAATATGGAGAATTTAGTCATCCCTTCGTTTCAGGTTTTCAATTTATTGCCTATATATTCGAAATTATGATTTTGCCCTTAAATTACACTTAATTATCCCAATATGATTCTTTTTGCACAAAATTATTTTTAACCTATCCTAACATCATTATACTTCACTAGAAATCGGTATAGGTCAATTTCACTATTTAATTTCATCAATCCTATTTATTTCACATTTTCACCCTAATTTCTAGCTATTTTTAAGCCAAAAAATACAAAAAATATTAAAAATACTCATATAAAAAATCAGGATACATAGCAATTATCTATATATCATGTATATCCTATACAAAAATTTTGAGTTAGAAACAACATCATTTGATATATTTATTTTGAAAGTCAAAATTCAGATGAATAGCAACTTTGTTAAGCAAGTGTATTAAATATTTCAAATTTTTCAAAAATAAAAATATCACATGAAAGCATGTATGAAATAATCTAAATATAATTTTTTTTAAAATTTTCTAAGTGGAGTTGCTATTTTTTTAAAATTATCAAAAAATAGGGTAAAAGTTTGACATTTGTGTTCTTAGGTACTCTGATAATTGTAGGGTAGTAAGGGGTTATCGGACGGCTAACGCACAGTAGGTACTTCTGGTGGATGGTCGGGTTCTACAGCAGACTTACTTTTGGGTTGGGTTCTAGACTAGCATGCCTTTTGGTCTATTTTTTTATCTTTTGAACAATTTTTCTAATTTTTTCTATTTTTCATATTTTTTTTCTCTCAATTCTAGGTTCTAATTTGTTAAACTAAGATTAGTCTATTGGGGTTTGCTATTTATATGGAGATTTTCTACCACATAAGATTTTTTTTTTCTTCCTTCTAACCTAAGCATGAGGTGTTAATCTCCTCTTAATCTATTATGGAATCATCATTCAAAATCAGCAAGAGAAGGTCGTGGTGAAATCTAGCGGTTTCCAGTAAATTTCTAGACATGTTGAAGCTATTTGGATAAGCTTTTGTAGATATTTTGGTTAAATATTATTATTTTATATATTATGTTAATATTTAGTTGTTTTATTAATATACGAGTATATATCATATGTGTATATCACGTATAGTATATAACTATACTTGTGTAATTATGTTTCTAATATATCTTCTATTTTTAAGATATATTTCTTAATTATTTTCTTGAATTCAACACATAATACATATAATTAAGTAATTTGAGGTTAATTTACAAGTATAGTTATTATTTATACTAGGTATACTCATAAAAAATATGTGTATATTCATATAGTAAATTATACTATATTATCTCATTTTATAGCGTAATGAACTTATATGTAAGTTCTCATTGTATTTTGAGCTAGATTTTATGAGTTCCAAACAATTAGGTACTATATTAAATAATCATACTTCTAGTGGCAAAATTGAGATTTTGGGTCAGTATTTTTGAAATCTAACTTCACTAAGTTATTTTGACTAACTTTTTTTTCTTAGTCATAAAGTTTAAGCTTAATCGGATAATTTTTCCCCAAAAACTCCAAATTTAAGCTCAATTGTCCTAATCACAATTTTAGGGGCTCACATTTAGATCCTATTTAAATTTGAACTAAGTCAGATTAATAGCCTTTATATGTATATTATTTGCAAAAAATGTCAAGGCATAGGGCTAACTGGCTATTAGATAAGCATTTGAACCCGTTAGTAGGAGGAGGCAAAAGTTAGAGGCTTAAATCTTCCAAGGCACAGGTAGTGCCTTTTATTTCTTTTTTACACGTGAAGGACACGTAATAGGTCTTTATTAGATCACATATTTGCTTGAACGCGTACCTTATGAAGATTAGTCCATATGGCTAACATGGCATCACGTCAGCAATCATTTTCCTTCCTTTTCCATTGATTTCCCTCGGTTTCTCGCACATACCCTACTTGACCCTCTTCCTTTACCTTAATTTTTCATGCAATTTTTACGTACAAATACACCAATTAATGGATGATTCTTATTCTCCATATGGCCTATTTTGAATCAAATCCCAAATTGAGTATAGATTCATGCATCTAAGGGATGAAATTGACCAAGGATAATTGGAAAAGACTTGTTACCTAGATTTCTAATTGATGTTGATTTACTCAAATCACACTTCAATAATGAATTTCAAAGCTTTTACTCAATGAATTTGGCAAAAACAAATAATGGGGACACATATTTAACCTATAATTAACGCAAAATCGCAAGAAATCGAGATCAAATTTGGTCAAAACCGATTTACTCAATATCTTCGAATTCGATCCAATTTTTAACCTTCCATACTTAATTGAGTTACTTTAAGTATAAAAGGGACCTCGGGGATTCGTTCTGAATATAAGTGGTCACTTAAATCTACTAAAATCACAAGCTTCCATTCTTTCTTTCTTTAAGTATTTTGGCTCTCTCTCTATCTTTAATGCTACTCGTGTGTGGTGGTTTTCAAATAAAACCACCACTGTAGTTAAGTTCTAAGGTTGCTAGGACCCGATCCCAACTAGTTTCATCAACCATCATAGCCTCTAACCACCTATACTAATGCCCCCAGTTGCTAAGCTCTAGTCTCTACTACCATCCTTTGAATGCTACCACTGTCTACCCCCATGTGAAAACAACTACACTACGAACCGAGTCTCCCTTAAAAACCTTGTCTCAACACCTTGGTCACTCCTAATTACCACCAAATTAGGCTATGTACAACCTTTTCTCTCTACCCCAATCGCCCAACATTGAACAACTACTAAACTTGTTGGCACTTGTCACAAACCCACATTCTCTAATAAAAAAACTCATGAAAATGCTTTTACCAGCTCAAAAGTCAGCCAAAAAACTATCGTGGACTACCCCTGCTATCACAATCTTTCCCCTTTGCCAATAGTATGTGCATTGTACGTGATTGGGATAGATGAACTAAAGTTTGATATGGCACTAACCTCGATTCGGCCTGACTAACCCGCATGTTTTGCCCATATGCCTAGGTTTGGCCCATCTTCCTTTCTTCTTCTCATTTTGTTTAGTTTAGTTTTTTTTTTTCTTTTTCTTTTCCATTTACAAAAAGAGAAGAAAAACCTAAAAAAAAGTGTAAATAGGTAAAATAAAATAGGACAAAATGAATAATATATATATATAGTTTCCCTCATTTATGAAAATTTTATTTTTTATTTAGAAAAAACTTGTTTTTTAAGGAAAAAAAGTATATAGAAATAAATGTTTTCCCACTTTAGATAGATAAATAAAATGCTTTCTCTCTCACACTTAGAAAAAGATTTTTTTTTTTTACAAAATAATAATAATAGACCATTTTCTAAAGTTTAGGGTTCTTTTTAAAATTTTTCAAAATAAATCGTATTAGGACCATTTCTTTTAGAATTTTTCTTAAATAAAAGTAAATGGATTTAAAAAAAAATGTAAACTTAATTATTTTCCAAATAAACCAACACACTTAAGTTTTTCAAAGAATAAATTGCCGAAATTTGATCTTAAATAACAGGTACATAATTACTCGTATACAATTACAGGGCGACTTAAAATACATAAAAATTTATCTTTCCGCTTTGTAAATAATTAAAAATTTTATTATTATTCTTTTGTAAACAAATATAATATGCTAATTCTTTATTTCTAGAATAAAAATCATTCTTTCAATTTGAAAGGGTTTATTGAAAAATAAGGTTAAGGTGGTATCGGTTTAGAGTTTAATGGGTTAGTCTCTAGATTTAAAAGCTTTGGTTTTCAAAATCGATTTTAAAATTAGTTTTTATGTGGTTCAATAGCGAAGTAATACTCGATCCATCCAATTGGTCATAACTTAACTTTTTGCCAACCTTGGTAGAGTGGTAAGTCTAATTTTTTTTCAAAATCAAAATACAACTCGGCCTCTTTAATTCTTAGTTGAAGGTTAATATTAGATAGGCAAGATTTAATATTAATCGAATTAAGGAAACAAAAAATAAAAAAAATTTAAGCTTGACATTACCCAACTCGGGTTATAATCAGGGTAATTGATCATAATCTCCTCCTAAGCAAGATTTACCCCGTCTAGCACATTTTTGGCCATAAGATTAATATACTCTTAGCTCTCCTAAATGTCCTCAAAGGCCTTCTTATAAGCTATGTTATAATCTGAACGTTGCCCCTCTCAAGGTTAACTATTTTGTTTCTTAACTCATCATACATGCCTTATAAGTGGCCAATTTCTTTAATATATTTTCTTTTAAGGCTTTCCACTTCATTTTGTGCCTCCTGTAGGTTAAAGATGAGTTGACAATTCTTTTTCTACTCTTCAATTAGAGCAACATCATTTCTTCCTAAAGCTTAGCCTCCTGGTCTGCTTTATCATTTAAATTTTTCACTTCATCCACCAACTTTGTTTTCTCCTCCCCTTACTTCTGCTCGAGCCTTAAGTGCTCAGCTCCAAGATTGGCAATTTCATTGTTACAGTCTTTAGTAATCTGAAACAAGATACATGATATCATAAGTTAAAGCAAATTAGAGAGTGATAAAAGACCATATAGTGAACATCTTATAGCTTTTTTCTCCTCTTCTAAAGTTTCTGTTATGTCCCGAATAAAAAAAGTCATATCAGTCTCGCCATATAAACTAACATAAAAAAAAAAAAGCTGATCTCACAGCTGCTATTGTAAATACATGTTACACAAGGCATGCACAACTCAACTAGCTTGAAATGTCTGTTTTGATATCCGTTAATAACTAAACCTATGGTAGAGTTTTACAAAATACCTGTTTTATATAACCTATTATCTAGTATTACAACAGTATTTACACAACATTTTATATCTAAAGTTAAAGTTTACAATAAGAGTTTATTAAAAAGCCACAGGTTTACAGACTATTTACATAAGTTAGAAAACTAGTGGGCATCTTAGGGAATTCCCAATTAGTTTCCTCAAAAACTCAAAAAAAAAAAATCAAAAGCCCAAGTTCAGTTAATTCCTCATTCCTCACTTTTCTAAACAGAAGCACGCTAACCTGGGGACAGTGGTATCGGAACATCTTGACCTCACTTAGCATCGGTAAAAGAGTCTACAGGGATGTAAGCACAACTAGCTCAATAAGTTGAACGAAGTTAGAAGAGTACCATACAATTACAAGTAAAGTTATTAATTATGATGAGATGAAATGCAATGCATTCAATCAAATGAAACATTGCACAATGTTATCCGGTCCATTGTAAGGTTAGAGAAATTACATCCGCTCTAACCTGGATTGAGGAGTTTCATTGCGACTCAAGTCAGACCAAATTTGGGCTTGTGCAATGGAGAACACCCTCCTCCATGACCGCCTTTGAACCATAATCCTCACCCTTACCGCAACCTCCTCGCCTGCCACTTAGTTCGACTAAGGATGGGGAAAGGACTATTTTAACTATCCTTATTGAAAGAATTCAGTATTTGGCTTGATACTCTTAATTGTTTCCCCTAATGGGTATTATGCATGTCCAGTTTCATTTTAGTCGAATAGATGTTAGTTTTAATTAAGGATGGCCAAACAAGTTCATACAGTACATAAACAATGCAAACATGTAGAACAGCACACCAAGGAGTTCAACTCCAACTCTTGTCACAACTGAGTATCATACACACAAACGGCATGCGCACAACCAACTAACAACAAAAAAGCTAGAAGTACTCTTAGGTCTCCGGATACTTTAAAACAGTATCCTATAAGCGGTGAAGCCACAATCCTAACTTACTTGTTTAGACGCTCACTACTGTTGACTTAAATCGTCAACTATCTTTGTATTAGAAGATCCTATTTACACAAAAGACCCAAATTCAATTTTCGTAATAATTACAAAAACATTAAGGTTTAATCTAAAATGGTTATATATATATATATATATATTATTGCCATAATATATGGTCATATTATTAATATATATCGAATTAAGTTATTAATTGTTGATATTGTACGTCATCTAAATTATTTCGTATTATATATCGTTTCAATTGTATCGAAACGTACTTTTAATTTATTAATTCATGTTTTAATTCTAGTAGGGTTATCGAAATATGTACGTTTTAGAATATGATAAAGTTATAAGTTATATTACTTAAGGTTATTCGATTTTAACAAAATTAGTGTCGTTAAGTTTATATAAACCTAACGACATGTTTTACGAGTCTTGATCCCAAAAATGACTTTTAACAGGTAATTCGAGTTTTTAATATAGTTATACATATCTATAAGAATATTATCATATTATACATAATTTACATTATTAAATTGCATTTTACTTAATTTATCCATACATCGTTACAATGTGAATATTATCTAACCCTAATATACCTAAAGTATATCCTGATCAGAAAATATCCATAAATATAATAAAAATACTAATTTAATCCCAACTAATCAATAATCACACACATATTTTTTATTTAACTATTTAATTCATTTTAACTTATTATTATTAAAAATATGCCTTGACTTGTAATTTAAGCCATTTTATTAGGTAAATTTGTAATAAATAGTCCATGTTACCAAATAATTTCCCAAAAAATTCTATGAACTCCTAAAAATATAGAGAATTCAGTTATTACTTGGTTTTAAGTTTTCATCTTATTGCCTATATACTTGTATTTACAATTTTATCCCTAAATTATCCTAAATTACTCAATTATGATTCTTTTTACACTAAATTATTTTCAATCCAACCCAATACTGTTATTATTCACTATAGATCATTACATGTCCATTTCATCAATTAATTTCATAATTTTCTATTAAATTCATGATTTTAGCCTATTTTCGAGCTACTTTTAACCTAAAAAATGCAATAACTATTAAAAATATTCAAATCAAAATTCAGGATATGTAGCAATTATATATATATCATACACATTCTACACAAAAATTTTTAGTTAAAAGCAACATCATTTAGTACATTTATTTTACAATACTAAATTCAAATGAACAGTATATTTTTTAAGAAAGTACATTAAATATTACGAATTTTTCAAAAATGAAAATATCACATAAAATTATATTCAAAATAACCTAAGTAAAATTTTTTTCATAATTTTTTGGGCAGATTTGATATTTTTTACAAATTATTTGAAAACAGGGCAGATAATTTACCTTCGTGTTCTTGGACTCTCTGGTGGCCGGCGGCTGTTGGGGGTGTGTTGGATGGCTTGCGTGGTGGGTGGATTGTGTGGGATTGGCTGGATTTTATAACAGAATTAAGGTAGGTTCCTGTTCTATCTTAGCATGAAATTTGCTCTATTTTTGTATTTATTTCTAAAGTGTTCTAATTTCTTTAAATTTTTCCTTTGATTTTTTTTTTAGGTGTCTCAAGTCCTAAAGTGTTTAATTTCTGCCTTAGATCTGCTTTTATACTAGCTTAGGAAATTTCTTGCAATTTTTTTTTCCATAAATGCATGCTTATCCTCTTGATTTTATTAGCATGTGGTGTCATCCTCTTAAGCAATTAGCTTTTGAGTCATCAATTGCAATTGATTTGATTTTTATCAGCCCCAATCCAGACATTCTTTGGCCAAAAGATAAGCTTTTTTCCTTATTTTAGTTAAATAATAATAATATATATATTATGTCTACATTAGTTATTTGTTAATATACAGGTATCTATCCCTTGTATATATCATGTGTAATATTTAACTATACTCACATAATTAAGTTTCTTACATATCTTTTATTTTTGAGATATGTTCTCTTAATTAATTTCATAAATTCAACACAATATATATATAATTAAGTAATTTAGGGTTAATTTACAGGTATAATTATTATTTATACCGAGTATACTCATAAAAATACGCGTATATTTATATAGTAAATTATACTATATTATCTCATTTTGGTGCTTAATTAACTTATCTCTAAGTTCTCGTCGCAATCTGAGTTCGATTTTAGGGGTTCCGAGTATTTTAGTACTATATTGAATAATCTTACTTCTAAGGGCAAAATTGAAATTTTGAGTCATTATTTCTAAAATCCAACTTCACTGTGTCGTTTCGTCTAACTTTTCTATCTTAGTCGTAAAGTTTGGGCTTAATCGATTATGTTTCCCTAAAGGTCCTAAATCTAGGTTCGATTATTGTAAACTCAATTTTTAAGGGCTTACAGTTTCCATGATCATCATTAAATATTAAGAGCTCTGGAAAACAAAAGCAAAGTTACAAAAAAGTATAAAAACCTTATGTGTAAGCAATCGTTAGAGCCCTTACATCATAAATTTTCAAGGCAACCAACCGTAACAAATTATTAGAATCTGAATTTTGACAAAACTTAAAAGTTTTTGTTAAAGGACCAACATCTTCTAGGAGATTAATTTCTCTCACCAATTATAGAGTAACTTTCTAATTTCCATGTGTGTGATCAACAATGGAAACATTCCAGTGAGGGAAAAATTGTAAGACCTCCTCATTCTCTTTCTTAGAAGGAGCCATAGATTTTGGCAGAGTAACAAGGACTTCCGTAGATCTGCCAACAACTTTGTTATCTTTCTTCTGACTTTCCTTCAAACCATTCCCTTTAGTTAACTCCCTTTTTAAGGGTAAACAATCATGTACATTGAGTTGCTTCCTCAATTCAGTAACCTTTGCGGCCTTCCATTTCAAAGTAACCTTTATTGGTTGTGTCTTCTTAACAACCTTGGTAGTGGTGGACTTCACAGGTTGCTTCATAAGGACCTTACTGACATCCTCTTTCTTCCTTATAGTGCTAGCTTTCAGCTAAGTAAACAGATCCTTTGAGCTATGGTCCTTTAGAGCCATATCTGCAAAGAAATATTAAGGATTAGGTTAAGAAAATATTAAAATGCAAGCAAAACAACTTACAAATGCTGTGCCTAATATGAGCAAAGAAGACTGCTCGACTCCTGAAGTAGATATGAAGGTCCCTCCTTTTGCAACCCCACTTAGCATGACAAAATTGTAAATAACTTATACCTTGCTCAACAATAATACCTTCATTCATACCCTCAATATCTTCACCTTGAGTAGCATTAGCACCCTTAGGAGCTCTTATTTTATCCCTAAGAAAGTTCGAAGCACAACAAGAATACTTGTCTATGATGATGTTTGCATCCTAAAGAAACTAGTTGTTGTTGTAAGCCTCCATGATGGTGTCATAAGCCTTCTTATCATTAGGGAGCAATTTCTTTATATCAGACTGTCTAATTGGGTAACTCAAAATCATAAGGAAATCTAGGTTGGTTTTAGAGCTAACTACTACCCACATTTTCTTCCAATCATGAAGGGATGATTCTAATCTTACAAAATCTTCCTACGAAGTTGGGCACAAATGTAAAACCATTCATCACCCTTTCTTATGGTGAAAAAATAACAAAATGAAGTTATAGTAGCCCTAATTGCTAGGTCCTCATAAATGCATTCAAAAGCAACCATTAATCTAGTAAGAATTTGGAGTCAACATGTTCGGGCAAATATGGTGGTGTGTAAAGTAAGATTTCTAGAAAAGGGAGAACAAAAATCTTAGATCGACCTCAAAGTATTTCTTAAAAAGAGTGAACTCACAATTGCTACATAAAGTGATGTACTCATGCAACTAAGGCCTCTCTATTTTCCAATTCGGGGGGTAGATCGGAAATTAAGTTTTAGAGTGGTGAACTCTTTCTTTATCATCGTATTAGCAACTGTGTTAAGGCTTATGTTGTACTCAATGCCTAAATGCAGTGAATTGCTTGGGTGTTGCCCTCATTATCCATTGCGTAATCATTGAATAGAAGTTTTCTAATCTTCCATAACCTAAGGACATGAACTTTAACCAAACCCATAAGTCCTAATAAATCCCATGGGCAATCACTATTAGTATTCGCAATATTGGTGGGTTCTTCCTAAAGGGGAGAACCACTTACCCTACGCATAGTGGTCAATTCTTGGCTTCATTGTTAGGTGCGAGTTGAGTCGTTTGATTGCATAGAAGACATAATTACCTTGATCGAAAAGGAAAATGTGAATTAGGGAAACAATATGAAAAGTAGGAATCGCTGAATTAAAGGAAATAAGAAGAAAATTATGAATGTGAAATGCTATAAGAGGCAAAATGCAAGAAAGGAACAAAAGAGAAGAAGATGCAGGAATAGGTGATGAACTGCTGATCGTCGGTCCCATTACTCGTGCATAGCTCCAAGGACTCCAATCCCTCACCCGAAAAATCCTCTCTTGACAATCTACTGATGATGAGAAACTTTACACCGAAAGAAGGTGGTCGAACTCCTTGAGCTCTCCGCATTGTTGTACGATGATTTATACTCTTAATAGTTATGTTGTCGACCATTCCCTTACCAAGGGCCTTGTGCTGAGTAATTCGACCAATTGTTGCCGAAAGGTTCTTGCCGAGTGACGAAAGACTCACTTATCAGTTGAGTAGTTTTCTCTCGGCATGCTACCATCTCTCTCATCTTGGCCCCTTTATTGCCACAACATCTTGATCCTTCTTGCCTGTTGTGTTCAGAGAATCTTTGTATGGGACCAATGTTGCACTATCACCTATCAACCTCATCTGACATTGTATTGCCTTTCCATTTTTGGCTTTTGTCCTTTTTACCCTTTTTTGTATGTACTAGGAATCCCTTTTTTATATATACTTTCTTGTAATTTCTTTATTTGTAATATTACTCCATGAACTATGGACTTACTATAAATAGTCCATTTCCTTTGCAAGCCACAGATAACTTACGATTAAGATTGAATATTCTGTTTTCGTGAGACAACCCTCTTCAAGTCCATCTTTCATACACTCTTATCTAATCTTGTAGAGTAGCTTAAGATTAGTGGTAAGTGGATCTTGACATTAACTTGTGCATCATATCAAGTCGTGTTGTGTTGGTTAATGAGTCATATCCTTCAAGCAGCTTCATATCAGCTACTCTTGTTTGCCTGTGAACCATTTCCCTCTAATTTCTTCTACATTTCGGAGGACCCATTTTAGTTCAAATTTGCTATGGTAGGTCCTAGTGATAGCTAATCTCTTTGGCACACCATATAATCTTGGTATTAAAGATCGAGGTTGAGACCAAGAGTTGTGTAGTGATAGTTAGTCTGTTGTTTGAGATACTTACGTGTGTGTTTAAGGCATCCATATGAAGTATATTTATTGAAGCTTTAGGTTGATAATGTTGAACCCAAGTGTACAGGGAGAGATTAATGATGCCGAAAGTGATGCTTATGGTCGTGGTCAAGTTACCCAACAAACACTATGTACTATTGATAAGCAAATACAAGATCTTGATACTATTGTGGCCAACTTAGCTGTCTCAGTAAACAGAATACTAGAGACCGGACCATATGAGAGAGTTGCTGAGTAGGGCCGAAAGATGAGAGATAGGCTGAGAAGGCAGATGAATGAGTAAACTCTAAAAGCCTTTCTAGTGAACTAAGCACTACTACGATGTGTCGATAGAGTCGCGAGAAGGAGGTTGGAGTTGGACGAAGTGGAAGAGTACGAAGAAGAAGAAGATCAGTATGTTGGGATTGATGAGCACAAGTTTAGAGCACCAAGGGGTGCCAAACATCTTAAGGTATAGATTCCAAGCTTCAATGGGTTTAGTAGTGCTAATGACTACCTGGATTGGGAAGAAAAGATCGAAAAGATATTCGACTTCTACGATTAAGAAAATGTTATCCGCATTCGAGTGGCCGCATTAGAATTTTCTAGGTATGCAGTAATGTGGTGGAAGAAACTATAGAATGTTCGCCTGAGGGCTTGATGCGAAGTCTGAACATGGAATAAGATGAAGAGAGTTCTTAGAAGTGGGTTCATTCTTGAATACTACGAACAAGACGCTTTCTGACGACTTTAAGACTTGAAGTAAGGTAATAGACCCGTAGACATTTGTGTCCAAGAGTTTCAATTGCTCATGATAAGATGCGATGTCTTCAAACTTGAGACTCAAACTATAGTACGATTCATCTCTAGACTATGGGCTGAGATTGGTAACATTGTGGAACTACAGAACCTCATAACTTTGGATGAAACCATCCGTATGGCCTAGAGAGTTAAAAGACAATGGTGGAACCATGTTAGTTGAATGTCTAGTAGCCAAACACTGATGTCGAATAAGAGTGGCCTGTTGAGCTAACTAGTGGATGACAGAGCATTAAACAATTCCAAAGTAGAACATCGAGGTCAAATGCCAAGTCGACCAGAAGAAGGTTGAGGTAAGAGCAAAATAGAGGAGCTTGAGATCCGAAGAGATTTAGGTCAAAGTTTCGGAAGGAAAACCTGAGAAATCAAATGTTTTAAATGCCTTAGCTATGGACATGTGGCTAGTCAATATCTGAACCGCTGAGTTATGACCATAAAGGGAGACAAGCCCCAGTTTGAAGTATAAAGTGTGAGTGAAGGAGAGGAAGAAGTGGCAATCGATTAGATGCTGGAAGAATTTCAGGAAGACCTCAATGCCAAGATACCTCCTGAAAGCGGAGCTGAATATTGCTTTGTTATTTGATGATCTCTCAGTGCTTTTGTGGCTAATAAGAATGAGCAAAGAGAGAACCTCTTCCATACTAATTGCCGAGTGAATAGCAAGCTATGCGCCGTGATCATTGACAGAGGGAGTTGTACCAACGTCATCGTGCAAGGGGTAGTAAAGGCCATGAAATTGCCAACCCTTTCACACCTCAAGCTATACAAGATTTATTGGCTAAATAATAAAGGAGGACTATACGTTGCTGAGCAAGTCAAAGTGCTAATTACCATTAGTGATAGGTACAGGGATGAGCTGCTATGTGATATCCTTTCCATGTGTACATCTCATGTATTACTCGACCGATCATGGCTATTTGACTTGAAAGTGTTATACTATGGATATAGAAATACCTACATATTCCAGAAGGACGAAAAGAAAATTATATTGATACCTATGAGTCCTAAGGAAGTGTAAGAAGCCCAAGAAAAGGTTACTAGATCTCTATAGTGGAAGTCTTTGGTGATTTCCCGAACTTCGTTTACCCGAGAACTCAAGGACGAAGACTATGTGCTCCTTTTAGTCAGAAGATTCTGAAGGGTTAGGGGAGCCGAGAACTTTCCTGCAGAAGTGCAGCAGATACTTCAGGAATTTACCGACCTATTCCTTACTGAGATGCTAAAAGGTTTACCTCCTTTGAGAGGTATCGAGCATTGCATTAACCTCCAACCAAGGGTTACTTTACCAAACTGACCCACTTACAAACTCAATCCAGAGCAAGCAACTAAATTGAAGAAAAAGGTGGATGAGTTGATGGATTACGGATATGTCCGTGAGAGCATGAGTCTTTGTGCTGTACTTGCTGTGCTTGTGCCAAAAAAGGATGAAACATGGAGAATGTACATTGATAGCCGAGCTATCAATAAGATTACTATTAAATACCAATACCCGATTCCGCAGCTTAATGATATGCTTAACGAGTTACATGACGTCGGCATCTTTTCTGAGTTTGACTTGAAGAGTGGCTATCACTAGATATGAATGAGACTTGAGGATGAATGGTAGATGACCTTTAAGACAAGGAATGGTTTGTTTGAATGGTTGGTGATGTCGTTTGGTCTAACTAATACGTCAAGTATGTTTATGCAGCTGATGAATCATGTACTCAGATTGTTGATTGGCAAATGCATTGTGGTTTTTTTTTTTACGATATTCTAGTCTATAGTGCCGACCTCCTCGTTCATGTCTAACATACTTCGTGCCAAGAAATTATTCAGTAACTTGAAGAAATGCGCGTTCTATTAAAGCAAGATTGTATTCCTCGGATATGTTGTTTCATGGAGGGGTGTTTAAGTTGATGAAGAAAAAGTTAGAGCTATTAATGAATAGCCTTGTTCTATTGGAGATTTATTTGGAACTTCGGTTTCATAACTGTGTCATTGATTAAATTAACCAAGAAGAACATTGAGTTTAGATGGCCAAAAAAGGCTTAAAGGAGTTTTGAAGATGTAAAGTCTAAGCCGATGCTTGCTCCAATACTTACCTTATCAGATTTCGAGAAGGTTTTTGAGGTTAAATGTGATGCGTCTGGTGTTGGCATTGGTGTTGTCCTTATCAAGGAGTGTCGACCCATTGCTTACTTTAGCGAAAGACTTCGAGATGCTACCTTGAATTACTCGACCTACGATAAGGAGTTCTATGCCTTCGTTTGTATACTCTAGAACTGGCAGCATTATCTATTGTCGAGAAAATTCATCATTTATTCGGATTATGACTCTCTTAAGCATCTTTGTAGGCATCAGAAGCTTTATCGGCGTTACACCAAGTGAGTTGAGTTCTTGGAAACCTTTTGCTATGTCATCAAATATAAGAAGGGAAACACTAATATAGTGGCTGATGCACTTTCTCGTTGTCATACCTTCATCATAACGTTACAAACTAAGGTACTTGGCTTTGGCACTTTACCTAATCGGTATGAGCATGACCTACATTTTAGGCCTTTAGTAGCAAGGTGCAATGTTAGAGGAGCTGCGAAAAGGGTTTTACTTGAGTGAGGGTTCTTGATGAAGGGCAAGTAGATACACATGCCAAATGGTTCTGCAAGGGAACTACTTGTTCGAAAAGCTCATGTCGGCGGTTTAACCGACCATTTTGGGGAAAAAAGGACAATTAAGATATTGAACGAGCATTTTTACTTATCTAGGATGATGAAGGATGTGCACCGAATACTTGAGAGATGTAAGGTCTGTAAATATGCAACGGGGATGAGAGAGCCCTATGGAGAATATACACCAATACCAATCCTAGAGCGGCCATAGACTGATTTAAGCATGTATTTCATGCTCGGCCTTCCCCATACGTAGAGAAGACACAGCTCAATCATGGTAGTGGTCGATCGATTCAGTAGGATAGGCCACTTCATTCCCTACTACAGAACTAACGACACCTTATTCATCGTTAACCTCTTTTTGTAGGAAATTGTGCGACAACATGGAGTACCAAGGAGTATTGTGTCTAATCGTGATTCGAAATTCATGAGCTTCCTTTGAATTACCTTATGGAGGAAGCTCGACACTAAGCTCTTGTTTAGTACCTCTTGTCACCCTTAAACAGATGGCCAAATTGAAGTAGTGAATAGAATTGTCGATAACCTCCTGTACGCCACCATTGGAAAGAACTCTTGTGACTGGGATTTATGTCTGCCCATCATTGAATTTGCCTACAATGGCTCAACTCACAGCTTAACTGGAACATCACCATTTGAGGTTATTTATGGACTTAACCTAAACCTATCGTTAGATTTAATTAACAATTCGAATATACAAGGGGAAAGTCAATTTAGTCTACAGTGTGCCAAGGAGTTCTAAAGGTTACATCGGAAGATTGCCAAACAATTGGCTAAAACTATAGCCCAATAGAAGGAAGTGGGAAATCGTGGAAGGAGGCGAGTCATTTATACCCCTGGAGACCTTATTTGCATCCATTTTAGAAAGGAACGCTTCCCTAGCAAAATGACCAATAAACTATCTCCCAGAACGAATGGACCCTATAGGATCTTAAGGTGCATTAATGATAACGCCTATGAGATTGAGTTATTTGAAGGTTTCAGCGTGTCTACCATATTCAACGTTACCGATCTGACTCCTTATGTGCCTGATAATGACGAAGACCAAGATTTGAGGGCAAATCTTCAACAACCCTAGGGAACTGATAAACTATTGGCCATTGGTCCCATTATTCCCACACGACTTCAAGGACTCCAATCCTTCACTTGAAGAATCTTCTCTCGACAACTTGTTGATAACGAGAAACTTTACATCGGAAGAAGGTGGCTGAACTCCTTAAGCTCTCCGCATTGTTATACGATGATCTATACTTTCGGTAATGATATTGCCAACCATTCCCTTACCAAGGACCCTGTGTTGAGTAATCCGACCAACTGCTACTGAAAGGTTCTTGCCGAATGATGAGAGAATCACTTACCAGCCAAGTAGTTTTCTCTTGGCATGTTATCATTTCTCTCGTCTCGGCCCCTTTATTGCCACAACATCTCGATCCCTCTTACTTGCTGTGTTTAGAGAATTTTCATATGAAACCAATGTTGTATTGCTACCTATCCACTTCATCTGACATTGTACTACCCTTCCATTTTTGTCTTTTGTCGTTTGTCCTTTTTATTTCTTTTCGTATGTATACTTTTTTATAATTTTTTTATTTGTAATGTTGCCCTATGAACTTATTATAAATAGTCATTTTCCCTTGTAAGCTACAGATAACTTACAATTAAGATTGAATATTTTATTCTTGTGAGACAACTCTCTTCAAGTCCATCTTTCATACACTCTTATCTAATCTTATACAGTAGCTTAGGATTAGTGACAGGTGGACTTTGACATCAACTTCTGTGTCATATTAAGTAAGGTGTCAAGTTGTGTTGTTTTAGTTTGTGAGTTACATCCTCCGAACAGCTTTACGTTAGCTACTCTTGTTTGCTTGTGAATAATTTCCCTCTAATTTCTTCGATATTTCGAGGACTTATTTTAGTTTAGATTTGCTATGGTAGGTCATAGTAATAACTAAGCTCCTAGACACAACAGTAAGAGAATAAAAAAATGACAAGGGGTTTAAAGAAAGATTTTGGGATTCATGTAGAATGTAGTTACAAACTATTTGTAGCCATTCGATTATATAAACTCGGCAAAAATCAAATGGTAAAAATTAAATTACAGTACTGAGGGTGCATGTAGGCTTTGATACGATTACGCATTTTTCGATTGTGGAAATATCAAACGTCATTTAGTAAACACCAAACTTCCCTAATAAGTCAAGGGAGAGACAGCTTGACTTTGGTAGAAAATGTCATGACCTTATTAATAAGGTTGGAACAATTAGCTTGAATGTGAGAAAGGTTGAATGCCCTAAAATCACCATTTATGTTGAGAAAGAGATCCACGTTGAGAGATTGCACCAATGAAAGCTCTTCCTTCCCTTGATGAAATTCATCAAAGAGGGTCGGGGGGTAAATGTTGATAAGGAATTTTCTCTAAGACATATAAGAGTTGAATTGACCTAAAGTGATACACATCTAGCCTATTGATTTACTTTCAGCACCTTCTGAGTCACACTTTCGACCTCTTGGTCTTTTGCACCTCAATTGTTAAAAGCTAATCAACTTAGGAGGCCTGAAGTAGGTCGAATCAAACAGGTCAAATTATCATTTGTTAGCTCAAATAAGTGACATATAGCTCGTGAAGACCTAATCAACTAGGAGGAGTTCAAATTGGAACAAGGGGTGCGAATAGTTAGTTTATAAGAATAACCATCGATTAGTCGTTAGAATGGCATCTATGTTCTTAAAAATCAAGAAGTAGTATTAAATTCTAAAAGGACATACGTAGGTATTTTGGAGGCAACAGTCATTGAACAATGGTAATCATTAAGTATAAATACAACTCGATATGTATTCATAAGCTTCTTTTAGACACTCATACTTTACTTACTTTCTTTTGCTCTTCTTCCCAATTTATAATATTCTTACATAAGCATCAGAATGACTACATCGAAGTTGTCTTGGCACCCTATTAGCCTGATTTCCATTTTTTTTTTTTTTTTGTAGAATTCTTGTTTGACAAGTATCCTAAGACTTTATAAAACCAATTCTTACTGTCAACACTTGCAATAGAGCAAATGTAAGCTTAAGAGGCTGTCAAAGAGTGTCTCAACATAACTACTTCGATACTTAAGTTAATTGAGTATTTAGAGAGATTAAAGGAACGTAATGTAAACTAAGTGTGTGAAAAGTGAGAGAGTTATCGGGATTTCTTATCCTCTCTTTATAGAGAATGAGGCTAAGCTATTTTAGGCATGCTTCGAGATGTGCTTTGGATTTTGTCAAAGTAGGTTGGATATAGTTTTTCACCTTCAATTTCTACTGAAATGTTCCCATATGTCGTGTTTAAACTTCATGGGTTGGGCTTGGCTAACTTGGACCTGGAGGTCTCTTTCTAATTAGGTTAGAGTTAGTGCTATCAACTTAAGGAAGATTAGTAGAGCTCTTTTATTACTTTGCATTAACTTTATAGAGGATACCCGAGCTGCTAGGAGCATGACCCAAGTAAGGAGGTCAAATTGAGACTTTGAAGGTCAAGCTATACCTTAAGCAAGTCGGTGTGGACCTATGGGCTTATGCCCATAATGACATATCAAAACATTCAAATTAACAACATCTTGAATTAGTGATTTTGTTATTTTGCATTAGTAAATGAAAGGTTGTAATTCGTTAAACAAAGGTTGTAGCCTATACAAATTTTCATGTGACATGTCCCTTGGTATATGATTAAAAAAATGCTTCAATTAGCGAAAAGATGTATACGATAAAATGAAATAAATAACTAAAAGTAAAATTACTAAACTATTAAAAATGTAAAAAAATTATGGTTTTATATGTAAATGATTAGAAAAACATATATAAACCCTTAATAATTTAGAAGAAAATTCTTTTATTGTTTTTAAGGATTTAAGATGAAGAAGTTATATTTTAGGGATGTAACATATGTCTACAAACTTTAGAAAAAAAAAATTACATAATTACAAATTATATAAAAAAATTACCAAAATATTGTTACTATGTCGCATCTTGCTATTTATGCTAATGTGATATTAACATTTATATAATGTGACTATATCGTATGTTTAGGTATAAATATACTAATATTGCATTTTAAAGATGTGACATAAGTATAAATGTATTAATATTACATTTTGAAGATGCTACATAGTTTCAATATGTAATATAACAATAGTATTTTGATAATATTTTTTATTAAATTCTTACTTGTCTAATATTTATTAATTTTGATGGTGAACATATAAATTTCTCTCTATTTTAGGTTATTATGATACATTAGTGCGTTAATGGGAACACAAGTTGACCAAGTTGGTAAGGATTTACCTTGGTCTTTTAGAGAAGTAAGGTTTGAATTCTGCTGTCAATATAAAGGTTGTATTGATAGGTAATTTGTAAGTACTTTCATAAGCAGCTTGTGGTTTTACAAATGAGTTTTATACAAATACAAGCCTCTTTTAGAAAAATAAGACGGAAAAAATGGCCCTTGCCATTTAATATTACAAAAATAGTATAGTGCATTTTGAAATAAATAGAAGGCGCATATAGTATGTAGTCTACTTGTGTGTTTTTGCTGTATTGTTTATGGGGGATGTGTATTGTGTATGTTATTGGACCATTCTGTACGTGTTGTATAATGAGGACATGAAAGTGCATCAAGTAGCTACGTCTTTAGTTTATTTTTTTTACACTATTCTCATCGTTTATTAAGAAAACACATGCACTGAATGTGCTTTCTCTTTATTTTTTTTAAAATTTTTTACATTAAGGATGTATGTTTTGTGTAAAAAATTAGAAAAGATTTTTTCGGCATTATTTTTCTGAAAAAGACTTGTATTCGTATAAAGCTCGCTTACGGGTTTATTTTAAAAAAATATTACGAAAAAGGGTTTGTTTAAAAAAAAATTACAAATATAGTATACTGAAGGCGCATTCACTTGATGTGCTTTTAGTATTTTATGATTTTTATACTAAAGGCTCATGCAGTGGATGTACTTTTAGTATACCACTTGTATATAGCTTAATTCATACGGTTAGAGCCCATTATTATCTATATCAGTTTCTAAAACTTTCAAAATATAGAGAAAAATCAAAGAAAGCTATAGTTAGAGTACCAGACTATTTCCTAAGTGCATGGGATGATCATCCAATGGCCATATGAGTTGAATAGAAAAAAAAGTAATTGTAAATTGTAAAATTAGGATAAATAAACAATACATTGAATGTAAAATATGATGAAAAGTGAAATGTATTTCGAATAATTAGTATATACACAAAATTTGTAATTAGTCAATGACAACATCAGTACAATTGAAAAATAAACAAAAAAACAAAAACAATAGACTAAACATATCTACTGACTCCTATACCATGTAAAGGTTCTCACGGTATGGGAAAGAAGTGAATGCCTCTATCTATCGTGTGTCTAAGTAAGCTCAGTAGGTGGATCATTGAGCTTAAGTTCCTTAGGAGGAATTGGGTCGACTAGATGGCCCGGATGTAGCTAAATGACGCCTTCACCCATGGATGATTGTGTAGGGGTAGAATGTCACTTTTGAGAAACTGATGGAGTAGCAAGGTCAAGATGTTACTAGACCTTGGGAGTGACGTATGCGCTAGATCCAGGCCTAGAGTTGGATTCGGCTCCCAAAGTGGAGGCAACACCTGACTTAGGGTGTGTGCTATACCCCTTACTAATATGTCCTAAGTCTACGGAATGGCGGGCATGTGGTGAGATATCGTTACCGAGGTTTGCCTGACGACGTACCACTTAAGCCTTACCTCCTCAAACTCTAGCTTTATTTCTAGGTGGTGCACGAGGAGTTGGCATCTCCTTGTCAGCAGGTGGTCCCTGATCCTTACTGTGGTTCATATGGGGTGGCTCATGTACGCCTCATTGCTGTGGGTAGAGGATAAGGCTACTTTATTGCTCAACGAAGTCAAGTGCCCCATCCCAGTATTGTAGGATAATCATTGCTAATCTAACACTCTTGAATGAGTCCACTTGAAATAAGTAAAGAAAACAGATGTTGATATATACGATAGCAAATATAAATGAGTGAAAAATAAAATAATTGACGATTTTATATGTATGTACCAATTGACCGATGATAGCTTCGTAGTATGTAATATACGCTGGGTTATCTATCTATGCTATGGCCAATAGCTTTCATTGACCCCTCGAGGACCATGGATGTGTATTAAGAAATAGTTTGGTACTTCAACTATAGTTTTCTTTAATTTTTCTTTATGTTTTGAAAATTTTAGAAACCGGTATAGGTAAGAATAGGCTCTGGCCGTGCGAATTAGGCTATATATAGGTGGTATATTATATTTATAATCAAGTGAATATATTTTCAGTATATTATATTTGTAATTTTTTTTTATACGAGTCATTCTCCGTAATATTAAAAAAAAAAACTCGTATTCGTATAAAATTCCTTTCACTCGTTATGGGAGTTAGAGTCAAAACCTAAGCCCTGCATAAAAAGAAAAGAAGATAAATCTGAAAAAATAAAAAAGAGAAAGTAACAGTAGCCTTGAACAAAAGCGAACAGTGCTGTTTCTAGTATCTTGCCGTCCCTTTCGATTATTGTTACTCTGACTCTAATGCTCTATTTCTCTTTATTAATCTCCTAATCCAAATCCTAATACGCGTTTCAACCTTTTGTTTCCTTCAAGCTAGACCCTAGGGTTCGTGATCTTCCCCAATTTTAACCAGGTATGCGATTTCGCATTTCCGATCTCTCTCTCTCTCTCTCTCTCTCTCTCTCTCTTCATTCACCTCTTTCTTCCTCGATTTTAACTTTCGATTTCAATCCATCGATTCTGTTCAAATTTCATCTGAAATTCACTATTGAATTTTCAACTGTCTTATTAGGTCCCGCAAGCGCAGCAGCCGGAGAGAGGGAGAGAGATGGTGAGATTCCGTGTGGGCGGCAAAGTTGTGGATAGTGTTGATGTATTGAGGAAGAAGCACTGGACATGGCGATTCGACACGTGGCCTTTTGCAATCTTATATGCTGTCTGGATGTTTACGGTTTTGCCTAGTATTGATTTCGTAGATGCTGTCATTGTGCTCGGCGGTCTCGTTGCTTTGCATATTCTAGTTTGGCTCTTCACTGTGTGGTCTGTGGATTTCAAATGCTTCGCCCAGTTTAGCAAGGTCAGTAGCCGGTGCCCTCTTTCTGTCTTCGACATGTGTGGAGCTACTCTGTTTTGGTTTCTTCTTTGTGTATATATCCCATTTGTCCATTTAGTAATATTTTTGTTGGAAAGGATAGTAAGTTTGGAGAAAGTAAATTGCTGAATTGTCTCAAATATTGGATTCGTCCTCGGATTGTGAGTTAATTCTATGGAATTACTTTATTTCCAAATGTATTAAATGGACATTGTCCATTTAGTATTATTTTTGTTAGAAAGGATAGGAAGTTTGGAGAAAGTAAATTGCTAAATCGTCTCAAATATCGGGTTCGTCCTGGGAGTGTGAGTTAATTCCATGGAATTACTTTATTTCCAAATGTATTAAATGGAGATAGTCTTCATATGGAAGAACTTTTGTTTCACTGTAATTTGCCCCGTGGTTATACTCCTTAAATAGGTGTCTTGTGCTTTTTATTGGTGGAGCTCTTGCATGGTGTTGTATCTTTCCTTTTATATTAGCTTGAAGCATTTGGTTGGGAGTTTGTATCTCTCTGCGAGCCTTTTTGAGCTATATCTGGTGCATTTCAAATATGCAAAGAAAGTGCAACCAGGCTAGGATCTGTTAGGGGAGGACTTAGTTTTATCAACTCGAAGGTTCACCCTTTCAAGTTCGGATATGGTTTTGCAAAGTCAGGAGATTCTTCTACTTTTTGTGTGCCTTCAATTGGTAATTTTGGATGGAGAGAAATTATGGGCTTTGAAAAAACATTAAGTCTTTGGATTTCTTCATGGCAGTTTTGGTGGTGCTGTGGCTTGTAGCATTTATTCTTATCTTTAGCATGTGGATGTATTTAGCTATCCATGAAAGATGAAATTGGACGCTCCTCTTTGGGAGCAAGGGATTTCTGTATTTTTTACTTTTTGGGAAAACAATAACCCAAAATAGAATATAAAAAAAAGACAAAAGTAAAACATTTTTTCATGTTCTGAGTGATTGCTCTCTCCTTTCCCCATGATGCATGGTCTGCTGTTTTGGCAGCACTGTATTTATGTATGTAGGGTGATCCTCATCTTCATTGATGCTTCTTCTTGTTGCACAGGTCACTGATATTCACCACGCAGATGCCTGCAAAATCATTCCTGCGAAATTTTCAGGTTCCAAAGAAGTTGTGCCCCTTAACTTTCGCAAACTGGTATGTTATTTCGTGTTAGTTGTTGTATAGGAGTATTATATGCTGTTGCGTATCTCATCTTATTGTATCTATGACCCGGCAATAGTCAAATCCAGACGCATTAATCGGGAGAGTATAGTTTCTCACCGTTGATTAGAAGGAGCCAGAGAGATTGCAACAGTTGAGCCTTATGTGCAGGAGTCCCTACTATAGGGGTGAAAGCATCCAGGAAGAAGATTTGATTTGCTGCAGGAGAATACGGAGACTCTTATCTAATGCTCAAAAGCCATCAAGTTGCTCCTTGCTTGTCTCCTATTTTGGGCTTTCGAAAGTGCTCATTATCAATAATAGCAGCTCCACAATTGCGAAAGCGATAAGGAACAGAGAAATGCTCTAGAAAAATCAATAAAAAATAGATTTTCAAGGGAGCGCTGCCTTTCTAGCATTCCATGTTTATCTGTAGTTTAATCCACCTTTTATGTTGCAACTTATTAACTTGCATTTTTTGTGAGCTTGCTTTCTGAAAGATGAGAAATATGGAGATACTGTATAAATTTGGAAAGTAGAATGTATCAGTTCTTACATCTTCTCAGGTTAGGGCAGTATTAAGTGAAGAAAATTTGGTCCAATTACTTTTATTTTTGTAGCTACTGAAGCAGGAAGCAGGGTTAGAAGTGGATTACAAAATAGTCCAATGATCATTGTATATGGAGATAATCATCTGCATGCAGCATATTGTTTATTCAGTTCATGTCTCTCAAGCCCCATGTATAGTTACCTTTATAGATTTATATAATAGTGAAATTTTAATTTGATTTGAGCAGGTTGCGGGTTCATCTTCTTCTGTGGATGTGGAAGAAATTTATTTTGATTTCAGAAAGCAGCGCTTTATATATTCAAAGGAAAAGGATACCTTTTGTAAGCTTCCCTTCCCTACAAAGGAAACATTTGGCTACTACCTAAAAAACACTGGGTATGGAACTGAAGCTAAGGTTTTGGCAACCACTGAAAAATGGGGACGCAATGTGTGAGTTCCTATTCTTTATGCATTTACATATCTCCATCTGGTTATGTGTTTTCTTTATTTTTTTTTGGCTTTGTGCTCTATTTGTTTTCTGGGTTTAAGTTGCTGCTTGCTATTTCATTGAGAATTAGAAGACTGCAACACATTATGTCCCTGCTGGGTGTGTGTCAGCCGTCTGTCTTTCACTGGTTGATTCTTCCTTTGTTACCCATCATCCACTGGTGATTTATGAGAAAAAACAATACAGGGATGAAATTTTCCTTCTTCACATGAACACAAATAATAACTAGTAGTTTCACCTAGTTATATTTCATGAAAACAGCATCTGAGCTGATAACACAATTTTCATTGTTGTTTCCTTTTTATTTATTTATTTTTTTGGTTAAGAATTTTTATCATTGTTTCCTTGATATATTTGATCATAGAATGTGTCTGCGCCCTTATTTTATTTCTACTTTTATCTATAACTGGTTCTGCTTGTCAACTTCACATGAAAGAAGTATTTGCACAAGTTCAGGTGCACTTTTTGCTGTTGATGTCATTCTTATTGTAATGCAAGTGGAATCCTTATATCTTTTAAATATGGATCAGCTTATTTCCTTGAATTATTCTCTTTTTGCATTTCTTGATGTAGATTTGACTATCCTCAGCCGACATTTCAGAAATTAATGAAAGAGAACTGTATGGAACCATTCTTTGTATTTCAGGTCAGATTCTAGGATATAATCATTTTGTTGTCAGGAAAATTTTCTTTCATATTTAGTTAGTTTTAGAATTCTTGGTAGGTAATTACATTAACTTTTTATGCTTTTTTGTTGTAGGTTTTCTGTGTGGGTCTCTGGTGTCTTGATGAATATTGGTATTACAGTTTGTTCACCCTGTTTATGTTGTTTATGTTTGAGTCCACAATGGCAAAGAGTCGGCTGAAAACTTTGACAGAGCTTAGACGGGTCAGAGTGGACAATGAAACCTTACTGGTTCATCGATGTGGCAAGTGCGTTGCTTGAACATTCACTTATCCTTCTTCATGGGCTTTTATAGAAACTGATATGTTGTGCTACAGATGGGTAAAACTCTCTGGTACTGAGCTGTTGCCTGGTGACATTGTCTCCATTGGCCGTTCGTCGAGCCAGACTGGAGAAGACAAATCTGTTCCAGCAGACATGCTTATACTGGCTGGCAGTGCTATTGTAAATGAGGCAATTCTAACTGGAGAATCTACTCCGCAGTGGAAGGTAGTGATGATTACTTTTCTTACCTTTGCATCTCTTGTAGATTATAGAGGTCTTGTGCTGTTGCTAAGTATGCCATGTGCCTTTATCTAATGGTTACAATTTCCTGTGTTGTATTTTCTTCCTTCCTTTTATGCTTTATTTGGTCTTCAATAATATATCCATTGCTTTGCTTTTTATTGGAGTACTAGTTGTCCACTCTTGATACATGGCAAAAAGTATATTGGTAGAATTTATTACCCAAAAGAAATATTGTTGGAACTTTATTGGGTTAATTATAGAAATCATAACAGTTTTTTCATACTTTTGTACTTTCATACTTGTGTTTTATTTTTTTACATTTTGCTTACATGTTGCTTTGTGTGACTAGAAAAGCATTACTTGGCCATTAGATACACCAGAGCTCTTGTTTTTGGCATTTCTCTAACTTTTTAACGTTGGGAGAAAGGGTAAAAACTCGTGCTTTTTTTTTTTTTTTTTTTTCTTTGGGCAGCTCTATGGTCTTGTCTCTTGTTTTGATGAAATCGGTATGGACCTCCATTCCACCTTTTATTTATATCAATTAAATTTGAACCATTGAAAACATAATTAATTTAACGGTTTAGATTTAATAAATATAAAATCAAAAGCGGGATTGAGGGCTGGATCAGTCCCATCAAAAACAGCAACGAGACCGTAGAAAAATCTTTTTTATTTTTTATTTTTGTAATGAACCCTATTTTGTTGGGTGCAAGTATTGAAATATTGTAGAACATGGTATAATTTATATGGATGCTATTTTATCCTTGCACTCTATGGTAAACCATATTCTTGCTAATATCTAAGTATGTCATATCTTACCAGAAAAAGGATTATCATGTAAATGCAGTAGGCAATCTATGTGGTTCCTCTTTTTGTAAGTGAGATGTTGATGATGTTTTTTCCTCTTTCAATTCTTGCTTCTTCTTCTTCCTTTTTTGATTGTGGTTTTTTTTTTTTTTTTTTTTTGGGGGGGGGGGAGGTGGTGGGGTTGTGGGTGAAGAAGATCCTAATCCTTCAATTTCATTTTCGGTGTCCTTAGAAGCACCCCTCCCTCCCTTCTCCCTACCAAAAAAACCAGGGGCGGAAAAAATAAAGAAGGGCAAAAAAGCTAAAATTTGAAGAAGAAATATATTGCTCTCATTTAGAGAGCTTGTTTATTTGCTTTTATACTTTTGGCTAATCATTTTCATGATTTTTTATTTTATTTTTTTCTCTATAGATTATACTTGGAATTTTCTTGATTATTATGTGTTTGAACTATTGTTGTTTTACGAGATTTTCTGTGGCTTGATTAACCAGGTTGCAGTAACAGGCAGGGGAGTTGAGGAGAAACTGTCTGTCAAGCGTGATAAAAGCCATGTTTTATTTGGTGGGACTAAGATATTGCAACATACTCCTGATAAGGTTGGTCTATCTGGAAGTTTATGTCAAAGTGTCCCTCCTGTTTACTCAGTTTTAGCTCTTTCATTGTTATTTGAATTTCACATGGTGCCTTTTGATGTGATCATTGACATGTTGCATGATGCTGTTGAGTGCTGGTATGGAGTCATTACTGCCTATAACTTTCTTTTGATTTTTCTTGGATCAGAATTTTCCACTGAGAACTCCTGATGGGGGTTGTTTGGCTGTTGTTTTGAGGACTGGATTTGAGACAAGCCAAGGAAAACTAATGCGTACCATCTTGTTCTCCACAGAAAGGGTAATTTGTTGCCATTCTCTTCTGGAGCTGATGTTCTTTTTCATGTGCATCTGAGATATTCTAAAATGGTCGGAGATGTGTACTAAACCTGTGCATACTGTAGGTAACTGCTAACAGCTGGGAAAGTGGGTTGTTCATATTATTCTTGGTTATATTTGCTATAATAGCTGCTGGTTATGTTCTAAAGAAGGTAAGTCAGTAATATTTTTTGAGTGCTCGAATGAAGTATGTCTCCGACTTATTCCATTACTTTGATATAGGGGCTAGAGGACCCCACAAGGAGCAGATACAAGCTTCTTCTTAGTTGTTCACTTATCATTACTTCTGTGATTCCTCCGGAGCTGCCAATGGAGTTGTCAATAGCAGTTAACACATCTCTGATTGCACTGGCACGCCGTGGGATATATTGTACAGAACCCTTTCGCATTCCATTTGCTGGAAAGGTTAGTTTGCTTGTATTGGTGGATCTTTTTTAACTGCATCATTTATTTGAGTTTGCTATGATTTCTTCATTTGGGTCATCATTATCAATCCGAAATTTCCCAATTTTGCTGTCTCGAGAATGTAATACCATTTACTTAGATATTTAAATAGACAACAAACTTTGAAATATGTAGAATAAATCTTGGCCAATTATTGCACATAACTGTTCAAATTGCAGCCCTAAATTTGTCTGAAAAGAGGCAATACTCCTGAAATTTGGCCAATAATTGCACATAATTGTCAAATTGCAGCACTGATTTTCTATATTGTTTATCCCATGACTTATCAATTGATATCTATCTAAGGAGAATTTTCATCATGTTCTTATTTTGCAGGTTGATATATGTTGTTTTGATAAAACTGGCACACTTACATCAGACGACATGGTATTTTATTCCGACATTGGGCACTTATTAGTTGGTTTAACATGCTTGTATGGCTCTTTTTCTATTCTTCATTTGTTATTTGTTATTTCAGGAATTTTCTGGAGTTGTTGGGGTGAATAGCAGTATGGATTTAGAATCCGATACGTCTAAAGTTCCAACGCGCACTCTTGAAATCCTTGCTTCCTGTCATGCTTTAGTTTTTGTGGACAACAAGCTGGTAAGACGTTGTTGTTTGAAAGGGAAAGGCAGAAGCATCAAATAATATTCTGAAACTTCCCTTGTGTATAAACATGAACCATGTGTTTGGAAAAGGGTCAATGGGATATGAAATTCAATAGGAAAGAAAGCAATGGCGATGTGAAATTTGCTTATGTTTGAGAGTGCAAGTGAATTATGCAGGGATGAAAAACGAGAAGAGTCAAGATCAAGTTGTAAAATTACAGTTTTGTCCTTTCTTTTGACTGTGAATATGTATGTGAAATGATATCTTTGGTGATTTATAATTGATATTATTTGTTTTCATCAATTAGTTTTCTGTTCCACTATTAACTTCCCATAATTATACCAAGAGGAGAATCACCCATTGGAACCTTTCTACTAATAAAAAATGCCTTCAATAATTGCTGTAGGTTGGAGATCCTCTTGAGAAGGCTGCGCTAAAAGGAATTGATTGGAGTTATAAATCTGATGAGAAAGCTATGCCCAAAAGGTAAGCTCATTTGAGTCATAATCTTGATCATGTACCACTCCTGGTACCATTGTGCCATTGTTAAAATTACTTAAGCTGTGCCTCGAACTTTAGCGCCTGTGTTTGTCACATGGGATGACATTCTGGTGTGACAACATGGACACTATCTTGGGATTTGTTGTTGCAATATATGTTTGCTAAGGCTATTTTCTTATTTAAATATTCAGGGGAAGTGGGAATCCTGTGCAAATTGTTCAGAGATATCACTTTGCTTCTCACCTAAAGCGAATGGCTGTTGTTGTTCGCATAGAAGAGCAATTTTTTGCTTTTGTAAAGGTTTGTTGTTTGTATGTTTCATTGTTTTGTTACTGAGATAAATATTTCAGAACTGTGAGATGTGGTTGTCAAAACTAGAATTATATTTCTTCAGAAGTTGGCTTCAAATGCTTGATTGTGGACTATGTAGATGAGTGCTGAAATGGGTGCAAGTAGTGCATATCTGGTGAAATTGTGAATTGCTGCTTGCATTTTTGGGCTTCCTGGTATTGCTTTTTCTTACGTTGAGTGGGAGAATAACATTTAGAGTTACGTTGTGAGAATGCTGCCAAATTTTTGGAAATGATAAAATTTAACTTTTCAAACAGCACTAAAACTTCAAGCTATGCTAAATTGTTTTGATTCTGGTTGCACTAGTATCATCTGAAAAGTAATAGAGTGGCATTATAGTGATACTAAGTAGAGGTTAAGCAAGGGAAAGCATACGACAAAATGAGATAACTAGTGTCTATAAATAAAACCTACTTAAGTTTTGTTTTATTCTGAGAATTTTTTTATACAAACCACTTTTGTCCTATCTCCATGCTTACACTGAAAAGAGTGCTATTTTATGTTAAATAGATTAAAATTATCCTATCTTGACCTTTATATAGGTGTCAAATATGTGAATGAAACAAAACGTTAAATAGAATACTTGGGGGATTTTTCTTTCCTGTCAGCCACATAAATGTCTGAATTGGCTTCATGTCTCATTTTAACAGCCTTTCTTTTGAACTTGCTATTTTGATCACCACTTCATGTATCTAGTTCTTGCCATTTCACTTGGCGCTTGCATCATAATGATGGGGCTAATAACTACTCCGAAATTGTGCCACCCATATTGAGCTTGGGGCTGAAGTTGGTGATGGAAAGAAGAAATACTGCAATGAAGTTCAGGCAACTTATTTGTAATTTTCTTGAGAAAAGAATTTAACCATTTTTTACTTGGTGAAATAATTAGGTGGTGGTCGTTATTAGGGCGACTTATTCTCAAAATAATCACTTGGTCTTTCCTTTGCTCTGGCTGTTTTGTTTTTTGGGTAAGGTTAGTAGATGTGTTAATAAAGAGTAAGAATATCCAGCAAGGATCTATAAGAAAAAGCCAAGTTTGTTATCCACATTATACAAAAAAACAAAAGAATGTGGATGACGAACTTGGGCGGCACTATAAGCTCATAACTATAGATCTAAGCAAGATAGAATAGCCCTAGCTAAATCAGCTGTTGGAGTAGGAGTGCCTCCTATTCGTCTGGAATTTCTTTCCTTCCAAATGAGATAGAACACAACTGATGGAATCCTCCCTTTTTGTGATCGTATCTTTTTGAACTTCTTCATGAAAGAGGGCATAGAGCTTGCTAGAAGTTGGTCTACGAAGGGAAAAACTGCTGTTGGATTTTTGCCCAAACGCACCTTGTAAATTCACACTTGATAAAGAGATGGTGGTTTTCTTCTTCCGTTGTACATGGGTTACAGTGATTTTGAGATAGAATACCCCACTAAAGCAATTTGTTTTGAGTTAGAAGTCTTTTTTTTATTGCAAGCCATAGAATGGAGTGTCGAGGAATGTTGGTCTTGTTTGATACAATGGTGTGTCAAGAAGTGATTTGGTGTTTCCTTCTCATATAGTTATAAGTTGATTTAATAGTAAAACCCTTTCTAGGTTCAGCAATCCATTTAAAGGCATCTTCAACTCCCACCTTGGGTAAAATATGATGGGGTAAGCCAGATCTAATGGCGTCCTAAATTTCCCCTTCAAACCATCACCATCTTGGTCCATCAACAATGTCACATAGCTTAGTTTTTTTACTCCAATTCATGGTGTAGATGTTTCTTTTGCCTATCTAATTGGCGATTGGACCATTTGGATGCCATGAATCGTACAAAAGGGATATATTCTTCCTATCCCCAATATTCCAGGAGAGTAGATGACTTGCCCAACTTTTAGCTTAGAGGATTTTGTGCCAAGACCAAGAGCTTTTTGCTAGATTTGAGATGGACCGGAAATTTCTACCCTTTAAGATTTTGTCCCTTACTGAACTTTGCCAAAAGCCATTAGGGTCAACATTTAACTGTTAAACATGTTTCAATTGGGCAACCTTCTTCCAAAGAATGATGTCTATAATTCCCAAGCCACATTTGTTATTTGGAAAGTATAAATCATCCTAAGAAACCTTTGCTCTAGCTTTAGTCTTGTCCGCTCTATTTCATAAGAACCACATCATTTTGGTTTTTAGCTCTTTTAGATTTTCTTCGAGAGGATGAAAATGGGTGCCCGATAGACTTGTAATAAGAAGAAAATACTCTTGACTAATCGATTTCGACCTGCATAAGATAAATATTTAGTGGACCAACTATTAATCTTAGCAACGAACCTTTTTACTAGGATGCGGTAGTGTGCTTAGTTGATCTAGTTGAGATGAGAGGAAACCCTAAGTATTTAACTGGTAGCTGACCTTCGAATCTAGTGATTGACAAGATTTGAGACTTAGTTGTCGGATTAACTTTATCAAAAAATATATTGCCCTTGGTTGCATTGGCTTAGAGACCCAAGTGAGTTACAAAGGACTGTAAACACTAGTTAATCAAAGTAATTGAGGCCAAATCACCCTTAAAAAAGATTAAGATGTCATCAGCAAAATAGAGATGATTAAGTTTTCCTTTTTTACAATGTTAGTGGTGTTTGAATCCTTGATTGGTGCTCACTTTTCGTAGGAGACTTGATAAGATTTCCTACTAGAACAAATAGGTAAGGGGAAATATGATCTCTTTGTCTTAATCTTAGATTGCTAGCAAAGAAGTGTACTAATTCTCCATTTAAACAGATAGAAAATGTTGAGGCTAGCAAAGAAGCGCTCTGATTCTCCATTTAAACAGATAGAAACTCTTGAGGAAAATACACATGCTATGATTTAATGAATAAAAATTTTTGAGGGGGGGGGGGGGGGGGGGGGGTGTGTGTGTGTGTGGAGTTATTTAGAGCATATAAGAGATGCTCCGGAAATACCTAATTTACGTGATTATAAGCCTTCATTTTGTTAATCTTCATTGCACATTTAGCACCATGAGCATCCTTGTTGTACCCATAGATTAGTTCTTGTGCTATAAGGATGTTATCAACAATCCTCCTTTTAATGAACGCGGATTGCTCTTTGCCAATAAGCTTTGGTAGTACACTTTGGATACGGTTTGCAAGGATTTTAGAGATACACTTATAAAAAACATTGTAGCATGAAATGGGTCTAAAATCTACAAAAAACTTGGGGGTATTCACCTTAGGAATCAACGTAAGGTAAGTGGAGTTGATAAACTTCAAGAGTCTACCTGAGGCACAGAAATCTTTGATAGCTAAGCAAACTTTCTCTTCAATAATATGCTAAGTCAGCAGAAAGAAATTAGCATTGTACCCATCTGGCCCCAGCGCTTTGTCTTTAGGATTAGACTACAATGCTTCCTTCACTTATTGTCAACTGTTCTAGTAAGATGCTGCCTTTCCTCAAAGGAGACTGTTCTTTCCAATAAAGAAGGAATAGAATTGCTTTGGCTGTTTGACTTACCTGTAGAGCAATTCTGTGTTTTTGAGAGGAAAAAAGAGCATTTTGAAGGAACACTCAGAGTTCAGCAGTTAAAAAACTCTCTATCCCTCTTTACCGACTACACCAACCAAAAAAAAAAAAATAAAAAAATAAAAACCCTCTCCCTAGTCCTCTAAACATGCTCATATATGTATGTGTAATAGTAACTTTTGTAAACAAAATTATATGCTCTGCTTCTGCTGCTTGGAGAAAATGTAGTCATGTCACTCCATATGGAAAGAGTGCTGCCATGGTACTTGAAAGCTAATGTTTTAAACTGCTTCCTCTACTTTTGATTCTTTGCTCAGTTGGATTGATTTTCATTTCGTAAATGTTTACCGTTTTTTCTTCAGGGTGCGCCTGAGACAATTCAGGACAGGCTCATCGATTTGCCATCATTGTATGTGGAGACATACAAGAAGTACACACGTCAGGGTTCTCGTGTTCTGGCCCTTGCTTTCAAATCCCTCCCAGATATGACGGTAGGGTGTCTCTTGTTTTATTATGCTTTTCAATTTCTTTTACCTGCCCAACAATACTGTTTTGTTGTATGTTAACATCTTATTTATACAATGAACTTGTTCTTTGTCAAGATTGAAGACCCTTTGATTGGACTTTTGCGACTTTCTTAGTTAATTTATTTTGGTATTGGAATGCTTTATGTATGCACATCTCAAACAGAGCTACTGGAAAAATTTAATCCTTTAGGTAATAGCTTTCCAGAGAAACTCTTTAAATTGAAGTTCTTCACGTGCTACTCCCTGGTGATCATCATTTTGGATGTGCTTTTTCTTTATTTGTTTAATAATGAATGGTGCATGTTTAATTCCTCTCTTCTTAATGAAGGTTAGTGAAGCTCGAAGCCTGGAGAGGGATATGGTGGAGAGTGGCCTTACTTTTGGTGGTTTTGCTGTAAGCAATAAATGTTTTGTATTTATGTTTATATATATTTCATTTGTTTATGCTTTTCCTCAGTTCTTCTTTTGTGAACAGGTATTCAACTGTCCTATCAGGGGAGACTCAGCTACAGTACTGGCTGAGCTGAAAGGATCTTCACAGGACTTGGTAAGAAGTGTACTTATATATTGATTGGTTCAATATTGCAATTTAGCCTGAAGTCCTTAGTGATAATAGATAGGGTGCAATAGTACATGGTCATCCTTTAAATACAAGGTCTGACAGTAGGTGGTAGGTTGACTCCTTGATGCACAAATTGGGAGGGATCTAGTCACTTATTTTTGTTTTGTTATTGTTACACATTCCTTTTTTGGGAAGTGTTACACATCCTTGTTTATGTGTATCTCTGGTCTATTTGAACAATTGTCTTCTACAGGACACCATAAAGATAAAATTCTTAATGGGACTAGGGTTTTTGTTCTTAATAGCATAAGGGTTTTTTCTCCTCTATATGCGGCTGGGTTATGATTTCACTGTTTATGCTCTTGCTAGTCTTTCGTTTCCTTTCACCTCTTGACCTCTGGAGAGATCATTTTAGTCTGTCATGTTGCTAACCAGAATGAAGCAACCAAAAACCTTGCTACCTTCCACTCCCCCTTCCTGTAATCTCTAAATATTTTGGGGCTTCCAATTTTAGGCTTCATATACTGCACAACAATAGGTTATTGTCGGCGATATGCTGAAGATGGGCTGACAGCATGGGCAATTTTAGGGATAAGAATGGGGGTGTAGGAAGGATTCCAGATGTATCTTTATTTTGGGTAAGATTTAAGTATATTTCATTCCAAAATGTACATGGGAGAAGTATAATTGAGAACACAATGAAACCTACACAATCGAACAAAGTATCATATGAACAAAAGGATAATTGGTTCGATTATATGGCCATTCGAATCTAAAGTGCTCATAAACATCAAAAGATGCAACAAAAAATAGTTCTTAAAATAAATTCAAAAGAGTTTGGTGCTTCTGCCAATTGTATCCTATTTCTTTCTTTCCATAAATAATAGCACCCAACTGCAAAGGATTTTCTATGAATAACCTTCATAGAACTAACAGCAGAAGTAGCCAGAAGGTGTAAAAGGCATGAAGTATCTGATGGCTTGTGTTGTCTCCAGATAGTAGCATCTTCAATTCTTTTCGAAAAGTTTTTTGCTAAAGAACATTCCAAGATTAGGTGATCATGACTTTCTCCTCCATTTTGACATAAATAGCAACTGTTGTTGGTAATGAAACCCCAAGAGAGCAACTTGTCCATAATGAAAGTTTTTTCTGTACAATAAGCCATAAAATGAATGCATGTCTTGGAGGAATAGCTTTATGCCATACTAATCACTGCCAATCAATCATAGGCTCGCTATTCCTAGCCAAAATATAGGCATTTTGGATGGTGAGGCTTTTGGATAGAGCTGATTTCCATACAAGCAGATCCGAAGCATTTCCAACAGGTTTTAGACCTCCTAATCCAACAATAACTGGCTGCCATCTATCTCCTCTTGGCCTATTCCATTCATTTCCATCATAAAGTTACATAGAAGAGAGTATTCTTTAGGACAACCTAGTGAAATACCAGCTTGTTCCCCCATCCATTCAACTAGGGGTCCTTGGGGATGCCAATTGTCAAACCAAAAGGATATTTAAGATCCATTCCCAATTTTTCAAATTAATAGGTAAGTGGCAAAGGATCTAGCTTGTAGGATCTTTCTCCATCCCCAAGAGGCGTCATTTGGAATTTTAACATGCTAGAAATTTCTTCCCTTGAATAATTCTGATTTACACTAGCTTGGCCATAAGTAGGATCCTTTATCCATACATAAAGTTCATATGTGCTTAAGCTGTGCAACTCTATTCCAAAGTTTGATATCTAGGACTCTCAAGCTACCTTTTTTTCAGTTTGTAGGGGTCCTTCCACTTGATTTTTTTCTTTGCCTTACATTCTCCATTACCATTTCAAAAAAATCTTTTCAACTTGGTTCCAATTTGATGAAGGACCTGCATAGGTAGTGCAAAGATGGTAGACCAGTATACCTGCAATGAAAAAAGAATACTCTTGACAAGTTGTAGTTGCCCCCCCACATATGAAAGTGATTTGTTAGTCTAGTGGTTTATACAAGCCGTGTATTTTGCCACTAAGTCCTTATAATCTGACTTGGAGATACTTGAAGAGGACAAAGCGACTCCAAGGTATCAGATTGGAAGGGTACCCACTTTAAAACCAAGCATGCTTACAATCTGCTCTCCTTCTCTATAATCCACTCCATTGAGCAAAATACGACTTTTCCTTGGATTTGCTTTCAAGCCTGAAAGATCATAAAACTCCATTAGCCCATCCTTAATATACTTAATTGTACAAGGATCACCTACAGTAAAGATGAGCGTGTCATTAGTAGTGCAAAGGTGTGAAAGTTTCTCTTTCTTGCATCTCTGATGAAACTAGAAGTCATCCATCCATCCTTTCTCCTTTAAAATTTAAGAGAAAACTTCCATAACAAGAATAAATAAATAAGGAGAAATAGGGTGTCCTTGCCTTAGGCCTTTGGACACTTGGAAGTATCCAACAAGTTTGCCATTTATGTTGATGGAGAACATAGGAGTAGAAACACAAGTCATAAGCCAATAATAATCTTCAACAATTGTTCCAAGAAAGCCCACCTAACATTATCATAAGCTTTTATATGATCTACCTTTGGAGCGCTTCTCTTTCCTTTATAATTGTTGTGGTAGCCCCTAAGGAGTTCTTGAGAGCAATGCATTGTGATAAAATATGGAGACAACTATTGGTGGAACCATCTATGGTTAGGTTCTTGCACTGTTGCATGTACTTACGATGAACATATGTATTTTTAAGGTATCACATGAGCTCACAAAAATCCTTAGGAAAATGAATGTAGATGTCTTTTTGCAGGAGCTGGTTCTCATAACTTAACAATGGACTTGTTTTACTGATATGTTTATATTTTTAATTTGTTGTATTATGAAACTCTGACCAATTATTTTGATCTTTGCACTGTCTAATTTAGGACAAAAAGAGAAAGAATTATTAGTACAGAGTGAAACTCTAATTATGTTGAATGACTACTTATGAAGAAATTGATTTCAAATTGAAAAAGCTTCAATTGTTTGTTGCATGATTTGAACAGTGGATCTGGAGCAAGGGACATAATTTTGTTGTGCCTTTTCCGTTTCCCTTCCTTTTCTCTCTTTTTTGGCTGATTTGGAATCTTCCATTGGCGATTTGAGGACAACTGCAGTGTTACTCATAATAGATTTCATAGGAAGTAAATCTTTTGTCACAAATTTTATCATGCTTGGTAAATGAAAATCGTCAACAGGACTTATGAACATTGCATTGCTGATGGGAATGGGTACAACAACTATGTGGGAAGCAAGAAGTTGCCTGTGATTAAAAATTAACCATATGTCCTGCGAAAAATATACTAGATGTGACTGGAGAAGTGTTTCTCTATTATTTGCTTTGAAATGGTGGACTAATGGGACAGATTGTTTTGGGAGAAAAATGCAAGATCTCCTATCATTTAATTGGGGGTGGGGGTTCTCTAATGGTGGATCTGGCAAATAGTTTTCACTTGGTACAGAAAGTAGCCCACGATTTACTCCCAGAAGGGAAAAGGGCTAGGAAGTAGCTGTGACTTATTTATTGTTCTACCTTTCTTTTAAAGAAGAAGACGTGGCATGGATGATTTATATTGATTCTATAGCTGTAGCTTTTCTAAAGGCAGTTTATAAGTAACCTCTGTTGAAGATTATAATGTATTTTGATAATCTAAAGTAGAGAAAGAGGATTCAGATACTCTATGGTAATTGATGATCCTGATCCCTAACAATAGAAATAATGATGATGTGTACATTTTTGCGTTTGCTTCGGACAAAGTTGTTTGCTGGTTGCATAGGATGCCAGCTTTATGCTAAAGCTGAAATTAAAACTCATCTTATCTGTTGTTGCACTCACTGCTGTATAACTAACTAGTTCTTCACTTTAGGTAATGATCACAGGTGACCAAGCCTTGACTGCTTGCCATGTTGCTAGCCAAGTTTATATTATCTCAAAACCTGCATTAATTTTGAGCCCAGCAAGGAGTGGTGCTGGTTATGAGTGGATTTCTCCTGATGAGAAGGAAACATATCCCTACAGGTAGGTTGCTTGTTAAAATTCTCCAATCTGTCTAATTCAAAATGCGAGTAAATGTTGCAGCTCTCTATTGTATGGGGTCTATGATTGTGTATTGTGTATTATGTCATAGTATTCTCCCAAGGGGGTTGATGAGGTTCTTCAGTCAAAAGGTTTCTTGTTATGGCCATACAATTGATTTTGATGGGTCAAACTGCCTGATTTTCAATATTCAAGCAGCCAGTGCGGTTGTTGTCCAGGGATGGTATATGATTTTGTTTTTCATATCATACATAAAACTTGGTAGAACCAGCTTGAGATTGTATTCTGGTAAGGGCAGAGGTGGGATAATATCTTTTTTGTAGAAGTTATTGGTAATGGCGTGTTTTTCCCACCTTCCCTCCTGGTAATTGTTAGTTCTGTTTACATATTATCAGGGAGATGAACTGAGTGTTGTTAGAATTACCCGATTGGATTCTTTAATAATTAGCCATCAAAGAATCATTTTTAAGTGACTTTCTCTCTGGATTTGTTTTGAAACACGGGAATCCATCGTGATTTTACTCTCTGCATGCTATATATCAGGGCTTTTCCTTTGAGTAAGAGAACCTGATAAAGTGAGGATATCTTAGTTGTAGGAAATTGCAAGTGAGAAGTGGATACAGCCATTACAATTACTCTTTCCAAATTTGAGACTTTACTTTTGTGTTCTGCAAACTATGACGCTGTTGGTATTGGAGTTGGAATATTTTCTGGAAAATAAATGTTGGACTGCTCCCACTCACACCATTTTCCAGACCACAAGCTGAGTAATGGCTGAAATAGATAAGCTGTGGAGCACCCGATACTTGTATAAATATCTTGAAGTGAGTTTCTCCCCCTTATACAATCAAGGTAGTGTTTGGTTGCGCAATTTTTGTAGTACTAGATTGGACAAAAAAATTTATTTTATGTTTGATTTGTAACTTTTCTTAGTGAATAAACAAAAAATTGGATTGATAGACTGAACAAAAAATTTAAATTGTCTTATCTACATCATAATATAAAAATGAAATTCATTGGATAAGAAAATAAAAATATTTACATTTTTAAAAATATCTCTCCATATTATAAAATTGAATTAAATAATATTATTTTTATTAAATATTTAAAAAAAATTGTTTATTTTATAATATAAATTATTAATTTTTTAATATAAATTTTGTGTTATGTATTGGGCAAATCAAACATAATACAATAAGTTTAAGTTCTTTTTATCCAGATCAGTTTTTACAATTAAATGCTACCTAAAACATATAAAAGATTAAGCTTAAAGAATTATCCAAAAAAGATTAAGCTTTTAAGTATGTGTATGGCTTTATATCCATATTCAGTAGCCTCTTTACTTCTGTGTTTGAATATTAGATATGGTCTATCATGTGGAACTAGTTGAATGAGGAGTTAAAGGATAATGTGAAATTTGTATTTCCTGAATGCATATCCTGTAAAATTTTTGGATGAACTGCAACTCGCTTATTTAAAAGGTTTTTAAAGATATGCAGTTTTCATTATATGCCAACAATTTTCTGTTTATGTTTCTTTTGGCAAGTAAACTTTCTTTGGAGGGATGGTGCCTGGGTGGGATTGGGGTGGATGAAGCTTCTTGTGTGTATGCTTTTCTGTCAAGTTTCTGAATTACCTACTTATTTGCATTGTGTCTTTTCAAGTTCCTGGTGTAATTTTTGTTGGTTCGGTTGCCAATATTTGAATGGGATGGACAAATAAGTTGGCATTTATTCTTGTTTTCCATTTGTCATATGCAACTGCAAACCTGGCTTCCCTTTTCCTCCCTGAACTAACAAAATGCTTTGCTTCAGTGAGATTGAGGTGGAATCATTATCAGAGACCCATGATCTCTGTATCGGTGGTGACAGTGTTGAAATGTTACAACGGACATCGGCTGTTTTGCAAGTCATTCCTTACGTGAAGGTTGTCCCTTGTTATTTTTCTTTCAGTCCTTTCGCCTGCATGTCTTATCCTCATCTGCGTTAGAAACTGTTCTCAGGTTTTTGCTAGAGTTGCTCCTCAGCAGAAAGAACTCATCATGACTACATTCAAGTCTGTGGGAAGAATAACGCTGATGTGTGGAGATGGCACCAATGATGTTGGAGCACTGAAGCAGGTATCATTATTTAGCTTGTTAATTCTTAGCGTACTTATGTTGATGATGCGATTATGTTCCAAAATGTTGGTCATGTAGAAATTCCTGGAACTGTTGGTTCATTCTCAGTGTCCTTCTGTTGTATTGCCATACTCATTAAAATTTCCTGTTGAATCATACTCAGTTATGAAATTTGTGCTACATCGCTAACTTAGATACTCAAAAGCGTCTCTCTCCATACCGTTTGAACCAGGCTCATGTAGGAGTTGCTCTGCTGAATGCTGTACCCCCTCAAAGTGGGAGTTCATCATCAGAAAAATCAAAAGATGAAGCTGCAAAGTCTGGCAAATCTAAGAAATCCAAGTCTTTACTGGAATCATCATCCAAAGCTACCGGCATGAATGGAGAACTTTCAAAAAGTAAAGCAGTTACAAAATCAGAATCCACAAGCCACACAGCAGCAAGTCGACATTTGACAGCTGCTGAGGCACAAAGGCAAAAACTGAAGAAGATGATGGATGAACTGAATGATGAAGCAGATGGCCACTCAGCACCCATCGTCAAACTTGGGGATGCTTCAATGGCATCACCTTTTACTGCAAAGCATGCATCCGTTGCTCCCACCACTGACATAATTCGTCAAGGTCGAAGTACTCTTGTCACCACTCTGCAGATGTTCAAGATACTTGGCCTGAACTGTCTTGCAACTGCATATGTGTTGAGTGTTATGTATCTAGATGGTGTCAAGCTGGGTGATGTACAGGCTACTATCAGTGGTGTCTTCACCGCTGCCTTTTTTCTGTTTATCTCTCATGCGAGGCCTCTTCCTACACTTTCAGCTGCCAGACCCCACCCTAATGTTTTTTGCTCTTACGTTTTCCTCTCCCTCCTTGGGCAGTTTGCAATCCACCTGTTTTTCTTGATTTATTCAGTGAAGGAGGCTGAGAAACACATGCCAGAAGAATGCATCGAGCCAGATTCTGAATTCCATCCTAATCTAGTAAACACAGTTTCTTACATGGTTAGCATGATGCTTCAGGTTGCTACCTTTGCTGTGAACTATATGGGGCATCCATTCAACCAGAGCATTCCTGAAAACAAACCCTTCTTGTATGCACTTGTGGCTGCTGCTGGTTTTTTCACTGTCATTACTTCTGATCTATTCAGGGACTTGAATGACTGGTTAAAGTTGGTTCCTTTGCCGCCTGGAATGAGGGATAAGCTGTTGATATGGGCTGTTCTTATGTTTTTGAGTTGCTATTCTTGGGAGAGAATGTTGAGATGGGCTTTCCCTGGTAAGATTCCCGCTTGGAAGAAAAGGCAAAGGCAGGTTGCTGCCAGTATTGAGAAAAAGAAGAAGCTTTAGATCTATAAAGAAGGTGGAAAGGCACAAACTAGATGAAGCACCATGGTAGAGGCTCGGTGGTAGGTTATATACGGTGACTGCTTAAAGGGGCATTTCCATAAGCTCTGTGCAGTCTGGTGACAGGCTATTTGACTTGTTCATGCTGAGGAGAACACTCTTGAAATATGCACATTTTTGTCGATTTCAAGAAAGACCTTTTCCGTGTGATGGTATTGAACCATCTTCAATTATTTTTCTCTTAGGATGGGTTACAATGGAGAAGGTTAGCCCGTGAGCTGTAATATTCCATTTTGTAATAGATCAATTTGTTAGACTTAGAGATTGAATATCTTTCTCTTTTTTATTTTTTTGGTTGTCGCATTTACTTTTCTTTTATTCATTTCAGGAATTTCCCTGTACTTCAACGTTCCATTGTGGAGGAATTCCTATTTGGAAACTTGGCTGGAAGCTCACAAAGTTCTTAGGAATTTTCTGGACTTCTTAGACTTGACTATTGACATAATGAACAGTTGTCGTTGTGTTTGCCGGTAGATAGAAACTGTCGTAGTTATTGTCAATAGTAAATTCTGAAAAGATCTTCATTGGCATCTCTCCAAGTGAAATACATTCCAAGCGTGACATACTAGAGTGTTCGTTTTCTTTTGGGGCAAGGTTTTTTATTTTTTTATTTATGCATTAATTAAAAAAGACAGTAGGAGAAAGGGGGAATATTCCAATAAACAATCAAAACACCATCAAAGGTGATTAAAAAAAAAAAAAAAGCTAAACGGAAAGCTTTAAAGAATAAAATGCGCCAACTAGAAAGATTCAAAACCGGAAGCTAGAAATCACTAGAGCAAAGGAAACTTGTGAACACCACAAGCTAACTATTTAGGTGCTTCGATTTTTGCCCTTCTTCTTGGAACCAGCAAATTGAGAAGGCAATTTGTCATTTGCCAAGTTTAGAGGAAGAAGAGGCAACTTTGTCATTAATGAAATCAATCACGCCAAGACTCGTAGCTTCACCTTCAAGTTGGTGCTTATCACTTTGTCATAATAGAAGTATTCTTAAAGGATCTTACTTCACCTAAAATCTTAGAACCATGTTCAAATTCTCAATAGATGGAGCAACCTTAGCCATCTCTACATGTGTGATTTGAGGAGCAATTGTTCATCTTCCTTTAAAGAAAAAGTATTCACATCATGACAAAAAATGTACAATGAAAGCCACTATGGGCTTCAATTGGTATTCAATTTCAACGGAAACCTTTCTATTATCTATACAACGAACTAAGAGTAAATTTACAAAATCATTATTGGCTTGTATCTTAACATGTATTCGAGCAAAACTCGGTCTTTCCTCCCTAGTAGTGATAGTGGTTTACCAAGTCTAATTGCTATATGGCTAATGCCCTTTTTTATGGAAAAACTCCATAGGAACATTTCAAAGCTTAACCTATATGTGTAAGGAGTAGGGAGCTTTACTTGCAAATGACATATCCATATCCCAACGTTGAAGGATAAGGTATTAACTTGCAAAGTACTAAGGGGTTTTAGGAACTTTCATTACTTGTCCTTTGTTTTAAAACTTAAAGAGAAAAGTATCCCTTTTGTTATTAAAAACCTCAATCAAACCCAAACAATTCCATATTGCACGAGCAATCTTTTCTACTATTAGGGAAGGAAGGTTTTTTCGAAAAAATGCCAACAATCATATTTTTCTAAAGACGAGCTTCAAATTCTACCACTTGTTTTGGTGGAGCCACAACAAACTCTTCCCCATCTATGACAAGAGGGTAATAATTAAGAGATTGTTTCAACTATGTTTATGATTTTTTTTTAAAAATTTTTTTCCAACATTTGCCAGATAGAGACGTCAAAAAATTTTACGATAGTAACGAATAAAAATTTTACAATAGTATGTCATTGTAATAATCGAATTTGTGCCAACTAGTGCCTCTTTGTATGAACAACGTTAGAGATAGAAAATGGGAAATGTTAGGTGATAAACGGTTTCTGGTGTGTGAAAGAGGAAGATATCTTCGACATCTTCCGTGCTTTGCATTATCACTAGTGAATGCAATTCCCCTCGCTGGCTGAAAAGGCTAAGAGCTATTAATAAATGCAATCACAATTTGAATGTAGAAACTTCTATTATAATCTATGTATATCTTTGAGGTACTCCTTTTAACTATTAGCAGGACAGCTTTGTTGATCGTCATGGCGGAGTGAAGGAGCTTGATCTTCCAATTAAACATACTCCTAACTTTCTAGGTAATGATACTGTTACAAGTTTTGTACCAAAATGGCCTTACTGTCAAAAAATATTATGACAACAGGGCCTCCAGAAAATATGTCCGGATATTGAGCCTTCACTATTCACCAATTTTTATACTTTAGTCTGTAATTTATTTAGAAAAAAAAAAAAAAAAAACGTATCTTCCTTTATAGCTCTTTATAATGGTTTATATTGCTTTATAACGAAAGGTATATTTATAAACCCTATAATAAACAATCAAAACGTTAGTCAACCCATATACATAACAAGACAAAATCTGCAAACTCTATACATTTACAAATACAAAATTCAGAAACTCCATATCCACAAACTAAAATCCACTTTAATCCTCAAGTAGGCAAGACGAACCGAAATCCTCAACTCTATGACAAAATAATGTGAAAAACATGAAATATAGGATGTAAAGAGAAAATGACTAAACATCATAGCAAGATCTGGTTAAAATGAATTTTATACAAAAAGTTAAATTAAAACAGTTTTCATATATTTACACACACAAATATATACATGTATTCAGTGTTTGCAAAATCGGGAGAGGCCGCCCTCTTGATGGACCTTCTGATGATTTAGCTAGCGTCTTATTAAGATCGCTATGAGAAACTGGAGTCAACTGTCGGTGGCTGGAACTAGGTGACACCCTCCCTCATGCTAGAACCCTAGGATAAACTAGTACGCCACTTCCAAGGAGTTCCATGTGAGGTTGGGATGGCAGAGTGAAGTAAGAGCTACGACTAATCCAAAGCTGCTGGCTAGGTCGTCTAAGTCTATGGAATGGCGCAACCTGGGTGGCATCTCCTCCTCATGGACATGTGTTGCCTCCTCCACATGGCGTGGCTCCTAGTCAACCTAAGGAAACAAAATTAAGCTACTGCGATAATCTATGAATAGGAGGCCTACATTCACAAGATCATGTGTGGTTGAGATGTCACCTATCATCGAAATGTATGGACTTGCACATATGGCTAAGGTGAAAACATTTAGTATGTGTTGTGAAGCAGAACACATTACAAATATTAACACTGTACTTTGGGTGATGTCCTGATACCGTGCTAAGTATTCGGGATCACAAATGGCGGTTAACGAAGACTGAATGTAATAGGCATGCTACTCTCTCCAGTTGATATCGACATTTCCCCTCAGGTCGATTTGGTACAGGTGTTCACTCGTATCTACAAGCTTTAGCATATTTTGGAACCACCCAAACTATCATATGACGCGGTTTGGGAAGCACTACTCGATAATGTGGAAATATATCAGTGGGATCTGAGTCATCCAAGCGTGTTGCCTGGCTCTATAGAAGAGAGGGAGGGGGAAGGAGATGAATTGGTTCCTCTAAGTAAGGTGGCCTATTCAATCATTGTTGATTGAATTTGTGCAGTAGCAAAATATGAAGTATTTTCCTGAATTATGGTCTGTTTAGCCTAAACACTTGACTGCCCACAACTCCTAACGTATATTTTCTGAATGCAATCTTCCCCAAATGTTTCATCCATCTTAGTGAAATTTCCAAGATCACCGTTATTCCTAATAGTCATCATATACCACACTCCGCCTTGATAATGAGAAGGATGCTTATATATGATCTTAATACTAGTTGGATTAATTCTAACATTCATAGAAATCCTCTGCAAAAAATGGTTATAATTGGTATCTTTCCTTATTTTCAGTTTCTTAACGGTTTCCTATCATTACTTTGGTTCCATATTGTTATTTATATTGTTTTTATGTGCAAAAACAATAATTTTTACATAATCAGCCATTTTTAGCCTAATAATTTCATGGAGAATCATTAGGTTAGAGTCAACAATGATCAATAACAAACTTCCCACTTCAACAATCCAATTTTCAAAAGCATTAAGCTATTTATTCTTATCAAATCTTAAGGGGAATTTCACTGACCATGTAATTCACATTATTATTTAACAATTATAGTACATAACAAGTTGTATGCAATCTAACAAATTACACACCACATTAGTATTTTAATACACAAAAAACACACAAATATTAAAAAAAGAAAAACAAACAATTTTTGCAAGCCATTATAGAAACCTAAGATTTCTAGGCACAAAGATAAAATAGAAACTTTTGGAGTAAAAAAATAAAGTAATCTAGCAAATAGATTGAGGAAAACTTACCAATAAGTAAAGATTTGAGAGTTTTGAAAGTGGTTTTGAGTAAGTATTTGTAAGTTTCTAATTGTTTGAGTAAGAGTTTGAGAGAGTGTGTGAATTTGAAATTGAAATTATAAGTGTTTTGTATGTGATCGGATAACTTATAATGTGCGAAAGGTAAGAGGCTTCCATGCACCTTCATTTATAATTGAAGGCACATGGTATATAGTTGTGAGCCTTTTATAATAAAGGAAGGTGCATTTAGATTTTTCTTCTTTAAAAAAAAATTACAAAGTGAAGGAGCATGCAAACTATTTAAAAATTAATGCACAGTAAAAGTGCATGTGGTCCATATCCAGAATATGTTTATCGGAGGTCCTTTGTTTGTACTATTTTTCCAAAATAAAATAGGGCCATTTTAGTACAGCACCGTATATTGTTAAATTGAACATCGATTAGTCTACTGCATAAAATATCGAAATATCACAATTTACCATGTAGATGAAAGAGCTCCCTTCAAAAATTACAATTTGTTATGATTACTGACAATGGGTTAAGTAATTAGCGATGACAACTATAGTAGTTCGAATGGCGGAACAAGCATAATAGGACATAGTGCAGGTTCTTGGTTATGTTACAAGGCTACATAACGTGGGAATGCCTTGTAGCAAGTTGTGAGCATGATGACAAGGGATTACAGAATGGCTTGGACAACTACATTTGATGACATTTAAGAAGGTTCCAACTATGTCATGATTGGAATAGGAGGAAGCTTTTGAATTACAACTAGCAAAAGAAATAGAGATTCTCGAGATCCTTTATAGCAAACTAGCTAGATATTAGCATATAAAGAAACATGGGCATGGCAGCCTTCTTCAATTGAAGTCTAATAGTAATTAACTGCGAAAAAATCAAACCAAACCTAATTGACTTGTTTGAAGCCATATAGGATTTTCTGAGTTGTCATATATGTTGAAGGTACTTGAAGTTAATAAATATAGGAGGATGTCTCATCAGTACATGCTTAGTTAGGTGTCCATAAAAGAAGCCATTCTTGATATCAAGCTGATGAATGACCAAGTCAAAAGGAAACTACACGAGATAGAATAAAGAGGATTGTAATAGGTTTAACAACAGAGTTAGGGTCTTAGAGTCAATGCCTTCATTTTGGACAAACTAGTACATGAAGAGGAATGCCATATAACATTTAATATGACTATTATTATTATAATAATTAAGACAGTAATTCCAACTTCCCTATATTTTTATTTACATGGATTCGTACATGCATTCAAGTTTTGTTTTTGAGGAGGGATATCACAAGGCCACTATATAGTGACAGGCTTGGTGGTTGGCTTATATATGGAGATTATTTTCTTTCTTGGTTCACTTTTTGGAGAGTGATAATGGGATAGGTGTTGGTAGAGGTAAAATTAGAGGTAGGAGGTAGATTAGGGAGAAGTGGTTTTGCATGGATAGGAGAGCCAACATTGATAGAACCAAGACTTGGGTAGGATGGTTGTGAAGACGGTAAAGACCAAGTGGGAGAAGAGTTAATTTAGGGGCATGGGATGATAATTGAATCACATAGTACTGTTAAATTTAGTAGAAGAGATAGTACTAGCAAAGGTAAACTATGCAAGGGTAGAAGAAGAGGGTATATAATATTTGATGGGGATTTAAGGGGTGAGTAACAAGAACAAGAGGAGTTGTAAGAGTAATGAATGGGAAGATAAATTCATAGAAGACAATATTGTGACATATGTGAACAATACCAATTTGAGGATTTATCAATCGTATCCCTTTTACAGTGTAGGGTGGTGATGTGCCTCAATTCAACAACTAATCAAAACACAATCAAGAATCAAAATAAAAGCGAACGATTCTTCTTGGGATTTTTATTCAATAGGGATATGTATGACTTTGTAATATAAAGCACCTATAAAGATTGTACTATTGCTCATTTAAGTTAACATGATGCAAGAATTAAGTAAATGGGTTGTTGGCCAAATGATTGAAAAAGACCCATTATTTTTTTTACCAAATCGTTAAATTAATTAAATGTTTAGTTTACTTAATGCTTAACTTCCATGCATTCTCTTATATTAAGTCTATTTATTAGTCTATAAAAGATCATAAATTTATAAAATCTTATAAAGTTCCCTACTCATAAGTCTGTAAAAGATCATAAATCTATAAAGTTTCATAAATTTTGTAGAAGGACCTGAGTACTTTGTAAGTTAACTATATAGTTGTTAACTAAAGTCTATGTTTGTAAAGTTTATATAGTTTGTATAAATTCACATAATCATCTTAAAATCTCAACATATGTTGTAAATGCTGAATTTCATAGTTTTACTTATTTTATACTTTTGTATTATTTTTTTTTGTTTGTATTTCTCTGTATTTTATATATTATTAGTTTTTTTTTATTTGTACCCATTTGAAATTTAGTATTTAGGAAACTATCTTATCTATATTTTATCTATTTTGTTTCATAATTACGATGAAGATAGTGATTAGAGTATGAGAATTTGGAAGTGAAAATTTAAATACTTTTAAGAGACAATATCTAAAGTTGTAAATTTTATGCGGGAGTAAAATATTTTAGTTGGTATTTTTATAAAAATGAATAATGTAAATAGTACATAAGTTCGACTTTGTAGGGACTTTCTAGATATTTAATTTTGGAAGAGAAATATATGTGTAATTATATTTTCATTTTTTTGGTATTTTATTCTTATTAAATTCGAGATTTGGATAAATGTCAAAAGCAACCAAAAGATGAACTGATGTTCGTAACATCTTTGAAAATTTGTAATTTCATCTTAAGTTCGTAGAGACACTAAAGAAAAGTGACTTTACTCATATGTTGATAACATTAAATTTGTTATAAATATATAAGCAATTTGTCATTCCCTCAGAGTAGCAAAATCATAACAGTGCTACTATATACACTGACTTACAATAATAGTTAATCACTCAACTGCTATCAACTTGGCATTTGTAATGCACATATGACTATACTACTTTGAAGCATCTATGTTTTAACAAATATAAACAATTGGCAAATGTTTTACGTAATAAGGTATAGATTTGCACAAGATATTATACATAAAACTTGTAAGGGAAATCTATGTTACTGTTATAGATTAAATTGTGACATAGATAGGTTGCTCGAGAAGCCTAGCTAACTCTAAAAAGAAAAATGCCGTAAAAGAATATTTTAGCTCCAATTATTCCTCACTCATGACCCTATGTTCATCTTCTTTATGTGTTGAGGGTTGACAGAATATGGTATACTTATTATTACTTACAAAAGAAATCTATAGGAAAGTGAGTAACCACCGCTCAATAAAAGGGATAACGGTAGAAACATGCATCACAATAAAGCAAGTAGGATTATCAATCAATTTAGTAGATGCAATGCATGGTTAAATGCCATTGCATGATTTTGCCTGATCCGTCATGAAATTATAGAAATTATGCTTACCTTTAATATGAGTTTGATAAGTTTCTAGTGTTCGATGCGATGCCCTACTCAAGGCTAAACCTAGACTTATGTAATGGAAATAATGCTCCTCTTACGACAACTTTCAAACTAGCCTTCGACTTGGTTGCTACCTCTTCTTCTATCACCTAGTTCGAGTAAGGGTGGGGAAGATACCATATCTACAGTCTCTATCGAACTAGGTTGGTATTTGGTCAATGAATCTTAATTATTCTTTAGTAGGTTACAATACATGTCAAGTCAAGATTTAGGCCAAGTTTGGATTAGTTTAGGTTTAAAGGTGATCGACCGAATCTAGACATTCTAGTACAAAGTAGTGTTTATAAAAACAATCATAATAGAAAGCTTAGCTGTCACAATAGCATAATAATATCCAATCACATGTATTATGCACACACATGCAACTACTTATAATTACAAGCAAATACATACTTAAATCTCTAAATACTTTGAAATAGTATTTTGAAATGCAATAAAGCATTGATCCCAACTTACCTAGAAATACTCACGTTAGTTGTAGATGTCGAACTCCTTTCTTAAGCAATTCCTATATTATAATTAATGGTTTCATATTTCATACAAATTATGACATAACAATAGTTTATTTATCATATTTTAGATTAAGTTTATTACTTCTATTCTTGTGAATACTTATATCTAATGGTTGAGAATTAGAATTATTTAAGTAATTTCTTACTCACGATAACTTCTAAGTCATCCTCTAAGTTAATTTAGATTTGTAGTTGGTAGCTAAGAACTCTCTAACTTACTCTTTGAGTTTGCTTAAGTTTAGACTTCTTATTTGAGAACCTTCTAACTTAACCTTGGAGTGGCTCTAATATAAATTATTTTACCTAAAGGGAGCTTCTAACTTAACTTTTAACTCGATTGTATACCTTATAATCTTGCTAAATCTCCTACATTTTTGGCCTACACTCCACTTGATGTGCTTAGGTCGAACATCAACCACTAAGGCTTCCTCAAGCTTGGAAATGAGTCCTTTTCGTTGAGAAGACATAGAAGGGAAGGGGTTTTCTAACTTGACCACAAGTTGAACCAAGGAGGTGACTCATTAAGGTGATATGCCTATGAGCTTAGTTATCACTAAAGCTTATCGTAGAGAATAGTAATCAAGTGAATCTTTTGAGATATCAAAGAAAACTAAGATAGAAAGGTCAACAAACACGGTAGCTTCCATGGAGCTGCTTAGAGGATATGATGCACGAATGAATATAACACAACTTAATGCTTCACTTGATATGACTCACGAGCTAATGTGAAGGTCCATTCGCTGCTAATCTCGAGCTACTTGGTAAGATTAGATAAGAGCGTAAGGAAATTGTACCTGAAGAGAGATATCTCATAAGAATAAGTATATTCAATATCTAAGAGGATGTAAGATATATGATGATGTTTTCAGCTAAAAAGAAAAGGGCCCATTTGTAGTAAGTCCCTAAAGTAACAGGGAAACTCAAGTAATTACAATAAATGGTAATACAAAAATCTTATCATAGTACATTACCAAAAGGGTAAAAGGGATAATAAAATAAAGGAAAATATAGTACAATGTTAGAAAAAGGAATGACAGGTGGCACATTGTGATTAGGTATACATTTTGGAGTCTTAGGACATTGGGATTGAGTTGTACTGACATTGGGGATGCTGTTGATGAAGGGTACTTGGAGTTGCCAAGACGAATAGTGGATTCTATAGCTCGGTAGGTCGAGTAAGTGGGACTCGGCCTCGGTAGTTAGCAATTTAGTACATGGGAAGAAAGAGTTTGGCAGATGGGTGCCTCGGCCTTGACATTTGACAAATCAACTTCGGTAGTTGACAGGTTGTAGACTAGGCAGGGGTTAGAGTAGAGTAGTATGCATCTGAGTTGGGACTTTAGAGAGTTCACCTACTGTTCTTTTGTATACTAGTGCTTGTCTTCAATATGTTGGCAAGAAAGAATTCTTTAGGCGAAAGATTGTAGCCTTCGGAGACAAGCATAAGTAAGGGGTTCAGAGGTTGGCTGTATAACACAAGGTTTGCGAGACGAACTCCTACCACATACTTGATATGAATCACAAATGATGTTGATAAGGGCACTTGCTACTAATTCCTAGTTAGAATAGGAACTAAATAAGAATAATAAGGAAAATTGAAGTACACAAGCTTGGTGAGAGAACATATTCAATAGTTATTCAAAATGTAAGATGATTGTGGTTGATGCCCCCTACAAATGTTCATATACCTACAAATTAGGGTAATTTGCTATATAAGGAAAAGACTAAAAGGGTACAATCCAAAATGAACAAAATGCAAGGAATATTCAAGGGTACAAAAGGAACTACGGGAAAGGAAGCTTTGGTGAGTAGATTCTTCCTCATTCTGGGTGGGACATACGATGGGCTCTTAGCAGAAGAGACAAATAAGTATGGATGGATCTATTGGGTGTTGAGTTGTTCTAGTCCTTTTTTTTCATAAGGTCAACAACAGGTGGCCCTGAACCTTAGTTTTGACCATGGGGCAAGAGATAAGGAATCCTAAAGGCTACGAATGACGGTACAACAATTCAGCATATGGTAAGCTTAGAATCCCTCAATGTACTTAAGCTCATCCTCATTTATCTACCCTCCGAGTACTTAAGCAACCATGTTTTAGAGGCCCCCTAGTTGGCTATGGGTTAAGGGACTTGTTGATAGCCTTGGTTCTACGAATGGTGGAGTCTTAGAAGAGGTCAGCACACTACACAGATAGGTTAGCATAGATGGCTCTGACCTTGGATTCTCATAAGTACCTTTGGGTTATTTTAAAATTGTCCTCAAATCATCAGGCTCGGCTTCATCCAAGACATAAGGAGTTAGGTCAGAGATGTTAAAGGTGGAAGAGACACCATATCCTTTTGGTAATTTTAGCTCATTAGCATTTTTCCCGACCTTCTTAATGGTTTTGAGTGAGCCATTGACTTGGGGTGACAACTTGTTGATCATGTGGCTTGGAAATCTTTCCTTACTATGTTGTACCCACATGTAATCACCTGTTTGCAAGTGCATGATTCATGATCTTTCTTCCTTGCTACCTTTCATGCCTCAAACCTAAGGAGTTGTAACAGTCTTACTGTGTAAATCACTTAAGATAGATGTTAGCCACCTTAGCTGCTAATGTACGTATAGTTTACGTAAGGCGATTGCGAGTCAACTAGTTTTGAAGTAGTTAGGTAGGCACCTGTAGTATTTAGTACTCGTGAAGTAACTCTTTATAAAAACATGGTTCATTATATTATAAATAGTTTAGCTCCCTTTTTTTTCATATAACTTTATATACATCAGAAGCTAAAAAATTTTAAAAGGAGTTTACAACTCCATAGGAGGACTTAATTACATGTACTTAATGTACTAGCGAGCTAACAAAAACTATAGGGTTGCCTAGGAAGATCCTCATGGTTATCCTATAAAAATAAACAAAAATAAATGGAAAAGGGTGATCGATTCATTAGTCTTTACATCTTTATTCTCGAGCCCGTTGTAACTAACTTATGGGTGATTGTAATGTAGCATCTTAGGATATTGATCAACACCTATAAAATAGTCTACTGGGATGTGAGTATAACTAGCTCCGTAAGATGGGACGGAGTCATAAGAGTATATCAATAGTCATAGTTATCAATCACTAATTAGATACAAATGCAACAAGCAAATGGTAAGATGGGATGAAGTTATAAGAGTACATCAACAATCATGGTTATCAATTATTAATTAGATGCTAATACAACAAGCAAATGGTAATTCATCACACAATGTTTAACTAGTCTATTGTGAATTTAAAGTAATTGCATCATCTCTAATCTGGATTGAGAAATTTTAACACAACACTATCATACCAAATTTAAGCTTGTGTAATGGAAAACATCCTCCTCCTTAGACAACATTCGGACTATAATTCCCAACCTTATTATGACCTTCTCTCTTGTCACTTAGTTCGACTAAGGGTTAGAAAAGAACCATTTTTGCTAACCTCATCAAAGTGTCGGTATTCAGTATGACATCCTAATCATTACCAATGTTCGGTTAGTAATTAGTCCAGTTAAAATTAGTCTAATTTTTAAGTTGGGTAGCCAAACTCAAAACATGCTAGACATGACATGTTAAATAAATAAGTAAAAAAAAAAAGCACTCCAAGATCATTTCCCATTTACAAATCAGTATCACAAGCACGCACATAAGACACGCACATACAATCTAGCTACAACCACAAACAAGCACTCTTAATCCTCCAAGTGTCCTAAAATGATACTTCTACATGCCATGAAGTATCGATCCTAACTTACTTGATGTTGACACGAGTTAACCCTACTTATTGTGCTCAATCCCTTCACAAGTCCCTAAACAGTCAACATAAATATTTTGGTTTTTACTAAATATAAAGTATATGAATTCTTTTTAATGTTTCATATATATTTTTTATATAGTTTGAATAGGTTTATTAAGTCTTTGGTTAAGTTTTAGCTTGTTATTGAAATCTTTGAGTAAGGTTCTAAACAATTATCTTAATATAGTTTTTATTTTGGAACTGTCTAAAGAAGTATATAAAAACAACTTTACTAATTAGGAACTATTTGATCAACATTATGATGTTATACTAATTAAGTTGTTCATACTAACCAGCCTTCTAATTAAGTCTCTAAACCTAGGATTGAGTCCTTCTTTTACCAGATAAGCCTTTTAAAGAACCTTCTAAATAGATTCATCTTATAAGTTCATTTTAAATGACTCGTTCCAACTCCTTATTTCAAATTGTATACATGTTAAAGTATGATCATACATTAGGTTCATTATGTTAAGTGACATTATACTACTGAAACTTCCAAATTCTCATATTCACATTTTAATGCATTAAGCCTAAAACTACTAGCTTGCGCATATTTCAACTTCAATTCAATCCACTCAACTCCAGACCACTTTATAGAGGAATATAACACAAATAAACTCTAGAACTGATACAAATTGGTTTCCTCAAATTAATTACACAATTTTTTTGAAAAATAGCATTTTTCTCTTAATTCAGTGGTTTAAAAATTCCTAAAAATCATATAAAATATTTTTGTCCAAAAACTCTTCATAGCATTCTTACATGCAATATTAGGATGTTCAAGAAAAAATTTAGTTTTGAAGCTACATCAATAGAGTCATTTAAAATAACTTTGAAAATTGCTTGGTTTTAGGAGATTTTTTAAGGAGGTCACATATTTGTTTGAAAATTTTACAAAATGATATTTTTCTCAAAAAGTATATGTAAAAATATTTCAGAATAATTTTTTTCAATATTTTAGAATAATATTTTTTTCATAATTTTTGGAGTTGAATTAATATTTTTATAAATTTTTTCGAGTAAAAATTTGACTTATTAAAAAAATGAACTTCTAGCCACCTATGCTGACTACCCTTGTATCACTACTATTGGGTAGTGGTGTTGGTTTGCACCTAATATCCTTCCTAAGTAATGTTCATAGAAATAGCTTGGCTTGTATGGTTCCTCTTCTTATTTTTCCAAAATTTTTCCTTTGTTGTTCTTCCTCCTCCTAAAAATTTTTCCAGAATCCTAAATCACCTAAGAATCTTCAAAGAGCTCTTGGTGAAATTTCCTAGGTTGCTTAGTGTAAAATGAGAGTTTTTCTCTCTCCTTTAGGTTTATATATCCCTAATCCATGCATGTTTAGGTGTCCATAAGATCAATACTCTAATCCATAGCCGTCAAATGCTTAAGCCACGCCTAAAACTAGTCAATTTTACTAGTTTGGTGATTTTTTAATTAATTTTAATTATTTTTCTTATAAATTTTGAGCTAATTATGTATATTATTAAGAATTTTAAGTATTTATAGGTATATATATATTTATATATAAGAACTACAAACGAAGTATGCGTACTGTTTTTACATATTATTTTATAATTTTATAGTGCAAATAATTTATCTCTAAAGTTTACTTAATTTCCATTACCTAAATCACATGTTTATGCCGTATAATATACAATATAGTATAATTAAAATTAGCTATTATTGGCTATAATGTTATTATTTTATTATATTTCTACATTCTAGACTTATGGGTTCCCTTGGTCTAACTCTAGGACTCTATCGTGAAGTATCGACTCAATTAAGCTATTTCTATGTACGCACTAAGTCACTTGGTCAGAATAGGACACGTAAGATTGTAGGGCTCACATTTCCACCCTCTTTCAAAAAATTTTTGTTCTCAAAATTTTGATTATCTCCTTACCTAATACCATGTCTAAACACTCTAACATTTATCTAGTTATCATTAATCAAGATAAGAAGATCTACTAACTTGGTCTTTTGAATAACCATGAGTATTTCTTCTACATCGCCGGCCTTTGGTTCCTAAGTTAATTCTGCTCGAGGGCATCTCCCCAACATGCTTTTACGTATTGCACGTCTCGGTTTCATAGTCTCAAAACTTGTTTATCAAGTATCTGAATGGATTGGTCTTCCATTGTATAGTCCTTTCGTAAGCCCACTAGCTTTATCTCTACTATTGCATTCGAATCTTTCACAAACTTCCTTAGTATAGATACATGAAACATGTCATGGTATCTTGATAGACTGGGGGTTAAGGCGAGTTGATATATTGCATTTCCAACTCTTTTTAGTTCCTCAAAGGGTCTAATATAATGTAGACTTAACTTCCCAAGTGTACCAAACCATTTAAATGCTCGAAATGGACTAATCTTCACATACACATGGTCTCCAACTTGGAATTCCAAAATTCTTTGCTTCAAATGGGCCCAGCTCCTATAATGATCCTGAGTTGCTTTCATTCTTCTCTGAATGATCTTTACTTTATCATTGGTTTATTGAATCAACTCAAGTCTTATCTTGCGTGCTCTTCACTATGTTAATATAGTGGTGATCGGCACTTCCTTTCGTATAACACTTTGAATGGGGCCATTTGTATGGTTGCTCAATAACTGTTGTTATAAGCAAACTTCGTTAGTGGCAATTATCGATCCTAATCTCTTCTAAAGTCCAGTATACAACCTTTAAGCATATCTTTTTGTATTTGAATTATCATCTCCAATTGACCATCTATTTATAGGTGATAAGCTGTATTAAACTATAACTTTGTTCCTAAAGATTAGTGTAAGCTTGCTCACAACTTTGATATAAATCGGCTGTCTCCATTGGAAATGATACTCCTTGGTATGCCATGCAACTGGACGATTTCACATATATACAGCTTAGCTAACTTCTCCATTAATTCACCTGTTCAATAAGCTAAGAAGTGTGTGCTCTTTGTTAATCCATCAACGATTACCTAAATAGAATCATGTTTAGCCTTAGTTCTTAGAAGTCTTACCACAAAATCCATTGTCAGCATTCTACTGGGTCTTCGATGTTTGGCATTTACTTATTGACACTTAGTACAACCTGTTACATATTGAATTACATCCTTCTTCATTCCTTTTCACTAGTACATGGTTTTTAAGTCTCTATACATTTTATTTCTCTAAAATCTAGGGTATAATGCATATCTAGCAACATGTACCTCATCTAAAATCTCTTGCTTTAGATGTACATTGTTAGGCATACAAGCTTAGTTTTTAAATCTTAGTAACCCTTTCTCATCAACATGAAAGTCCAGCACTTCCTCCAAAATCAACTTTTCTTTCATTATTTTCAAACTTGGGTCTTCTTCTTATTGTAACTTAATTCTTTCCACTAAGGCCAGTTGAACAACTAAGTTCATCAATTGCACATCAATATCATGCCACTTAAATTCAATCTTTAGTTTCTCAAATTCTCGGATCAAATCCTTTTGAGTGGTCAAAAGTGAAGCCACTTGCTCATGATTTCTACTACTTAAAGCATCTGCCACAACATTAGCTTTGCCAGGGTGATAATTAATTGTTAGATTATAATCCTTAATCAGTTCTAACCATCGCCTTTGCCTCAAATTCAATTCCTTTTGAGTGAAGAAATATTTTAAACTCTTGTGATCAGTATAAATCTCACAATGTTGACAGTACAAATAATGTCTCTATATCTTTAAAGCAAATACAACGCCGTTAACTCCAGATCATGTGTCAGCTAGTCCCTCTCTTGAGGCATTAATTGCCCATAAGCATATGCAATCACTTTTCCATCTTGCATCAAAACACATCCTAACTTGTTTCAAAAGGCATCACTATAAACATAGTAAGGCTTACTCAGATCAAGTAGGGTAAGTATTAGAGCTGAAATTAAGCAATCCTTTAACTCTTAGAAATTTCATTCTCACTCCTCAATCCATTCAAACTTAGCATTTTTCTAAGTTAGTTGAGTCAAAGGCCATGTTATCTTTAAAAAACCCTTGATAATTTTTCTATAGTATCCCGCTATCTCTAGAAAACTTCTTACTTTCGTAACTGTAGTAGATTGTTTCCAATCAACCATAACCTTAACTTTTTCAGGATCTACCGAAATCCCTTCACAAGATATTATATGACCCAAGAACGCTATTTTCTCCAACGGAAATCACATTTGCTTAGCTTTGCATTTATCTTATTATCTCTTAACTTTTGCAACACTAATCACAAATGATTAGCATGTTCTTCCTTCGTTCTCCAATAAATCAAAATATCATCAATAAATACTACTACAAATTTATCTAAATAAGGTTGATAAATTCGATTTCGATTTATTAAATCCATGAATATTGTGAGTGCGTTTGTTAAACTAAACGGCATCACTACAAATTTATAATGTCTATATCATGTGTGGAATGCCATCTTAGGTATGTCTTCTGACTTAATCTACAGTTGATGGTATCTTGATTTCAAGTCAATTCTTGAAAATACCATTGATCCATGCAACCGATGCAACAAATCATCAATTCTTGGCAAGGGATATTTATTCTTAATTGTCACTTGACTATGTTCTCTATAATCAATACATAATCTCATTGTTCCATCCTTATTCTTCATAAACAGTACAGGGGCTCCCTATGGTGACACACTTGGCCTAATAAATCCTTTACCCAAAAGTTTGTGTAATTATTTCTTTAACTCCTATAGCGCCATTGATGACATCTTATTAGGAGCTTTAGATTTCGGCTCAATTATAGGAACTAGTTCAATGGTAAAGTCTAATTCTCTATGTGGTGCTAAGCCAGTCAAGTCATTTAGAAATACGTTGGGAAATTCACAAACTACAGGTATTTTTGACACATTTACTGTTTCCTTCTTCCCTTCCATGGCAAATATTAAACAATATTGCTACTTCTCATTATCGGCTTTAATTTCCTCAATTACTTCAATAACAACCAATTTTACACCATAACTCTTAGTTTTACTAGTGAATACGATGTTTTCATGATCCAGTATTACAAACTTATTCTGACAACTACTTTCACCTTATACTATCAGTTTAATTGGAAATTCTTTTTCCTAAATCATTACTTACCCTTCACTTACTACTTTTGGAGTCGATACATGCTCTCCCATAGGAATTCTTATTATATAGGTAACCTTTGCCAAGACTACTTCAATTCCATCATTCGACACAAAATCCTTATTGATGAATGAGTGAGAAGCTTCATATCAAACAATGCATACTTGATTCGTCCGTTTATGTTCACATGACCTATATTATATTGCTACTATTGTTATTTACAAGTTTCAAGGACTTACTGCATTGCTACTAATTACTATATTATTTAACGCATATAGTTACTTTATTAGGCATAAGTTATATTGTAACTCTTGATTAGTAGTTAATGTTAGCATATGTACCTATTACTAAGCCGAGTTCACTACCATCCGCTTTATTGTCATCATCATCCAAACCTTTACAAAAATATTCCTGCATCCATTCATCAAACTCTTTGGTGTCCTCATCTATGCTTTCCAACGCAAAGATATGTGCAGGTAGCATTGTAGTATCCACTCCTTTAGTATTCTTAGCTCCAGGTCCAAACTACATATAGTATCTTGAAAAGTGTCTTGCTCGACTACAATGATAACATTTCACATTCTTCATCTTGAGCCATACTCTAGATACAAGGTTTTGGTTTTTACATAGATAATATTTTCCTTTTAATTGCACACATTAGTAGGGATAGTGTTGGCCTCAACAGATCAAACATTTAATATTCCAGTCCTTATCATAGGAACTAAATCCTTTATCTGATTACGTTAGATCACCAATTATCACAACCAACTTCTTTCCTTTTTGACCTATGCTACTACTTCTAGCACTAGAGAAGGATCTCTTGAAAGTAGGTCTAAATCAGTTCTCCCTTCTTAACTTCTTCCTCTACTCAGAATGCATTGCTATCCAATTATTTTTGAGCTGGCATGCCTTATCTACTATTTTATTATAAGTAGTAAAACCTTAATCCATAAGTTTGCACCTCATCATTGGTTCAAATCTCTTGAGAAAAAGATCTTTCTTAAGCTTTGAGTTTTCTCAATTTGATTGCAGTGGTATGCAATTCATATTGCAGCATATTCATTGTACCTTTCTTCAAATCCATCAACTTTTGAGTCATCTAATTCTACACACTTATAAGGAAATACTCCTTCTTAAGCTCTTCTCTAAATGTTTGCCATGTAAGTGGTCTTGGCAAAGTCCTTGCTTTTGAGTCCTACAATTTCTATGCTCCCGATTTCACCAAGAAATTTCCATATGAGACCTTTTGTGCTTTTGGCACCCAAAAGGCTTCAAAACTTTGCTCGATTTGAGCTAACCAATCATTAGTCAAGGTTGGTTTCTTAATCTCTCCTTCAAAATGCCAATTTCTTTAATAAATTCCGTACACTTACTAACTTCTAGTAATTGATGTTCTCTTTGCTTTACTTTGGGTTGCTTGTGGCCTACAACATTTTCACTCACTATAAGATGCTAAATTAAAGCTCCTTATTGTTGGATCATAGTGTGCATAACCGCCATCATCTGTCCAAATTAAGTAGGACTCAACACATTAAGAATACGTATAGGTGGTGGTAAATCATTTCTTGGTAGATCTTATTATGCAGGCAGAACTAGAGATGGTACTCCATTTCGAAGTTGTCCACCAACGTTTCTATCTCTTTCTTCTGCCATATTCCTTAATTACCATAAGGATTCACTTAAACTTGTACTCAAAGTCCATTTAACTTATTTGTTAGCATGAGTTTTTGAAGTCTATAAACAATTTTTTGAATGCGCATTTTCTATTCATTTAACACCATATGATTCCAACTATACATCTTCCAGTGACCATTCATATTCACAAATTGTCTAAATTAAGCACATCTTGTATATACATAACAACATAGAAATAATTCCTTATAAGATCTAAGTCTTTGCTAAATGAAAATAGTATTGAGTTAACACTTATAGATACCATATCACCTATATAAATTTATATACTACAACAACACCTGTAATATCTTGATTACATAATAATAATGAAGAATAATTTGTCACAAATCATATTCACATACTGGTTTCCCTGTAATTACCTTGCTTATTCAGATTTCTACATATATATTATCATGCCCCAAACTCGAGGAGTTGCAACAATTCCACTGTGTAAATCAACTTAAATTAGAAGCTATCTTCTTAGCTGTTAATATATGTATAGTTCACACAAGGTAAATGGCGACTCAACCAGTTTTGAAGCTATTAAATGGGTACTTGTAGTATATAAAATATGTGGAGTAACACCTTATAACATAGATTTTTATACTATTAGATAGATTGGTTCATTATTTAACCTTATATATGTCAAAAGTTCCAGTTTTTTCAAAAGAAACTTTACATCTTCATAATCAAACTACATTATATATATATGTGTGTGTGTGTGTGTGTGTGTGTATTGAGGCATCTTTGGTGCTATTTTGTACCTGCAAAACCATCTATTAGGATGGGAGCTCAACTAGCTCAGTAAGAAGAGATGAAGTTATAAGAGTATATTAATAAGCATGGTTAATCAATCATTAATTTAAATGCATAAGCAACAGACAAATAACATAACATTTCACAATGTTCAACCAGTCCATTGTAAAGTTAAAGTAATTTTGTCTAATCTGGATTTCGAGGAGTTTTAACACGACACTATCAGACTAAATCTAGGCTAGTACAATGGAGACACTTCTCCTCCTTAGACAACGTTCGAACCATAGTTCTCAATCTTATCGTGACCCTCTCTTTTGTCACTTAGTTTGACTAAGGATGGGAAAAAGACCATTTCTACTGTCCTCATCGAAGTATCAATATTTAGATTGACAACCTAATCGTTATCCTTATTGGGTTATCATGAATGTAAGGTTTGGTCTTTAATCTATTCAAGATCAGTTTGATTTATCAAATGAGCAACCAAGTTCATACACACATAACTTGATATATCAAACAGAAAGTAGCACTTAGAGTTTAACTCCCAATCACCACTCAATATCACAATCACACACATGACACATGCACATAGAATCTAATTACAACCATAAACAAACACTCTTACTCCTCTAAGTATCCTAACATGATACTTCAATATGCCACTAAGTATAGTTCCCAACTTACTTAATATCAAAGCAATGTAATCTTACTTCTTGTGCTCAATCCCTTTGTTGGTCCTTAAATAGTCAATATACATATTTTAGATAGAGAGTATATGACTACTTTTTAATATTTTACATATAGTTTAGATAGATTTATCAAGTCTTGGATTAAGTTTGATCTTATGTTTGAAGTCTCTGAATAAGGTTCTAAACATTAATCTTAGTATGGTTTTTTTTTTTGTGTCTCGAAACCTTCTAAACAAGTATCTAATTGATAGCGTTAATACAATTTTTATTTTAGAACTTTCTGTAAAATTATCTAAAAATAGTTTTGTTAATCAGGGACTTTTTGAAAAAGTATCTGAAGATATCCTTATTAATTAGGAGCTCCATAAATAAGACTCTAAAATTCAATCTTACTAACTTAAGAATTCTCTGGTTAACCTATAGATACCATGTCAATTAAATAGCTCATATCAAATAACTTTCTGATTAAGTCTTTGAATTAGAATTTTGACTTGTTTTTCTAACAAAATAATCTTTTGAAGAACTATTTGAATAGGGCCATCTTACAAGTTTACTTGAAATAACCCATCCAATACCAAATTCTAGATTATAAACATGTTACATCATCTTCACATATCAAAATTATTATACCAAGTAACACCATAATACTAATTTCCTCAAATACACATACTTACCTATTAATGTGCTGATCTCACAACCACCAAATTGTCCAAATTTCCTCTCTAACTCAAACCACACAATTCCAGATTGATCTTCATATTAAAATATGATCCAAGTACACCTTAGAACCTAGTATCAAAAGTCCAATTAAACTTCATACACCAAATCCTCAAGAAAATGGAAATTTCTATCACCTTTTAACGCTAAAAAATCCTTAAAAATTATGAAAATCATTTCTACTCGAAATCTCTTCATGCAATGTTCACATGCAACATAAGTATTATAAAAAAAAAAAATTGGCTTAGAAACTAAATCGATTAGGTCATTCAAATCGGTTTTGAAATTTACTCGGTTTTGTTCAGGTTTTTAAGGAAGTATTATATTTACTAAAAAATTCTTCAATATAATATTTTTCTCTAAAAATATATACAAAAATATGTACAAATAATTTTTTTTTCATAATTTTTGGAATCAATTTGATATTTTTTATTAATTTAACTAAAATTAGATAGAAACTAGATTCAATGGAAAGATTGACCTTCGATCATCTATGTTGGCCACCACCCTGTTGGACCACTAGGCACTACCTCCACTATTAGGGGGTAGTTGTGGTTTACTCTTAACTTGCCTTCACATTTGAATTTTGTCACCTTGCTCGGTTCGAGTAATATTACTTTATAATTTTCCTAGATTTTTTCTTTCTTTGTTCTTCTTGATTCTAAAATTTTCCTAAATTCCTAAGGAGTCTATTGATCATCTGGAGAGGATAAGTGATGATTTCTATGTTTCCTAAATGAAATGTGGCATTTTCTCTCTCTAAATTTGCTTATAAACCTCTAAACCATGCATATGAGGTGTCTAAATTTGAGTTACATGAGTCAGCTGTTCATTTCAATTCCCATGTGTTCCTTAAGATTAATGTAGCTGTTTGGTGACTTTTAACAATTTTTTTTATAATTTTTCTTATAATTATTTGATGAATTACGCTTAGTTTAGGGTATTTTGAGTATTTTTTGGGTGTATAGACATATATAATAATTATACTCAGAGGAACACATATTATGTTTATATATTATTTTAGTTCACTTAATAATTTTTAAGTCCAAAATAATTTATCTTTAATGTTTGGTTATTTTCCATTATCTAATTTGCACGTTTACATGGATAAATTACATTATAATGTAATTTAGAATAAATTGTCTATTTTTATCTATAATTCTATTAACGTATTATAAATAAATATTCTAATCTCACAACACACCCTCGCTTGACTTTTAAGATCTACATGTGAAATATTATTCTAATCAGTTAAAATTCACATATGCCCTAAATTGTTTATTTAAAATTTAACACATAAAACTACGAACTCTCAAAAGTTAATATGTAAGAGTAGGGAAATCCTATAGGTAATTTTATGGGGCTCACATATATATATATATATATATATATATATATATTCAACTTAGAATACATTCAATATTAAACAAAGCTTTACACTTATTATCTCATTAGCTTTCATGATATCACTTTACAACTCAAAAATATACATCGTAACTTAAACTTTACATAAGAAATGAATTACACTAGAACTCAATTTTACATCAAAGATAATTACATTCGAGCTGAACTTTTTCCATTGTTTATTACATATATACATAGCTTTACAAATAAAAGTATATCATAACTTTCTAGTATATAAGATCTAAATACATCATTCTTGCCTTAATACAAAAGAAAATTTATAATTCCAAAATGTTATTCACATCAAAAAGACGCCAAAACATTCAACAACAACAAAGTACATAATATAAGTCACTTGATCCGAAAGTTACAGGAGTAGTTAGACTTCTATTTACATTAGTTCACCAAAAGAACTACTTTAATGCAAAATCTTTCCAACTCCTAAGTACTAGCTTTCCTATCCATTCGACCAGTCCAAATCTGTAACACCTTCTAAAGGAAATAAAATTTTTGAAGCATTTAAGTCTATAATCTCATGTCCTACCTCTGAGTCAAAGCTATATACTTAGGCATTTCAGGGACATATACCTAATAGGAATTAGGCTACCGGACCCTTGACCTAAGCCTAAGCCTAAGCCTAAGGACTAGAAAGCATGGCTAGATGAGTTCTTTCTTTACGTACCACATATGAGGAATACGAACTGTTGCAGTCTACCGACCTGATACCCTGGCTGAGCTGAACCCTCTTGTACTTATCAATAGTCTCCAATTGTTGACCTAAGACACATCTAGACAACAGCTTGGCCCATCCGACCAACTACTCAATCGACTTAAATCTAAGTTGTACCCAATACATTCGAGCTAAATTCACCTTGAAAAAGTCACCTAATCAACTCAGTATTGCTAAACTATCACCTTGACTTAGTATCATCACTCAATAGCACCCAAGCTAGCCAAACAGTTGTCCATCTTTTTGCTAAGCTCATAGCCATTAGTCACCTACCACGTATTCGAGGACCTATATGATAGAATCTTTCTTAGATGATACACATTTTGTTGTATTTTCAATTATACCCCTTGGACATTTCTTATAACATACTTATTTTAGACATTACCCTTGTCATCTTTTCCATTTTGGATAGGATGTCCTAACATTTCAAGTATAAATACCTACTGTACATGTAGCTGCAAATCATCTTACATTCTCTAATATTGAATATACTCCCTTTCGTGAACATTACTCACAGCTTATTTGCTTACTTTACTATTATCCTAACCCTTGAGCAAGGTTAGGTGGTAAGTACCCTCATTAGACTAGCTCTTGCATCACATCGAGTTAAGTTGTGAGTCCTCGGAAGTTCTTTAGTGTGTCATATCTTTGGAGTTGTTTGAAGGTTGCTTGTTTTCTTTCCTATTCTTTGCCCATTTCCCATCATATGTTCAAGCTTTCAACAAGCTTGGATCTACCTTTGATACAGTTGCCCTTGTTAGTCCTTAGCCACGACCTATCATATACCACTTCCTAGACATCCTTGTTAACTCCATTTGCCAATATAAGCTCTTCATTTTGATTCACTTTTTGTTCTTCATTAACTTCTAATTGAATTCCAACTTGCCCTTCTGAATTAGCTAACGCTTCTGTTTCAACTTCCTCCTTGATCTCATTTTCTCTTACTTCCACATTCAAAATTTCATTTCCTGCTTCAGTTTGAGCTATTGCAGCTTCTAGGTTATACTTAAGATCTTCGTCTTCTACATTCTCACCTATATTTTCTTATGGAACTAGAAGTGGACTTTTATGAGATTTTACATATGGTTCAGGCTCATGAGATTACAATGATACTTTAATACCTATATTCTCAGTAAATGAAAGTCTTATAAACCAATCTATGATTCTAGAAGGATAGTCTCTAGTTATAAGTAGGGTTCTTATAGGTGCCTGATCAAAACCGGGGAGATAATTCTTACCTCGTACAACATCAAAAACATCATAGATATAATGACTTTATCATGCGTATATTTCTTCTCAAAAGCTATGAGGGTAGTGTATTTATTATATAAGGGACATAACTCCTCCTCCATAACTTCCAGCCATCCTTCATACTTTATGAGCTCCTAAAATCGCATTTAGGACATCCATACCTGGATTTAGGGTATTCGAGAGAAACTTATCTTATTGAGCTTAAACTTTGCGACTAAATTAAAAAAGTTAGTTGAAGTGACCTAGTGAAGTTAGATTGTAAAAAAAAGGACTCAAAATCCTAATTTTAGTCTTAAAAGTATAATTATATAATATAGCGTGAAACTCGTCGGAACTCATAAAACCAAGCTTCAAATGCGACGAAGACTTAGAAATAAGTTAATTAAGCTATAAAAGAAAATAATATAGCATAATATAATATATGAATATACATTTATTTTTATGATTATACTCGGTATGTATAATAATTATACCCGTAAATTAATCTAAAAACTTAAAATTACATAAAATAAGCGATAAAATTACAAAATTAAATAATTAATATATAATAAAAATAAAAGGCATGATAGAAACATAATTATATGAGTATTCTTATATATTACATGTATCAATTACATAGAATATATACATATATATTAGCAAAATTATCAAATATTAATATAATATACTTAAAATATCAATATTTTGCTAAAAAAAAAAGATTATCAAGATCACTTGGGAAACATTTGGAACAAGTTGTGGCTGCCCAAAAACAACTGAATGGATGAATCAAAAGTAAAAACAAATTAGATCCAACACCTTATGCTTAGGAAAAGGGGAAAGAAAAAGTAAAAGTTAAAAAGAAAAATATTACAAAAATTTGAAGGAAAATTTCATTAGACCAAAATAGTATATATATGACTCCTGACATCATTTTGGACATTTTAGAAACTAGATCATTCAAAGCCAAATTTATGAGAGAAAATAGAAAAAATAGGAAAATATTTTATAAAAACAGAGCACCTACGCCCTACCTTAGTTCTCTAATCCCTTGGTGATCTACTATTGAACCTCACTGATCACCACCAGTCCTCCCCACGCACCGCTCGTCCAACATACCCCCATCGACTGATGGCGGTCGGAGCTCTGATGAACATAAGGTTCTAATTTCTACCTTGTTTTTTCTCTAATTTCTAAAAATATTAAATTAATTTATAAAATTATGAAAAAATTTATGTATAGGTTATTTTACATATACTATCATGCTGTAATTTTATTTTTGTAAAATTATGAATGTTTTATATATTTGCTTAACAAACTTACTGTTTATCCAAAACTTCAAATGCAAAATAGATATATTAAATGGTGTTGTTTTGAAGTGAAAATTTTTATATAGAATACATGTTATACCTAGTCAATCTCTATGTAGCCCAATTTTTAATTCAAGTATGTTTAGTAATTATTGACCCTAAAGATAGCTAGAAATAGGGAAAATTGTGAGATAAATTGATTTTTTGAAAAATTAATTATATGAATATAAGCGAAATTTATAATAATGTCAAGAAATATTAAAAATAATTTTGTATAAAAATGATGATATTTGTTTAATCAAATACAATTTAAGGGTAAAAACGTAATTATATGTATATAGGCAATAAACTTGATAACACGAAACCACTTGTTGATTGAATTGCCTATATTTTTAGGAGTTTATAGAAATTTTTGTAGAATTAATTGGTGACCCAAGTCATTTATTATGAATTTTAGTGGTAAAATGACATAATTTACTAACCAAGGTATGTTAGTTAGCAATATTAGGCTAGATTATAAGAAATATTTGAATGGAACCTATTCATATTCCTATTGATCAAATCTAATTTAGATGAATTCCATCGTATTTTGCACTAATTACAAGACTCGCGCTACGATATACGCGTATTAAGATTAAATATTACATATATTACTAAGCTATTTTAGGAAATTATATGAAATATAACTTATATATGTAATATGAATATAATATGATAAAGCTTGTTAAAGGAGCATATATATATAATAGAAAATAAAAGACCCTTTAGAAGTCATATCTTGAGATAGAACCCGTAGTACGTATCGTCAAGTTCGTACGAACCCAATGACACCACTTTTACTAAATTTGGATAATCCTAGGTAATATAACGTATATTTCTATAATATTATGAAAATTTATGTACTATGATAACCATATCGTAACTAAAACGTAACTTAACTGATTAAAAATACATTTCGATACAATTAAAACGACATATTATAGCCAATAATATAACTACATATATTATCGATAATCACTAACTTAATATAACTTATATAATAGAACTATAATAAATATATATTTAAATAAAACTATATTACATCATATAACAATAATAATATATTTTAAATATATATAAAATCTTAATGTTTTTGTAACTCTTACGAAAACTAAATCTGGGTTTTGTTTACATATAAGGTCTCCTAGTGAGCAGAGCATTGACGATACAGTCCTTTCGCAGTAGCATCAATATAGGTAAGTTAGGATCATGGTTTTACCACTTATTAAGAAACTATATCAAAGTATATAGAACCTTAAGAGTAATTATGCTTATGGATGTAAATTAACTGTCTATGCACATACTATGTATGTGATTAGTATTTAGTTTGTGATAGGAGTTGAACTCCTAGGCGTGTTGTTTTGCATGATTTCATAAATTTGTATTATGTAAACTTGTCTAGCCTCCCCTAAATGGAACTAATAGTAATCTGACCGCTAACGTAATTAGATATGCATAGCAACCATTAGGGGAATTATTAGGAGTGTTAAACCAAATATTGACTTCCTTCGATCGGGATAGCTGAAATGGTCATTTCCCATCCTTAGTCGAACTAAATGATAAGCGAGGAGGTTACAGCAAGGGTGGGGACCGTAATTCAAAGGTAAGTACGAAGGAGGGTGTTCTCTATTACATAAGCTTAGGTTTGGTTTGATTTTGAGTTGTGGTAAACTTCTTAATCCAAGTTGGAGCAGATGCAATTTCTCAGACCTCATAATGGACTTGATAACATTGTGCGATATTTTAATTGATTGATTGCATTGCATTTCATTATGATTAATAACCTTGTTTGCGATTGTATGGTACTCTTTTGACTTCGTCTCACTAATTGAGCTAATTATGCTTACATCTTTATAGACTCTTTTGCAGGTGACAAGTGAAAGTTCAAGATGTATAAATATCACCACCCATAAGTTAGTGCGCAGTTGGCTAAGAAATTGAGAAAAGGAGAATCCATTGAATCTGGGTTTTTAACTTTTTTTTTTCTAGTTTTGAGGAAAATAATTGGAAATTCCTTGAGATGCTAACTAGTTTCCTATCTTATTGTAAACAAACTTTAAGACTTGTAGCTTTCGTAAACTCTTAGTATAAATTATAACTCTACAGGAAATGCTTATATAAGTACTATTGTATTCTCAAACAATAGGTTGTCTTGAACAAGTACTTTTGAAAAACTATACCACAGGTTTAATTATTGACAAGTGCTAGACCGAATGCTTTAAGTTGGTTAAGTCTTGTACGCCTTGTGTAGACTGTAGTTATAATAGTAACTGTGTGGTCAACTTCTATCTTATATTAGTTCACACGGTAGGACTGTTACGAATTCTCCTGTTCGAGGCATGTCATTCTAAGTTGGTATCAAAACATGGTTCTAAAAGAACCAAGCTTTAAAGCGTTTAATTAGAATGAGTAGACAACATGTTTACTGAGAGTGAGGTTTATAACGGAATGTAAAAGACCTAGATTTACAACATTATATACATAACTTATATATATGTAAAAAGGGTTATAAAGTAATAACAGTAAGCATTGCATGACATAAACTAAATTCTAACTTGATTATTTTTAGATCTGTAGGAATGATCTTATATATGCATGGTGGCATTTTGAATGGGAAGGGGATGAAACACTTATGGAATATAAGATTTGGATGCAGAAGTTATTATTAGATATGGTTGATTGGAGGGTGTTTTATACCATTGACGTGATTATTAATAATTATAAGCACGAAATGTTTTATAGTATGTAGGATGATTAGAGGATAACGAGGGATAAATTAGTACCTGCATATAATGAATATACTGTCATAGCTACCTATGAAAAGTACTACTTATAGGAAAAAGGGATTTTATCTATAATGATTCTTGTATTATATTTCCCTACTATTGTAGAGGCAGATAAGAATCACCCCCCAAGTTTTGATCAAGTACTCTTAGGTGTCTACATATCCCTAGAAATTATCCCTTTGTTGTGGTCAACTGGTTTCTTAGACATAATTGAGACTGCAGAAATGGAAGTACCATTACAATCTCAAGAACCTGTACCACTTGTGATGCCATCTAAGAATCCACCTCAGAGCGCTTAGCCAAACGTAGGGTTGATGATGATGAGGATCTCGAGGAGCATCCGAAAGAGGAGTTTGAAGTAGAGGCTGAAGTAAAGGCTAAAGTAGAGGCTGAAGCAAAAGCTATTCTTGAAGATGAAGCACGGGATAGTAGGAGTGAAGTACAGGAAGTAGTTGTGATACCAAACACTCTTGTAGTAGTATAAATAAGTTTAGATTCTAAAGAGAACGGAGAGGATGATTGGTTTCCCTTGGAAGATTTGGCAACTTCGGAAAGCTCGAGTAACTGAAAGTGTGAGAAGATAGTGAAAAGACAGGTTTAAGGCTTTTGATATCATCTGACCTAGTTGTTTTGATGTACTTAGTTTCCTTAGTGACTTTTGACGTACTTTTGATCTTTTGAATGTAATTTTTGTACTTTTGATGTTTTGGTTATTGAGAATGTAATTGAACTTTTGTACATATGAAAGTAATGTAAATGGGTGATTGGATGTGTAATCTTAGGCTGTAAATAAAGTGATGTAATCTTTTGAATGAAAAGTTCTAATTACCCTATGTACTAATGTAAAGTAAATATAATTATGAAAGAGTGCAACATATTTTTATTCCCAGTATTTCTATGAGATACAAACATGAGTAATGATTACAGGGAGTGAAGTCAAATGATGATATAATACTTACAAGTGAAGTTTATATAAGCTCATCATATACAGGTGTATTTGATCACATTATGGGATGTGTAACAAGTGATGTATGAATATCGTTGCTTTATACATATGGATGAAATATTACAGGTCTTATGTTGATTGATATCCTTATTAAGGAATCTATAGTTGTGTATTACATATACAGGGAATAATTGATCTATATGGGAATGTGAGTTGCTTAGATCATATACTAAGTTCCAGTATACATATTGTAAGTGTAGGATTGATAGTTAGTGATTGTGAATCTAAATATGGCAAAGGAAGCAAATATAAATGGAAATGGCTGACTTGAAGAAATGGCACTACCTCCTAACCCTCCTAATCCACCAAAACCACCTAGAAATGATGTACTATTACTTGCTCTAAACATGTTGGACCCAACTTAGTTTAGGCAAATGTTAGCTAATTGTCGAGCTCTATTTCGGTTTTCCTTAATTCAATCTATATTAAGCACAACTCACTTAATATAAATTACTTGACATTAAATAAGGAAAAAAAATTTTTTTTAAAAAAATATTAAAAAAAATTGGAGTTGCTAATAAATTAAATTAGTAAGAAAGTCAAATTAGGGTTTTTGAGTAAGAAAATCCTAATTTAGTCATTGGTCTGCAAACATTCTAAAAAAATAATTTTTAGAAAATCTAATAAAAAAATCTAAGCTCGGAAGCTAACCTATTAAGACTAAATTACGATGTAAAATAAAAAAAATTAGTGGGCTTTTATTTTTTATAATTTTTCTAAAAATGCTAAGTTAAATAAAATATACAGAAAATGTAACTAAAATGAATTTTTTATATTTTTTATTACGAGTTTAAAAAAAAAAAAAATTTTTTATGGTTGCCTTAGAGGGGTCTATGTACCTATTAGTTAAGATCAAACCAATATAGTTCTGTTTTTCTAAAAAATATTTAGTGGGTTGATTTTATTTGAAAAATCAAGCCAGATTTACGTTATTTAACTATTTATTATTTTAAAAAAATCGTAGAAAGATCTAATATGATGAAACTATTAAAAAAAAAAACTAACTACATAAATCTTTTGAAAAGACTTCAATTAAGATTTTTATTAAAAAAACCACTGTGTGCTAAAAATTGATTTTTAAAAACCTTACATGTAAGATTTATGTGAATTTACAATTTAAATATGCAATTTAGATTATATCTTTACCAAAGATATGAATCTTGGAGAAGATATACAACTACATCTAAAAAAAAATGCAATTTTATGAAAAAGATATAAAATGTAATTTAGATATATATCTTCACTAAAGATATGAATTTCGAAGAAGATATATAACTATATTTAAAAAATGCAATTTTATGAAAAAGACGTAAGATGCAATTTAGATATATATCTTTACCAAAGATCTAAATCTCGAAGAAGATATGTAATTATATTAAAAAAAATGCAGTTTTGATGAAAAAGACGTGAGATGTAATTTAGATACATATTTTCATCAAAGATATGAATCTCGAAGAAGATATGTAATTATATCTAAAAATATGCAATTTTGATAAAAAAAAATGCAATTTAACTAAAAACATGAAATTTATCTAAAAAAAATACAATTTATCTAAAAATTTACAAATTTATCTAATTAAAATGCATGACATACGTTAAAATTATTAAACAACCTGTGCTAAAAAAAAAAACAATTTAGTAAAATAAAGTTATTAAAAACAAAATGAATAAATGACTAAAACAATTTACCTAATTACCTAAATGGATTGGATCACTACAATTGAGTTGTGTGCGTGTAACTTGAATCTTCAATTGGATTGCACGCTTAAGTGAAACTGCAAATGGAATTATGTGCGTGTATGGATTGTAGTCTATTGGAGGACATGGACGTGTAGTGAAGTGTATGTGTGTGTGCTGGATACGTGATCGTGTGGTGAGCTGTACATGTATGTGCTGGATGCTTGAATAGTGCAGTAAGTTGTACGTATGTAGTGCTAACGTAAATGTGGTCTAAGTATGTAAGTGTGAGTTGGGTTTAGGGATGAATGTAACGCGTGTGAGTGGAAATTGTGTAGTGTGTAATTATGTGTAGGGACAAACGTGTGTGTAAGGGCTGACGTGAATAGTGCAGGAGATGTGTGTGTAGAAATTATGAATAATGGCGTATGAGTGATTGTGAATTTTGTATAATTTATGAAAATGAGTGTTTTTTCATAGCCAAATGTCCACTAATTATAGACCATAAACTTGAATATTTTAGATGTTGTTGTTGTAAAGATTGAAGCTTAACAAATTCAATATTCATAAAATACGATGATACTCGATTTAGATTTATTAATTTCATTCAAGATTCAATCCAATCCATTAACAAGATCAAGTTTCTAGAAACCTCATATTTTATTTAGGCTTTCTATCTTGCATCGGACGCAGCCTTAACTTAATCACAGTCCATAGCTTATTTAATAAATCTTAAGTTTATTTAGTCTAGTATAAATTAAATAAAAGTTCGCTTTATATTTCATTGGACTATTTTAAAAACGAAGCCTAATTATTTAAAAACTTGGAATTTATGAAATTGAATGTACATCTTCAACTATTATTTGATTTGACCCTAAATTGACTGATGAAGTGACTTGACTTAGATATTTTATATATTTTTACTTTTTAAATCTTTTTATCATCATTTTTTAATTTTTAATTATTTAATTTTTCAAGTTTTAAAATTTTTATTTTATTTTTCAAATTTTTTTTTGTAAACCTGGCTTAAAAATAAAAAGAAACTAAAATTAAAATAAAGAGTGGCAAAAATGAGATATCTACAGCTGCCTCTCTTTGTAATAAAGTTTGTATAAACCTTGCTACAAAGACAAAAGAGACATACACATTTTTGCTGGGTCCTAGCTTGAATTTGACAAGATAAGGACTTTGAATGTCAAACAAATAGCGTCTTGACTTGAAAGGTCGGGTTTCTTTAAGAGAATAGGTTTCTTTAAGGATTTGTTGCTCAAAAGGATAGATCTTTCGAAGGTAAGATAGGATGACACTTTATTAGAGATAAAAATAAGACAACACTTGTATGAGCAGGTAATCCGATAACTTATAAGATGGCGCTTCACTAAGCAAGCGATCCTAGAAAGGACTGGACATCGCTTTACTGAGCAAGCAGTCCTAAAAAGGATAGGATGGTGTTCTATTGAGTAAGCGATCCTACAAAGGACTGGATGGTGCTCTTATGAGTGGGCAATCTAAAAAATGATTGCACTAATAGTGCTCCTTTGAGCAAGCGAAGCTAGAAATGACTGGATAACACTCTACTAAGTAGGTAACCCAAGATCACTTTAAGAAATATAAAGGATAGGATAACGTTCCTATAATCAGGTGATCCCAAAACGAATTGGATGGTGCTCCATTAAGTAAGCGATCTAACTAAGGATAGGACAGTGCTCCTTTGAGCAAGCGATCCGATAACATATAAGATGGCACTCCACTAAGCAAGCGATCCTAACTACAGATAGGATAGCACTCCTTTGAGTAAGTGATCCTAGAAAGGATTGGATGATGCTTCAACAAGCAGGCAACCCAATTAAGGATAGGATAATGCTTCTTTAAGTAAGCAATCCTAGAAAGGACTAGATAGGATAGTGCTCCTTTGAGTAAGCAATCTTAGAAAGGATTGGATAGCACTCCATTAAGTAAGCTGATAAGGATTTTGTGGGTAGACACATGAACTCGATATCATGCGTAACCAAAGGATGGGTTTAGGTTGCGAGATGGTCCGAAAAATAAATGGAAGTTGATGGTTTAATAGTCTTGTGCACTAACTCTACGGATATGACGCACTATAGAACCACATACGGACCTAAGCTAGTACTTGATATGACACACAAACACTAGGCCTAGGATTGCTTGCCACAATCTTTGCTAAAGGGATTGATAAGAGCAGGTGGAGAAGAGCTTTCTAAGGGAAAAGACTCAAAGGTTTTTCATTAATATCTCAAGTTTGTTTAAAACCTTATACAAGTATTCTATTTATACAAAGTAGTAAAGTTGTAAATAAAATGACTAAAGGATACCTTAATGGCATTCGAGTAATTACAAATAAAACATGGAGACAACTTAAGGAAAATACAAGAAGTAGGAAATTTAAATAACATAAGTAAAATAGATAGCTGAATGAGATTTTCAAGTGAGTGGCTGATGTTTTGATTCCAAAGAGCTATTGGAGACCTTGGAACTTGATATGGGTGGACTTGAGCTTTTGAACGATTTGTCTTGTTCGAGGCCACTCTGATATGAGCATAGTCAACCTAACATGGCCATGGTCGACCTTGCATGGCTGGGCCAATCTGATATGGCAGTGGCCAACCTCATATGGCCAAGCGATCTGACATGGACGTGGTCGACTTATTTGATATGACTTAATGTGACTGAGCTAATATGAAATAGCTAAGCGATTTCGACATGATCGAACAGATCTTGGGCAAGCATATCGATCTCGGCAAAGTAGAGCAGATGGGTAAGGCAGGACAATCCTGTAGAGTAGAACAGGTTGGTAGCACAAAGATGTTGGCAGAGCAAGACAAACTCATTTAGGTTAGAACAGAGCACATCTAGCTAATAAGAGTTAACCTGGAAGGGTAGAGCAGAGCCGACCATAGTAGGGCGGAGTGGACCTAGTATAGTAAGGAAGACCTGGCAATGTGAGGCATAAATACTAGGCCAGGACTGAACTTGCAAAGTATGTCGGGTCTTCTAATATTGCCAAAGTTCATAGATAGGTCTTTGGGAGAGCTCAGACAGGGTAGAGTAGAGAGTATTCAACATTATAGAGCAGCCCCAACAGAGCAAGGTGGGTTGTTCAGTATTGATGGAGCTTATAAATAGGTTACCCATTTGCTTGAAGCTTGTAAACAGGCTTCCCATATAGATCGAAATCAGGCATGTCTCTAGATTGGTGTTTAAAATCTTATCACAAGTGACCCAAAAATGAATAGGACAGTGCTTCTTTGAGCAAGCAATCCTAGAAAGGATTAGATGGTGCTCATTTGAGTAAGCAACCCAACAAGGACTAGATAACACTCTACTGAGCAGGCGATAGAACTAAGAATAGTACAGCGCTCATTTGAGTAAGCAATCCTAGAAAGGACTAGATGGCATTCCACTGGGCAAGTGACTTAAGAAAAGAGTAGGATAGCGCTCCTTTGAGCATGTGATCCTAGAATTTCAAGAACTTTGACAAGTTTTGACAAATTGATCTAAAACTTAAGTTTAAGGGATTTTAATGATTCTTTGAAAATTTTAAATTTTTCAAGAAATCTCTTTTTAACATCTTTTGAAAATTTCATTTCTCTTTAGAAAAGGGTTTTTTTGCAAAAATTAAGAAAAAAAAGCACTCCTTAATGGAAAATTATGTTGCTAACAACTAAGAATGTCTCAAAGACTCTAAAGATAAAAAATAAGGGGTTGGCTTACCCCTTACCTGTTGATCATTCATTCTTTTAGTCTTGTTTCTTAAAGCATAATTCATGATTTTTGAAATCTCTAGCACTAATTTCGAGCTTAGGGTAAATGACAATTCATGTTCTCGAGAAAACACTCAACTATTGTTTAATGCTCCCCTAAGCGAGTAAGCATCCTTATTTAAAATGTTTAGTCCAAGAGGACTTCCTTGCAATTCATAGGCTAATTTTCACTTTTAGCATCAACTCCAAAAATTATAGCCTATCTTGTAAATGATACACTTTGGTTAATTAATTAGGTCTTTTTAAGGTTTGCAATGTAAGGCTTTTGATCAATGGTTTAAGAAAATAGATATCATTGTACTTGGTCAATTTTGAGGAAATCATATATAATCCATCCTTGGTTTACAAGACAAGAACCTAGGATATGAATCTCAAACAAGATATGTAACTATATTTAAAAAATGCAATTTTATGAAAAAAACATAAGATGCAATTTAGATACATATTTTCACCAAAAATATGAATCTCGGAGAAGATATGTAACTATATCTAAAAAAATGTAATTTTATGAAAAAGACGTAAGATGTAATTTAGTTACATATCTTCACCAAAGATATGAATCTCGAAGAAGATATATAACTATATCTAAAAAAATGCAATTTTGATGAAAAAGATGTGAAGTGAAATTTAGATCTTTTTGTTGTGAAGATTCATAAGATATTCATAAGATACAATGAATATTCGATTTAGATTTGTTAACTTCATTCAAGATTCAATCTAATCCATTTTCAAGATCAAGTTTCTAGAAACCCCATATTTTATTTGGGTTTTCTATCTTGGGCCAGACTCAACCTAACTTAATTAATCACAGCCTATAACTCATTTAATAAATCATAAGTTTATTTAGCCCAATATAAATTAGATAAAAATCTGCTTTATATTTCATTAGACTATTTCAAAAATAAAGCCCAATTATTTAAAGACTCGAAATTTATTAAATTGAATGTACATCTTCAACAATTGTCTTATCTAACCCTAAATTGACTTGGATAATTTATACATTTATACTTTTTTAATTTTTTCATCATCATTTTTAATTTTTATTTATTTATTTTATCTTTCAAGTTCTTTATTTTTATTTTTTTATTCAATTATTCAATTTTTTTTTTATTTTTTGTAAACCTGGCTTAAAAGTAAAAGGTTACCGAAATTTAAAAAAAAAGGGTGGCAAATAGAGGTATACAAACTAGTTTTGGCCCACGAGTTAACCCATTTAACCTACTTTTAAAAGGGTGCCATTCGTGTTTGTACTATTGTGTGTTGTTGTTGGCATTGCGCATTGTACGTGTGTATATTGTTTTGTTTTGTGTGTGTATGTGCTGTCGTTGGGGTTATGTCGCTTGTGTATTTGATGTCATGCGTATCATATATGTGTGCTATTGTCTTACATGTGTGTGTTAACTGTTGAGTGTTGAGTCGTGGGTCTGATTGACTTTATGTGTTATGCTTTGTGCGTAGTTGTCGATTAGTCATGAGCATGGGTTAGGGGGTTTGATAATTGTGTTTGTGTTTATGTTGTGGGTCGATACTGCTGTATGCTGTCATTGGGGTTGTGTGTTGTGTGCGTATATATTGTTTTGTTTTATATGTGTATCTGGTATTTTCCTTTTTATTTGATTGATCTGGGTTGTCACTAATTAGGAAGATTGAAACTGTACTATGAAATTAATCTATTAGCATTAGTTGTTTAAGGTCTCATGTTAATTGGGTCCCTAGTTTCTGGATGATAGCTCAGACTTCTAAAGTTGCTTGAGTTAAATATGTCACGGGCTAGATTCTCAGGTTGCTGTTGCTAGCATATTTCGAGATAAAATTGGATTATGGATTTTTGGATTCGCAAAGAAAATAGGAAGGGTAGATATACATATACTATCGATCAAGCTTTGTCCTATATACTATAGCTTAAGATTTATAAAATTTCTTTATCTATCTAAACTCGTTGCATCTTGCAAGGAACTTATAACCCACTTTAAATTATGTTGCATATTTTACCAGCCAAGAGAAGCTAATCAAATAGCAGATGCCATAGCCAATTTTGGGAGTACAATGGAGGTCGATGAATTCCAAGCTTTTGTAATGCATTGCATTTTGTTACAAGGCCTTACTCTTTTTGTGTATCAACAGAATGTAATGGATGCAGGATGATCTAGCTTGAATTGTCTTTTATTTCAACTGTCAAAACATAATTCTATTGTATGTACATACGTTTCTTTGTTCAATGAAAGCATTCTTAGTTTGATCGAAAAAATAAAAACACGACTTAGATAGTTAAAACACTTAGGAAAACTTAGTTTAATCCTTTTTACTACTATACTAGATTTTGAGTTGGTTAGATTAACAATTTAATTATACTCAAAGATTTGACAAATAATTTGTCTTTTGTGTTTTATTTTTAGAATGGATCAAAATATCGATACCACTGATGATACAACTATCCAACATATCAATGTGGATGATGAGTCAGAAGCATAAGCACTTGGAAATGATGTTGGCGATCCATCTAATGCTACTACTACTGGAACGTCTTAAGGTTTTATAGAACCTCAAGGTAAGAGACTTAGAGCAAATACTTCTCCTATTTGGAAAGCATTTACAAAGATAGGAAAAGGAAAAGATGGTAAAGAAAGGGCTAGATGTAATAGATGTAAGAACGAATATGTTGTTGGTGGGTCTAAGTATCGGACATCTACTTTAATTCGACATATTGAAAAGTGTCATTTGCTTCCTAAGTATCATGATGTAGGTGAAATGATCATTGATCAATCTGGAAAATTGAAGTCAAGAAAAGTTGACTATAAAGTTGATTGTGAAATTTTGTCAATGGTAATAATTGAACACAATCTTCCTTTTTCATTTATTGAATATAGGAGGATTGTGCAACTCATAAATCATTTCAATCCTAATTATATGCCTTTCTCTAGGAAAAAAACCACATATGATGTGTGGAGATTATACTTAAATGGGAAGGAGAAGTTGAAAAATGATTTGGAAAAAGTTCCCAATAGAGCATGTTTGACCTTGGACTTATGGACAACTTGCACTAGTGAGGGTTATATGTGTTTAACTATTCATTTTGTAGATGAAAATTGGAAGCTAAGTAATAAAATTCTTTCCTTTTGTTACATTCCCCCTTCCTCACTCGAGACTTGAATTATCAAAGAAAATGTTTGATTTTTTGAAAGATTAGGGCATTGATAGGAAAGTTTTTTCTCTTACCTTGGATAATGCATCTATTAATAATTGCACGCAAGATTTCTTGAAAGATCAGCTTAATTTACAAGGTAGTTTGTTGTGTGGGGGTGATTTTTTTCATATTAGATGTTGTGGCCACATTCTTCACCTGATTGTTAAGGATGGTTTGACAATAGTTAGTGAGGCTTTGCATAAGATAAGAGAGAGTGTAAAGTATATAAAGGGGTTTGAAAGCCGAATGAAATAGTTTTGGAAGTATGTTAATGAAGTTGGCATTAGTGATGTTGGTATTGGTTTGTGTTTAGATGTACAAACCAGATGGAACTTAACTTATCTCACGCTTGAGAGTGCTTTAAAGTATTAGCGTGTCTTTTTATACTTTCAATTGAATGATTCTCATTATAAATATTGTCTATTAGTGGAGGAGTGGGAAAGAGCACAAAAATTGTGCAAATTTTTAGTCCTTTTTATACAGTTACAAACTTAATGTCTAGGTCCTCTTATCCAACTTCAAATCTATATTTTTTGCAAATATGGAGGATAGAGTGTTTGCTGAATGAGAACTTAACAAGTGAGGATTTTGTTATAGGGGATATGTGTGTCAAGATAAAGCAAAAATTTGATAAATATTGGAGGGAATACAACATCATCCTTGTACTTGGAGCAGTTTTTGATCTTCGGATGAAGTTCAATTTTTTGAAGTTCTGCTTTAATAAAATTGATTCACTTAGCTATAAAGAGAAATTGGATAAAATAAAGACTAAGTTGTATAGGCTATTTGAAGAGTATGACAGTAGTAAGGGAAGAAATACAATATGCAGTAGTTCTCATGTTGAATCTTCTCAAACACTTGCATGTAGAGGTAAAGGGAAAGGACTTGTAGGGAACATTAGGCTCGGAAAAAGTTTAGGTATAAACTTTGCTACTCTTGATATAAGTTCAACCAATCTAGTCATTTATTTACTTATTTTGTAATAATGTTGGGATGCATGCTTAATGAATAATGATTAATGATAGTTACCTTTTTTTTTTCCTTTATGATGTAAGAGTATTGTCAAATTGAGGTACATACTACCGGTAAGTCTTTCTTAGATCTCTATTTAGAAGAACTGATAATGGATATGACTTTTTACTCAGAATTGGATGTATTAGAATATTAGAAAACTTAACGTCAAAGGTATCTAGATTTATGTATAATGGCTTCCGATGTTCTTAGCATTCCAATAACTACAGTTGCTTCTGAGTCTACTTTTAGTATTGGTGCTTGTGTTCTTACCAAGTATCGTAGCACCATACTTCCTGACAATGTAGAAGCTTTAGTTTACATACGTAATTGGTTACAAGGATTCAATTGGGAAGATAGTTTTTTCATTTAAATGAAATGTAATCTTGATTTCTGATTTTTTTAATATTTCCATCTAATTATTTGCTATTTTGTGTATTGTAGATGAAGGTGAAAAAGGACTTGAAACAACATTGTCAATGGAGGATTCAAATGTGGTCATTGATGAAGAATGATTTATCTTGGAAATTTATCTTCTAGTTGATAAAAAATAAACCAATTAGTTGAAGGCATGAACTATATGAAATTTGGCATATGATATTTTGTATATTTGACTTAAAAAAGATAGATTGTTTTTTCTTTTGCTAGCTGTTGCAGTCTTTGAAGTTGATGATGTTTTGTGTTTTAGTCCTCTTACTTTTATGCACCAATCTTTTGATTAAGGACCTATGTTATGTACATATTAGGGAGTCTAGCACTCCTTCTTTTTCTTTCTTTTTTTTTTTTTTGATTGATAGCACTCCTCTTGTTTAGGTTATGGGTGTGCGATCTTTTGTGTACTTTGTAAATTGGGCTCTTGTTTCATAAATGCATATCCCTAGTTTTTACCTGGAAAAGGGGGTAGGGGGTGGGGAAAGAAGGAAAACAACAACATTGGATGTAGAATTGTGGATAGGTAAAAATCTATCTATTTTTCGAAGTTTGATGAAGAGGTCATTATCAATATAATAGTCATAACTCATAAAAGTCAACATAGTTGTCTCACTTTTGACATGACCAGTATGTTAGTGAATGTTAGTCTTTTAGACTAGTTGAGGTATGGAACAAGCATTAGCTCGTTTATGACAATAGTCTTCTCTAGTTTTAAAATAAAAGTAACCTATTGTTTTTCTGTAGATTTACAAGCATGTGCTTTGTGCTACATGTCCTAATTTGATTATGACATAATTGAACAAGATAAGCTAATTGATTTTTTACAATTTATTTTTAATTTATTAATTCCATTAAAAAGTTAGTGGGTTGGCCCATTTAACTTGCAAACCAAAGTGGGCTAGGTTGGGCTAGTAAAATTTTAGCTCATTGATAAAGTGAGCTAGAATTAGTTGACTATTTAACTTGCGAGTCAAAGTGGGCTGAGCTAGGTTGGCTCATTTAACCCACTTACACACCTCTAGTGGCAAAAATGGGGTGTCTACACTAATATGAATACTATGATCTAACAACAAGGAGCTTAATTCAACATCTAATCACAGGTGGAAATATGGTGAACCAAAGGCTACCAAAGGTTGAACATAGGGGAATTCGACCTTAAGAGGCGAGTTGACTTCTTGAGACTATGAAAGCAAACTAATATTTTGAAGGAGAAATCGGTAAGCCTACCTTGGCTAATGATTGGTTAGCGTAGATCAAGCATAGTTTTGCGGCGTTTAAAATTCGAAACAATAAAAAAGTCTCTTATGGTACTTTCTTACTAAAGATTGGAGCATGAGTTTAGTGGGACTAAATAGTAGAGACAATTATTGGCCTAAATTCAAAGGGGAATACTATTATGACTTGAGGGTTGGCTTAGTTGTGGCAGGTCATTGTATATTGTACAAAAGACCATAGATTGATTTTCCTTCTAATTGACGACCTTTTATATAACATACAAAGCTACTATTACAACCAGTTACCTAAGAGTTATACAGGTAAAGATAATATCATAACATATACATATTAATGTAAAATTTCATAAGGTAACATCATCATATAGTAATACGGTATCTTTAATCTCAAAATACTAGTAATAAAGAGAGTTACTATACATAACAACTAAATATCATGCTATAAAATATTGAAGAAGTTCTAACTGAGAGTTTGATACATATATTCACTTAGCTCTCTTCTTCTGCACACACAATCCTAGAGGTCCTAAACTGACCTCAAGTATGTCTCGGCCAGATACTGTAAATAAGTCCTCCAGTATCAAAAGTCTATAAGGGTATAAGCTAAAAAGCTTAGTGAGTTATCCCTTAACCATATAAATAAACAAGTTATTCAACCATTAATTACAAACATTTGAATATATGGTCAAGTAGAATGCCACACAAATACATACAGTGTTAAATCCATATATCATACCTGAACTTACATCACTACGAAACTTTACGTTTCGTATTCAAGGAAAAGTAGTTTGTTTAATTTTGATTTTGAAACTAAGTTCCTTGTATGATTGTGAGTAAGCTCCCATAGTCTACACTCACCCCTAAACAAAGGCCTGTAAACTTGACCCTTAGCCAAGCGGTTGGTATCTCCAATGCCTAGTAATCTTGTCAGCCAATGTAAGGTCATGTTGTATGTATGCACCATAGTAAAACACTTAATTCTAAATATACAGATATCAACCCCGACATAGCCTCTCACTACCTCTGTGTGATGTGATGGCCAGAATAATTATAATGTGATGTATGTATATGTATGATTCAATTTAATTTAATAAGGTCAAATATACTTAAGTCCAGTTATTAAGTGACTGGCCAATATCGTAAACAATTATATTTTCTGCAGATATCTATAATGTAACAAACATTTCATTATCATAATTTATGGAATTTTCACATTACAAACAAACAACAATCACATGCAATTCCCAACCTAATAGGAATCAATCCTTTAAATCGATCATGCATAGCTGAGCTAAAGAACTTTAAGGACTCATGAGGAGAATAATAGCTCGTAACCCCATCCAAGACAAGAATTCCTATTCCGACTTCCATGATGTACTCTACTACCGACTTGAGTACTGAGCTCTCTTGTACACTAACATTGTCTCCGGAGCTACTGAGTAGATGTACTAACCCTCTAAGCAGGCGTACCTACCTGCTAAGCAACCATACCATAATCCCAACAACATTCTAGCATACTGACCTCAACAACTATCTGAAACCGAGCTCTCGAACCGACTACAATCGGACCCTAATCCAAGGCGAATATTCATTAGTGACTAATCAGCTAAGGACCGATCTAATCTAGATTAGGTTGGCTCTAATCGCATACCTTCTTTTTCCTCATTTCATCTAAATTGTACTATATTTCAAAGTAACCAACGACTAGCCATCATGCGACTTGTATCTTCTAGCACAACATTCTAGAAGGATTCTTTACTTTTCTATACTAAATATTCTTTATCTCCTTTATCCTTTTTAGTATATCACATGTATTCCAATTGTAAATTACGCTTTTCGTCTTTTTATATGTGCTTGAAACCCTAATGGGGTTAGTGTATAAACCCCCTTCATTTTGTACATAAACATTAATCACTTCATTATCGAATTATTACAAGCTTCTCTTTTAATCAACCTTAGTGTTCTCATTGTCCTTTTACTTTTATCTATTTCCTTTAGTAAGGAGTAGTTGCGAGTGACCCTATAATTCAAACCGGTAAGCCATTTGGCGGATTTTAGGCTGAGTATGATCGATTGGTGTGTAGTATCCAGTTAGTAGTTGTTCGGACTTTATAAACCTCATTTTTTTTTCTTTTGGTTCTCTTTGTTATGGTGCTCCTTCATGTGTACGATCCCAAAGACACATCACAATCCTACACATAAATCAATTTATCAATAATATTTAAATATCACTATTTACAATTACAAATAAGTATGGAATCATCAGGATTACTCACTCAACTATAGTAAAGCTCAAGAATCGTAGTAGTCAATGAGGGGATCAATATCCTTATCGGGATCACTTAATAATTAGGAAATATAAAAGATAATAAGTATATATGTGGAATAACTATTTTATGTAAATATTTATCTAAGAGTTTACTTAAGTTTTCTATTTATCTTACATAATTTCTCGGTTCGAGTTTTTTGTTCAATCGCCTGTAGCTTCTTTGTTTTAACTAAGATTTTTATGAACTTATAGTCGATTTTTATCGCTTTTGAACATACTTTCATATAATAGAGTTCATTTTGGATGTTGGAACTCATATTTTTTGTTATGGGCCTAAAATATTGTGAATTTATTTATTTTGGCTGAGATGTTTTTATTTATCATTTTAAGCTTTTCTTTATTGATTTTATAACTTAATCAATTCTAAATTTTACATTTTGAAATATTTTTATTTTTGGGTTCATTTTGTAACATTTTTTATATTTCACCATTTTAAGCTTAAATTACTAATTATATTACTTTTTATTATAATTTTAATTTTCTAATTTATTTATTATTATTATTTTCTTATTATTTTGATAATTTACGGTTTTTTCATTAGAAAGTTAAGAAAGCTGACATGATAGCTTCCTATTGGTCTAAGTGGTAATTTTCTTAATTCTTCTAATTTTTACAATTTTTCCAATTTGTAATATTAACATATACATATATTACATCCTAAAATAATTAATATTAGAAAAAAAAATCATTTCCATTTCCTTATGATTTTCACGTCCAACATATGTATATATATATATATATATATATATGTATGTATGTATGTGTGTATTTATTAACTTATTTTAAGAAATTAAGGTTTAATTATACATATACTTGTATCTTTAGGTATGTATATATACTTATGCTTGTATTATACTATATATATACTTATTTAAATCTTAGATAAAGAGAGTGTATATATATATATATTTATATTCATACATATGGGCACATACATATACCCATAATTTACTACTTATGCATATATATATATATATGTATTTATACTATTTCATTTTATATTTTACATATGTGTATGATAAAGTAACTATATTTAATATTATATGTATGTACATGTACTATATATATATATATATATATATATAACATGTGTATATGTAGTTGAGTATATTTGAGTACATACATATATAAATACATAAATATAAATAAGAGAAGTTGTACATATACATACAACCAAATACATGTTCCTCTAATTTTCATGACAAGATGCTAAAATACATATATTTTCTACAACAAATCCTCAAATAAATAAGGTGTTAAGCAACATATCGACTTAAGAAAATAAATAAACTAATATTACAAAAAAAAAAAAGAGAATAACATAATAGAACTTTGAGTAGTTGATTTTGTAATTCTTGAAATTGAGGCTTCTTATTCCCTCTTGAAAGTAATATTAAGATGATAGTGGAATTGAAATAAGTTATGGAAGTTATATTTGAATGGTAGTTAGAGAAAATGAAGAAAAATAAAAGAAAGAAGATTGGAAGGAAAGAGAATGGTTGTCAGCCCCAAAAAAAAAAAAAAAGAAAAGAGTCTTGACCTTATATTTAAATTTTGAAGGAAAAAGAAAGAAGGTTATGGAGGGTTCTAGGGGAACATGTGGCTAACGTGAAGGGAAAGAGAAAAAGAAAAAGAAAGAAAAGAAAGGAAAAGATAAAAAGATAAGATAAATTGAAAGTGACAATAGTTGAGAATCACATGTGATCACATAAGAATTCATGTTAGCCGAAAGAGGAAAGAGGATAAAGAGAAAGGAAAAGGAAAAGGAAAAAAAGAAAAGAAAAAAAGAAAGAAAGAAAAATTACTCTTTGACTTTTCTAAAAGTGTTTTCAACTTTTAAGTGGTATTTGGAATAATATATAATGTAATTATGGAAGGAAATATGGAATATAAAATTAATGTATACTTTTTAATATATGATCATAAAATATGTAGTAAAAATTAAATCAAAATAATTGAATCAATATAAAACTAGCGCACATAGACACATATATAAAGTCACAAATAATCATAAGATAATATTCGTTATCTTGTTAATTTAGTTAATTAAGTTATTACTCTTTATGTTTGTTAGTATTTATGAGTTATCTATATTCATTCATTAATGATTTTATGCGATTATGTATATCGGTTGATATTTTTAGCCAATTAGGGCTTTATCACTATTAGGGTAAATTTGTGTATTTTATAAGCTTAGAGTTTTAGTTTTAGAGTGTTTATCTAATTCGGGTTCAATCTCTTGTACTTCTCTATAAGTGTGTAAAATTAGCATCATGAGTGTGGCTCAAGACGAGAGCGAATTTAATAGGCTGTTGCAATTTGCACTTGAATCATATAGAGATAATCAGGTACTAAACAAGGATCTTTTCCTTAACAGGTTTAACTCAACGATGTAATGTAAGTTGATGGATTATGGATTCACCACTTATCATCAAATCGTGGACAAGGTATGTCAACTGGAGAATAATCAACTAATTATGCAAAATGAATGGAGTAGGAAACTAAAGGGAGTTAATTGGTATAGACCTATCTTTAAGAGGACATTCTCAGGTGCAAATAGTAACTCGAGCCGGAAAGGAAATAAGTTGGCAGCTGTAATTAGTGGTCCTACTTCAAACATGATAGGGCATAGTTTCTATGATGAGGTAAGGAATATGAGATGCTGAAAGTGTGGAGTACAGTATTTTTGATGTGCTTAAGAGCTCAATTATCATTAGGGCTTACCATAGGAGATAAAAACCAAATTGGTCATTCGAAATATCGAAGAAAATAGAATGGGAAGGTCGGCAAACTGAATATAATAGTTGACGTGAATATAGTAGTCAGCCACCATTCTTCTATGTATAGTTTCTCGTCTTCGGCAAGTTGACAAGAGATAATTCTCCTGATGACGGACTAAAGGCCTTTAAGGTATGTGTGAGTAAGTGGATGAGAGGTCAATAATCCATCAACTCCCTAGGGTCCCTAGGGTTGTTGAAGATTTGCCCTCAAATCATGGTCTTCATTTGCGTTAGGTGCATAGGGCGTCAAGTCGGCAACATTAAATGTGGCAGATACACCGTACCCTTCAGGCAACTCAACCTCATAGGCATTGTCATTGATATACTTAAGGATCCTATAAGGTCCATTCGCTCTGAGGGATAGTTTAATTGTCTTCTTGCTAGAGAATCGTTCTTTACTAAGGTGGATCCAGATAAGGTATCTGGGGGTATAAATGACTCGCCTCCTTCCTTAACTTCCTTACTCCTTTTGTCAAGCCATAGTCTTGGCCAGTTGTTCAACAACCTTCTGATGTAACTTCTGGAACTCTTCGACACGTTGCAGGTCGGATTGGCTTTCCCCTTGTGTGGTTAGGCTGATAATTAGATCTAAGGGTACGTTTAGGTTAAGCCGATAAATGACCTCAAACGATGATGTTCCAGTCGAGCTATGAGCTGAGCGATTGTAAGCGAGCTTAATGACAAGTAGGCATAAATCCCAGTCATGTGAATTCTTCCCAACAAATACTTGTAGGAAGTTACCGACTGTCCTATTCACAATTTCGGTCTGGCCGTCTGTCTAGGGATGGCAAGAGGTATTGAACATGAGCTTATTGTCGAGCTTCTTCCATTGGGTCCTCTAAAAGAAACTTATGAACTTTAAGTCACAATTGAACACAATACTTCTCGATACTCCATGCAATCGTACAATTTCCTACAGAAAGAGGTTAGTGATAAATAAAGCATCATTAGTTCTATGGTAGAGAATGGAGTGCCCCATCTTATCGAAATGATTGATCACCACCATAATTGAGTCATGTCTTCTCAATGTTTAAGGAAAGCCGAGCATGAAATCCATGCTCAGGTTAGTCCATGGGCACTCAAGTATGGGCAGGGATGTGTACTCTTCATATGGCTCTCTCCTTCCTTTCGTATGTTTCCACACCTTGTACCTCTTAAGAATTCAACGCATATCCTTTATTATCCCAAGTTAGTAGAAATGTTCTTTCAATATTTTGGTTGTCCTCTTTTCTCCAAAATAGCTAACTAAGCCTCCAACATGAGCTTTTCGGATGAGTAGCTCTCTAGTTGATCCACTTGGCACACAAACCTACTTGCCTTCATTAGGAACCCTTGACTCAAGCAGAACCCATCTACAACCCCTTTAACGTTGCACTTGGTCACTAATGGCCCAAAATACAGATCATGATGATACTGATCGTGCTGGGTGCCAAATCCAAGTACCTTAGCTTACATTGTTGTAATGAGGGTATAATGACAAGAAAGGGCATCAACCACAGTGTTAGTGCTCCCTTTCTTATCTCGAATGACATAACAGAAGGGCTCTAAAAATTCAACCCATTTGGCATGACACCAAGAAAGTTTTTGTTGCCCTTAAAGATGTTTGAGAGATTCATGATTTGAGTAAATGAAAAATTCTATTAGTAACAAGTAATGCTGTCAGCTTTATAATGTCCGGATAAGGGCATAAAACTCCTTGTCATTTGCCGAGTAATTCAGGGTAGCTCCTCTAAGTTTCTCGTTGAAATAGGTGATGGGTTGGTGCTCCTACATAAGGACAATACCAATGCTAACTTTAGATAAGTCACATTTTACCCTAAAAATTTTCTCAAAATCTGGCAAGGCAAGTACTGAAGTAGACATCAATTTAGACTTTACATCTTCAAAACTCTTCTGAGCTTTCTTTGACTACTTAAACTTAGAGTTCTTCTTGGTCAGTTTGGTTAATGGCACCATTATGAAACTAAAGTTCTGAATGAATCTCTAATAGAATGAAGTCAAACCATGGAAGCTCCTGACTTCGACAACATTAGTCAGCATGAGTTATTCAAGAATAGCTTTGACTTTCTCGTCATCAACTCGGATTCCTTCCTCTAAAACAACATACTCGAGGAATGTAACCTCGCTTTGGCAACACATGCATTTCTTCAAATCGCTGAATAATCTCTCGGTATGGAGCATGTTAAATACCTATCTTAAATGCTCAACATGGGCAATGAGGTTGGCATTGTAAACCAGAATGTCATTGAAATAAATCACAACACATTTACTAATCAATGCCTTTAGTACATGATTCATGAGCCACATAAAGGTACTTGAGGCATTCATTAGACTAAACAACATCACCATCTATTCGAACAAACCATCCCTTGTCTTGAAGGCCATCATCTATTCATCTCCAAGTCTCATTCGTACTTAGTGGTAGCTACTCTTCAGATCAATCTTTGAAAAGATGCGGGCGCCATGCAACTCATCGAGCATATCATCTAATCGTCGGATCAAATATCGGTACTTAATAGTAATTTTGTTGATGGCATGGCTATCAATGCACGTTCTCCACAACCCGTCTTTCTTTGGTACTAGTACGACTGGTACGACACATAGGCTTATGCTCTCTCGGATATATTTGCGATCCACCAACTCATCCACTTATTTCTTTAGCTCGATTGCCTACTTAGAATTGAGCCTATAGGTAGGTTGGTTCGATAAAGCAGCTCTAGGCTAAAGGTCAATGCAATGTTCAATGCCTCTTAAAGGTTGTAAATCTTTCGACATCTCGACAAGAAATAGGTCGGCATACTCTTATAGTAGCGTTTACACCTTGGTAAGTAAGCTTTTGGCTTCTCTCAACTCCAGTAGTTTCCTGACTAAAAGGAGCACAAACTCCTCGGCCTTGACTTCTCAGAAAAATTGAACTCAGGAAATCACTAAGGACTTCCACTGTAGTGATCTGGTAACCTTCTTTCGTGACTCCTACACTTCCTTAGGACTCATGGGGATCAGTATAACCTTCTTCCTACCCTTCTGGAACATGTAGGTGTTCTTATACCCATCGTGTAATATTCTCAAGTCAAACAACCAGGGTTAGCTAAATAAGATGTATGAAGCGCACATGGGAAGGATGCCATGCAACACCCCATCCTAGTACCTATCACCAATGATAACCGGTACTTTAACCTGCTTGGCAACAGGTAAACCTCCTATCTCGTTTAGCTAGTGAATCTTGTACAGCTTAGTGTGTAGAAGGGTTAGTAATTTCATAGCCTTAACTACCCCTTACGCTATGACATTGGTATAGCTTCCCCCATCAATGATCAGGCGCATAGCTTGCCATCCACTTGGCAATTCGCATGGAAGAGATTCTCCTTCTGTGCATTCTTGTTGGCCACAAAAGTACTAAGAGATCGTCGTACAACAAAATAATACTTGGGATCATTCTCAAGTGATGTTACGACATTGGGGTCTTCCTAAAACTCTTCTAGCATCAGTTCAACTCCCATCTCTTCCTCTCCTTCACTCGCACTCTCCACTTCTAATTAGCGCTTGTCTCCCTTTATAGTCATGACTCATCGGTTTGGATATTGACTAGCTACGTACCTATAATCGAGACATTTAAAGCACTTGTTCTCTTAGGTCTTCTTTCTTGAGCTCTAACCTTGGTCCCTTCGGACCTTGGCCTTACCTTTACCTCAGCCTTCTTTAAGTTTGTTCGGCAACTGTCCTTGGTGGTTCACCTCAGAACTGTTTGGTGCTCGGCCATGATCTAATTTGTTCGGCATATTACTTCAACTTGGCAGTCCTGGTTGGCTAGTTTGGCTCCGTCTTTACCTCTCAACCCTCTACGCTACTTGGATGGCCTCATCTAGATTTCCAAGTCTTTGTAACTTTACAATATGACCAATCTCAATTCTGAGCCCAGAAATGAATCGAGTTATAGTTCAAGTTTCGGGTTTGTTGACATTACATCGGATCATTAGTAACCAGAATTCCTGTACATACTTATCTATTGACTTGCCGCCTTATTTCAAATCCTAGAGGCATCGGAAGGTATTTTGTTCATAGTATTCAAGCATGAAACTATTTTGCATAACTCTCTTAATTTCATTCCACGTTCGAATCTCACATCATGCTCTCTAGCGCACGTTCTGCAACTTTTTTCACCATATTGCTGCATATCTAGAAATTTCTAATGCAGCTACCTTAACATGAATAGCATCCTCATAGTCATAGAAGTCATATACCTTTTCAATCTTTTCCTCCTAATCCAAGTACTCATCAGCACTACCAAACCCATTAAAGATTGGAATCTGCACTTTGAGATGCTTAACTCCTCAAGGCACCCTCAGGTCATGCTCCTCAATAAAATCGTATGGTTCCTCCTACTCAGACTCCTCTACTTCGTCTAGCTCGAGTCTCCTTCTTGACCCTATTCAGCAACAATTCTCTCTTAGGGCCTTATCTCCAAGACTCTTTATATCAATACAACTAGATTGGCCATAATAACGGCAAGGTCCTGTATCTACTCATTAGTAGTACGTAATGTTTGTTAGGTAACATGACTACGACTACAAGCATCACTCTCAGCATCCTTAATCTCTCCTTGAATACTAGGATTCGACATTCTTAATACAAAGCTTCAGAAGATACTCTTTACACAAGAACCTCTTACACACATAGAAAATACCAAACAAACAATGGATTGCGAACTTGCCATGTTCTTCCAAATGCAAACATAGTATAACAAACAGTAGACTATTAGGAACTATGATAACACAACTATCGGTCACAATTTTAAGCTCTAATACCAGGATTATACAATGTGCCTAAGACCTTAGTTATTACTAGGGCTTACCATAGGAGATGAGAATCAAATGGGTCCTTTGAAATATTGAAGAAAATAGAATAGGAAGGTTAGCAAACTAAATACAGTAGCTGAAGTAAAGCTGCTTGAAGGATATGACTTATCTACGAACACAATACGACCTGGCACTTTACTTGATGTAGCATAAGCTAATGCCAAGGTCCACCTACCACTAATTTTAAGCTACTCGGCAAGATTAGATAAGAGTGTATAAAAGTGAACTTAGGGAGGAATATCTCGTAAGGACCAAGAGTATTCAATATTTGTAAGGAATAATATCTAATTCTACGACTACAAAGAGAAGAGGTTATTTATAGTAAGTCCCTAAGGCAACAATATAAGTAAGGGAAATTACAATAAGGCATACATGAAAAGGAGATTTCTAGTATATACGAAAAAAAGGTAAAAATGACAAAAGACAAAAAGAAAAAAAGTATAGTGTTAGGTTGAAAGGATAGGTGGTAGCTCGTCAATGGTTCTGTATAAAGGAATTTATGGGCACAGCAACTAAGCTGGATTATGACATGGTGGCCTTAGGGGTTGCCAAGGCGAGTAAGGGATGCCGTAAGTATTAATAGGAGGCTAAAAGAGAAGTACTCAGCTAATAAGAGCCTATGCCTTGGCATTTAGCAAGAAGCTCTTGTCAACTAAAAGTCCAAGTAGGATTTGATGTGTGGGGCCTTGGTTCTCATCACTCGGCAAAGAGGCCTCGGCAAGAGAATAGTTGGTGTCAACACAAGGGATAGAGCAAAGTAGTATGTACCCACCCAGAGCTCTTAAGGAGTTTAGCCACCATTCTTTTGTGTACGGTTTCTTGTCCTCACCAGGTTAATAAGAGAAAATTCTCTTGGTGAGGGATTGGATGCCTTTGAGGAGTATGCAAGTAACTAAGCCAGATGTCGATAACCCATCCATTTCCCTTAGCAATGTCCTCAGTAAAGAGGCAAATGTTTTTTATGTGGTGACCCGAATCATATTTTGATAAAGTGGCTAAAAATGAAAGCAGTGAAGTGTTACAGGTGTGGAATGTCGGGACACTTCTCAAGATATTGTGGTCAGGTAAGACAAAGGACTAAGAAATCTAAAAGAGTAGAGATAACTGTTGTACTAGCTTAGGTGTTTGCAATTGAGGGTATAGAAGAGGATACTATAGGCAATTTATAAAAGATTTTTCTAAAATCACAAAGCCTTTAACTTGGCTGATGCAAAAGGATGTTAAATTTAAATGAAGTGACGAATATAAACAAAGTTTCTAAGAGTTAAAAGATCGTTTGATTTTGGCGCCAATACTTGTTTTGCCAGATCCAAGTAAATTCTATTGTGTATATTGTGATGCTTCCAGGAATGGACTGGGATATGTATTGACGTAGGATAAGAAAGTAATAGTGTATGCATCTAAGCAATTAAGGCCTCATGAGAGGAATTATCCAATTGTTGATTTAGATTTGGCAATGTAGTATTTGCTTTGAAGATTTGGAGACGTTATCTATACGGACAACATTGTGAGATATACACAGATTATAAAATCTTGAAGTATTTCTTTACCCAAAAGGAATTGAACTTAAGACAAAGGTGTTGTTTGGAATTAATTAGGAATTATGATTTAACTATAAACTATCATCCTAACAAGGCTAATGTTGTAGTAGATGCATTAAGTCGTAAGAACTATGAAAAAGTAGCTTCGTTAGTCACTACCCAAAGTGAATTGATTAAGGAATTTGAAAAGTTAGAGATTGAATTCAGATGGCATGAGACTAATGTATAGTTGATGAATTCAGTAGTACAACCAACCGTGATAAAGGGAATTAAGCTTCAACAAGATGAAGATTAGAAATTGAAGGAAATTAAGGAAAAATTGAGTATAGGTGATATATCTTACTTCAAAATTGATATTGAAGGTGTGTTAAGATATATAAATAGAGTTTGCATGCCTAACGACTCAAAGCTAAAGGATGAGATAATGGCTAAAGTGTATAACACAGTTTATGCATTGCATCTTGGTGGAAATAAGATGTACTACGATTTGAAATCATCGTTTTGATTAAAACGCATGAAAAAGAATGTGGCACAATATGTAATTGGATATACTACATGTTAACAGGTAAAAATGGAACATCAAAGGCCTAGTGGTTTACTACAACCACTAGAAACACTGCCATGGAAGTGAGATCACATTACAATGGATTTAGTAATAGGACTCCTAAGGACAAGATCAAGTCACTATTCAATATGAGTTGTAGTAAACAGGTTAATGAAGTGTGCTCATTTCTCACCTTACTGGATTAGCGATTCAATGGAGAAGCTAGCAAGACCGTATATAAGAGAGATTGTTAGACTGTATCGTATACCAATAAGAATTGTGTCAGATAAGGATAATTGATTTGTATCAAAATTATGGGAGAGCTTATCAATATGGCTTATCATCCCCAAACAAATGGACAATCGAAAAGAATTATTCAAATACTTAAGAATATGTTGAAAGGATGTATTTTGGACTTTAGTGGTGACTAGGATCAATATTTACTATTAGTGGAGTTTGCTTATAATAATAGTTATTAAGCAACTATCAAAATGGCACCATATGAAACTTTGTATGGGAGAAAATACTAATCACCACTATATTGGGATAATGATGAATATGTGATGATAGGAGTTGATATGATCGAACAGATGAATGATAAAGTAAAAATAATACGATAAAGGATGAAAGCAACATAGGATTAATACAAAAGTTAAGTAGATCTGAAAATGAAACTTGTAGAATTTGCGATAGAGGATCATGTATATGTTAAGATAAGTCCATTTAAAGGATTTAAGCGCTTCAATACTACAAGAAAGCTAAGTCCCCAATACATCGGACCTTTTGAAATCTTAGAAAGAATTGAAAATATAGTGTACCAAATTACTTTACCACCAAGTTTAACTGGATACCATGATGTGTTCAATGTGTCCATGTTATGGAAGTTTGTGAAGAACCCAGATGCAATTGTGGAGTTGAAGGTAGTAGACTTACAAAAGGATTATATAGTTGAAGAAAAGCTGATTAAGATCTTAGAGAAATGAATTCAAAAGTTAAGAAATCGTGAAGTTGAATATATGAAAGTTCATTAGGGTAGTGGTCCTAAAGTAGAATTAACTTAGGGAATCGAAGAAGGTCGATGAAGAATCGTTAACCAGAACTCTTCAAAGGAAAAGGTAATTGATAGGTTTTTCATTAGAAAATAAGTAGCTATTATGTTTATACTAAAAGTTTCGAGAATAAAACTTTCTTAAGGAGAGTAGAAATGTGAGCTCCAAAAATCGTATTTAAGGCAACCGTTACTTGGATTTTGGGTATTCGAGAAAAACTTATCACATTGAACCCAAACTTTACAACAAAATTAGAAAAGTTAATTGAAATGACCCAGTGAAGTTAGATTGAAAAAATAAGGACTCAAAATCCCAATTTTAATCTTAGAAGTGTAATTATATAATAGTTCGTAAAACTCGTTGGAGCTTTTAAAACCGAGCTTGAAATACGACAAGACTTAGAGATAAGTTAATTAAGCTATAAAAGGAAATAATATAGCATAATATGCTGTATGAATATATATGTATTTTTATAATTATACTTAATATATATAATAATTATGCCCGTAAATTAATCCAAAAACTTAAAATTACATTAAATAAGCGATAAAATCACAAAATTAAATAGAAAATATATAATAAAAATAAAAGATATAATAGAAACTATAGACACCTAATTTTTGCCCCTCATAGTCCTAATTTTTTATTTTTTTTAAAGGGTCCAAATTTAGAAAAATAAAAAAATAGCAAAAATTGACAAATGATGAAAATATAAAATATGAGAAAAGGAAAAAATTATAAAGACTTTTAGATTTTTTAGGAAGTAAATTATTTTAGGGTCAATAATTTTAGTTTTTGTTTAGTTCAAATTATTATTTTAAAGAGTCGTATGATTTAAGTGCAATTCAATTATGCTAAAAATTAAGGTACAGGCTAACGCCCTAACGAATAAGCATTAAAATATTGAATTGGATTTAGTTTGAAGTCATGAGTTTAAATCTCGCTAGGTATTTATGTGTCTTTTATTTTTATGACTTTCGTTTTGCAAAAATCGATTAAGTGTACGAAATTCAAATTTAATCTTATCAAATCTTTTGAATTTGATGCGATAAAGATTTGCGAGATTCAAATCTAATTTGATTTTTATCAAATCGGAATTAAGTCAATATAAATGATTTAAATCTAATTTGATTTTTGTCAAATTAGATTTAGGGCGATACAAAAAATTAGATTTTATATGATTTAAAAGATTTGATTGTAGACTTTATAAATACAGGTATGAAAAAAAAAAGGAGATTGGCTATAAGAAATCATACATTCCGCTTCACAACTTAGTCCATCCTTAAGTTCAAACACATTCGCACACTGAAGCTCACGTTTTGATCTCATAAACACGTCCATGCATCCACGTTGCTACACCCTTTCTCACTCATCAGCAAAACACATCCACGCCTTAAATCCAACGTCGGACCATAACTGCATGAAGAGCACTATAGCATTGCTCGAAGGCTTAATGCTAACTCAGGAATCCCCATCCAACAATGTAGCAGTCCACACATGCACATCCAGCAGCCATGACATACGATCAGTACAGCTCCATCCTCACCGCTAACAAAACACTGAAGCAATCTACTTATACATGATCGCAGTTCAGGCCAACACGTTCTGGCAGCCACAATAAGGTCACTTCGCATACAGCAGTCGCTGCACCACCACCATCCCTCAACTGCACCAATCAACACTCCATTAGCAGCACAGCAACATATCCACGATTGTGCCATAATTACAACACTATACCGTTGCAGCTTCACGATCAGCACTCCATCACTGCAGCACTTAAGCTACGCTTCGCGCATAGCAACCAACTTCGCGACACGATTAACACTGGACCCAACAACGTCTACTATACCTCTCCTTATTAGGGAAACACATTCAATAGTCAATGGACTTCATGGCTTATCCCTATGTTCGTTGTGGCTAATATTGCTGTTTTCGTTATGTACATCAACAACTGCCCAAAGAACAACATCGGATTATATGGAGAGTGTATTGCTAAATTCCTGGGAAGACTATTGTTTCAGCCCCTAAAAGAGAATCCTCTCTTTGGTCCTTCTTCTTCTACGTAAGTGACAGGTTTTCAGTTTCTAGTTGTATTTAACATTTGAGTTTTGAGGTTGATTTAGCAATGAAGTTGTGAACTTTTTGGTAAATTGTTGAATTTGGTATTAACGCTTTTGTTAGAATGATTAGTTAATTATCAAAAAGAGGAGTGAATCTAGACAATTTGAGCAGTTTTGATTAATTTGGTCACTATGGATCTTTGTATTTGAGTTTTGAATTCTAGTTTTTTGGGAATTACATGTTTTCCTTTTAATGAGAATTATGATTTTTTGGAGTTGATTTTTGAGTTTTTTTAAGTATATTTATGGTAAATTCGAGTCAACCTTGTACGGAAGGATTTTTAAAAAACAAAAATAGTTACTGGGAAAAGTTTCTAGTGTTTTAAAAAGATGAAATCCTTTTTATAATGGAATCAGAAGTTAAAGATTAATTTAAAATTTTTTTTATTGTACCAATTTTTCATTAACTCATCGTTATGGATTTTGAAGCTTTCAAGCAAAAGGTTTTTTTTTTTTTTTTCTAATAGCATAATTCACTGTCCCTTACTTGCACAAGGATGTCAAATTTAAGCAAGTATACTGTTATAGATGTACGTTGGTGTAAGTATGTTTTATGGAGAAAATTGTAGCTATGTTGTGATTTGTGATAGTTTTCTAAAAGATGAATCAGCTTTTCCCTTGAGATTATCTATAAATTTGTCTCGTTTGATTTATAGTTTTTTATGTCTTCTTTTGTTTCAATGAAACTATTGTACATCAAAGGTTTTCTTATTTGAGAATTGGCTTATAATAATTTAAAAATTGTTGCAGTTTTCATGAATTAGCCACTTATTATTATTATTATTATTATTATTATTATATATGTGTTATTATTATTATATTCATCTAGTTATTTGTCTTGATTGGTTTAGATAGTTGTTTTAACATATGAAAAGAAAAATATATATTAGCTTAGGAAATCCTTTTAGCCTTAGTTTTTCTCATTTTGAAAAATATTTTTTTAGAAATAAAAATATTAATAACAAACCCTTTTTTAAAAAAAAACTAGGATGTTTTAGAGGCTTTTTTTTTTCTACAAATAAAAAAAAAACTCATGAATTAGGACCCTTTAGATTTTTTTTTTGAATAAACTAGATTGATAACAACGTAAACTTGGTTTATTTTTAAAAATTAAAATCAACCAACACATTAAGATTTTTTTGGAAAGAACAACGATCGTCTAATCTTGGCTAACGGATATGTAGGCACCTTCAAGGTACCAATAAAATTTGTAGAAACATAGGTTTTTTTTTTAATTTTCTTTTCTTAAAAATATAAAAAAGGGATAATTTAGAAGAATAAACCTAATTTCGATAAATAGATAGTGGTACTTATTAGGGTTTAATAGGTTAGCCTCCCGGATTCAGAATCCTCTAGTTTTCCCAACTCCGGTCGGGTGACGACTTTAAAAATTTTCTAAATAAAAAAACAAAATTTTTCAATTTCTTTAGTCGAGAATTAATATTAAATGGGTTAGGGTTTAGTATTAATCGGAAAGGGGGGAATCAAATTAAATGAAATAAAACCCAATACATTAGGCTCTTTAGAAATTACTTTAATTTATATACTTAAAATATTAATATAATATACTTAAAATATCAATATTTTGCTAAAAAAAAAAAAGATAGATTATCAAGATCACTTGGGAAATATTTGGAACAAGTCATGGCAACCCAAAAACAATTGAATGGATGAATCGAAAGTAAAAACTAATTGGATCCAACACCTCATGCTTAGGAAAGGGGGAAAGAAAAAGTAAAAGTTATAAAAAAAATATTACAAAAATTTGAAGGAAAATTTCATTAGACTAAAATAGTATGTATATATATATATATGACTCCTAACATCATTCTGGACATTTTAGAAACCAAATCATTTAAAGCCAAATTTGTGAGAGAAAAAAAGAAAAAATAGGAAAATTTTGAAAAAAACAGAGCACCCATACTCGACCTCAATTCCCCAATCCCCTATTGATCTGCTATTGAACCCTGTTGGCTACCGCCAGTCCTCCCCATGCATTGCTAGTCCAACACACCCCTATCGACCAATAGTGTTTGGAGCTTCAATGAACATACGGTTCAAATTTCTGCATTATTTTTCCCCTAATTTCTAAAAATATTAAATTAGTCCAAAAAATTATGTCTACATTATTTTAGATATATTTTCATGCTATAATTTTATTTTTGTAAAATTATGAATATTTTATGTACTTGCTTAGCGAAGTTACTGTTCATCCGAAACTTCAAATCCAAAATAAATGTATTGAATGATATTGTTTTGAAGTAAAAATTTTTCTATAGAATACATGCTATACCTAGTCAATTGCTATATAGCTTGATTTTTAATTCAAATGTGTTTAGTACTCATTGTAATTTTGCAAAATTAATTGATGAAATCAATATCCACTGACTTTTTGAGATATATAATAATGTCAAGACATGTTAGAATTTTCTATAAAAATGATAATATTTGTTTAATTAAATGTAATTTATGGGTAAAAACATAATTATGTGTATATAAGCGATAAACCCGATAACATGAAATCACTTGTTTATTGAATTCTTTATATTTTTAGGAGTCTATAGAAATTTTTATAGAATTAATTGGTGACCTGAGCTATGTATTATGAATTTTAGTGGTAAAATAACTTAATATATTAACCAAGGTATGTTATTTAACAATATTAGACTAGATTATAAAAAATATTGGAATGGAACCTATACATATTCCTACTAATTAGATTTGATTTAGATGAATTCCATCATATTTTGTGCTAATTACATGACTCGAGATATAATATATGCGTATTGGGATTAAATATTACATGTATTACTAAGCTATTTTAAGAAATTATATGAAATATATCTTATATATATAATATGAATATAACATGACAAAGCTTGTTACAAGAGCATATAGGTATAATAGAAAATAAAAATACCCTTTAGAAGTCATCTCTCGAGATAGAACGTGTAATATGTATCGTCAAGTTCATATAAATCAATGACACCACTTTTATTAAAATTGGATAATCCTAAGTAATATAACGCATATTTTTATAATATTATGAAAATTTGTGTACTATAATAACCCTATCGTAACTGAAACATAACTTGACTGATTAAAAATACATTTCGATATGATTAAAACGATATATTATTGATACTCACTAACTTAATATGACTTATATAATATAACTATAATAAATATATATTTAAATAAAACTATATTCCGTCACATAAAAATAATAATATATTTTAAATATTTATAAAACCCTAATGTTTTTGTAACTTTTACGAAAACAAAATTTGAGTTTCGTATACATATAGTGTCTCCTAATGATAGAGTATCGATAATACAAGCCTTCCACGGTACCGTCAATATAGGTAAGTTGAGATCATAGCTTTATAACTTGTTAAGATACTATATTAAATTATCTGGAGGCTTAAGAATACTTCTACTTGTAGATGTAAATTAGCTATCTATATGATTTCATAAATTTATATTATGTGAACTCGTCTGGCCATCCCTAAGTAAAACTAATAGTGATCTTATTACTAACATAACTAGACATGCATAGTAGCTATTAGGAGAACGATTAAGAGTATTAGATCAAACATCAACTCCCTTCGATGGGGATAGTTGAAATGGTCATTTCCCTATCCTTAGTCAAACTAAGTAACAGGTGAAAAAGTCGCAACATGGGTGGGGGCCATGGTTCAAAAGTGGTAATGGGAGGAAGTGTTTTCCATTGCACAAGTCTGAGTTTAATATAATTTTGAGTCGCGATAAACTCTTTAATCTAGGTTGGAGTGGATGTAATTTCTTTGATTTTACAATAGACCAAATAACATCGTGCGATGTTTTAAGTGATTAATTGCATTGCATTTCATTATGATTAATAACCTTATTTGTGATTGTATGATACTTTTCTAACTCTGTCCCACTTTTTGAAAATGTTGCACTCACATCCCTATAGACTCTTTTGCAAATAACAAGTAAAAGTTCAAGATATGCAAATATCACCACCCTTAGGTTAGTGCACAGTTGGTTAGGAAAGTAAGGAAATGAGAATTCATTGAATCTAGGCTTTTGACTTTTCTTTCTGATTTTGAGGAAACTAACTAGAAATTCCTTAGGATGCCAACTAATTTCCTATCCTATTGTAAATAGACTTTAAGAATTGTAACTTTTGTAAACTCTTAGTGTAAATTATAACTCTATTAATGAAATGCTTATATAAACATTGTTGTATTATCAAACAACAGGTGATCTTAAACAAGTATTTTTAAAAAACTATACCATAGGTTTGGTTATTGATAGATGTCAGATTAAATGCTTCAAGTTGGTTAAGTCATGTAAGCCTTGTGTAGACTATACCTACTATAACAGTTGTAAGGTTAGTTTCTATCTTATGTTAGTTTATATGATAGGACTATTATGACTTCTCCTGTTCGAGGCGTAACATACTCCATGATAAACCCCTCTTTTAAGTAGTTATGATCTCATTTATATTATAAAACATCATCCAATCAACTAATTCCAATAATGAATTTTGCAATCAAATCCGATAATTAATAAGGGACTCATCTCCTTCTTAACCAAAATGTAACCAAGCATAGATAAGCTAATGTTTCCAAATTTGAAAATAAGTAAGGCATAAGTTAGATTAATATTATCTATTACTTGTTATTGTTTTATACCATATAGGATCATATACATATATAGCTTATATATATACCTACAAGTCTGTCTTTTACGTCTTACTTAATTTTTCCAACCTCAGCGTTCCTAATGTCTAGTTTATTTTAATTAGATACTTTAAAGCCAAATTTTTTAAGAACCATGCTTTAATACCACTCAGAACTATTATGCCACAAACCAAAAGAGTCGTAATAGCCCTGCCGTGTAAACCAACCTAAACTAAAAGCTAGCCACCTTAGCTATTAATGTAGGTATAGTCTACATAAGGCAATCGCGACTCAACTGGCTTTGAAGCAATCAAGTAGGCACCTATAATATTTAGTACCTATGGAGCAACTCTTTATGAAAACATGGTTCCATATATTATAGATAGTTTAGCTCTCTTTTTTTTTTTTTTTTTTGGTAACATAACTTTATATACATCAAAAGCTCAAAAAGTTAAGGAGGATTGTACAACTCCATATGAAGACTTAATTACATGTACTTAATATACGAGCAAGACAATGAAAACTATAGGGTTTCCTAGGAAGACCTTCGTGGTTTTCCTAGAAAAAGAAACAAAAATAAAAGGAAAAGGATGATTGGTTCATTAGTCTTTGCATCTTCACTCCCTGGCTCATTGTAACTAACTTGTGCGTAATTGTAATGCAGCATCTTTAGGTACTAATTAACACCTGCAAAATAGTCTATTGGAATGTAAGCACAATTAGCTTAGTAAGATAAGGAATCATAGGAGTATGTCAACAATAATGGTTATCAAATTATTAGTTAGATGCAAATACAATAGGCAAATGGTAATTCATCACACAATGTTTAACTGTTCCATTGTGAAGTTAGAGTTGTTGTGTCTACTCTAACATGGATTGAGGAGTTTCAATGTGACATTATTAGACCAAATCTGAGCTTGTGCAATGATGAACACTCTCCTCCCTAGACAATATTCGAACCACAGTTCTCAACCTTACCGCGACCTCCTCTCTTATCACTTAGTTTGAATAAAGGTGGGAAAATGACTATTTCTGATAGCTTCATCAAAGTGTCAGTATTTGGTCTAACATTCCAATCATTACCCCTATTAGGTTGTCATGAATATCCGATTAGTATTTAGTCCAATTTTTAAGGTAGGCAGCCAAGTTCAAAACATGTCGAACATGATATACTCAATTAAAAAAAAAAAAAAAGAGCACTTAAAGATCATCTCCCATTCACAAATTAGTATCACAAGTACACACATAGGATACACAAACAATCTAGTTACAACCACAAACAAGCATGCTTAATCCTCTAAGTATCTTGAAATGATACTTCCACATGCTATGAAGTACCTATCCTAACTTACTTGATGTCGATGTGAGTTAACCTTGTTTCTCGTGCTCAATCCCTTCACAAGTCCCTAAACAGTCAATATAAATATTTCGGTTTTTGCTAAATATAAAGTATACACATTTTTTTTTAATGTTTCATATAAGTTTTGATTTAGTTTAGATAGGTTTATTAAGTCTTTGGTTAAGTGTTAGCTTGTTAACGAAGTCTTTAAGTAAGGTTCTAAACAATAATCTTAATATAGTCTTTGTTTTGGAACCCTTTGAAGAAATATCTGAAAACAGCTTTACTAACTAGGAACTCTCTTATCAACATTCTGATGTTATATTAATTAAGTTATTCATAGTAACCAACCTTCATATCAAGTCTCTAAACCTAGGAGTGAGTCCTTTTTTTACCAGATGAGCCCTTTGATGAACCCTCTAAACAGATTCATCTTACAAGTTCACGTTAAGCAACTTGTTCTAGCACCTTATTGCAGATTGTATACATGCTAAAGCATGATCATACATTAGGTTCACATTATACTACTAAAACTTCCAAATTTTCATATTCACATTTTAATGCATTAAGCCTATAACTACTAACTTGTGCATATATTAACTTCAATTTAATTCACTCAACTCTAAACCATTCTCCACAGTAGAATATAATGTAAATAAACTCCAAATTTAATACAAATTGGTTTCCTCAAAGTTAATTACACAAAATTTCCAAAAATAGCATTTTTCTCTTAATTCAAAGGTTCAAAAATTCCTAAAAATCATTGAAAATATTTATGTCCAAAAACTCTTCATAGTATTCTTACATGCAATATAGGGATGTTCCAAAAAAAATTTGGTTTCAAAACTACATCAATAAGGTCATTTAAAATAACTTCAAAAATTACTCAATTTTAGGTGATTTCTTGAGGAGGTTATATATTCGCTTAAAAATTTACAAACTAGTATTTTTCTAAAAAATGTACATATAAAAATATTTCAGAATGATTTTTTTTCATAATTTTTTAAGTTAAATTAATATTTTTACAAAATTTAAGAAATTTGAGTAAAAATTTGACTCATTGGAAAAACAAACTTCTGGCCACCCTTATGTTGGCCCCTTTAGGCGCTGCCACTATTGTTAGGTAGTGATGGTGGTGCACACCCAATATCCCTTCTAACCAGTGTTCATGGAAATATCTTAGTTTGCATGGTTCCTCTTCTTATTTTTCTAGAATTTTTCCTTTATTATTCTTCCTCTTAAAAATTTTTCCAAAATCTTAAATCACCTAAGAATCTTTAGGTAGCTTAATGTAACAAGAGAGTTTTTCTCTCTCCTTTAGTTTTATATATCCCTAATCTATACATGTTTTAGTGTCCATAAGATTAGTACTTTAGTCTATAGCTATCAAATGACTATGCTATGCCTAAAACTATGAATTCTACCAGTTTAGTAATTTTTTTTATTAATTTTCCTATAAATTTTGAGCTAATTATGTATATTATCAAGTATTTTAAGCATTTACATATATATATATATATTTATATATAATAATTATGGCCAAAGTGCGTATACTATTTTTACATATTATTTTATGTCATTTTATAATTTTATAATGCAAATAATTTATCTCTAAAGTTTACTTAACTTCTATTACCCAAATCGCTTATTTACATCATATAATATACAAGATAATATAATTTAATAAAATTAAATATTATTGGCTATAATATTATTATTTTATTATTTTTTCACATTTCGGACTTAAGGAGTGTCCTAGTTTAACTCTTAGGACTCTCTTGTGAAGTATCAACTCAATCAAGCTATTTTCACATATGCTCTAAATGACCTACTCAAAGTCCAACATATATGATCATAGGCTCACACTACTAATCTCTTTTTCCTTGAATACCGTTTGCATGAGCTACTTTGCAGCCTTATGATGCAGTCGCTTAAACTCTTCTACTTGATGTACTCTTTCTGAACTCTCTATCTTGGTGGCTAGACAAATACTAATCCTATGGGTACGGTTAAGTTCATGCCATACATGACCTTTAATGGGGACTAAAGGAGAACCATGGGTAGACCTGTTGTACGTAAACTCTATAATGGGTAGACAAAGATCCCAGTCGTGCAAGTTCTTGCTTACTCTAGCACAAAGTAATGACCCTACTGTTTTATTCACTACTGTTTATCCATTGGTCTAAGGGTAACAAGAAGTATCGAACATCAGGTTTGTCCCAAGTCTCTACCATTGTATCTTCTTGAAGAAACTAACAAACTTCGAATCTTGGTTTAAGACAATATTGTAGGGAACTCCATGCAACTGTACGATTTCCTATAAAGAAAAGGTTAGGAATATAAAAAGCATCATTTGTCTTTTGGCAAGGGATGAAATAAGCCATCTTGCTAGACTGCTCTACCACGAACATGATGGAATCATGTTGTCGAGTGGTCCATGGTAGTTCGAGCATGAAGTCTATGCTCAGGTCAGTTTATGGTTGGCTCAGTATCAGTAGAGGTAAGTATTCCTTGTAAGGCTCCTTTCCTTTATCTTTCTTACAATCTGAGCATCATTCCAATACATAGCGAACATTCTTCATCATCTTAGGCTAAAAGAAATGCTCCTTAAATAGTTTGTAAGTCCTTTTTCTCCCTAAAATGGCCTATTAGTCCTCTAACATGGGCCTCTCGAACCAGAAGTTCATGTACCAAACTAGCCGGAATGCATAGTTGTTCTCTCTTATATAAGTACCCATCAACTTAATAGTACCCATTTATGACCTTCCTATCCATATAATTAGCTACAATAGGACCAAAATTCTCATCCTATTCATAGAGCTTGGTCAACATCCCAAAACCAAGTATCTTAGCCTACACTTGGGTTATCATACGTATTGCCATGATAAAGCATCAACTGTAAAATTGGCATTGCTCTTCTCATACTTGATCACATATGATAAGGTTTCAAGAAACTCGACCCATTTAGCTTGTCACCAAGAAAGCTTCTGTAGAGGTACTTCAAGGACTTATGGTCCATGTAAATTATAAATTCCCGAAGCAACAGATGGTGTTGCCATATAGTAAGAGCTTAGATGAGGGAATATAATTCCTTCTTGTCTACAAAGTAGTTCAAAGTAGCATGCCTGAGCTTCTCATGAAAGAATGCAATGGGCCTATGTTCCTACATGAGTATGGCTTCAATCCCTACTCCAAAAGCATCACATTCAATTTCAAACACCTTCTCATAGCTTGACAAGGAAAGCATGGGTGCAATAGTCAACTTTCTCTTAATTTCATCAAAGCTTTTGAGCTCGATCTGTCCATCTAAACTGTATACCCTTCCAGGTCAGCTTGATCAGAGGAGAGACAATGTTGCTAAAATTGCAGATAAACCATCTAAAAAATGATGCCAGCCCATGGAAATTTTTTATTGCCTTATAACTTTTTGGCTCGGAGTACGTTAGGTACTTCTTGGAGGTGTTCAACATGCTTAAGAAGGTTCTTGCTGTAGATTAGTATGTTGTTAAAATAGACAATAACAAATCTATTGATTTGATTGCACAATACATGATTCATCTATTGCATAAATGTACTCAGCGTGTTAATTAGTCCAAATGGCATGACAATCCACTCATATAATCTGTGTCATATTTTGAAGGAATTCTTCCATTTATCTCCTTCCTTCATTCTAATCTAATGATTCCCACTCTTCAAGTTTGTCTTTGAAAACATTTGGTCTCCATGTAGCTTATCCAATAAGTCATCTAGCTAAGGAATTTAATACTTATATTTCACAGTGATCTTATTAATAGCTCAACCGTCTACACACATTTGCCACATGTCATCCTTCTTTGGTATAAAGAAGGCTGGGACGACACATGGGCTAGCACTCTGTCTTAGAAATCCCTTCTCAATCAGCTCATCTACTTGTCACTTTAATTGTTTAACTTCATTAGGATTCATGTGGTAAGCAGATTGGTTTGGTAAGCTTACACAAGGTAACAAATCTATAGTGTACTTAATTCTGCATAAGGGTGGCAACTCCTTAGGTAGTTCGTCTAAGGACACATCGACATATTGGTCAAATAGAGCTCAAACCTTTGCTGGAATCAAATCTAGGTCAATGACCTTTAACGGTTACTTAACTATCAACAAGTGCACTGGGTCAGCCTTCTTCATCTCTTGCTTCAATTCTCTTTGGCTAATGTATAAAGTCCTCTTCTTCTTGCTCGACTAAGGTCAATCTAAGTCTCATACACTTCCTAAAGTATCATTAGGTAGAACATTACCCTTCTTCCGTTCTTCTGAAATAGGTAGGTATTCTTATATCCATCTGTATTACTTGTTGGTTAAAAATCTAAGGTCGACCAAGTAACACAAGGAATGAACACATCAACGCTACATTACAAAGGAACTCATCTTTATACCTGTCTCCAGTGGAGAAAGACACAAGAGCTCGCTGAATCACGTGCAAGGCAACCTTTTCGTTCAATTAGTGGAACTTGTAAGGTCAAGGATAGGGACAAGTCGGCAACCCAAGTTGTGTGACTAAGCTAGCTGTAGCTACATTCGTGTAACTCCCTCCATTGATGATCAACATACATGGATTCCCTTTCACTTTATGCCCAATATGGAAAATGTTCTCCTTCTATGCCTCTTCCTTAATAGGATCTACACTCAAAGCTTGGTACACAACCATGTTCATGAATTTCACTTTTTCTATATGTATAGTGGCTTCTTCATCTTGATAGAACTCATCAAAAAGTCCTTCACCAACATCCTTGCCATTATCCCCTTCATCATCCAACTCTTCTTCATCTGCACTCTTTAGATTGTCTCCCTTCAAAACCATCACCCACTTGTTCAAACATTATGATGTTATGTGTCCAATACTAAGACATATAAAGCACTTTATTTCTCAAGTCTTCCTTCCTAAGCTTTGTTTGACATCTCTCTTTACCTTAACCTCTATGTTCTTAGCCTTACCTCTATTATCCTCACGATCAATTAGAGGTCAGATTGCATCATTCCATGTGTCGGCTATACCTAAGTTGGCTACATGAGGTCGGCTTTAAGGTATAAGTCGACCAATAGAGCTCAATTGGGCAGTATAAGCCTTTGTCACTCGACCTTTTGTGCAATTTGTACAGTTTCATCTAAGGAACCTATCTTTTCAACTTCAATAATGTTTCTAATGTCAAACCTTAGGCTAGAGACGAATCGAAAGATGGTCCTCACTTCAAGCTCGTTCATATCATATTGAATCATTAACATTTGGAATTCTTAGAGATAATCATCCACACTCTTCATCCCTTGTTTTAGTTCTTAGAGCCTCTTGAACATATCCTACTCATGATGCGAGGTGACTTCGTATCACCCACTTCATCTCATTCTATGTTCTCACTTCATGTTGGCCATCTTGCCTTCTCACGGCTTTCACCACATAACTACATACCCTATCCATTCTAACTTGATCTATTTTGTTATATTCATAATAGTTAAAGATCTTCTCAATCTTCTCCTCCCTTCGACTCTACTAAAATTTGATATTTATACCTTAACATTATGTATGCCTCTAGGAGCTCAACCATGGGGCTCCTCAAATTCCCAAAAGCTCTTGTCCTCCTCTTCTTTAACAACATCATTTTTCTCATTCCCCTCCTATCTTATTGTCCATTCTTACCTGCTTCTCTAGTTTGATGTAGAGCTGGGTAATGTTGCTCTTCATTTTCCACTGTTTAAAGTTTCCGCTTGCTAACTTGGAACTCATTCCCCTCTTATCTTGTTGTCCATTCCTACTTGCTTCTCTAGATCAATGCAGAGTTGGGTAATGTTGCTCTTCATTTTCTACTGTCTAAAGTTTCCGCTTGCTAACTTGGAACAGGTTAGGCTTTGATAACAATAGGTCTATGACCAGCTTGGTTGGCATCAACTGGTTAGACATTATCTTATATTTCCTTAGCACGACGATTGCCAATAATTTAGTGCGTAAAGGTCATCATTTCCACCATAATTGAGACCAAGTCATCTATCCTCTCTTTTGTAGTGCGAAGAGTCTAGTTCCCTTCATGGCTACATCTTAAAACATTACTCTTAGCTTCCACTATGCTACAGTATATACTTAGTGTTGAGATATCACTTCTCTAGCTTAAAGTCCACTACTATCCAACAACAACACTTATAAACCCGATTCACAACTACTACCACCAACTCGTTGCACCTTTCTACCACCTAACTACTCCCCTCAAACAACACTCCAACACCAATAATTCTGAAAAATGAAGTCGTACAACACATTGCCTAGAACCTCATAATATGCTCAGCTTTGTTTTTAGAGTGTAAAATAGGGTACAACAGAGTGCTCTAGAATACCCTTCATGAACAGGTGATGCTTTTAGGACTACTCATAGCAGTGCAACTTATCAAGCCTGAATTTTCGATTTTCTTATTTTAATTCAATTTGATTTCCCATTTTCCAATTAATACTAAATCCTAACCCATTTAATATTAATCCTTAATTAGAGAAATTAGGAAATTCCAATTTTTTTATTTAAAAAAATTTTAGAGTTGCCACTTGACCATAGTTGAGAAAAAAAAAATAGTAATCAATTGGGTGAATTAACTACAATTTAACTACTAGTCTTTAATTTTAATTTGATAAAAACTAGAGAATTTCAAATTCAGGGGCTAACCTATTAAACCGTAATGAGTACCACTATTTATTTTTCGAAATTAGGTTTATTCATAAAAAATTGTCCTTTTCTAATATTTTTAAGAAAAATGAAAACCAAAAGAAAAAAAAAAAAAAACCAAAGTTTCTATAGATTTTAACATCGCCCCAAAGGTGCTTACGTATCCGCTAGTCAGATCAAATGTCCATGGTTCTTTTCAAAAACTTTAGTGTAGGGGTTTATTTTAGTTTTAAAAAACCAACTGAGTTTCTGTGTTTAATCGATTTAGTTTATTAAAAAAAATTAAAGGAGTCCTAACTCTTGAGTAGTTGTATTTTATAAAAACTCTCTAAAATCCCATTTTTTTTTTTAAAAAAAAGGGTTCTTTATTAATTTTTATTTTTTTAAAAAAATAGTTTTCTATATGAGGAGTTCTAAAAAACCTAATCCTAAAAATTCTTAAACTAAATATATATATATATATATATATATCTATTTACATATTATACAATCAACATAAATTAGTAACTAATAAGTAAACTAATAATAATAAAATAATAATAATAAAAAATTGAGAATCAGAACCTGAACTGTTGTTACGCAATGAGGACAGTAGCTATGGCATGTCTGTTCAGTCGGCGTGAGTTGCTATTGCTGGAGTGTAGTTGACGTTGGCTATCGTGTAGCTGTGCAGTGCTCGGTCATATGCACGGCAATGGATGGCGTGTTGCTGCTATTCAACTGTAGCTGTTGTTGCTTAGTGTTGATTTGAAGTGTCAGTTAGTGGATAGCATGCAAACTGATCAGGATTGATTCGCGTTGTGGGGCTGAGGATGGGCGTACGGTTTACGTGTGGCTGATCGGAAGTGATCCGCGTGTACTGTTGAGGATGGGCATACAGTTCGTATGTTCAGCTATTGATGGAGCTTGGTTGCTGTTCGTCGATTGTGAGTGGGTCGAGGACTGCTACTGTCCATGGAGTTTGTGGCGTGGCTGATTTGTGTTCAGCAGTCGTGAAATTGTCCTTACGTTGGTTGGTTAAAGTATGTGGCCGCTATTAGTGAAGTTGCCGCTGAGTATGATATGGACTGTTTGAGCTTGCCGATCAATGCCATCTAGATGGTCATGTTTAATATCCGTCAATTCTGTGAGTAAACCAATAGATGTTGTTGTGGATGATGATGGAGCGTGGCTTGGTGTGTGGCTGTTTGAGCAATGATTTATGTGAAAAATTCTGGTCAGTGGACAGTGGCATTGGTGGCTTGTGTGTGTTCAACGTGCGTGAGCGTATCTGCTGACCATGTGTTGGTCTAATGTTGGGGCGAGCGTGTGGTTGAAACTAAGTTGTCGTAGAGAGTATATTTGTGCATAAGTGTGTCTGCTGATCGTACATTGGGTTGCTGTTGGGGCGTGGCTAATGAATCACAATGGATGGCCAATTGTGAACGTGAGGGTGAAGAAAAAGAATTTTAGTTCTTTTGGGAGTGTGTAATTTTTTTTCTTTTATGCCAAGCGATTTGTATTTATGAAGTCTAGAACTAAATCTTTGAAATCATATAAAATCGAATCTTTTGTATCAATCCGGATCTAATTTGATAAAAATCAAATTAGACTTAAATTATTTATATTGATTTAAACTTGATTTGATAAAAATCAAATTAGATTTAAATTTTTTATATCAATTCAAATCTAATTTGATAAAACTCAAATTAGATTTGAATCTTGCAAATATTTATCATATTAGATTTAAAAGATTTAATTAGATTCGAATTTTGTACACTCAACCGACATTCGTAAAATGAGAGAAAGAAAAATAAAAGGTAAATATGTGCATAGTGAGAATTGAACCAATAACCTTAAGCTATCCCTATCCCAATACCAATACTTCAATGCTTATTTATCAAGTCTTGACCTGTATTTTGATATTTAGTACAATTAAATTATACTTAAATTATATAACTTTCTAAAATTATTTGAATCAAGTTAAAATCAATTGAGCCTATACCATTTTTTTCTTTCTAAAAATCTACTTTCCTAAAAAAATCTTTATAATTTTTCTTTTTTCCATTTTTTTTATTTTTATTATTTTTTCAATTTATTTATTTTCTATTATTTTTTATTTTGAATTAGGTCCTTATAAAAAATTATAACTACAAAGGGGGTGAGAGCAAAAATTGAGTATCTACACAACTCTACACTTAAAAACACAACACACCACACCACACCACACCACACTACACTACTTCTCAACACTCTAATCAATAAAAACATAACTTACCCAACCTTCAGTCAAAACTTGGAATTCTATTACTAAAATGAAAGTTGGTGTATAGCAAACCTCAACCAATAGGGAATACCTTGAGCTTAACCATAAGCTGAGCCAAGGATGTAACTCACCAAGGTTTGCAAGATGGACTCACACCACATACTGAACATAAATCAAGAACAATGGTGATGAGGGTACTTGCCATGAATTCCTAGCTAGAATAGGAACTAGATAAGAGTAATAAGGAAAACCAAAGCGTACAAGCTTAACAAGAGAATATATTCAATAGTAATTCAAAATTTGTGGTTGTTGCCTCTTATAAGGGTTTATATGCTTGCAAATTAGGGCTACTTGATGAATAAGGAAAAGACTAAATGGGTACAATCCAAAATGAGCAAAATGTAAGAAATATTCAAGGGGACAAACAGAAACATGGGAAAGGAAGATTCGCTAGGTAGATTCTTTCTCATTTTAGGTAAGACACACAATGGTCTTATAATGGATAAGCACTTGGAAGAAGGGGCAAATCATTAGGAATCAAGCTATTGGGTGCTGAGCTATCCTAGTCTTTTTCCTTGTAAGGTCGACGACAGGTGGCCTCAAACCTTAATTCAGACCTCAAGGCAAGTGGTTAGGAATCTTAGAGGCCTCAAATGATGGTACAATAATTTAGCACATGGTGAGCTTAGAATCCTTTGATGTACTTAAGCTCATCCTCGTCTATCTAGCCTTCGAATACTCAGTTATGTTTTGGAGGCCCCTTAATTGGTCACAAGTTAAGGGACTCAAGGTCGGTAGCTTTGATTTTATGGATGGTGAACTCTCGAAAGAGGTCAACACATTGTACGTATAGGTCGACATGGGAAACCTTGACCTTAGATTCTCATCACCATCATTACTCTATATGGGGATATAGATACGAATGTAAGGGTTACGTGTGTACTGCATGTGAAATTGCACTACACATGATTAGGAAAATAACTTGAGTGACTCATGTAGGATGATTAAGAGAGAAATATAGAGAGGAGGAGTAGGCAATTTTTGTAAAACTCTAATACATATGGTGACAAGTGGAAGAGTATAGTGTTATTAAACTTCACAATTGATGAATAATGGGGTAAAGTTTTTAAGGTATTTAAATATTTGATTTTTGAGACAAGATTCTGACAAAGTAACGGTGTTAATTAAGGTTTTTCTCTTCTCCAAATGAGAATGTAAATAGGATATTTATAGGAAATGATAGTTGATCCCATCCATTAAATTATAATGGTGATCAATAGTTAAAATGAAAATCTTTTATTAATAGATCTCAAGTGGGTTATTTTCATTAGTTTAGACCCAAATAGGAGCTTCATTTATTATTTTATTATGAATCAAACCAAGGAAGGTTGGATCGGACAGATCAATTCAACGGGCCCTACTCGAAGACTATTATACTAAATCTCTTTTGATCATCTCGAATATTAGGACTCAATTTTTTGGGTTCCGTCACCTTTGTTTAAATAGTCAAACCCAATTAATTAATAGGTTTAAAGTCCAAACTTAAATTTCACCCTCTACACTTTACCAAACCTTACGCCAAATATTCAATTTGAATTCAAGTTAACATGACCTAAGTTATGGTTTCATAAGACGGTTAGTACATACTATTATGTACAATAGCAGGCCAATGCAGTACACATATATAATATATTTTATATAAACTTATCATACAGTAGGCATATATGTTTACAAATAGTTCATATTCGTACGTACCCCTTGTGGATAAACATAAACTGGTGAAGTATGACATACTTTTAAATTGTACGTACATATATATATATGCACAAAATATATAATTTATATTATAGAAAAGAAAAGTTATATCTTAAGTCATCCTTTCTACAATTTCCAAATATGACACAAGATATACTATTGTATTTGTACGTAGTGTACATTTTATACATAAAGTGACATTTTAGTTTCGAAGAAATCCAGGTAAGACGATATCCTCCATAAATGTGAAAACTTATTTGTTTTATTATATAATTATCCAAAACTAATCACGTCAGTACTATTGGATTAGCAACAGCATACCACAACATATGAGCTCGAATATCCCTTTATTTTGAAAAGATAAACACGGTTCAGCCAAAAGGGTTTCATATGTATTCCCATTTCAATTTCAACAACAATTATGTTAGACATGAAATTTCTTACAAAGGACAAAATAATTACACCCATTTACCGAATAATTTATATAATTTATCTTCTCGCCATCTATATATAAATGTACATACATATATATACATCATTAAGTAACGATCTACTCCATTTTGGAGATAGTAGCAGAGAAGGTTAGCAAAATACTAAACAAAATATCATTTATCAGTATTATTGTAAGTTCTTATTATCATTTGGGTCATCTTACATGTTAAATCCTTGTAATAATTAGCACGATCATCCATGAGAACGACAAGAATTACTAATCTCTAGAAATAGAGTAGTGATAGGAGTCGTGAATTTTTTTTCAAAAAGAAACTGTCAAATAACTCAGCGATTACTATTTGTTTGATTCATTACACTTTGTCACTTGCATGAATGAGCATTTACATTTCCAATACATTCGATATAATTTCGTAACTTTTATTTTAATTTTATTTATCAATTTCCCTAGAAATAAAGTAATACTTACCTTGAATCTTTAGCAATTAATATCGTTTACCTGATATTTTAAATCAAACCTTCCCTTCCAGCATAGTTCTCGAGGAAATCTGAATACCATAATATTGCCAACCGTCTTCTTTTGATACCAAATGACATCGTGTATGTGGTAATATTATGGATTGAGATGTTATGATGTACGACTTATTTGGGAATTTTGTTCCAAGTCGCACAGGTGCATATTTATATTAATTGTAAAATTAGCAGGCCTTCTTCCATGTATAAAGGAAAAATACTTGGTCAAATCTCTAGTCGACAGGTCATGTACAAGAGTCTAAAGCTTAATTTAACGTCTACCTACTTACATGCTATTAACTAAATGATGTCAATTTTCCGGTGAAGTACGAATTTTAATTGGTCATGTTCATTTCTACAGTTACAGGTGGTCATATTTAGTGGAGATAACCATTGGTAATTTGTTTGTTACAACCTAATTATGCCACCACTTCCTTTGTAGTATTTTAATTACTATCAACTACTTGAATTACTCCAAAATGATATGTAAAATTCTTTTACATGTGCAACAAAAATTACTAAAATAGGCACATAATTATACTAATCTATCATAATATTTCATATATATTGTAACGCCCAGAAATCAAAGGGCGTCACAACCCGCCACGTATCACTAGTTCTCTAATAACATGTTAAGGCTTTAAAACTAACTACAACCTCCAAAATCCTATTTAGTAATTACCATTAGTATAATAAAACAAATTTCTATAATTTAAACAACCTAAACAACACATAGGCGAGTCATCTCTACAATAACCATACCCTAAAAACATTATTATTCTCTTGTATAAAAATAGAGCCTAACAAGAGATCTAAACCACATATTGCTCCAGCAATCATCCATAAGTTGCCAATACAAAATTATAAACGTTTATCAAACCCGACCTACTAGTAGTAGTCCCCACCACAATGTAAGTAATAAACTTTGTCTTAATACCTGTAACTGTAAAAATAAAAGAATGAGCTGAAGCCTAATATGTGATGCACAAGTACACATGGATACTAAGTTAAGTCATACACATGCATATAATGCAATTACACTAAGTATAAAGCAAATAACAAATTAATTATCTTTAGTTTAGGCTAACAACTAATAAGGGAGTACTCATGACCCTGTTACACCTTGATCTTTATCTACATATATAGATAGATATAAATATATATTTTCCTTTAACTTCTTTATATTCAAGTCTAAAGTCTAGAGTCTAGAGACTATAAATCTTAGAATTATAGCTACATCGTCCCATATACAAATCTACTAAGGGGTCTTCACATATGATTAGTGGTTGCTCCTCTAGGAATCTGCTACTTTAGACTCTTAGAGCAAGTGAGTCAAGCACAACTAACAATTAAGTTTAATTAGGCTTGATATAAGTTAGTCTGATTTGCTTATTAAGTCCTAACAAATATAAGCAAACAATTAAGCACCACGTACTTAGAAAGCTAAATCCAAACCAAATACAAAGCATGAATCAATAATGAACCTAAATCTAACAACCTAGTAGTTAAAACAATAAACTTTTCTTAATCTTTTATTCTAAACAATCCAATTCAAACATCTTAAACAAGCTAACTCATCTTTAGATAACACCATATAAAGGTTCCCTAAACTCATATCTTATTTTAGGATTTTAAGAGTAACTATAGTTAAATTAGAGAGTAAAGATTAGCCTTTGGCTTAGGAAGGGAATGATTAAAATACTTAGATTGAGGATTTGGAGGTTTTAAGGAAAAAAGCTCGAAAATAAAGTTTAATTCTTTGTAAAACATGTTTGTAAATAAGTTATAATAATTAGAATGTTTCAAAATGATTTTAAAGGATAAAATATATTTTAGGAAATAGGTTAGGACACAAAGAAACTAGTTAAAGAACAAGAAACAGAAGAAAACTTGGTTCAGTCTTGTGCTATGAACCAATCGAACGGTTCAAGGGAAACCAGCTAACTGGTCCTTAATAGACTAGAAGACTAGTTACAACCAATCCCACGATTCCACTAGAATCGTACCTATGGTTCAAGCTAAAATAGCAGCAAAACTTTGAATTACATCCTTAAACTAACTCAAATCTAAATTTTCTTTAAACCTACTTCAAATACACCTCGAATACTCATCAATCCATCAACATAACACACTTTTACGCCATCTAAACTACAAATTCCAGATCAAACACCAACTCAAAATCCCAAATCTATCAACAAACTTCAAGAAACCAACTTTAATCTAAAAAATAAGAGTAAAGATGAAGAGAACTTACTTCAAATGTAAGAGCACAAGTTGGAAATCCAAAAGCAAGTTTAACTCGAAAGATTAAATTGCAAACTCGAGCACACAAATTCAAATGTCAAGGGATTAACTAAGAAAACTTATTGAAATGGATGATTTTTAGGGAAACAAACTAAAAAATGAGGTCTAAATACTTAATCTTACTTTAAAATTGATTGTGCACGAATTTTCCTTTAGAAAATGGAGGCTCAAATGCCTTGTACAATTAGTGTTTTAGAGGGGATTTAAAGAAGAGGAGAAAGAGAGGGGTTAGTAGTTACATGAAGGTTTAGGGTTTAAGAGGAAAAGATAAGAGAGATGTACAAGGAAAGGAAGTGGGATTAAGAGAGAGTTTATTTACTAAAAGGAGTAGGGTTTTTAGCTATAGGCTGCCTTAAGGGTAGGTAGGGTTTTACAAACCCTTAGAAAAGTAAAAAATATGCTTGTATTTGAAAATATTTTTCCTTATCATTACATATGTATATTTATATTTACATATGAGTAATGGTGATAAATTTTGTTGAGAATTTTAAATGAACCAATAATATTTTCTAAATTTTATCATCCAAACAACATAAGGACAAGTGGACCAGTTTTTATTAAACTTATAATTTTCAACAAAGTTTCCTAATAAAGTTTTTGACTGTATATATATATTTGTATATATCTTGTTATTTCTATAAAAAAAAAAAAAAATAGAGCCTACCTTAACAAATTTTATAAATAAAAAATTAGAAGACTACTTTAAAATTTTTAGTGATGCATTATAAAGTTCGAGATGCTTAATTTTTTTTATATTAATATTTTATTAATTTATTTTAGAATTTCACACCCACAAGGTCACTTCATCTATCCTTTTTGGCCTTCCATTAATTTTAAGCTTAAAAAGAGGACATTTTCAAACTCCTTAAATTTAGATGTTGAAACCCTAATAGCTAATTTATGAGGTCTCACATAATTTATAAACGCAACTATTCATAAAATCTCTCTATGTTTCTTAAATTCATTTACTCAAATGTTTGTAAAAACCACATAAAACTTCGTTAATCCACTCTCATTGGTAAAATTACTCCCTCAAGAGTTTGTAACAAATGCAGCTACAGTTCCACATCTGGAAAACTAAAAGCCTCCACTTAAGGATTCCCATCTTGAAAGAAAAAGAAAGACGTCCTAATAGTACCATTAAGGAGGAAGCACTGAGGAATAATTGGAATACGAATACTTATAATCATCTTATCATATATAACTCACTTCTTTCTTTCTTTCTTCTGATGACACCATTTTTTCTTCTTTTTTCCTTTTCTTAACAATATTACATATTATAATTTCAAGGACGAGGGATTTGAATTTAGCCTATCTTATTAGGAAATCATTATTATATCACTAAATCATAATGACCTATGCAAATAACTTCACAAAGAATAATTAAAATGTTATAATTAGCTATAAGCCTAAATAAGAGTGAGAATTGATCAGCTTGCAGAAGGTGAATTTATCACAAAGAAGAACAATTCGGCCATTACTTTTATATCCATATTCATCTGCTGCCTTCTCGCGGAGAAGCCGGAAAGTTGGGCAATCAACAGAAGGATAAATATTTGGACACCTTCACCTGATACACCACGAAATGACCCTTTGGAGCTGTACTTTATGAGGCCATCCTCATCCCTGGTTTCTTAGCACACGTTTTTAGACACAAAGGACCTTTGCTCCACCATTGGTCAAAGTTTCTTCAAGTAGATGGGATTCTTTGTGAAGGACCTTGTAATTTATCTTTCTTTCTTTTTTTCCTTTAAATTCTGACATTTGTCGAAAAATATATATCCAGCAAGAGTTTTTTGAAGAAAAAAATTAAAAATATAGTGTGTAACCCATAAAAGATTTTGGGAAAATGTTAAAGGAATTTTCATAATGGAACTTAGAGATAAAGTGTTGAGTTCCTTAACAATAAGAGTTCCTTAAAACATTAATGTGTCACCTAAGGACTTTAAATGGGTACCTTAGCATTAAGGATGGCTTGATACCCTTAATCCCTTGGTCCTACATTTATTTATTATTATTGTTTGGTTGTACAAAATTTATGAAACCTAATTGGATAAAATTTTTTGTTTAATATTTGATTTGCAATTTTAACTTAGTTACTAGATAAAAAAAGGTTTGAAAAATGGGAATAAAATGTTTAAAATTTATCCTATCTAAAATACAGTATAAAAATTAACTTCACTTGACAAATATAAGTATTGAGGGTATAAATATAAATTAAAATATTAGACAATATTTAAATTTTATATTTTTTAAATAATATAAAATTGTAATTAAGTAAATATTAGACATTATTGAGGATATAAATATCGAATACAGTATTGAGTTAAATATTTGTATACACCAAGTAAGGATATTATAAGAATTTTTATTCAGTATTATATAATCCAAACGTGATATGAAAGGTTGTATTATTCAATATTTCTTTGTATTGTTCATTTTTTATATTGTCTGCTTTTTTTTTATTCTATTCAGTTTTAGTAATCAAATGCCATCTTAGGCATTTTTGGTAGTGTATAGTTTTTACTTCTCTTGCTAGATGAACACAACTGCGTCACTCTTAACGAGAAGCAAAGGGCTGAAAGTTTAGTTTTGGTTATGGAGACGCACATTCAAATCTATATACAGGAGGAAGCAGGCATGAACTAATTAAATAGATTGAAAAAGGAAGACCAAATACAGAAAAGAAGACAAGATGAGCATGCACGTATTATTAAAATACTGTAGTTTTCTCAGACGGTCAATATTTGGACTTGGGCATATATGCAATATGTTGGATGAAGAAAAGCTATGAAGATGCAAATGGTTAGGCGCAAACAGAACCGAAACTAAGAAATACTTTGGTCCACCTGAGGAACGTCAACGTAGTAGTATATTCTCGTTTCTCACATTTTAACTCTGTCCGTCATATTGATGCAACGTGATCGAAGAAAAAAATTCAACCAGTAGTTGTCATCTGTGAGTTTTTATTTTGTGTGAAATTGATAACTAACTCTCCCAATGTAGCTCCCATCACCGAGACATTGTAATTAAGTTACTATATGAACATATTTAATGAGCTATAAAGGGAAATGTTTGTTAATGATGCTTATTTTCAAAAAATAATACATATATATATTTATTGGTTTATAAAGTAATAATATGTAACTCATAAATAGATTTAAAAATTTGCTAAGCGACTTTAATTAGGTGCATAATAATAAAGCATAGTGTTTTGAAAAAAAAAATTATTTAACATACTGACGTGACATCCTAACTAATCTACCCACCGATAAATATACTCTAAGGCATGTACTAAGTTTGACTGTTTTTACATTACCTAACATAAATTGTAAAAATTAAGGCCACTTATTAACAAGAGAACTGAGAAGATTTAAGCAATCTGGAGCAACTTTAAGGGGAGGGGAAAAACAAAATCTTTTCCAAACATAAAAATAATTACAAACATATATGTATTGCAATATAATAGCAAAAAACAGATATTGCTTCGCCAAACTAAAGAAACATTTTAATGTTAATTTCAATCGTAGCGTTTGCAATAATCATACGTAAGAATTCATGTGCATGGAAACAGAGAAATTACATATGTAACTGAAATAGTCAAAAACCCTGAAAGAAATGACAATTGCGTAGTAATTGAAATAATTAACATTAATGATCATACATTTCTGTATATGTACTTGTATCATCCTTTCTAATTATCATCACCTTTCTGGCCAAAAAAAAAAAAAAAATTATCATCACCTTGAAGTCACTCAACAATGGCTGCTCGAACATTTTTATTTTCTTTTTTAGCTAATAGTAAGGAGAGGATTCTGCAATGAGGTTGAGGAAAGTGAATTCATCACAAGGAAGAACAATACTGCCATTGCTGTTATATCCGTAATCATCCGCCGCCATTTCCAGGAGTAGCTTGAAAGCTGGAGTTTGTAAGTAAGAGAGTGGGACGATGAATCTTTGAAGACCTTCACTTAAGTATACCACGAAATGACCCTTTGGAGCTCTACTTCTTGATGATGATCCTCTTAATTTTTTCATTATATTTTTTGGCATGTTTTTTTATTTCCCAGTGTATACTTTGGCGCTTCTTCAGTTAAATGGATGTAAGTAGAGAGAACAAAAGACAGAAAAATGTTTTTATCTTTCGCTATAACCCTCTACAGAAACACGTCTTACACTATATATATATATATATAGCAGCTTTTGCTTTCATTAAATATATAAATATAAACGACGTAATGAATTGTCGAAAAGTGTCAAGCTACATTAGCGCATCCGCCTGTCGTTGTTACAACGTTAGCATACACTAACAATTAGGTATAGATTAACTGTTAGGCGCATATATAGGCTGTACACTGAACCAGAAACAACACTTTTTGCTTATTACGTTTTCAATGACGTTGAGGTGCTAATTATCAGGTTGAAATGACCATGTAGTATAAGAAGATAAGTCACACGTTTTAATTATGTTATTGATGATGTTTCCGGTGGTAACGTCATTGGAAACAGCATTCAAACGTAGGTTGCAAATCTCTGAATTTTGCTTGTTTGATTTTACTTCTCTATTACCTAGGTTACTTAGCTGGCTAGCTCCTATAAGGACACAATTTACGAATGCCTTAATAAACCCACACAACTAGTTCAATGCATGGTGTCCATGACACACCAACTTTGCATGACTCGGACGCTTGTTCACCATGGTACGAAAATCATGAGTTCCTGTGGATACCCTATAATATATCCTGTAGTTACAAACCTTGTTTGGTATTCCTATATTTGATAGGTTCCGACCACTTATCGTACTAGCTCTTACCCAATTTAGAAATACATGAATTTGAATTGCCACATTATATGATAAGTTAGGTATTTGGATTTTGAATCGTTCACAATCAACTAACTTGAACATTTCAACCGCCAATTCTACTACCCAATTAAACTTGTAGGTATCATTATTACTACCAACTTTAACTCCCTGAGTTTCATAATGTGGGATTTACATCCATTTCATGAGTGATACATGTAGTCATCCACTAAAAAATCTAATAAAAGCCCACTCATTAAAAAACTAAGAACTTAAATATTAGCAAATAAAGTTCAATCCCCTACCTATTGCCAAGTGAAACCCTAATCAACAATGGCCACTCTTGATATACTATTGGTCTTATATTTAAAGTTACAACCACCACTTCTCTTAATTAAAAGTAGTCACTGACTCAACCCTAACTAAAACCCTAAGTTGCTATCATCCCCAATGTCTTAAATCTCACCTTTACCAACTTTTCCCTATAAATCCCAACTCAAAATAATGGATTTTTCTAAGGTTGAACAACGAAGTGGCTAAGTATTTGCTAATATGAAAGTGGATTTGAGTGCACAAACTTGCTAAGTTTGATAAGAAAAATGAGTTTTATGAAGATAAGAGTTAAGGTGAGTGATGGAGGGTTAGATTGATTTGCTTCTAAAACCCATCATTATTGTTATAAGTTAGGCACCCTTGATCACTGTGAATTTGGCTAGAGTAGATTTAGTGGTCTAACTAATAGTAGGTTATAAATATCATAGATGGAGTGATTGGTAGCAAACTATATGCCACTCACTTAAAGGAAAAGTGGACCAATGGTGGTGATAATGGATGGGGGTTGACCAAGATAAGACATCCATGAGTTCTCTATGCAAATGTGTCTAACATCATTTAATGGAGTTATCTTAGGTACTAATTTTAAAACTTAAAGTTTAAATGGATACTGAAATAGACACTTGAAAAATTTAGTTTGTTAATTGTAAAATGACTTAAGTTAAAAGTACCAAATTTGATGATAACTTATACACACACATACGTACATACATAAATATATATATATATATATATATATATATGTTCTCTGTTGAAGCTATATTTTTTTTTAACCAATGCTAACATATCATTTAGTATGATCATGGTTATTAAAATCACAATTATATTCACACAATTCTATAAATTTATAAGTTCAAAAGTTTTTTTAAAGTTAAATCATTTTTACATAAACTCATGGTAGAATCATGATTTTAAATATATGATTTTATGAGTTTATGATTTTATTGATTTTATTCAATTTCACACTATTCTACGTGATTCTATATGATTCTACTTAATTTTTGTCTAATAAACTATCAAAACTAAGAAAAGAACTAGGTTTTTATGATTTAGAGTAAGCAAATGAAATTGTGAATGGAATGATATCATGTTTACTTCTTTTACACAAATTGATTACATTACTAGCTTTATTGTTGAAGATCTCCCATTGAATATAAAGAAATAATTAAAAAAGAAAGTATATTTAATTTATTTAACTGTGATTAATTAATGATCCTTTTAGGTAAAAGAGGTGGAAAAAAAAAATATGAACACAATATCATGCAAAAAGTTAGTTCCCTTATAGTATGGAGAATCAAGCCCCATAAAATGAAACTGAAGTTGATTTGAAGATGTTATGACATCAGTTTTATTGAAAATGGAATATAAAGCAATGCATGAGAGACTTAAATTAAGAAGATATGAATATTATTAGCAGTAACATCAATAGCGGGTTAGCACTGATAATAATGATGATGATGATTATGATTATAAAAGTTTGTAGCAGTTTTGATCATAGCAAGGCAATTGATCCTCATAAAATATCATAATTTCTCTTATTTTCCACAAACTCTTATTGGAAAATGTAACTGTTTTTATATAATGTATTTAAAAAAAAAAAAAAAAACTGGTAGACCTCCAAATATTCATAATTATGCTATGAAAATGCAAAAGCTCTCTATATCTTTTAATTTTACCTTGTCTTTTAGTTCTCGAATCTATTTCAAATTGTGTAATTCATTATATCTCACAGTTGTGCTCTAAATGCTATAGTACCTAATAAAATTGCTTAATTTATTTTATAGTTTTCCCGCAATTATGATCGTACCTGGAAAAAAATTACGAAAAAATATCAAAACATCACTTTTAGATACAAGCCATCCTAAAATCTCACAAGGAAACTATTAGTTTCATTCTATTTTAGTCTAAATAAAATGGATAAAATTATAACTCAATTGACATTAGCTACATTCTCTTCATATGATTCTTAAATCGAAAACAACTTTTATTTGTTGCTTTCGATGATCCAAGAGAGCTTGATTGGTACATCAAAAGCAATTTGTAATGTTAATGAAGCTATTGGGCAAAAAGGAAAAATAAATAAAAGAAAAATTAATCCCGCTAATCAATTAACTATATCTACCTCAAAATTGTCTAAGCAATTATACATGTATTACGATACAATAACGCCAAATTAAAAGATGAATTTGAATATCGATTTCAATTGCAGCGTTTGCAATAAATATATGAATGGATTTATGTGAATGGGAAACATAGAAATAATTACGTATGTATTTGAAATATTCAAAAACCTAAAAGGAACAATGTTATTGTAGTAATTGAAATAATTACATTAATGATCATACATATTTCCATATGTGTACTTGTATTATCCTTTCTTATCATCACCTTCAAGTCGCTCAACAATGGCGGCTGCTCGAACTCTTTTATCTCCTCTTCTCTTTTTTTTTTTTTTTTAATTATTATCTAATAGTATCAAGAAGATGACGATGAAGATGAAGGTGAGGACTCGGCAACGAGCTTGCAGAAAGTGAATTCATCACAAGGAAGAACAATACTGTCATTGCTGTTATATCCGTACTCATCCGCCGCCATTTCCAGGAGTAGCTTGAAAGCTGGAGTTTGTAAGTAAGAGAGTGGGACGATGAATCTTTGAAGACCTTCAATTAAGTATACCACGAAATGACCCTTTGGAGCTCTACTTCTTCTTGATGATGATGATGATCCTCTTAATTTTTTCATGATATTTTTAGGCATGCTTTAATTTCCCAATGTATACTTTGCTCTTCTTCTAGACGAATGGACAAGTAGAGAGAACAAAGGCTGAAGTTTTTATTTTCGGCTATACCCCTCTAAAGACACACGTTTATATATATATATATATGAGCAGCTTTTGCTTTAATTAAATATTAAATATAAATAGACCAATGAATGGTGTCGAAAAATGTCAAAGTATGTTAGCACATGCGCATTTGCCTATCGTTGTTCCAATGTTAGCATACACTAAGAGTTAGGTATGGATTAACGGTTAGGCGCATATATAGGCTGTACACTGAACCAGGAACAACACTGTTTGCACTCCCAAGGGGAACTTATTACGTTTTCAATGACGTTGAGGTGGAGATTATCAGGTTGAAATTGAAAAAAAAAAAAAAAATCAATGATATTAACGTATTATTAACGTGTATATATCAATTATATTTAAATATTTAAAAATAAAGAAATGTATGTTTTAAAAATGTATCAATTATATCACACATTTTAACGATCATGAATTAAAAGATACGCGACATGTTTTAATTGTGTTATTTGATGGTGAAGTTTCCTGTGGTAACATCATTAGAAACAGCATTCAAACCTAGGAGTGCAAATCTCTGAGTTTTGCTCGTTTAATTTTCCTTCTCGATTACCTCTAGACAGGCTAGCTGGTTAGCTCCCATAACGACACATTTTAGGAATGCCCCAAACCCTCACAACTAGTTCAATGCGTGGTGTACACGGCATACCAACTTTGCATGAATCGGACACTTGTTCACCATGGTACGAAAATCAGGAGTTCCTGTGGATACCCTATAATATAATCCTATAATTTCAAAGTGGTTTGTATCCTATATTTGATAGGTTTGGACCACTCATTTTACTACCTCTTACCCAATTTAGAAATACATGAAGTTAAATTGTAACGTTCTATATAAATATATAAACAAATTCCATACCTGAATTTTGAAATGTTCACAATTACCTGATTTCACTACTCAGTGGAACTTACAAGTATTAGTATTTAGTACTACCACTTTTAGCTCCGCAAGTTTACTAATATGGGATTTGCGGACAATCCTTATCTGTTAAAAATCTAAATAAAATTCTACTCACTAAAAAAATTTAACAAGGAACTTAAACGTTAGCAAATAAAGTTCAATCCAACTACCTATTGATAAACTTTTGCCAAGTGAAACCCTAATCAATAATGGCCACTCTTAACATACTATTGGCCTTATGTTTAAAGCCATGACCACCATTTGTCCTAATTAAAAGCAACTGCTACCTCAACTCTGGTTATAACCCTAAGCAGCACCCATTTCCAATGTCTTAACTCTCACCTTTATGAGCCTTTCCCTACAAATCCCTACCTGCAATCATGGATTTTTCAGGGGTTGAACAACGAAGTGGTCAAGTGGTGGAGGGTTAGGTTTCATTGCGTTAGATTTGCTTCTAAAACACATCTTTATAATTGCAAATTAAGTGCTCTTAGTGTTTGTGAATTTGACTATCGTAGATCTAGTGGCCTAACTGATGCTGGGTTTTAAGGGTCACAAAAGTAGTGGTTCGTCACAAATTGTATTCTACTCACTTCAAGGAGAAGTGGAGTCGACGGTGGTGGTAGTAGATGGGTTCAGCCACGATAAGACATCCATGAGTTCTCTATGCAAATGTATCTAACATCAGTAATAAAGCATAAATATACCTAGTTTATATGTTAATTTTATGAAGCTTGTATAGATTTTTAAGTTATTTTTTGTGAAAATGATACTTAATTTTTTTTTTTTTTTCATTTTTAGGACTTACACATTAATCGTTGTACAAATTAGAAATTTATTTGGAGAATCTGCGAAAGAAAGGACTCAAGCTATATTGGTGAGCATGGTCGTGTTCGTAGTCGCCGTGCTGCTTTCCATACTGGAAGTCATGATGTGTTATTTTGTGTGAGATTTACAGTTTCATCCAAAAAAGTTACATGGGCAATAAGCATAACCATGTTTAAGGTTATGTAATTATTAAAATCGTATGAGATTCTTTGCACTATAAATAGGTTATAAGGCCTTGTAAAAAATAAAGTTATTCATTATTTCTATTCATTCTATTAAAACTAAGGTTTAGAAGAAAAAAAGAACAATTTTTAGAGTAGTTTATTTTCTTTGTGAGATTCAATCTTGACAGTGATAAGAAACGATATTTGAGTATGAATTAAGCTATAGTGACCAATTTTAAGGTTGCTTTCATTCCTTTTGATATATTCTTGTTTCGCATATCATTTAGCCTATAAATTCTTCTATGTTTAATTAAGATCATGAATCAGATATTTAGATTAATAGTTAATGTGTGGTTTCATTTTCATTTGATTATTTCTTAGGTGCCCGTAGTGGCTATAAATTCGACCATCGTAGATCTAATAGCCGAAGTAATAGTAGGTTGTAAGTGTCATAAAAGGAGTGGCTTGTCACAAATTGTATCCTACTCACTTGAAGGAGAGTAGCATACGACCCACTATCAAATGCAATTTACGATGAACCAGTCCTTTGTGATACTTACAACCTACTATTAGTTAGGCTACTAGATTTACGATAATCGAATTACATTAATTTTTCTGGTTATTTGTTGAATCTTTAATATGATAATCATTGAGCATATATATTTTGATTCATTAGAATATATGTTAGATTAAAATTGAGTTTGAGAAAACCTTTTCCTAATTAATTCCTACGATTTGGTTAATTTGGATTAAAGAGAAGATATAGGTGTATACACTTTAATTCACGTAGGGTTTAAGAGCTCAAAAGGATTAATCGATTTATTTATTATCTAGAGATAGAAAGAGTTAAATCGATTAATTCAAAATAATTATTCGCTTTGAAAAATGGAGTTTTTACCTAGTGCTTCACTATCTTGAGACTAAACCAATTAAAAATTTGGCAAGGAAAATATATATTTGTGTAATATTATCATTAATTGGCTTTCCATTTATCAGGTTCAAGATGATTAGAGATGTTAAATATCCTAATTTTATAAAGTAGATTAGTTGCATCGTTAGGGTTTTTTTTCATAGAAATTAAAAATAGTGTCCTTTGTTTAATTTGCCTAGCTGTAGAGCATTCCTTGTGTGTTCGATCTGGTCTCCACCACTATTATAATATATATGTAACTTAGTGTATCTTCTTGTAAAATACTCTTTAGTTATAAAGTAAAATTAGGTTCGGTGTATTAGTCAAATAATGGATTTATCTTAGGTACTAATTTCAACAACTTAATGCTTAGTTGGATGATAAAATAGAAACTCAAAAAATTCGGGTTATTAATTGTAAAATCATTGCCAAATTTGATATTAACCTATACACACATATGTAAAAACATATATATGTATTCTCTACTAAAGCTATATTTTTCTTTAACTGATGCTAACGTATTACTTTAGTATGATCATAATTGTCAAAATTTTAATTCTATTTATATAATTTTATGAGTTTATAATTCTAGAAGTTTTTTTCAAGTTAAAATCGTGTATAAAATCTTTTTTATGTAGATTCATGGTAGAGTCGTGATTTTAGGTATACGATTCTATAAATTTATAATCCAATTCAATTGTACGCTATTCTATACAATTTTATGTGCTTTCAATTGATTTAGATTTAATGAATTATTAACACTAGGAAAAAGAACTAAGCTTCTCTAATTTAGAGCGAGTCGATCATATTATGAATGGAGTGGCACCAGATTTGCTTCTTTAACTTATATTGATTACATTAGTAGCTTCACTTTAAAGATCTCCCACCAAAGATAAAGAAATAATTGAGGAAAAAGATGTATTTAATTTATTGAAGTAGAATAAATAGCTAAAGATGAATTAGAGATTTATGACATTACTACTATTAAAGATGAAGTATAAACCAATGCTTTGAGGGACTTAGAATAAAAAAATACAAATATTATTGACAATATTACTAATAATGGGTTAGTAGTGATGGTAATGATAATGATGATTATTATTATAATTGTGAGGGTTTTTAGTGGTTTTGATGATGTCAAGATAGTTGATGATTAATGTTTTATTTTAGCTTAGTATTTTTATCATAATGATTTATGTTGTTATGTAATTTGTATCAATACTTATATTTATACTTTAGTTTTGTGCATTAGCATAATGATTTATATTTTATTTATTTATACAACTTATTTTGACCAAAGTTTATGTTGAATTTTTTTATTTACATAATATATTTTAATTCTTTATGACTTTATCAGTATATTTATAATCTTTAAAAGTTAATTTATATAGATCGTAAAAATTTATCTTCCTATGTTCTAACTACAACTGCGAAGGAATATCTTCTGTGAGATATTAAAAGAAGAGCTTTTGTATCTCAAGAAGAATTTTTGTACCTTTTACTAGGAATTGTAAGCGATTAGTTTCTCTATGGTATCAAAAAGTATAGTAACCACTAAAGATTTTCTTCTCTTTTTTTTATCAGCAACCACTAAAGATTTTCTGAATAGTGGATTTTACCCTATTCGGTGTAAGGCCAGCAAAAAGAGGAGTGGGCAAGGACAATCGATCGAACTCGTATACATCCTTGTGTTATCTTTTTCTCCCTATTCAGTTTATTTTATCTCGTAACTTACTATTGTTATTTGTTATTCTGCACTCATATTTTAACTTCTTACAATATCCTAATAAGAGAATAAGATGATTTAAAAGTTTGTAAAATCTACTGAACCTTCCTTTTAGAACTTACAAGTTCTTTTTCAACTTTTACTTAAAAATACTTACAATGGTTCATGATGGCCCCAATATGTTATAAAAGTCCATAAGATTGTTGGTAATTTGATATTTAACTGCTACTTGACGGAATTCATATTTCTACTTCAAACTGTGCGAATCTTGCTTATTCATTCGTATATCCGTGATTCTGCTTTGAAGAAATATAATTGTACGTGTATAATAAAAAATGATTTAATGGTGCTAATATATTACATAAATCGATAAATATATATAAATATCAATATAAATTTGATACATAAAATATAATTGAAACTTTTTAGAATACATTTACTCATTATTATGTATTAATTTTTTATTAATATTTACAAGCAATTTATTGATCTACGTGGCCGTGTTATACTATTGACTCTTTTTTAGTGCATAATATGCGGTTATGTTTATAAGAATTTGTAACCTTACCTATTTTCTATAACTATTCATAGGAAGATGTAATTTCTCTATAATCAACAGAATTTTTTCTACAAAATTAGATGTCCAAATATTCATAATTCTACCAAAGAAATGTAAAAATTAATTAATTTCTGGTAATTTTATTTTCGCCATGATTGCTTCGCATAATCTCAAATCTATTCAAATTGTGTTTGTTAGCTCTCATAATTATGCTGTAAAACTGTAATTATACTCAGAAGCTCATAACACAAATGTTTATAGCATAATCTTAAGCTAATCAACCCTTCAAATCCATAGTTATGCTTTTGTATGTAATTTTCTTTATTATTCCTCAATTGTGGTAATACCTAGTAAAAATGCTTGAGAATCACGAGAAATTATCAAGGCACCATCTTCAAAATGGATGCAGGGCTTCTTTAGATCCCATAAAGGAGAACAATTTTCCTTTATTGTACTATAAATAAAAATAGCATAGAGTCTAAGTCGATCGGCATTAGTTAAATTCTCTAACATGATTCTAATTGATATAAGCTTTTATAAATTCCAATGATCCGAGTATGATCAAACTTAATTAAACAATGTGGCTATATATCTCCATAAATGAGATAGTTATATTGTTAGCAAGCTCATATCGTCGGAAATAATATATATATATAACTTGCTAATTAATTACTTATCTAGCTCACATTTTTCTACAATATATGTATATATATATATACATATATATGTGATAGAGATCCTATAAAGTATTTTAGCTAAATTTATAAAATCAATGGTTGAGATAGTCTTGATTTTTAAAATATCATATGATATAATTATAATATTAATTTTTTTCTTTCAATACTAATCATTGATTAAACATAAATGTATCTTAAAGGAATAATTTTAGAAAAAATTTAGGAAAGTAATTTCATAGAATCCATATTCATATATAATATGATAATTCGCCAAAACTAAGATACATTTAAATATCAAATGGAAATATAGCATCAGATTTTTGTATAGGATCACTTAATCTTGTCAAGTTAAGGTTGTTATGTTGTCGATATAGATATTAATTATTTCAATATAAACGGGAAGAGAGATAATATATTTATATATATTTTTATTTTGCCAGCATATATATATATGGAATATTGAGAGAGTATTATGGAAAATAGTGTAAATAGTCAAATCTTAACAGAAACAAGCATTGGGTGGTAATTGAAATAATTACAATAATGATCATACATGTTTCCATATATGTACTTGTGTTCACCTTTCTTATCATCAACTTGAAGTCGCTCAACAATGGCTGCACAAACTTGTCTATGTTCTCCTTTGGCCTTACAATGGCTATTCAGCTAAAGTAACTCATGTCAGCTCGAACGACTTTCAATAAAAGAGTACCTCTCAATTTTTTCCATATTATATTTTATGGCGTGTTTTAATATTCCCAGTATATATATTTTGGCGCTTCTTTAGCAATATGGATAAGTAGATACAACAAAAAGGCTGAAAATTTTTTTTATCTTTTCGTTATACCCCTCTAGGGCAACACGTTTTACACTTAATAGAGCAGAAGCACATTTTCACTTTAGCTAAATATAAATATGAAAGACTAAATAAATGAATGTCGACAAAGCTAGTAGAAAAAAAAAATTAGTTAAATACAGTAACCAATATATATTGACATAATACATTTAGCTATTAGGTATACATTAACGGTTAGGGTTAGGCGCATATATATAGCTAAGTTGCTGTATACACTGAACCGTAAGCAACAGTTTGGACAAGGTAATTAACCACAGCTTCAACGATAACTAAAATATATCAGGTTAAATGACCCTATGGAAGATAAGTCGCACATTTTAATTATCCTATGCAAAAATGGTATTAATACGCTAACTATCTTAATAAATCGTGAGTAAATAATAATATAATTTTGACACGTAAAAATATTGACCTATTATCATTAATATATATCTAAATTTATCATTGATATTTTCTTATCACTAATTAAAACACGTTATGTATTAGTATCAATCAATTTCTTTTGGCAAATCTTAAGTTTTGCTTGGTTGATTTTCCTTCCTTATGACCTAGCTAGCTAGCTGCTATAGCAACACATTTTACAAATGCCCTAAACCAACAACCTTTACAACTAGTTCAATGCATGGTGTTTCATTGTGCAACAACTAACTTTTGCATGAAGGCTAGACATTTTAACTCTCTCTTGAATTATTGATGGTGTAAATTAAAATAAATAGATATTCTTATGAACTTTACAAATGGAGCTAGAAGTTGGATAAAGGCTACAAATATTGAATAAGAGACAAAGGAGAGAGAGAAAGAGGAAACAAAATTATAATGAGATGATGTATGTGGGGATGAGGGTTCAAGTATGAGAGTTATGTGCGTACTGCATAACAGATTATGCTACATGTAATTAAGAAAATAACTTAACTTACACACATAGGATGATAAGGAGAGATAAGATAAGGAAGAGAAATAGATAATTTTGGTAAGGCTCTAACACGTATAGTGATAAGTGGAGGAGCACAATATCATTGAACTGTACAATTGAAGAAAAACAGAGTAATATTCTTAAGGTGTTTAGGTGTTTAAGCATTTAATCTTTGAAACAGGATTTCAATAGAGTAATAGCATTAGTTGGAATTTCTCCTTCATCCTAATGAAAAAGTGAATGTAGTATTTATAAAAAAATGGTAATTGATTTCATTCATTGGATCATGATGGTAATCAATGGTTATGATTGTATCATTCTTTTAATGGACTTAAGATAGACCCTCTTTATGAATTTAAGCCCAATTAACCTTATTTTATTAGTGTGAGCCAAACTAAAAAATATTGGATCAAACAGATTAATCCAACAACCTTACTCCAAATCTATCATATCAAATCTCCCTTAATTATTCCAAAGATTTATAAGCTTGACTCTTTAAACCTTATCACCTTAATCCAATGAGTCAAATCCATTTCAATTACTAAACTTAAAACCCAGATTCTACAATGTAGTACCTTAATAGTAATCATACTTATCAAAAAATTGTTTAAAAATATAAATTTTCACTACATTTAATGTGCAGACCGGCGAAACTACCTAAATCTATATGAAAATAACTCTATACCCAATTTAACTAGGAAAAGTCACTCAAAATTAAAAGCTTGTAAAATTATGATGTTGACAACCTATTTCTCTATATATAGATAAATAAATAGATAGATATATAATGATATAATAGCTACTGATTGATAATTAGGCATCATCACCAAACTAAGATATGTTTGAATATCAATTGCTTTTACACCATTCGCGAAAGAAATAGTAAAGGTAAAATGGTGTAGGTTTTTGGGAATTTAGTAGATGTGCATATTGAAAAGGTGTACCGGTTTGGTACGTTTTGGAAATCAGATAAATGTCACTTTGAATACATAAACTTTACTCACACTGTAATTAACAAGTAAGTTTAAAAATGTCAACTTGGTACTTGAGTTTTGCAGATTTTTGCAATTAACTACTAGTCCAAATAACACAAACGACCTCAAAATATATATAAATAATAAATTGACACTTTTAAATGCTGAGTTATTAATCGTTAAAAAAGAGATGAAGTTTAGTCACCAAATGCAAATTATAGGAAGTATAAATTTATAATCTCACTCTCAGCCCCCTGTTCAATAATGGATTAATCATAACAACAGCCGTTGGAATTTTAGCATATGATGTGCAATAATTTAGCAGGGTTACTTTCTAGTTCTTGTATAACTTATATTTGCACAGAAACTAATACGGTAAGTGATTTTTATCTAATAAGGATCGTTTTTGCCACTGTTTAGTTTTATTTTAGCAAATATTATAGGTGTAAACAATTTTTGTATAAGATTACTTAATCTTGTCAAATTAAGGGTTTCATGTTGTCCCATCTAGTCACAAATTTCTTAAGGTTAGGTGGTCTTTGTTTTCCTGGAGATATTCGGGTGCTTAAAGGGTAAGAAGAAAGAGAAACATAGCATATACAATGCTTCCCGAAACGATTTTCATGTAAATGGTAAGAGAGAAAATACAAATGTATTTGGAATACAGAGAGAATGTATATCGTATGTGAGAGATAATGTAAATAGTCAAATCCTAACAGAAACAAGCAGCAAGTAGGTTTTCTTTTCTTTTCTTTTTCTTTTTTTTTTTTTTTTTTGGCCAATTAGTAATGCTTGAAACATAATTCCATCTATCTATCTATATATATATATATATGGGTATGTACTTGTACTGAACCTTTCTTATCATCGCCTTAAAGTCCCTCAACAATGGCTGCTCAGACAGGTTTATTTTATCCTATTCAGCTGAAGTAACTCATGCCATAGTTATAGTAAAAGCTTGAACAACTTTCAACAAAAGGGTACCGTTTACGGTTAGCATATTGTTAGCTAATAGTCTAAAAGAGACGATGAAGGTGAGGATTCTGCGTTGAGCTTGCAGAAAGTGAATTCATCGCAAGGAAGAACAATACTGCCGCTGCTGTTATATCCATACTCATCCGCTGCCATTTCCAGGAGAAGCTTGAAAGCTGGGCTTTTAAATAAGAGAGTGGGACGATGAATCTTTGAAGACCTTCACTTAAATACACCACGAAATGACCCTTTGGAGCTCTACTTCTTGATGATCCTTTTGATCCTCTCAATTGTTTCATTATATTCTTAGGCATGTTTCCCCGGTAGATAGATATATATATATACACACACACTCTACTACCACGATCTAGCTGAACGGACAAGTAGAGACAGAGCATATATATATATATATATGCACACACACTTAGATGCTATTGCTCTATCTATGAGTTTTTGCTTGTTTGAGTTTCCTACTGTATTTAGCCACGCTACCTAGCTGGCTAGCTCTCCTATAACGACACATTTTACGAGTGCCCTAAACAAACAACTGGTTCAATGCATGTTGCATGGCACAAAAACTTTGCACGACTGATGATTACCATATTATGATGAAAATCATGAGTTCTTACAGATACCCGTAAGTAATATAATTGCAAAACGTGGTTCGTCTCCCATAATTTAGCAGGCTACTGCCACTGTCCTTACAAGGGAGTAATTAAAAATGCAGAAGAAGTATCTATATTTTTAGGATAAATGCAATATAAAACGCATTTTTTTTTAAATAGGTAATTAAGGTTTGTTTTTATTAGAAAAGAATGACTTAAGAATCTTTGCTATATCATCGTCATTATTATAGTCAGACTATTGAGGAGTTTTATACCAATATCGCGATGTTTTTTAAGAATAGTACGGAAACAGGGTATTCAGAATACAGAGGAGTGAAAAGTACGTGCAAGTTTGGAATCTTTTGAAAGATTCTACATTCAAAACACATGGCTTACTTGAGCCTTCAATTATGATGTTTTGTGAACTAAAGGATCATATTTGGCATGTGCCTTTCAGCAAATACCTGCAATGATGAATGTACCTATATACATGATAATACCTATGATAGCCATGAATAAGTATTTAGGAGCACACATATAAGAAAATGTCATAATATAATCCAATCCATCGATGTCTAACACAAAGCCCAATCCACTACTCCTTGAGCAATTGATGTGAAAAACATGAAAAATAGGACATAAAGAGAAAGTGTTCAAACATGTTGAGACCGTGTAAAAATCCATGGAGTTTTTACAAAAAGCCTATTTACTACAATCTCCATATATTTACATATACAAATATGACTATCTCTATCCTGCTTCTTCTTGTGTCTTTGAAAGTATTTACCATATCGAGAGAGTATTAAAAGCCGCCCTCCTAATGGACCCCCAGATGACTCGAATGGTGTCTCCTCGAGATCCCTAGGAGGCGTTGCAGTCAATTATGATGATGGCTAGAGCAGTGTAACACGTTCCCCCATGGTCGAAGCTCGGGATAAGCCTGTATGCCGCTTTCGAGGAGCTAGTGGTGTCGATTGGAGTTCCATGTGAGGCTTGGATAGCAAAGTAAAGTAAGATCACCAGAGCTGCTTCCCACATCACCTAAGTCTATGGAATGGCATAATCCAGATGACATGTCCACCTCATGGCGACCCTGGCAATACATCAATCATGCTCTACCTTCTGTAACTCTATCTCTGATTGGAGGCTCAAGAGGCAATTTCGGCTCAGAGTCATGTGCTGCCTCCTCCAAATATGGTGGTTCCTAGTCAAGATGAGGAAACAATACCAATCCACCGTGGTCCTCTATGAATTAGAGGCCTCCATCAATAAGAGCATGTGCAGTTGGGATGTCATCTTTTGACCATACAAATCGAAGTGTATCAACCTACATCATACGGACAAGAGAAAACAGTTAGTCTATGTTGCCAATAAAACATAATACAATTATAGACTTTCTACTTACTAAGTGTTCTAACATAGCTCTAATTTGGGTGATGTATTGGTATGTAGTGTCTTTATACCATGGGAATGGGATCGATGCCAAAGTAGAGTTGAACCTCCACCAACCACATATGGCGGTTAGCCCAAGACTGTATGTAATGGACATGTTGCTTTAATACCACCAAGACCAATCAGGCTGTTTATTAGCATTGCACAACTGATTAAATATATGATCTTTTGTCAATTTTAGAGTGTAATAACAATAAAAAAAAAAAAAATCGGTTCTTTTAATTTTAGGTAATGGAAAATAAAGGATATGAATGAATATTGAATCAAATATAACTTACCGATTCAATAATCGAACTAATTTTTTATCAAATTCCTATAATTAACATGATTCATAGAACTATAAAACAATTGAACCGATATTTTAATATAATATCACTCACTAGATTACACTAGATTACAATAACAAGGTTTTTGAATTACACATTTGATATAACATAAGGATGAATAAACAAGGGTTTGTTGTTTCCACAATCAATATCAATAAGACAAGGAATTGAGAAAAACTCTTAGGATTGTAATTTCATTGACGAAGACTTTGATATTACAATGGGGATATTATAAGTCTATTTATAGAGCTAGTTATGGTAAAATGTAAATAAAGAAATATTACAACGTAAATAAATAAAATACATAAGTTACTATTCCTCCCAATGCACACCATGTCATGATATTCTAACAAGAATCCTTCAAGCAATACACGCTGTGCAATGCTTTCTTCTAAAACCAGGACACGTTTTGTCATGATTTATTAAATTTATGTAGATATATCTATTTGAAATTTTGAATAAATTACAAATAGACCGTCTATATTTGCTTTATGTCAACATAGCCCATCGTTTGTATTTTTTTTTTTTTTTATCAATTGTCATATTATAACTTTAAGGAAAGTGGACCAAACTTAATCTATTTTGTTAGAAAATCAAAGTTCATATCATTCTTCTTTTTTTTAAGTTTAAGCTACCTTAAATTTTTTAAAAAAGTGTACACTCTTACATGCATTTTTCTTTTTTTTTTTTCCTCCTATTTATGACGCTAAATGAAGGTTAAAATGTTGTTTCGAGGGTTGGAACAAATAGAAAAAGATAGGCTACTTCATATTATAATATAGTGTGTCAAAAGATCCTTCCTTTTTTATATTCCATCTATTTATGTTATCATTTATTTATTTGTTTTATAGGTAGATAAATATAGAAATTTATTTATGTATTCCATGATTTAAGTTAGTAAGATTGAATTCCCTTTTAATAGTGAAGTTATATAAATATTATTGTAATACTATATGATTCCTTTATAATTTAAACTATATTTTTAAATTTATATTTTTTGTTGTAATAGAGGAGTGATATGAATTTGACTATAACGTTATAAGAATTCCATTGTAATCTATATTATGATAGTTGCTTTTTCTTTCTTTTCTTTTTTTTTTTTTTTTTTTTTGCTCTCTCGTAGTTTTAACTTTTATTTTTAAAGGATCCTAATTCAAAAAATAACAAAAATTAAAAAATGATAAAAAGACAAAAAAATAGAAAATTTTTAGAAAAATAAATAAATAAATAATGAAAAAAATTCAAAAAGATTAATTGGGTCAAGTTATTATTATTTTAAATGGATTTAATAGAATTACAACTAAATAATTATTTAAAAACACAAATCTAAAATGATAATATTAAATCCGTTAAGATAAAGATTTAGATAGATTCAAATCTAAATTGGTATTTATCAATTTAGATTTAAAGTGATCCAAGAGATTCGTTTTTAAGTTATATAAATAGGGATCGAGTAACGAAAGAGAGAGGATCATACTATTCACCATCTACCCTTGTCCATCAAACTAACACCATCGGAATAGCAAGCACATGACAGTAGTCCCTTCTCTCTTCACACTGGCCACACACGATTGAACCCGTTGAGTCAGCCATTAACAACCCAATACATGCTATTGTACCCCCATAGCCAGCACACTCCCTCTCCTGCCCAATCTTCAACCAACATCCTCATCCATCCAAAGCTCTGCCAGATTATCCTTGCAAGTACACCCTACTAATCTCTCAAGCACATCAAATCCCTTACTGCACTCCACTACAACAAAACTCCCCCACACTCCATCATTGCCCAAACAATCGAACCTATCCTCTCTTCAACCCTTGTCTACACTCTACGCAGCAACAAAACTCCATAGTCCATTCCACCAATTCCAACTAGAAAACACCCCATCCATACTTACGAGCACCAATGCCATAGCCTGATGACCAATCTTCAAAGCAACCACGCACGAATACAACAACACTCCTAGCCCACTCTCCCTCTCGCCTGATCATCCGCGCAGCTACACTCTACGCCAAACACCAACGAACCCAACATCAAACTCCACAATAGCACCCAATTCCAACCGCTCCATCCTCACACAACGTGGTGATACATGCATAGCCCCAACATCTATAAGCAATCCTCTCGCATCAGTGAACAACAACAGAAAACAGTACGTGAAGTACAATGATCTGCTCTATCTCATGTGTGATCAGGTAAGTTAAGTTGTTTAATTTTTTTTATCTATTTATCTTTTCTTTCTTTTGGTTTATTTACTTGTCATAGGTTTAGTTAATAATTTGTAGTTATCTTTAAGATATGTAAAAAGAAAAAATATTTTAACTTAAGAAATTATGCCTTTTCTAATTTGTCTTTTTAAATCATTAGGTCTTTGGAATTGTTGACTTAGAAAAATTGCTCTTCAAAAAAAAATTATTAATTAACTCATTTTTCTGAACTAAGGCTTTCCTTTAGAAAATTTTCCACAAGATAAAATTTCAAATTAGGATCATTTTAAAAAAAAGTGAATTAAAACATAAAGTTAGTCGGTTTTAAAAAATTAAAAGAGGCCAACACACTAAAATTTTCAGAATAAACTATAAACGTCTGATCCTAACTAACAATTATATAAGCACTGCCGAGGCGACATAAAATTTATAAAAACTTTAATTTTCATTTTTGTAAATTATAACTCCAATTTCCCATTTATTTTGTAAGATAAATACAATTAAATTTATTTACTGGTGATTAAGCTTTGTTTTAAAAAAGGGTAAATTTTGAAAAATTAAAATAATACTCATAAGGATTTAATAGGGTCACCCCCGAACTTAAGAAATTTGGTTTCTTATATTCTTTTTAAATAGTTTTTAAAACGTAAACTAGTGACTGAATTAGAATCAATCTAACTAATTAATTCTAATTTAACCATTTTTCCTAGTCTTATTAGGTAACGACTCCAAATTTTTCAAAATAAAGAAATCAAATTTTCTTTAACTTTAATCAATGGTTTAAACTAAATAGGTATAAGATTTAGTTTAAATCAAGTTAAAGGAAATAGAATTAAAATAAAAAAACCGAAAAAATCAAGCTTAATACCATGTAATTAGTAATAAATCATTTTTTTTTTATTATAGTGTAAACAAAATGTTAAAAGGGCAAGATTTTCATGACGTCCCATTTGTTTCTTTCATTTATTTATTATATATTCTATGTCATAATAGGTTGGAAATGATTATACATTTTTCCACCAATGTCTAGCTACTTTAAGAAAATTGTTAATTGTGTGATTTACTTTTGTTAACAAGTTTATTTGTTTTATGGCCGTTTGGTTTTTGTATTTCATTTTTATTAAGTATTACATTCTCATCCTTTTCTTGCAAGTTACTATTATAAGGACATAAAACATACAAAATTTGCTAATAATTTGTATTGAATCTGATTATTTCTACTCATAAGTACAACTAAATGACTTTTTAAAAAAAAATTCCAAACTTTTTTAAATTCATTTATGTTTTATATTCATTGGCTATGCTATCTAAATAAGTTAAATAGGTTAGTCTGAATTAATGTTACATTTATATTTACATAAATTCCACTTTCTATGTATCAGGTGACTATATTCCATATGTCTTAGTTTAATAGATAAAAATGCTTAGTTTTAAAATATATTGTAAGGAAAAGATAATTTTAGAAAGTTTTGAAATGTGAAGAAAATTTTTTATACGAACATGAAAGAGAAATATAAGTGATTGAAATTTTTCCTTTCTCAAAATTCTAGAAGGTAATTATGTTGCTTTCTTTTGTATATGTTTGATAGGTGATTTTATGTTTATTTCATAGTATGAGTGCTATAGTAAAACATTTATTTTTTAGTGCATTATGGTTTGTATGGTAGTTGTAATGTAAATGAATAAATTATTTATACAACAATCAATTGTCACTAATGATTTCCTATTTCAAGTTCAACTACCCTTTATACTTAATTTGCTCCTAAATTTGCAGCTCTCTTGGCCATCTTATTTGCCAACAAGTATAATTGAGGATGTCGCAAGAAGCTAAAATATAAGCTCAATTAAAGCTAAGTTGTTTTCCTATTTTTTCCATTAACTTAAATCTAAACTTAACATCTTATTTTGGTGGCCTTAAGCTTGATTGAAACTCCAAATTTAAATTTTAAAATCTGCTTTTTGTACTTTTTTTTAATGAGTGATGAAGCTTATTAAAGTATCTTTTTCATTTCTTAAAAAATCAATATATAGCATGTTTTGTATTGCTTTTCCTTTTTATGATTACTACATAATCATATAGTCAAATCATATAAATATTCAGACATTTTAATTCAAATCATGCTGAAAGGTTTATGTTAATATAGTTAAGCTAGATTAATATGTATTACTACAATTAAACTGTATTAATATAAATTAACACGATAATAATAACAGTTAAACTATATTAATATATATTAATAAATATTAATATAAGTGATAATAATGGTCAAACAATATGATACATGTGAATATAGTAATAATGATTGTCAAACGATTAGTACATTATAAACTATATCAATATATATTTAAATAGATAAACTATATTAATACATACTAATATGAAATAGCAATAGTTAAATAATATTAGTTTAGTAATAGCGATGGTTAAATTATTTTAATACATATTATTGTAGTCATATGTGGTTAAACTATATTAATTTATTAATTATATTGTTAAAGCGTAGGGAAAAAATTTTGGTGTATTTTCTTGTTTGTCCATTGTCCTTCTTCCTTCTTAAAATATAGATATTTTAATTTCATTTACTATATGTAAATTTAGATAATGCCATTTCATCAAGGCTATAAATATCAATCACCTTTTAAAAGCTTTTAACTCTTCATTTTCTTCCTTTTGATCATCTACTTTCTTTTATGTTATTATTAAATTTACCTAAATTCTGCCTTCAAATGATATGATAATCATTAAATTGAATTATCACAATTTACAACTATGCAATTGATTTATGATCATTAAAATTGCTATCATCGTATAACGTACATTTTTTCAAATGTTTAGCAAAGTTCATACTAATTATTAATGTTATTATGTTTTTTCCTCTGTAAGTACTACCCACCTTGATTTTTCAAATATATAATGAGTAATGGATTAATTATTTATTGCAACAATTCAATTAGATACCACGTGTTATATTTTAAATTTTACTAAATTGTTGTATTTAATTTTACATGGATATTGCGGGTGTGCACTTGCTAGTTTGAATATTAAACTTAAAAATCAGAGAACAAAGGGGGGAGAGAGAGAGAAAGAGAGAGAGAGTTTCGTGCAACTTTTAGATAGTAAATGCATCAAATAACTAATACTTTTTAGGACAATTTAATCGAATTGGATTTAGCCAAAAATAAAAGAAAAATTAAATTGGAAAAGCTACTACAATGCTCTTTTGTGCTACAATTACATAGATGATAAGGACGCACCTCCCATGCGTCTATTTTGAAAGTGAAAAATAATAAAAAAAAAATAAAAACATAAACTACACATTGAATATTGATATTCATATTGAAATACATTTCTAATAATATGTCCTTTAATAATTTTTTTTTTTTTTTTTGTATACTATATCTTTACATTTGACAAAAATTTTCAACCTTAAGATATCCATAATTAGACCCTGAGAAGAAAAATTCCAATTACTTCCCATTCTTCTAAATAGTTAATTTGAAACGATAGCAAGGTTTGTAAAGAGATTAAACATAAGAGGGGAAGAATGGGAATATCAATAAAAAGTGAGTATGTGCAGGGTAAGCAACACCTTGTATAGGATTCCAACCTTATCTTACTACTCATACCTATATTTTGATAAACTTGTTTATAAACCTATTTATTAAATAAATCCTATAAACATATCACGAGTTAAACTCATGAATCCATTTAGGTTTAAAATAACCAACATTTTGATAATTAGAAGAGCATTACTCTCTTTTTTTATGAACACGTGCAAAATAGTTCCACATATTAGTAACAAAATCTTAAGATTATATTAATATAAATAGGCAAATGAATTAAAAATCACTTTACCTTTTTTTTTTTTTTGGGTAAGAAAGTAACTTTACCTTGGACAAGTACATATATTATTTTTTTTTATTATGATACTTATAATCCTTATTGGAAATTTAATCCTTTAAAAGTATGCAAACAAAAGTGACAATAATTTTGAATCAAAACTATATTTACATAAAGAGTGACATATAATGGATGAATCAAGTCTTTTGAGTTATAGGAATACTAATCAATCTCAATATTCTCAAGTTATATAAATAGCATATGATATCTTAAGTATATTAATATTTACAATAGCTTCACAATCTGCATTTATTACACAATTAAATTCTTCATCAATATAGTAACTCATTAAAATCAGAAGCTAAAGAAATTCTTTTATGTATAATATATTGATTTTATAGAGAATATAAAAAATAAAATTATTTTTATAAATATTTCAACATTATTTATTTTCTATTAACAAAACTTTTTTTTTTCTTTTTTTTTTCAAATTCTTCGACTGTCGCTCTAAAAAAATTTCCACTAATACTAACATACTCTTGGGACATTGCAGGACTAAGATGTTATACAATCAATCAATATTTAGATTTATTATATTTTATTGGAATTCATTAAACTTTTATTGGATTGTAATTTTACATATAATTGTTAAAACTGTGGTTTTTATTTACAAAATTTTAATTTTATGATCATCATTTCCCCTATAAGTTTCTAACTATCTTATAAATTTAATTGCAACTCTTTAATTGATAAATAAGTCCAACCCACATGAATTAGGTTATAAATTTAAGTTTTCATAGACAGTTAATAACCAAATCAGATTATAACTTAAGGTTCCTTAAACACACACTCATTTGAACAAATAAAAAAATAAAAAAAAAAGAGACATAATGAGTCAATAGGAACTGCCAACCTAATTGTAGCTATCTAGCACGCTAGCCTCTTTCCCACCTAGTAAAAGGATTGCTAGTTGTAGCATGCAGTGTACTAGTGAATAGGAGAGGCCAAAGTCAAATATATGTATATAAAGTATGCGCCTTCTTTTATGGTTATTGAAACACATTCTTCACATAAAAAGTAACAAAATTGAAAACCCATGTATTAGATGAGTTCTCCTTATTTATTCTCCTAAGTAGTAAATACTTTCGATAATTGTTCCTTAAATCATTTCTTTTCTCAAAGGTACAGCAGATAGTACATTCAGCAATAAGTTTTGCAACCTTAGACATCTTCAATTGAACAACTGAGTGAATAAATCATATTAAGAGGGATACAGAAAAATTACCTATGCTAATTTAAATGGAACCTAAAAAGAAATTTTCATTGTTTTCCTTTTTTCTTCTAAATAGTTGCTACCATATTAACAAGGGTAGCAAGAGATACAAACAGATGATACATTTGAGAGGGGAAAGGACATTAACATGGCCTCACCAATTACAAGTTTAGGCAGATCATTCACGCGAAGGAAGCTCAAGCTCGAAGAAGTTTGGCTTCAAGGCATGGTGCGGGAGCTCCTTATCTTTTGGACATCTTCGGAGCAAGATTGGAGATCCCTGTACTCTTCCATATCGGCGAAATTCTCTTTGGCCTGAGATGATGATAGGATTTTTAATTAATTTTTTTTTTTTTTGGGTAAGTAAAACTGAAAGTAAATAATTAAAGAAAGATGATAAATAATCTACAACCACAATATTCCCAATGGAAATTGCCAAGTTATCTTGCCTGTTTAAGAAGGCTATTTAACTCCATCTGAGCACTAAGGATTTCTCCGCAGCTTCCTGTAGACCTTGCAATTTCCATGTAAACCTTGCATAGTTCCAAGAAGGCGCGTGCATACCTTCTAAATTGCTCTCTGTCCTTCGATATATTACTACTCTGTAAAAACCATTCTCCTTTAGGCAAGCGTTCTTGTGAAGGACGAAAAAAATCATTTACAAAAACAATGAAAAGAGATTGCAAGGCTTTTCCAACGGCCTAATACTTGTTTTCAGAGAATAACCCCAAAAAGTGTTAATACCTTTGACTGCACAGGATATGTCAACTTCCAACAGGAAAGAATAGCACTGGTCTAAAGTAAACATGACTGAAATATATCAACTTCTCAGTGTGACGACTTGGATTTCAAAGATCACGGGAAAAGTTAACTAAAGAAACAATTGAACACAGATGGACATTGAGGAGCAAGAACACCAAGATTGGCGCTTCCCAATTAGGGTTGCCAAACACACTAGATACGAAGCGCAACCCTTTGCCTCTTCTCAACGAGAATTAACAAATGAAATAACTCACTACATACTCTTCCCTCCCTCTATTTATATTTCCTATGGTACAATTACTAATCTACCCTTGTACAACTCCCACAATTACAATAGCTTCCTTCATACAATACGTAATACAAGTATATTACTATAACACACAACACTACACTGCCCCTACAATACCGAACACACTCTCAACTACACACACTGCAACTAGGCATAAAACAAACTTACAACACAAGCACGCACACACACACACACACACATAACTGGATTGTATCGCTCAGTAAGTAAGGATAAGGCAATCTGACTTCTGGGAGGATGTAAAGTGCAGTGGCCCTCTTTCCATAGATTTTGCAAAGCTCTACTGGGGACAGGGGGTAGGACAGTACTGTCCCTTGGCATCCCAGATGTTTTGCAATGAAGCAGGGATGAAATAGGAGCCTACAGTTGTAAAGGAAATTCTCCACTGGGGTTTCGATTCATGGCTAACCAGCTTGAAGTCCCTGATGTGAGGAAACAAGGTTAATGACCCAGATAAGGCAGTTTGGTATTCTTAGTGACCTCAGAAAGCTTGAATGCTTCATATGCAAGAATCAACCAGGTTGAGTTTGTTGGCAACGGCCAACAAGGTCGGGACAAAGATGAGATAAAGCCATAGGCCATACCTTCCTTGCAATAAAAATTCATTTTTCTTAGCTAATCCTCTTTTATTATTCATTTATTGGTCATAACCCATTTTAGTTTATTTAGCTGAAAAGAATGACAGGGCTCTCAATAAGATAATTAAAAAAAAAAAAATTCAACTTTTATCGATTTACATGAACTAGTGTATTTCATGCACACCCACCCCATGCCCAACACCCTCCCCCACATCCCACACCAACCACCCCACCACCCCACCCCCAACAACAAAAAAACCCAAAAACTTATCTTCACTCTGTTATATGCCCCCAGGCATCCTAATCCAATGACAGTGATTAAGCCAAAATTTTACCGCTGGCACTCCAACCCATAAAGCTTGGCCCTAACTCTTTTTAACAAAGAACAACCCTCACTTTCTGAAGCTAATCTTGAGATTCAAAACCACAAAGCTTTTGAAAATATTTCCTCCTTTGGAAATACAAGCTTGGAAATAACCTACAAGAGAACACGAAAAGATAAAACCACCATCCAAAACCAGTTGTTCCTCCTCCCACCAAATCCTTTTGTAGATGTATGTGCCTGCTGACGCCCCCTTGCACTGCAAGTATAATCTCCACAACACGCCCAGACATGGTCTACTTCCAAAGTTAAACCTCCCAATCAAGTAGAAGAGGGTACCAAATATTGGAATTTCAGCCTAGTAGGTGATTTTCTGGGGCATAAAATCCCCTTTTCCCTTATCCAATCTACCACTCCAAGAGTTTGGAAAGACTATGAAATTGACATTGTTCTAGGAAACAAGGAGGGCTTCTTCTATTTCCAATTTGCTAGAAACAAGGACTTAACCCTATACTTGAAAAACCCTTGGTAATTCGCCAAAAGACTAACATATAGAGATGTGTCTCACCAAACCTCAAACCATGAATATCTCAATTTGTTGTAGTAGTAGTTTTTTTTTTTTTTTAAATTGTGGTAAGTCGGTTAGCCTTTATTGCTTTATTATCTTGCATCACTCGCAAATTCTTGGATCTTTAAGGTATCATTTACATTGCTAGCAAACTAGGAGTTCCTCTTCAAGCTAATTCAGTAGCAGCTATTTGAGAACAGCTATTTGAAAACAAACAAACCAAGATAGAGTGCTTGTAGAATCAGATGTCATGAAAGATCTTGTTTCGTAAGTTGAAGTAGAGAGGGTTGATGGGATTAGCATAATTCCAAGTGGAGTACCAATTGGTGCCCCCTCGATGCACAACCAGTTCAGCCACCCATGCCATTGTCAACCCCATAAAAACCCAAGTGCCATCGCTCACAAAAAATGTAAGAAATGAAGATTGGACAAGACTTTGGCAAAAGGAAAAGGGCCTATTGCATGAAAGGGAATAGGTCCATTGCATGAAAATGAGGACAAAATGATTTAGAACTATCCTCTCGCTACACCAAAACTGAACAAACTTATTGAAGTGAATAAGGAAGTTCTAGTGCCTAAAAAAGGTAGCAAGTTGAGGAAATCACGTAAAATATGAGAACGAAGTTGTAGTTGAAGACAATGGACAATGGCATTCCCTCCCCATCTAAGGCTTAAGGTACAAAAGAAGAGTGAAACTTCTTAGATCTCTCTTAATTCTCATGTTTCTAAATTGCCTATTCAAAAGATAATGAAGCCTTACCCCCAACAACACACTGACGAGCCTAATAAGGAATTATCCCAAGAAGATCGATAAGAAGTAGACCACCCTACAAATTATAAAGTCTTGGGGAAAATATATGAAAGAAAATCAAGGGTAGACAAAGCTTTGTTAATGGAAGAATCTCAACTTACTTTGCAAGCTTAGAAAAAAATTCTTCAAACATAGAAAGTTCAATTGAACCTTCTAGAATGCTACTACTTTTTGTATTGTGCTGATGAATATGGAAAATTGCAATGTTGTCTTCACAACCCAAATAAAAGAGCTAACAAAGAGAAGGTTTGCATGGAAAAAGAGATTTTCTTCTTAGGGTAGTTGGAAATTAGAGCAAACGTATCAAATGACCATCTAGTGGAGCAAAGAATTGATTCAAACTAGCACTTCACCATTAATGCAATAGAGAGGAAAAGACGTAGCCAGGATGGGATCTAAGAGTTTGGAGTGTACAAATAGAGTTAGAGCACAATCAATTTACCTTAGAACCAACTTGACTTTCATTATGACCTTCAATTATGGTGCAAATTGTAAGTCCTGTAGATGAGTGCTATGGGAACTAACACTCTTCTTTAACCATTCTCTTCCTAATAGACCCTAGTTAGTAATTGGGGATTTTTTTTTTTTTTTCAAGTAAATGAGATAATTTCATTTCTTAAAAAATATACATAAGAGATGTATAAGAAACACACAAAAACTGCCATTCAAAACCAGTATCAAGCTATACTAGACAAAAGGACACTAGGATCGAATAGGAGAAACACGTATAAGCTTTATAAAATGCACACAAGAGCTAATCTAAGGATGGATTTGCTATTGTTTGCAATCCCATTCACCCATCCATAGTTCCTTTCTTTCCAGATGTAGTAACAACCCGCTACTAAAGCTTCATTTTCATTGTCAAGCTTAGTTGACATCGCTAAATCTAAAACTTCTTGTAACATGTCAAAGTCCCATTTTTGTAACACACTTGTATTAAGAGGAACCTATCCTTTTGTACATATAATATAAAAGAGGACTTTTTTTTCATTTTAGCTAAAGCTTTAGTATTATTAGTAATTTTCATTTTGAAAAAATTGTGCTATTTCACCAGTTTTAATGTTTACTCCTGTTAAATCCAAAAATACCCATAAAACTCTTTACTGAAGTATAAGTATACTTCTGAATTGAAACTCCTACTCATCAATTTGATTGATCACAACTAAAAACATTCTATTATATACACATAACCTTTATGTACACACATTTTATCCCTATAATACTATTGGAATTAATAAAAGAATGTTATTCATTTTATGATTCTTACCTATATCCTTTATATTTATTATTGGCTTTCTATCTTGTTCGTATTGCTTAAAAGTTTAGACCTTGTTAGCCAATATTGCAGGCGAGTTAGATTTGCTTATTACTATAAAGGCAAAACAGTAAGTGTTATACGATCCATTTATATGCTAAAATCATGATAGTTGATATTAAAACCTAGCTTACTCCAGTAGGAACAATCACGACACAACAAGAGAAAATAAGCAAAAGGCTAGATAGTGTAGAAGAAATACTCAAGAGTGTAAGCAAGCAGATAGATGATTTGGTCGTATTATTGGTGAGAATGGCTAAAGTTGAGGCCAATAATCAAAATATGAATACTAAGATAACTGAGATGATTGAGAATTTTGATGTTACAATGCGAACACTCAATGAGGAAATATGTGTAACAATTGACGATATGAGATGACAATTGGGAACTCAAGTGGAAGACTTAAGAAGACAGGTTAATAGCCGTATCTCAAACAAGTCTATTGAAAAGTTAAGGGCATAAATAACTATTTTAACTCAAGCTGTAAGGAATGGTCATGCTCCTACCTCTACCCCCATACAAACTTTTACTCATATAGGATATCTTAAAATACTTGAGCCCAAGGTAATCACTAACGTAAGAAATGCCAAGTAATTGAAGAATTTTCAACTCAATATAAAACAAAATCTTATTGCTATAAGGACAAATGAAAAGAATAAATGTTACTATGACTACAATATACTTAACTGGTAATGCTAAGTTATGATAGTGTACCAAGTATGAGGAGATGTAGAATGATAATGCTCATATAAATACAAAGGCTAAGTTGCAGGCTTAGTTTTTCCTTGAGAATATTAAATACAATGCTCCAAAGATATTGAAGGAACTTCAACAAGGCAATGACATCCGAAAGTATGTTCGTTAAGTTCTTGACTTTGATGTTGGACATTAAGAGCATAACCAAAGATAGTAAGCTATTCTATTTCATGAAAAGATTGAAGCCTTATGTTAAGAATAAGTTATAGTGGCAATAAGTTACAAACTTGGGCTACAGCGCAGGTAGTAACTAAACGCTTGACTAACTATACTCATAACAACAAAAGGAAGAATGAGACAATAATAACACTGAAAGGGGTCAGAAAAAATCTTACAACTCTCACAAGTTTAGAAACAATAAGGTAATCGGTAGAAGTAAGAAACCCTCATTCTCATGTTTCTTATGTAATGACTCACAAAAAGTAACTGAATATCCACATAAGGCTATACTCAATGATATGGCACAAAAGGTAGAGGGTATACACCAAGATGAAGAGTTGAGAAGTGATAGTGAGGAACAACTTCAAATGAGTGCATTACGCATGTTAGTTGCTAGAAAGAGTTCCTTAATGGGACATAAGCCCAAGACCAACAATGAATTGATGTATGTTCAGTTGAACATCGATGGCAAGAGTACAAACGCAATAGTAGACTCCAATGCTATACATACTTCATTAATGTACTTAAGGAGAAAAGTTAGGGCTGGTGCTTACTAAAAACACTAACTAGATTAAGGTCATCAACTCCAAGGTCTGTCCTATTTGAGGACTTACAAAAGGAGTGAAGGCGAGAGTTGGGAATTGAAGTGGAAATCTCAATTTTACGATTGTCCCATTAGACAACTTCAACATAGTCCTTAGGATAAATTTCTTGAGACAAGTTAGAGTTGCTCCCATGCCCGCAACAGATTAGTTGCTATTCATAGGTGAGAAGTGATGCTGTATGACAATTCAAAGGAACAAGGCAAGCAACCATAGCAAGAAAAGAAATAATATTAGGGATAGCTATGATGTTATCAATACTCTAATTGAAGAGAGGACTTAAATATCAAGAGCCGACTTTTCTAGCTATTCTTGCAAAGAAAGAAGTAGGAAAGACTAAGATATCAAGTGTAATAGAGTGTGTCCAGAAGGAGTACAATTTTGTGGTGCCTAACAAGCTCCTGAAGGAGTTGCCTCCTAGATAGTCAAGGACTATGGGATTGAGTTGATTCCTCATGCCAAACTACCCGTTAGAGCTCCTTATAGAATATCACCTCTCGAACTTGCCAAATTAAAAAAGCAATTGAATGAATTGTTAAAGGCAAGCTTCATTTAACCCTCAAAAGCACCATACAACGCTCTTATTCTATTTCAAAAGAAATAGGATAAGAGTTTAAGATTGTGTATTAACTATCAAGCTATAAATAAGCTCACAATAAATAATCATTATCCGATTACCTTAATTGTCAATATGTTTAATCAACTAAACAGAGCTAAATACTTTGCAAAGCTAGATTTTCGATCAGGCTATTATCAAGTTTGCATTACTAAGGGTGATGAACCCAAGATGACGTGAGTAGCCCAACATGGTGCTTATGAGTTCTTAGTGATGCCCTTTAATTTCATCAATATTCCTATAACATTTTATACTTTAATGAACAATGTATTTTGTAAATATCTAAACAAATTTATAGTTGTCTACCTAGATAACATTGTGGTGTATAATAAGACATTGTAAGATTGTAAAGCACTTACGAACAGTTTTCCAAAAGCTGCAGGAAAATCATTTGTATGTGAAGCGCAAAAAATATGCCTTTGCCCAGAAGTGTATCAATTTCTTAGGTCATGATGTCAAAAAAGGGTGAATCCAAATGGATATAACCAAAGTGAAAGTAATCAGGCAGTAGCTAATGCCCAAAAGAGTAACAAGGTTGCTGTCCTTTCTTGAACTCGCTAATTATACAAAAGATTTATTAAGGGATATTCTCGTCGAGTTACACCCCTTACAAATCTATTAAAAGAAAGACCAAGCATGGTCTTAAGATGAGAAATGTTAAAATACCTTTGAAAAGTTGAATTGTGTGGTGACGAAGGATCCAATCCTTGCACTTCTTGATATTTCTAAGCCTATCAAAGTCCACACAAATACCTCAAAAATTGCATTAGATGGAGCATTGATACAAGAAGATCATCTAGTGGTATACAAATGTAGGAAACTGAATCAAACAAAGCACAGTTACTCATCCTAAGAGGAGTTACTTACAATCATTTACTGTCTAAAGACTTTGAAACACTATTTACTAGGATAAAAGTTTCTACGGACAATTTTGCTGCCAACTATATATTGACTCAACCTAAGCTCTTAGCTAAATAAGCTAGATGACAAAAGTTTCTTACAGAGTTTGATATGAAGATTAAGATTGCAGTGGAAGAACTAATCAGTTGGTAAATGCTTTAAGCAAGAGAGTCGATTTAGCTTCCTTAGCATAGCTTGTACACCAATTGGTGAGTCAAATCTTAGCCTTAATTTAAGAGTAGATCAAGCAACATTTAAGTCAAGACCTATTGGCCAAGAATCTCAAGCAGTTTGTTGAAAAAGAAAAGACTCATAGATTTTAGGTAAAAAATAACCTTATCTACATAAAAGGGTGTCATTGTATGTTCCAAATACTGGCAACTTGAAAACCCATGAGAGAGTACCATGATATTCTATGGGCTGGACATTCCAGCTGGCATAAGACACCGAGCTCATTAAAGCAAGGCTATTATTGGCAGAATATGAAAAAAAATGTAATGAATTATATGAAAACTTACTTAACATGCCAACAAGATAAAGTTGAGAAGCAGAAGATGGTACGCCTGTTGGAACCACTTCTAATGCCATCTCACTCATGGGAGAGCGTCTCCATGGATTTTATCACTTCTCTATCAAAAGTTAGAAAGCAATCATTCATTTTTTTTTTTTTTTATTGACAGGTTCTCTAAGTATACCATTTTCATTCCCACCACAAAAAGTTCAAGTGCAGAAAAGACAATCCTTCTTCAATCATACTGTAAAAGTCCTAGAGAGTACCCCAGAATGTTATGAGTAATAAGGACACCAAGTTTACAGGAAAGTTTTAGACAGAATTGTTCCACCTCCTAGGTTCCAAGCTAAGCATGATCTCCAACTATCATCCGCAAAGTAACAAGTAGATAGAGAGATTTAATAGTTTGCTGGAGGAACACCTTTGATGCTTTGTCAGTGCCAACCAAAGAATTGGGTTGACTTGTTGGATATTGCCCAATCTTGTTTCAACATCCAACAAAGCTCTTCCTCCAATAAAAGCCCTATAAAGATTATCATGAGTTAGCAACCACTATGACCACACTATATACTAAGAGATGCTTAAGAGCTTATCAGTTTACCAAAGATTGGAAGCAAAGTTTAAAAGTAGCGAAAGCGTATCTTAAGAAAACTTATAAAAGAACGAAGAAATGAGTAGATCAAAACTATAGGCCCAAAGTGTACAATGTTAATGATCAGGTCTTCATAAAGTTTCTTCCGAAATATGTCAAATCATTACAAAACAAAGATAAAAGATTGATCGAAAAATATATTGATCTAATTCCTATCATCTCAAATATTGGAAGAGCTGCCTCCAAGGTCGAGCCTCCTGTACGATTGAAGGTCCATCCGATTTTTCATGTTTGTATCTTGAAGCCATATTATCAAGATATAAAAGACCCAGTTGGTAATATGTCCAAGCGATCGCACATCAAGATCAAATTCATCTTAGAGTCAAACTATGGAAGATACCCTTGTAGAGCAAAAAGTTAAAGATCCCACCACTTGAGAAGAACATATAGAGTATTTAGTCAAGTGAAAAGATCGAGAAAAAGAAAGATACTAATTGGGAGACCAAAAAGGATCTTAAGCCCTTATTTGAGAGAAAGTTAGTCTTACTAGCCAAAAGACGTCCACCACCAAATCTAAGCTCTAACATATATTACCAAGGACGTTAATAAAAATAAGTAGGAGAAGATGTCAAGGCATTATTTTCGTAATGCACTTGTACTAATAAGGGCCTATTTTTTTCTACATATTGTAACGTAGCATAAGACTCTTTTTTCATTTTAGTTAGGGCTTTACTATTATTAGTAATTTCTATTATAAGAAAATAGTGTCATTTCACCAATTTTAATATCTCCTCTTGCTAGGGTTAAAAATGACCATAAAACTCTTTACAAGAGTACAAATACTCTTTTGTATTGAAACTCTTGGCACTTTGGTTTATCATGACCAAAGGCATCCTGTTATATATATATAACCCCCGTGCAAACACATTATAAGTTTATAACGACGTCAGAATTAATAAAAATATATTATTCATTTTACGATTCTTATCTTTGTCCCTTATATTTATTGTTGGCTTTCTATCTTGTTCATGTTATTTACAAGTTTAGGCCTTATTGACTAGTATTGCATGCAAGTTAGATTTACTTACTACTGTAGAGACAGAACAATAAGCGTTATACAGTCCATTTATGTACTAGAGAAAGCCTTAAACTGTAACACAAAGTATTTGCATCAAATGGTTTAATGTTTCTCCAATTTAAAGCCTACTCTAAACCTTTCCAAACTGATCTAGCAAAAGTACATTCAAAGAACAAATGATCATGTAATTCCCCCTTTTCCTAACATAGATAACATATGTTTTCTTTAATGACGCCCCATGCAGCCAGCTTATCCAACATCAGCAATTTTTATTGAATTACCATCCATAGGATCGTAGAGTGTCTAGGAGTAGCATCCTTATTCCAAACAATCGCTACCCATTGCTTCTCTGCCTCTTCGCTCTTAGCCAACAAATAAACTTTCCTAATAGAGAAGGCTTTGGATTCTACCCCTATCCAAACCATCTTGTCCATAACTAACCTAATAGGCAGTAACAGAGTTATGCCTAAAGTGATAGTGCTCCATCCATGTCCCTTAGGCCATCTCCAACAACCATCCTCTATAAAAGAGCAAAGAAGGGTCTCTTTTAGGCAACCAAATGCTGTTGTAGCTTGCTCATCTATCCATTCGACTATGGGACCCTTATCGTGCCAATTGTCATACCAAAATAAGGTAAGCTTGCCATCTCCTATGTTCCACTTAAGCATTTTTCTGGCTAAAGGTTTAGCTTGGAGAATCCTCCTCCATGACCAAGAAGCATTATTTGGAATTTTGACATTCCAAAAATTCCTTCCTATTAGGATCTCATTTTTAATCCAGCTAAGCCAAAGGGTAAAGCATCCTTTTCACAAAGGACCCAAATGTGCTTAAGTTGATCAACTTTGTTCCAACATCTAATATCAATTATACCCAAGCCACCCTCCCTCCTTGGTTAATAAATTTCCTTCCATTTCACTTTTGCTCTTGCTCTAATTTCATCGTTCCCATTCCAAAAAAGAATAAAAAAAAAAAAAACCTTTTCATTTTTCTTTCTATTTGGTCTAAGATGGAAGCCAGTAGAATGAATATCATAGCCCAAAATACTTGAAGAGAGAAAAAGCATACTTTTGATAGGTTGGGCTCTCTCCGCATAGGAGAGGAATTTAGAGGATAAATGGTTAATACAAGAGGAGAATTTATCTATCAAGGCTACACATTCTGCTTTTTATAGTCTTGAAGAAGATAGAAGGACTCCAAGGTAACGAATAGGAAGAGATCTAACCACAAACCCCAACAGCCTAATAATTTCCCCTCTTACCTCCAGCATCACTCTACAGAAAAATAAGTGACTTTCATAGAATTAACTTGTAACGCCAACAGAACTTGGAATTCTTTAAGCCCCTCCTTTACGTACTTAGGGATTTCAATATCACTATGAACAACTTCTAAGAATAGAAGGGGAAATACAAGATTAATCTCTGCCATGAAAGATTTCAACAAATTTCTAGGCCTATCTAAACTAGAAGACGTACCTTTTGTAGGTAATGGATCAAGTTCTGTCAACCTACCTTGGATGACAAATTATCCTATCCCCTATCTTCTCTAATCACTGACAAATTATCCTATCCCCTATCTTCTCTAATCACTCTCTCTGCATGGTTCACATGGATTTTAGGCTCTAAGAGTAGAAACTTTTCTTTAAATTTTTTGAAACCTGAGCTATGCATGATGAAGGGACTTTGAGCATTGAATAAAACTAGGTTTTCTCATCTTTTTGGGCTTTAAGTATCAAAATTGATAGAAAACTTAAAGCTATTTAATTAGCTATCCAAACAAGGGGAGGCACTACCTTCTTTGCTAAAGAAAAGAAGACTTACAAAGAGTGTTATTTGCTCAGGGGTCTACCATTTCTACAAACAATAATCAAATCAAGAGTTGAATGGTTACATAGATAACAAGAAACACAACTTCGTTTCTCTTGCAACGTCATATGTAAGCACAATTCATTCTTTTTAAAGGGATGTAGGACTTAAGCTAAAGACAATGATAAAGTGTAGGATAAGTCCATTAATTCTTCTTTCAACTTTTTAATGAAAAATAAGAAAACTAAGTGAAGCCTCAACTATGTGAAGTTGAAGAATTCGTAATATGGAAGTTCTGGGACAACTAAGTTGACTTCCAAATGTGCCCTGTGCTGACAAAGAAATCAAGTCAGCTTTATGATTATAAGCCATTGACTTAATTGTTATTTAGTTATGTTCTTTCAGGTATCTTAGAAGTTGAAGCTGATATAATTTAGGCCATCAATGAAATCTTAACTTGGAGCTTCCTAATCAAGGAGGTAAACAATGCTATATTAAACCCTATCCCCAAGTAGCTCATCCATAGTCTTGTATAAAGCTACCAGCCCATGCTTGAAAGAAGCTTTGCCCTCCCTTGTTGGTAAGGAGCAATCAGATTTTATCTCAATCAAGATAATCACTGATAGTATCCTAATTGCCCAAAAATTAATGTTCTGTTATCATGCTAATAGGTGTCCCCATAAGAGTGCTCTAAAAGTTGATATTCTGAAAGCCTATGACACCATAAATTGAAGCTTCCTACAGCGAGTTATCCTTTGTATGTGGTTTCCTCCTCATTCTTGAAAACTAATTTCTCAATGCCTTACAGCACTCCTAAGTTTTCTCTCAACATCAGTGGTAAGCTAGTTTGATTTCTCTCTTTGTTCTAGAGGTCTTAAGTAAGGTAACCTGATTTCTCCCTATCATTCCATTTTTAAGATGGAAGTTTTGTTTGGCATGCTTAACTTCACCCTTTATTTTGTTTCATTGGAGATGTGTAGAGGAGAGTATTACATATTTGTCATTCATTGACGATGTGATGATCTTTTTTAAAGGAAATATCCCCTCTATTAACTTGGTTTGTTAAGGTCTAGAAAATTTTTAGGAAGTTTCTTGCCTCCAACCAAATGATGGGAAAAGTCAAGTTTTCTTTGGAAATTTCATGACCCTCATGAGGAGGCAATAATGATATTGTGCATGTATACAGGAGGGAAACTCACCTTTACAGAATCTGGCTGTATTCCTTATCTCATCAAAACTTCATAAAGAGGAGATCAGCCAAGATATAGTTGGACTTTTGACAACAAAGGTCGATAAATATGCAGGGCACATACTACTCAACAAGTCAATCATCTTCTCCATGCAAGTTTATTGGCCTACATCTTCATTCTACCCTAGTTTGTCATCCAAAAAATAGTGTGACTAATGAGAAATTTCCTTTGGAATGGTTGCCCAATATTTCTTCAAAGGCAAAAGTCAGATTGGAAATTGTTTGCACCTCAATTACAGAAGGATGCTTGGGTATCCCAAGACTAGAAATGCAAAATAAGGCAGCCCAACTCGAGCACTTTGGCGCCTATCAAAGGGGGCTTTAGAGAACATTGGGCTGATTGGATTCATGTAACTTTCCTAAAGGTAAACAGTTTTTGGTCTGTACATGTCCATCCCTGTGTTCTTGGGATTGGTGAAAGCTTCTAAAGCTCGAACATCTAGCTCATTCATGTTTCATGTGGAAGGTGAGAAACAGCATTTAATCTCTCTTTGATTGGACTTTTGGCTCTCAAGCAGGACCTCTTAATGTGGTGTACTGTGTAAAAGACATAGCAAACCTAGGCATCCTAGAAATGACTGTACAATCATAACATGTTACGGTTAAGAGTTTGCCCCAAGGTATATTTTGGGAAAACTGTCAGATCCTCCACCATTCAACTGAACTCTCAACAAACAAATTTACTCAAATGGACAAATTCTTCCTCTTGAGTGTTTTCCATCAAGGCCACCTACAGGTTTTTTACTATCGAGGACAAAGAATGCCTAAGGAAAGAGTGCTGTGCTGCCAAAAACCTGTCCCCAAGCATGCTTTTATCCTTTGGCTTGCCTAGCTTAAGAAGCTTCAAACTAAAACTTCTGCTTTAGGATGTTACAACTTCCACAAGTTACTCTTCATGCACTTATGACATTGAAGATCATAAACACCTTCTTTTTTGTTGCATATACTCATTACAAGTATGGCGACTCCTACTTCTCTTGGCTTGGTGCAACTTGTAGGTGTAGTTGCAAAACTACCTTATCCATGGCTCCGAAAATCCACTCCAAGATAGTCACCTTAGCAGAAACAACTTACTAAATTCGGAGGCTTCAAAAGTCAGTTTGGCTTGGCGAACCCACTACCCAGCCAAAGTTTTTAGCTGGTCAGATTCTTGCTTACACTAAGCTTCAATACTCAATTTAAGATAAACTTACTCTAGTTGACCCACAGTGTTTTTAAGACTTCTATAATAGAACAGAGTTGTTGTACTACCCCATCCCTGTCACACTGATGGGTTGCAAATTCTCTTCCTTGAACTGAAATTTTTACTTACTCATAGGGGGAAAAAATATGTTTCATTTGCAATTGCACATAATATAGAAAATCTGCACACATATCTAACTTTGTTTCGGCAAAGAAGAAAATTAATTAAGCCTATAGGCAGAAAAACTACCTAAGAATTCAACATTCAAATGGTTAGATGAAGAGCAACAATTGTTTATGAGATTTTAGGGAACAAAACAATGTACCTTGTATGATCTAACTTGCTTCAAAAGGGCTTCAGCACACATTTTAAGATCACCCTTCATCCTATGCCACCTTGCATATAATCCCCACATGTCCGTTGCAGACCCTTTTTTAACTATCTATAAGGAAAAGAAACAATAACCAGGAAAGTTTGGAATTGCCTAACAAGTTAGGGTGTGTGCCTCTTATGATCATAATAATAATAATAACAACAATGACAACAACAGAAGAAGCATTCATTTTGTCAGGATGAGTGTGAAGAAAAATTTTTTTGGGTAAATAATTTTTTCTTCTTGGGTAAATGAACTTTCTTCAGCTAAATAATTTTTTTTTTTGGGTAGGACTTAAGGAGAATGACATCAGGAAAATGAGATGAGAGAAGCAGGAAATCTTGTTCAGTCTCTAACCATGCAAGAAAGCAGAAAGTAACATTGACTAAAAAAATACATGCAGTTACAGAACAAATAGTCAAAATGACCATCCAAATCCTGGTATGAGGCATGGAATGAAATCTCTTCCTTTATTTTTCCTTTTGTTTGGGAGGAGGGAAGGAGGTGGTGGTGGTAGTGGTGTGGTGGAGGGTGTAAATGGAATGAACTAATTACCAATGTCTTCTAAGCTCTCAGCCAACAAGGGATGCAGATCAATTTTAGTGTCTGCTGTGTCTGATGCAGGAAATGAAAGAAACTCCAGAAGATTGAATATAATCTCCCCATGCACTTATCCCAACGAGCTTTATTTTATATCAAGCAGTCACCTAATTGACTGAATTTCATGAGTTCCAACTGTAAGTCAAAATAGTGTCTTTTGCACTCTCATGTGCTGGCAACTGTGCTATGCTTATATCTTATGGCCTCCACCTTCAGGCAATTTTTTCATCTTGTATGTGATCTTCCACATTTAACAAAACAACAATACTCAAGCCTTATAGGTGTGTCTATCTTCCTCAATTAATATATTACATTGAATTACCAAGTAAAAAAAAATAACAAGTCTTGAAATTTCACCTCCAAATGGCAGAAAAGAAGCAAAATCTGACGTAACACGTCACGATCCTCAATATCATTATCATCAATAAGGAAACTTTTTGGCTTGTTATCCAGTGTCATGATATAAACAAGAACATAATTAAATAAAGAGGAAACCACTAACCTCTTTAAGTGTTTCTCCAAAAATATTTACTAAGCCATCACCCTCCTGCAATCTTGCAGATGCATGTTCTGAAGATGTCCGTTCACTAAAAGAATCCAGATCTGGAACTGTGGATATACTTTCATTTCTAGAACCCTGAGCCCTTCTTTCCAACTCTGACATAATTTTCTCTATCAGATCTGTATCAACTCTTCTACCACCTGACATATTCAACACCATCTGTATAGCTTCCAAAGCCTAAGCCCACAAAAAAAATAAAATCAGAATCATGCAAATGAAGAAGCAATGCTGCCAACGATTTGTCCAGAGGTATAACCAGAGATGAATTTCATAAATAGTAACACGTGTAGAAGCTGGGCAGATGGCATTAAGGAGAAATTACATTGACAAAGACAGAATATAGGGAAAATGTACATCACAGTAAGAAGGATATTACTAAAAGTTCATCATAACAGGGTCCAGAAAACTATTTCCATAACACCTGAGTATTAGGAAAAGAAAGAACATAGGTTAATGTCAATATTACTGCTTTAACTTTGCATTTTTTTTTTTTTTTAATTTTGCACCTGAAGATTAAAGTTGTTAAATATCAAATGCAAACAAACTTTACGTGCCAATATTATACTTGAAATTTAAAGTTGTTAAACATCATACCTAATTTAACTTTAACTTGTCAAATTTACTACATCAGTCATCATTAAACAAATGATGTGGCAAATAATTATTGGTCAAAAAATACAATTGTAAGTAAGATAGTAAATCTAATAAGCAAAAGTTTGATCGGCATGAGATCTAACCAAATTTCAGCTGTAAAATTGGAAAAAACACAGTCCAGATACTAATTTTGATATTGTCTAAAAGAACATACAAGTTAAAGGTTTCTTTGCTAGTGCAGTCACCATCCACTAAGTATGATTTCTTTCACTCTCAAGATTAGAGTAGAATTGCATCATTAAAACTCCTAAATTTAAATATCGAAAGAAAGAAAAAAGGTCGGTCTCCAGAACCCAACTGAAGGTGACAACCCATTTAAATTGTCTTCCAGAAGCAATAAAAGTTAATCAGAATAAGGTTCAAAAACCTGTGACAAACTTTTTCATGAATAAAACCAATGGCCAAGTTATCAAAATGAGGTCAAGATAAGACAGATGAGAACAATTTATTTTTCATGTTGAAAAAGACATTTTTTATAAAAGAAAAAGAGTTCAAACCAGAGGAAGCAATGTACCTGACTTATATTACCGACCTCTACAGCAACTTGAGCATAGTTTTCCCACAGCTGCCAGCTGCTTCGTCTGTCAATTAATTTGTCATTAATAATGCAAAATTTATCATAAATTAAGCAAAGCAGAAGCATCTCTATGGACACTCTATGCAGGTTCAGCAGCTTTCAGGAATACTAGTTCAATATAGTTTAGTTAGAGGAAAAGGTCTTCACTTGAACTTTAAAGCTTCCTTGAATGCAATAAAGGCTTCTTTGCTTCTTTTTCTGACCATATGCCTGCATAAGACAGTGAAATGTAAGTTTACTAACATGCATAAGGTATTCATATCAGGACTCATCAACCAGAAAATTAACTTTCACTCATCACACAAATTTGATAAGAAATGAAAGCTAATAAACTGAACAACATTATAAAGGAACTATCTGAGCTGAAATAAGAAAAAGAAAAAACAAATAATAGGCCAACTACACATTCATTTCCCTTCCCCCACCCCTCCTTTGAAATCATATGTCTATTTAACATGATATGAGCCGCCTTCCATCTTTATTTTTTTGGGTGAAATGTCATGTTTCATTAATTTTTACTGATGCAAATATCTCTTATCTTGGACATACAATAACAATCCAATCCAGCAATCCCCATTCTCATTATATTATCATCTATAGCCATCCTGCCAAATATAGTCCTCCATGAAAAGGGGCCATGCGTTGCAAAGTAAGTTTGCAAGTTTCAAGGGAATGTAAAAATTAGTTTGATTCAACTTCTAAATAGAATGACTGCGATGGTAGGATTTAGTTCCTTGCTTTGCATCGTCAATCTCTACAGCAGCAGCAGCAGCTCATGAGATAACCATGTCCCACAAGAATTGATGAGGTTCTCCCTCAGCTCTGTAACATTTTTATCAACTGATAAAACGAGCCAGCCAAATTGTTTGTGATGGGAAATCATTCACCATAAACTATACCAGAATCTCACTCTTCTTACTCATTGCAAAATACAAGGGCCATTCCATTTGCATCCTTTTACTGAGCATTCAACAACATTCATATAACTTTTTATAGCTCAAAAACTTTCCAAGCCTCAACACTTCTGCTGCAAAGAGCTTTTTTTTCCTCTCAATTTTTCGTAATTCTGTAAATTTTATTGAAAAACAAAAGGTATGTACAAGTTGAGAAGGATACAGAAAGGAAATCAGAAGTACAACATAGGGAGTAATAAAGGCCTCCCTAATCAGCATAGTAAACTATACACTTATCTAGAAGCTAAAATAAGCATAGGATTTTCCTTTGCATCTGAGCAACAGACTTATTTTGAGTGTAAGCATTCAAAAAGCAGGTGTTAATGGATTCCTTCTCACATGAGAATAAATAACAGACATTGGAGGAAACAACTCCCCATATCAATAATTTATCCATAGTCAAAAGTCCTCCTTAGAACACCAACCACAGAATGAAACCATATCCAGCACATGCTCCTTAAACCACACGCAAAAAGCCCACTGTAATTTCAAAGTTTCATAGGCCAGCTTAATAGGGAAGAGGGCAGATGGTCTAGGTATCCACACCAATCTGTCCACCTGATTCATCCTTGCAGAACTAGAGGGAGAGGAGAGGAGGGGGGTTCCAACAAATATTGATCTCTCCCAAAATCAAGTAAAGTAACATGATGTCTAAATGGGAAAATCTCATGTGAAGGGGCCTTAGGGAGTGCCACCAATCAAACTCAATGGGAGATCTCCTAGCCATTGCCTGCTTCCCATCCAAACAAAGACTTAAACATGGGACCAAGCAGGAGCAATTTCTTCTATATACTCAAGAGCAGTTCAAAGGAGCCTTAGCTGAGAAAATCATTTTCCTTCATTAAAGAAGATCGTATCCAACAAGCCCATAAGCCACCATCAAAATCTTCACAAAAATTCCAAATGTGGAGTTAGGCAGACTTGTTCCTAACAACCAAGTCCAACACATGAAGATCCCCTTCCTTCATAGGACAACAAATTCTATCCCCTTTCCTCAAGGCACCTCATGATCTCCCTAACTACTCCTTTAGGCATCAAGGAGGAAGCTCAATAAACTCTAATGGAGAAGGCCATTGACTTTGTGAGCTGAACTATCCCTGCATAGAAGAACAACTTACTAAAGCATAGAGTAACTCTTCTAGTGATCAAATCACAAACTCAGATCAATTGGATTCAAAGAACTTGGAAGAGATAAGAGGCACATCTAGAAAGCAGACAGAAACTGAGATATTCATAATTATATTCTTTTCAACATATTCTATCAGGGAACAGTAGAATAATAGGAGGAACAGTAATTTCTATTTTTCTGCTTCATGTTGTACAAGTGTCTAGCTGATTTGTCAGCTTAGGTTCTAAGTTCAATATGTACTTGTGTGTTTGTGATGAGCATAAGGATGTTGTCAAACTTGCTGTAGTGTGTGGTGTTTATATACTATTATGTGCAGTGGATGATCAGTAGTTCAGTAGTGTGTATGTCATGTTACTAGCAGTTTTAGGAAGTGGTCTTTACATGAGAGTGAGAGTCATAAAGTGTGTTTGTTAGTAACCGCCACTCTTTGATTTTAAATTGAAGAAAAATGAATCAAGAAAGAAAGCCTATTTTTCCCCTCAAAAAAATTCCAGAAATTAAAGAGTTTAAGAGATCATTGGGCTCTCTCTCTAATCAATGCCAAAAAATAAGAAATAGTAGGGTTCTATCCAAACGAGCCCTAAACCTAGTTATGGGATTGAATAAAATAGGTTTCCAGCTTGTTTAGGGAACACCTACAATCCTTGTTTTTGGACTCAATAAGAGAGAGAACCCTACGATCTCTTAGATTCATTTCTTAAAGTTTTTTTTGGAGAAAATAGGCTTTCTTTCTCGATTATTTTTCTGCAAACACCCCACTTTCCTATTTTCATTACCCAAACAATGACTTCTTCCGAAAACTGCTAGTAACATGACACACACACTACTGCACTATCTGACCATACACCCTAGATAATAGTACACGAACACCACACGCTACAGCAAGTTTGACCTCATCACAAACACACAAATACATGTCAAACACTGAAGCTGACACATCAGCCATATACATGTACAACATAAAACAGGAAAACAGAGACTGCTGCTACATCTATTATTCCCCAACATATTCACACAGAGAAGAACATTCTGCTTTTACTTGGGGTTTGTTGGAGTGCAGAGAGCAGATAAAGGACAAAGAAAAGGTCACCAGACACCATGTATGATGATCCCCAACATATGTGGAATAACTCTTATCGGCAAGTGAAGAAACATAAGAACACTAAATAGAAGATACAAATGCATATGAAAATACGGAAAAGAAACAGACTAAAGTGAAAGAGGAAAAAGTAAGAGCAGAGTAACAATACATGAAAGAACGCAGAGAGAAAATAATAGGGATGAAGCTTACAAGCAAGCAATGTTATTCCAAGCTTCCCCATTCTCAGGGTCAAGTTGAACAGCACGAGTAAACCCATCAAGAGCCTTTTCAATGTTTCTAGCCTACATGATGGTGATGAGCAGTATAATTACATATTTAAAAAATAATGAGAAAATAGTGATGAAAAAAATCATGATTTTTATAGAAAACAATCGTTTATAAGAATTAGAATTGGAGGAAAGGAATGGAGAAGCTGGAAGGGAAGGGTGGTGTGGGGTGGGGAAGGGGAGGGGGATAAATTATTTACCTTCAAAGCAGCAGCACCCAAGGCAAACCAACCATCAGGATACAAAGAATTCAAGGCCATTGCTGATTCCCTGTGATGAACAATGAGTCAATCCATGTTGCTCCACTATCAATATAATTAGAGGACAGGACCAAATCCTTGTATAGGACATTAAATTTATCTCCATGACCAATTCATTTAAAAATTTATGCATGCAGATCGGATTTAGAGTTTATATTTTAATTTTAGAAAACTACGCTTTTGCTCCTCGAACTTTATCACTTTTTCTAATTGAGTCCTTCAAATTTTGTTTTTTCTATTTCAGTCCTCAAACTATCCAAAAGTTTACAAAAGAATCCTCTGTCAATTAGTTTTTCCATTAAAAAAAGACTCTTTTACTAACTTTTAGAAAGTTTGAAAACTAAAATAGAAAAAATGAAAGTTAAAGAACTCGATTAAAAAAAGCGTCAAAGTTCAAAGACTAAAAGAAATTTTCCCTCTTTTTCTTTTAAGATCTATATATTTATTTGTGTTTTAATTTACAACTTATGTTATATATATACATATATATATACATAAATACATATTTTTTCTTTTAGAACATGATTTTTAATGGTATTTATAACATAAAAAAACAAAAATATTGTTCATTTTTAAGAATTTAAGTCTTGAAATGAAGAAAAAAATGAAAATATAAAATCCTAAAACGAAAAAATAGAAAAAGAATTTTGGTCCTCTTGATGTACTTTTTCCATTTTGATTGATAAATATTTCAAACAATCAATGATCCGATTTTATATTCTTAATAGAATCAAATCACATTTAATTTTATAATTTGTTAAATTTACATATAGCAATAGTTTTTTTTTTTTTTCCTCACCAACTACATTACATATTACAACAATTTAAGGAGGAAGAATTCAAATTAGGTCCATCTCTTTGAAAGACTAGTATTAGCAAAGTAACTATATAAATTATTTGATACTTACTATAATTATTAAATTATATAAACAATAGCAATCACAAATAATTATCCAATTTAATTTAATGATACTAAGTAAAGTTAGTTAAAATATCATTATCTATTTGTATGTAGAAATATATAAATAATGATTATATTTATGATAAGATAAATAATTTTTTTTATCAATATTTTATCTAACAACACAATTAACTATTTTAATTCATTAGGTTGTAACTACTTTTTCCTTTTTTTTTTTTGGGTAGAAAAATTAACAAAGAATGAAAAGGAAAAAAAAAGAAAAATTATACTTTTAGTCCTTGAACTTTACCACTTTTTCTAATTGAGTCATCGAACTTAAATTTTTTCTATTTCAATTCTCAAAATTCGAGAACTAAAAGTATAATTTTCTCTTTTAATTTTGAATGCTATGTCACATGAGGTCCAAATTATTGATTGAGGCCCCCTATGAAAAATTATCAAATGAAGTGGGAATAAAGCCAAGGTTTTAAACACATGCCACCAGCTCTAATAATATAACTTTAATTTTACAATCAACAGAGCTAAAATTTAATCTTTTAGCTAGTGTTGTCTTACAAAGGATAAAAAGGAAAAGATAAGAGAATATGTCCAAACCAAAGCATCATGGAACTCTCGTACTCCCCTCTATTGTAGGCATTGTGGGCAAGGGAGCGCTGCATACCAGAAAAAACATAAGTCAACGAAAATTATATGGATAAAAGGCTGCAGAGTATTTGAAAAGCAAGCCAATAGATGAAATTTCAGCATCAGGTACAACAATTGAAATGTATTAGTTGGCAATTGTATAGTGAGTAAAAAAAGAAACCCAAACTTAATAATTATAAGCACAGTCACATCTTCTCATGGTCAACAGGCACTAAAACAAGATGCACTGAAATAATGATGACAATTGCACCCAACATAATTGATAACTGAAAAACTATGCCCATGTACAAGGTTTGCCATATACAAATGAATAATTAACATAAATATTCCAACCTCAAAAAGATGATCAATTGTCACAATCATCAAGTTCGACTTGAGAGTAATTGGCACATGACTTAAATAAACCTTTCTAAAAGCTCTAGATCTCAAAAGTTTTAAATGGGGAAAAATACAAAATTACTCCACCTTTCATTGTTTTTTTTAATATTTAAATCCTTCAACTTCTAAAACATCTATTAAATTCCTCTAACTTGTGAGATGAATCATAGAAGTCCTTTTTTGATAGGGTTTTTTCTTTGATCTAGAGTTCTGATCTTTTTATTCCAAGGTATCCTTTTCTATGAACTACATAAAGGGGAGAATCCCAATACATACCCTGCTCTGAATCAGTTAATTATGACTTACCCAAAAAAAGTCGTCCATTTTATTTTCTGTTAGCAACTGCAACTTTTTCTACTGAGACTTCATTAACAATATACACATGGTGGTACCACACTCTGTATTCTGAGAGAAGAAGAATTAGTCCTTCAACTTTTCTATTCAAATCCTCCAACTTTCTAAAGTTTAATAAAGGTTAAGGGATGGTGACAAAAATTGCAATGATTTATGTAATTCATTTCAAAAAATTGGGCACTCAAATAAAGAGTTTGAAAGTTGGGGACATATATAGAAAAGCACTAAATAGGTGAAAGCCAACTTTTGCACTTCTCTTTCTAAAATCCAAGTAAACGTCATTTTTAGAGAATGAGAACACTATTGCTTAGTCCAGTGTCATCTGCACGCATTTTATAAAAAACCATAGAGCATGAGAGTTGTTTGTTCTTGTACATTTTCAAGAGCACCTTTTAACCAAATTAAAAATTAATAAATAAATAAAAGAAAAGAAAAGAAGACCTCAAATATAAGTGGAGGCAGATTTTTCCATGCACTAGTTGACTTAAAGCACAGAACTCTTCCGTCATTCCAACTTGAGTTCTTCATAGCTTAAAATGTTTAGTGTCATGAATATAAACGAATAGTATCTTAAATGTCTACTGTTAGATTATGATTTCCAAAAAACTTCATTATGGCTTCAATGCCCTTAATTATGAGTAGAACAATAACAACATTTTCGTTAACGTAGCCATAAAAGATCCTTGGGAAATACACTTCATGCCCAAGATATATACTGAAAAACAGTAGAAGTTATCTTTTTGATGATTAGATAAGAAGTCAAAATCAACAGTGCACGAGTTATGAGTTACCTTCGCACGTGCAGACCTATTATCTGAAACTTCCAAGGCCTTTTTATAGCAAGCATCATCATTAGTGACATCACCCAATGAGCACCTACAAGGAAGGAAAATTTGCATGAGAGATCAAATGCACTTGTTGCCTCATTTTAATTCATCCAAATTGCTTGTCTAGTCTAATTGGCATGACTGCATAACAACAGATTAAGATGGAGTTGGATTAGCTGTGGGTTGAACTTGTTCTTGGGAATAAAATTGCATGGAAATACAGAGTCAATAGATTAAGTCTTGCTTCTTCTACCATACTTTCCCACCAATATTCTTAAGAGGTGTATGCCTTCTATCATCAATCAAATTGAGTCCCTTGCTTTCTCTGTTTATTCTTCTTTCAGTCTCAAAGTTTCTTGGTGTGCTCATTCGTTTATCACTTACTATAATTTGCACATTTTTATATATCTCATTTATCTTTACATAAAAGAAACAAAATACTTTCTCTCTTTGGTAAAGCAAAATTTGAGGTTTCAAAACATGTTAAAGAGACACGTGAGCCATGTTACACCTTTTTTCTGAAGGGATTTACCTTTCACCTGGAACTTCATCTAGTCCAATTCATATTTTTTAATGCATTTTTGACCTCATAACTTCATTCTATAACAAATGATAAGCATCTCATTCATAGACTTTCACTCCAAATTATCTACCAACACCTCATATTTTCATTTTCAATGCCTTTAACTAGAGCTAGATCCTTTGTCTTCCTCTCTCTTGTTCGAGCAATTACTCGGCTTTTTTGGTCTCATGCTAGTTGCCACTAATAACACCTTGAAAAGCCTTAGTTTTTGCTTCACTCAATGCTTTCTTGCATTGAAACCAAAGAAGGAAAACCAGTTCATTTTGCACCATAGATATACCTCGATGGAACCTACACAAAACCAAAGTTTTGGACTACATCACACAATCTGCTAATTGCACGCTCTTCAACCGATAATGCACTAACTCTATATGCAATAGGCTTCAAAATTGTGGCAGAGAGCTCATAACAGATATAGGAGGGTTTTATAAGAGCTAATAACTCAAATCAGAAAATAAACAAGAAATGACGAAGAAGATTGTCCAACAGAGTTATCTGCATACCATAGTCTAGGGTCATTAGGCAAGATGGAGAGTCGGTTTTTAATAAGCTCAACAGCTGCTGCCTTCTTTTCCAACAAACTGCATCCAAATTAGCATGAAGAACACTAAGTTGAATTTATGGGATGAAATCACTCCAAAAGGACCCACCACACCTACCGATAGCAAAAAATGAGATTATCCCATAACTCCAGTTCTTCAAAAATCTTGACTGCTTCTCCAATCAAACGACACCGAATCAATAGTTCACCATATTCCCTAATGAAAATTTAGAAAAAGGGAAAAAAAAAAAGGAAACTGATCAACTACAATGGAAGTATATTTAGTTGAAGGAGCATTTCCTACAATCACTAAGGACCAGTTATCTCAAATTGATTACATCTCCCTTCTATTGTATAAGGAATATATATGCACGAGGTGGATATATTGACAGGCATGTGCATCTGTTTTCATAATGAATCAATTCCATGCTTGTGTGTATGCAATTTAGATGACTATGTGGCAGAGAATTTGTCATGCCCACCCAAATGTTTAGGCCTAATCATGCTGGCTTGGAGACTAGACAACTTAATTATAGCAATGTACGAACAAAAGAATTGTAGAAAGACAGATAGATATTTTTATTAAAAGAAAAAAAGAAAAAGGTTACTTCCGAAGGGCAGGTATAGTTGGGATATGTAGTCCAAAGCTGCATAACATCCTTTGAGGCACTGCAGGAGAAACTTCATAGACACCCTCCACCTGAATCATCACACAAAGGCCTGTTATGAGATCTGCACAGCTAACAAGAAGGAAGAGAAATGGAGAAGGAAAGAACAAAAGAGATAACTAAAGTACAATATCATGAAAGTGATAGGTTTTGATTGAAGAGATACAAATACAAGGAAAACACTCGTCTCTCAACACATTGACAGCCTGAAATCAGTGGCTCAGTGTGATTAACACTGGTCTTAAAGCAGCTGTATAAAGCTCACGTTCCAAACTTGAATAGGATGGTACAATAGCATAAACTCACGTTGCTTTAAACTATGCATAGCATAAAGAATCCACCCATCTTGTTGAAGAATCGATACTAAATATGAAAATTTTCATTTTTGAGTACCACTCAACCCACAATTATAACAGTTCTATCATTTGTTATGATTAAAAAAAAAATGTCAGAAATCAATTTAGATTATTTAACCCAACAATGAGAAGGAAAAATTCACAAACTTGAGGTAATATTCAAGATTAGTTTATGACTTCTTAATTTTCCAAAAAAGAAAAGGCCCGATTATATCACTGGGGATGCTTTGATCATTCTCATAACACAAGGTATGTAATTTCATAGCAAGAAAAGATTCTCTTCCAAATTGGGGCAATGCATTTCTCAAAGGAACTTAGATGCAATCAAAATAAAGAATCAAAGAAGAAATTGAGAAACTCTAATTTTATATGAGTAATAGATCCAAAGCAAGGATAAAAGCACAAGTCTACAACAACAATTAGTAGGGCAAATAAAAGACAAATAAACCAATACCCCCCCTTCTTACCAAATTATCCATCATCATCAAAGCACGCTCCTTAGTTCGGCTGCGAGTAGACTCCCATCGAGTGCGTAATATGTCACAGAATTTTTGTATCTGAAACAACCAAAGTCAAAAAGGAGACAGCAAAGAATTAGACCTGCAATAATTGCTAAACAAAAAATTGGGTGCAATGGCTCAAAAAATTCAATTCAAATGATTGCGACAAATGAACAAACTCAAGGTGTGGCATGAAGATATACTTTACTAAAGCACAGAGCTCTAGGAAAAATTTTTCATGCAATCAGCTTCGCATTAATCAATCAAGCAATAATCACATTTGAGGTTAATGTAAATTGTATATCATTTTTCAAAGAACAAAACCAAATTCTTCTTCCATATGCAAAGACAGATATACCAACTAAAAATTTGACTACTTACAGAAAAGTGCACAGACTGTTGGGAATCAATTGCTTCTATGTATGGAGCCATGTCCCATCCTGAAAAATTTTGAAAAGTCAAACAAAATACATGAAAGATTTGATGATATAAACTTAATTGATGTATTCTGAAAGGGGAAAAATCATGGAACAAGCATTTTCTTCCGGTTAGGGGCCCTCCTAAAAGCTCTATGAAGCTTCTAGATGTTTACTAATCATATCTTGTCTTTTGCTTCTAATTTTTCCAAATTCCAACATTTGACAACTTCTTTTGTTGTTCTACAAAATTTCAATATTTGAAATCATATCAAAGAACAGCATATCCACAGAGCTTAACCCTATATCAAGTTAATTGTCCCCATATAGTCTCAACTATCTCTTCATGAAATATTCACTCCGAAAGTTCACACATGAAATCATCCAAGAGTCCTTATAACTTTTGTGCCCTATAAATATTACCTTCCACTCTCTCCAAGGATACTTTGTACATTTTCTAAATCTTGCCCTCTCAATTCTCACTCACTAAATCTTCAAAACTTCTCCACACCCATCTCACATCAATCTTACTTTTTCTCCCCCTTAAACAGAGCATTTAACAATTTCTCTTGGATTTATTAGTCTAAGCAGGATACATAATACTTTGACAAAAGTGATTATTTTTCATGTTGATATAGCTTTTCCCCATAGCATAAGTTCAAAAATCAAAGCTCTGTTCTATCATAAGGGAATTCTCGATCTACTGATTCTAATTAATAGATTATCTCAGGAATTGCATTTAAAAAGATGAAAACAGCCTCTAGGGTTGAGGAAGTTGCATGCATACAAATTCATAACAAATTGATATGATTCAAATCACAATCTATATGCGTTTTCCAAAGCTATTAATAGAAAGCAAAATTCAATGTGCTACACCGTATCAAAACATCAATCCAAGTGAGAATTTCCACCATGTCTAAATTATTCACCTCCAAGCATGAAACCCTACAACATCGTCACTCTTCCGCTTTTTGTTCCCCTCAAACTCATGGTGTGAATGTAGATATCATCATAGTGCAATGCTAGGCCATCCAAAAATACAACAAATTAAGCTCTCAATCCTCCAAGCACTCTACAACTTAATGGATAACCTTTATAAAAGGAGAGGGGGAAGAAGGGGAGAGATTAATTTGTTTTTCCTTAGGCCAATCAAGTTTTCCATGAATATGCTACTTTAACAGTTCTCTATGCTATAGCACTCTATCAAATCTACACCTCAAGGTTCAAACAGAAGTTTTACTTTTGGGCCATTAACCCACAATCTAGGATGGTATTTTGAGCAAATTCATGACCAAACCTTCAATAAGATGTGACAAGCTTACTGTGCTTTATTTTTTGTGAAATACTGAGCAGTTTAGAAATTTATAACACCCATCAAGCATCATGAATGATTAATTTGTTTTAATATTATGTTTATTCATATAATATCAGAGATAAATGAATCACCGCATGCCATGTTGTCTTAGAAGCCATGTTTCAATTTAACCAAGTTTCAAGTCATATTATCTTATTACAACAAAAATTAGCATGCATTAAAAAACACATATAAGAACCATGTAGAAATGGCACGACATGTGACTTGTCTGAAAGAAGCTAAAACATTACAATTGCCTACTAAAACAGTTGGTATATTTAGTATCATTAAGTTTGTTTGCTATTTAAAATAGGGGATGATTCAGAAATAATTTATAAATAGTGATTTGATTTTTATTTCCATTTCATAAGATGTATCACATCCTTCCCTGATCTTGCAGGATGCAACTTAAAGCATTTCCATGGTGTCAAAACTAAACTGATCCCCAAACATCTGAGGGGATAGACTATCACATGGGTGACAAGTCAGTCCTCTCAAACAACCCCATGTACCAAACTTAAGTTTGTCACGTTAGACCCGCAGATCACATCTAAAACAACTCCAGCTGCGAATCTATCACTGATAGGCGATGATCATAATTTTCACACAACAAGGGACAAGCTGTAGTGTGCGTATGAACTTGACTTTGAAATAGGAATGCAACTAGGTGGGTCCTTATAGGGTACCCAACCCACTCAACTGATGGTTACTCTATAGGGTTCGGTACAATTTTTGGGTTTTTCCTAAAAATCCTAAAGGGTCGGGTCAGTTTTCGGGATGTATCTTGAAACTTCTGAGAAACCCGAACCCAATAAAATTTAATAACATATATGACATACCGAGCTGTATAGATAATTTTAAATATATAAAAAATTGAAATATCTTTTCTTTTTTACTTTTAATTTATCGTTTCTCTGTCATCTGCCTCCTCTCAGGTAAGGTCTCATGTCCTTACTCAATTACTCCAATGGACCAATTGGAAACCATAATCCCAACTCTTGCAGAACTTTACCCTTGTAGATGTAGATATCAAGCACTTAAGTTTCATGGGACTGCAAAGATTATAGAAGGTAAGGTCAAAGTAAAATGAAACTTCAAGAAAGTAACAAAGCTAAAGGATATGTTTGAGCCAAAAAGGCAACAAAGAAAAGGGGAAAAAAAAAAAAAAGCTTAGAATTTGATGTGGCCTCAATAAAGTCTCAGTTCAAAGAGATTGTAACTCCACAATTCTGAATATTTGGCTTTTGACATGAGTAAAACATAACATTTGGTCAATACTAGATGCAAAATGTACTCAAGAGACTTCAAAAGGTCAGCAATTCCACTTATGGATCTACTCTCAATAAAATATACAGCCACAAATTTTAATCTAAATTTTGAGAGTAATGATAAATGATGAGAATATTATTGAGAAACTTTGTTGAGAATTTGAAAAGAACTAATAACATTTATAGATTCTATCATCTAATTAGTGTAAGAACAAGTGGCTCAATCTTTATCAAATGCATAATTCTAAACAAAGTTTCCTAACAATCTTTCTCACTATTTATCATTTTTCAAATTTTAAAAAATAAATAAATAAGTAAAAATTTAGATATAGAAGAATAGAACACATTATGAGGGATTCTCCAAGCATATATAAAACAGAGATCTGGATTGCCCTTAAAGGTGTGAGGCACCATTCCAAGCATAGATCCAAAATGCAAGCACATGATAGGGCTAATTAAAAATAAATAAAACAAAGAAAGCTAATGATAAATGAGGAAATTGTATACTAAGCCAACTTACTTTGCATTTCATCCTGCCGAGAGCTTTTCTCAATAAAAAGGCAACTAGCTAGAACCACCATTTGTTGGATTGGCGACAAAATAGTAGTAGAACCAACATTTGAAGTATTATCAGCTTTACTATCATCGTTCTCTAACAATCTTGGAGTCATTAATATCTCAGAGGCCTCATGAGTTGAATGTTGGGGGCAATGCAACTTCTTATCACAGATATTGGAATCACAAGTACTATTAACACTAGTAATTGATGAACCTTGGCCAGTAACAAGCACAAGTTGTGCTTTTGCATCAACCTAAATCAACATAAAATTTTCAACACTGTGCTATAATCCAAAAGACCCAAAACCATGTAAAGTGGGCAGACCAATGAATGGACAACAATGCCAACAATGCCCTTCTCATTGCCTTAATTGAATCTCAATACAGTAATTCAAGTCCCATTCATTGATACAAAGCATCTCAAATGTGAGATTAGATAAGAATACCGAGAAACTTTGAACTATTCACCTGATGTACTGTACGGAAGCCTAGAACCCCAGTAACAGAAAGCTGAAGCCCAGCAGCCAATTCAGCTGATTCAAAATGCCGCCTGGAATAAATGAAAGGATATTGTCAACTTGCAAGATAGAAATGATCTGATAGAAAAGGAGAATGCACAAAGGAAACTTGATACGTTACACAACAGTCCAGAAACAATTGCAAGGACTTTCACAGACCACAAAAATTGTCTCACCAAATGGAATCATGTAAAACAGAGTAGTTGATACTTGATGACACACATGGAGAAAGATTTTCCAACCTCATCTCAAACATAAGCTTTTCCATGCAGTGTTGCATTTACTGCTCTATACTCTATTTGATAATTCCATATGGCATTCCCTTATGCAAAGCAAATTAATTATTAAATAGTTTATTTATAATAAAAGGACATAAAAATACTTCAAGGCTGACCAGTTACAAGAGATTCAGTGACTATGAGAACTATTAATCCACACACCATGGATCATGCTCTCTTGAAAGTACACATCCTTCACAAAAAATCACTTAAAAGTTTCCTTAGTCCACAAGACTAGGGTCTTTGCTTGCATCTTCAAATCAAGAAGATTCACTGACCATATAAAGACTTTCCTTGAGCTACAACAAGATAAACTATACAATAAATCCTCCAACCATAACTGGACAATGAATTAATAAATGGGACATCCACCTGGCACATTGATAAGGTTGCTAAGTTTTCTTCATCATTGACAGTATTTAATGAGGAGATTACATGATATATTTTTCAGCATACAAATATGAAAAAATTATATGAAAGAGAACCAAGGGATTGTATGCCTAATGGTTAAGGCCCAAGAGATCTCTTTGCATGAGGTCTTGAGTTCAAATTCCACTTAAGATACTTGTTGGAGTTACCTAAATAGCATAAGCTACACTACTATACATAACTGGTGCACAAGTCTTGTAAAATGGTTCATGTACAAGAGGCAGCCCTCATCCACCTACTAGCATGCCCCTCCATTGATTAAAAACAAATTAATGAATAAAATGAAATAGGAACTCACCTGCAAGAATCAATTCTTCCATAGTAATAATCCATAATGCCTGCTTCTATATGAATCATTGAAATAATGGTCGGAGCTTCTCCTTCACAAAGCTTGTCACCCCAGTAAGCTGACACTTGCTCCAAAGAGCCAAATCTTTGCAATGTTTCACCAAAGCAGACTTGCAATTGATCAAATAAAGAAGAAGACCGTTCATCTAATATTCTCTGTTGAAGAAATAGGATTCTAGCCAGCCACCAAGATATGGTCCGTATTTCCCTAACTGAAGTTCGTTCATGAAATAACAAATCTTTTGTCCCCGTAAGCAACATCTTTGCAAAAGGAATATACTAGGAGGAGAAAAGGATAAAACTCTGAATCAAGACAACAGCCTCTAACTACCCAAAACAGCAATCCAACAATCAGCAATAAATGCCCACCTATAGCATGCTTAAAATACAACAGGTAAATTATCCCACCCAAAAGAAAAAGAAAAAAAAGATGCATAAAACAGTATACATAAAGAGTAAAAAAGATTCAAACTGCACGGATGCACCTATCTATAAAATTGATGTAAAAAATGAGAAGGGATAATGTCATTTCAAGCACCTGAAGATGAGTGAATTTGGCAAGCAAATCCGAGCCTGCAGACATAATCTCCTTCCAAGCCCAATTATCCCACTCCACCATGTACTCCTTTCCATCTTTGTCCATACTGAACTTTATTGGTAAAGGCAAAGGGCACAAGGGCAGCTCTTTCACCGGCCTGCATGCGAACAAAACAATAAAAAACGCGAAATCTAACTTCATGCGGAAATGGTAGCAGAAAAAGAAAACCAGGCAATAAATTGCGCGATAATCCTCAAATCCTCCCACATGAGTTGTATAATCATATGTTTTGTTCCTCTTTAATAATGGCCATTGCCAAAAGTAGCCACGTTTAGTTCCATTTTTTTTTTCTTTTTCTGCAAATTGACTCACAGTTTAAAAATATAAAATCATTCGAACTCACAAGTAATTTTTGTTTTTCATGATAAATTTGTGTTACAATTCGAGCTACATTTCGGTTTCCACCCTACAATTGAACACGAACTGTTTGGTGTTACTGCATTGCGTCAGTGATTGTCTACTGAGAAACAAATTGGTGAACAAACATACCCCGTAATGTTGCATTGAACGAAGCCAAAAAGCGCGGCAACAGCAATACACATGACAATGAACGCCCTAAAGGACGTATCGGCTCGGTCTACAGCCTCATCCAGGATGAAAGAGCTGAGTCGGGGAAGCAACTGAGAGTAGACATGGTTTGCGGAAGCCTCGTGATCAGTGTGAAAGAAGAGACGCGCGACGTCGGACCTTAGGGCTTTGGAGTAGTCTCCGGACTCGATGGAAGAGAGAAGGTCGTGGATATGGTGGTGAAGGTTGGAGAGAGAATTAGATGTTGAAGGAAGAGGAATAGGAGGGGGGGAAGAAGCAGATGGATGGGTGCAGCGAAGAAGACGAAGCTCGTAATCACGAAGGAAGTCGAGGGGTTCATGCTCGCTTGATCTTCCATTTGCAGACATTGTAGGGAGAAAGGAAATAGATGCGGGGCTGTCTAGGGTTTAAGAGAGGTTTCTATAGAGCTGGAATGCACGAAAAAAGATTGAAAAAGGAAAATTGTGGAATAAATAATACATATATATAACAGTGAAGGCTCTTTTGATAAGGTGCTTTCCATTTGTGTTAATTTTGTACTAAGGTACCTTTTGAATGACATTTTTACTGTGCATATAAAAAAAAAAAAAAGCATCACCAGGATCATTTTATCACGTGAATTCCCTCTCGCTTCCACATTTCTCTTTAGAAAAAAATCACTCTCTCTCTAAATCTATTCACTAAAATCCCTTTGTTTTTTATTTTTGCAAAAACTTCTTCAACAAATAAAGATAAACATCCTAAACACTTAATCTACGAAAATTTAACAAAGTTTATGAATCATTTATACTTATTTTTTATAATTTCTCATGTGAAACCCTAGTTTTAGATATATGTTTATTTTACTAATCTAAGATATATAACTGTTGTGTTTTTATATCAATATGTATTCTATATTATATTTTAGCAATATATGTAAAGGATTTGTGCATTAGTGTATAGATTTCATGTTATAGAATTATGGTTTTATTATTGTGAAATGTGCACGCTAAGTGTTTAGTGAAATGTCCATAAGAGAGTTGTGTAGTTTAGGAATTAAAATAAAACATATAGTCTCATTGAATGGCACAACATCAATTATATGCTAATTGAAACGATAATTACCTTGTGAATAAGCTGAAAATGGTAGGCATCGTGAAATTTATGATTTTTGCCCATGAAAACATTTTAAGGAAAAGTTCGAGACTGAAATATGACCGTGACCCAATGAAGTCGTTGAAATTTCAAATCAATGGAAATTTCATTGATCTTTTCGAAAGGGTTTGTTGAGGTGTTTGAGTAGATCCAAGTGCTGAGGTTAAGATTTTATACAAACATCCGAATGCTTACTCGAGTGTTGTTATTTATTTGTTTGTTGTAATTAAGGACGATGATGACATCGAGAATCTCTTTAAGATAGTGGAGGCATTCAAGCAAACTCGTATCTACCAATTGTATGTTAGGATTGAAGGAGCAAAAAGAGCACCCCCTGCATAAGAAATGTACATGGCTTCTGTAAAAGAGAACGAAGGGGTAGAACCAATCGAGGAGAATAAACAAATGACATATGAGTATAAGCTATTGCCCATATCTGTGCCCATGTGGGACAATGATAATGCGGTAGATGACGTGATAAGATCTATTTTCTAAAAGGAAGTTTGACATGATCGCGCAATTTAGCAAATGGGAGGCTTACCTGGAGATGATAATGATTACAAGCCTAAGGAAGAAGGGGAAGTTGGATATGATGGCGATGATGGTAATGAGATGCCTTTTGCACCTCCTATTGTGCCTGAAGTGCCTACCATTTGAAACTTTCGAACAAAGATGATTGACATATACTCATACATTTTAGGTTTAAGTTCAATGGCTCCAACACAAGCTTCGATGTAGACTTTAGAGTTAGATGTAATAGAAACAAGGTTAAGGGATGCAATTCCCTTTTACAATAGGGGTGGAGTGGATGGTTACCTGAACTTCAAACAAGAGGTGAACAAAGAGATTAGCAACTTGCAAGCTAGTGAAGATCTTGATATAGGTATGAGATTCAACACAAAGGGAGAACTCGTAAGAATTGTTTAGCATTACCACATCAAACATCACGCTGACTTCGGGTCCCCGGAATCAAAGCCAAGTAAGTATTCCATCATTTGTACTAAGCATGAAAATGGCTGCTAGTAGAGGCTACGTGCTTGTAAGAAAAAACTAGAGGGTGCATTTGTGATTATAAGATTAGCGAAGCCCCACACATGTGTCAATCGCATAATAAATCAAGATCACTTGTAGTTGGACAGCAACGCCATGGCAAAGGAGTTCTTCAATGTCATTAGAAAAAATCTCGACACAAAGATTTCCCAACTCCGTAGCATTGTTGAGAAGTAATTTAGGAATAAGCTAGAAAGATGAAAGCAATTGAAGCGATATACGAAAATTAGGATAGGTCATACAATGATTTGCCTCGACTGCTCAATGCAATCCAAATTACTAACCCTAGCATTAAGTTAGAGTGGATGTAGAACCAATCAACTCGATTAAGGATAACAAAGCTGAAGTGGAATATATCGTATGCTAGGAATTAGGTTAATCATAGAAGGGTATAGGCTAGAAAGATGAAAGCAATTGAAGCCGTATACAAAAATTGGGATAGGTCATACAATGATTTGCCTCAATTGCTCAATGAAATCCAAATTACTAACCCTAGCACTAAGTTAGAGTGCATGTAGAACCAATCAACTCGGTTAAGGATGACAAAGCCGAAGTAGAATATATAGTGTGCCTAGGAGCTTAGTTATCACTAGGACTTACCGAGGTGGGTTTAAATTGAAATGGGTCCCTTGAGATATCGAAGAAAATTTGAGGGAAATGGTTCACAACCGAACAAGAGTAGCTAACGTGAACCTGCTCGAAAGATGTGACTCACCAGCAAACACAACACGACTTGACACCACACTTGATATGACGCACAAGTTGATGTTAAGGTTTACCCGCCATTAATCCTAAGCTACTCGACAAAATTAGATAAGAATGTATAAAATATGGACCTGGAGAGAGTTGTCTCACAAAAACAGAATATCCAGTATTAAAGTATAAGTTATCTGCGGCTTATAAAAGAAAAATACTATTTATAATAAGTCTTTAGGGTAGCATTACAAATAATGAAAAGACAAGAAAGTATATACAAAAGGAGAATTCTTAATACATACCAAAAGGGTAAAAAGGATAAAAGACTAAAAATGGAAAAGTAGTTCAATATCAAATGAGGTGAACAGGTAGCAATGCAATATTGGTCTCATACGAATTTTCTCTAAGTACAACAAGCAAAAAGAGTCAAAATGTTGCAGCAATAAAGGCTGAGATGAGTAAGATGAGAGAGATGGTAACATGCCGAGAGAAAACAATTCAGCCGTTTAAGTGAGTCTCTCGCCACTCAGCAGGAACTTCTCGGCAGTGTTTGATCAGATTACTCGACAAGGGAATGGTCGGCATCATTACTACCAAATGTACATATCAACGTACAACAATTAGGAGACCTTAAGGAGTTCGACCACATTCCTTTGACATAAACTTTCTCATCATCAATAGGTTGCTAAGAAAGAATTCATTGTGTGAAGGATTAAAGTCCTCGAAGCCATGTACAAGTATTCATCAGTTCCCTAGGGTTATTGAAGATTTGCCCTCAAATCTTGGTCTTCATTATCTTCGAGCACATATGAAGTTAAGTCAATGACCTTGAATGTGGTAGATATGACGAGACCTTCGGGTAGCTTAATCTCGTAGGCATTATTATTAATGCATCTGAGGATCCTAAAGAGGCCATCCGCTCTAGGAGATAGTTTGTTCGTCCTCTTACTAGGGAAGTATTCCTTATTAAGATGGATCTAAATAAGGTCCTTAGGGCATAAGCAATTCGTTTCCTTCCGTGGCTTCTCAATTCCTTCTGTCGGGCCATAGTTTTGGCCAGTTGCTCGGCAATTCTTTAATGTAACATGTGAAATTCCTTGGCACGCTGCAGGCTAGATTAACTTTCCCCTTGTGTAGTTAGATTATTAACTAAGTTCAAGGTTAGGTTCGGGTTAAGTCCATAAGCAACCTCAAATGATGATGTTCCAGTAGAGCTATAAGTGGAGCGATTGTAGATAAATTCAATTATAGGCAGGCATAAATCCCAATCACGACAGTTTTTTCCAACAGTGACACGCAGGAGATTATCGACAGTTTTATTAAATACTTCAATTTATCCATCTGTCTGGGGGTGGCAAGAGGTACTAAATAGGAGCTTAGTGCCAAGTTTCCTTCATAAAGTCTTCCAAAAGAAGCTTGTGAATTTGGAATCATGGTCGGACACAATACTCGTTGGTACTCCATACAATCGCATAATTTCCTGCAAAAAAAGTTTAGTGATGAATAAAGCATCATTAGTTCTATGGCAGGGGATAAAGTAGCCCATCTTGCTGAACTAATCAATTAATACCATGATCGAATCGAATCTTCTCGACGTATTAAGAAGGTCGAACATAAAATCTATACTTAGATCGATCCATGGCCGCTTGGGAATTGGTAGGGGTGTATATTCTCCATAGGGTTCTCTCTTCTCTTTTGCAAACTTACATACCTTTCATCTCTCAAGTACTCAATACACATCTCTCATCATTCCAGGCTAGTAAAAGTGTTCCTTCAATATTTTAATCGTCCTCTTTTCCCCAAAATGGCCAGCCAGACCCCTAGCGTAAGCTTCTCGAACCAGTAGTTCCCTTGCAGAACTACTTGGCACGTAAATCTACTTTCCCTTCATTAAGAACCCCTCACTCAAGTAGAATCCGTCTACAACCTTTTCTGTCCATTTAAACTCAACATTCTTCTTGGTTAATTTAGTTAATGGCGCAATTATGGAGCTAAAGTTTCAGATAAATCTTCTATAAAACAAGGCTAGGCCATGGAAGCTCATAACTTCGGCTGCACTTGTCAACATAGGCCACTCATTAATAGCCCTGACCTTTTCCTCATCAACTCGAACTCCACTCCATGAAACGACATATCCGAAGAATACAACCTCGCTTTGACAGAAAGCGCATTTCTTTAGGTTGCCAAATAATTTCTCAGTATGGAGTACGTTAAACACCAATCTCAAATGTTTGACATGAACAAGAAGGTCAGCACTATAAACCAGAATATCGTTAAAATAAACCATAACACATTTGTCTATTAATATTCTGAGTACATGATTCATGAGCCTCATAAATATATTCGGTGCGTTAGTTAAACCAAATGGCATAATCATCCACTCAAATAGACCATCTCGAGTCTTAAAGGTTGTTTTCCATTTATCTCCCGGTCCTATTTGTATTTGATGATACCTACTCTTGAGATCTATCTTCGAAAAGATATATGCACCATGCAACTCATCGAGTATGTCATCCAATTGCGGGATTGGGTATCGGTACTTAACAATAATCTTATTAATGGCAGGCTGTCAATGCACATCTTCCATGATCTATCTTTCTTTGGTACTAGCACTATTGGGGCTGCATATGGGCTCATGCTCTCACGGACATATCACTCTATTAACTCATCAACTTTCTTCTTCAGCTCAACTGCCTATTCAAGATTGAGTCTATAGGCCGATCGATTCAGCAGGACTACTTTAAGTTAAAGATTGATGTAATGCTCAATTCCTTTCAAGGGAGATAATCCTTTCGGCATCTTGGCAAGGAAGAGGTCAATAAATTCCTAAAATAGCTACTGCACTTCAGCAGATAAGTTCTTAGCCTCTTACATCTAAGAGTCTCTCGACTAAAAGTAATACATAGTCTTCGACCTTGACCTCTTGTGCAAACTAAGCTTAGGAAACCACCAAGGACTTCTGCTATAGAGATCTAACAACCTTTTCCTGGGCTTCTTACACTTCCTTAGGACTCATAGGTGTCAATATGACCTTATTCTTATTCTTTTGAAACATGTAGGTGTTTCTATACCTATCGTGTAACACTTTCAAGTCAAATGGCTACAGCCGGCCGAGTAATATATGAGATACACACATAAAGAGGACATCACACATCACCTCGTCCTTATACCTATCACCAATAGTAATCGGTACTCTAACTTGCTCGAAAACGTGTAATCTTCCTTTCTCATTTAGCCAGTGAATCATATATGGCTTGGGGTGTAGAAAAGTTAGCAATTTCATGGCTTTAACTACCCCTTATGTGACGGCATTGGTACAAGCCCTGCCATCAATGATCACGGCACATAACTTGCCATTCATCCAGTAATTCATATGAAAGAGGTTCTCTCTTTGCTCATTTTCATTAGCTACAAAAGTACCGACAGATCATCGAACAACAACGCAATATTCAGCTTCTCCCTTAGGGGGTATCTCAGCCTCTTGATCTTCCTCAAATTCTTCTAGCATTCGATCGGTTACCACTTCTTCCTCTCCTTCACTCGCACTTTCTACTTCAAACTGGAGCTTGTATCCCTTTATGGTCATGACTCGGTAGTGCGGATATTGACTAGCCACGTGTTCATAGCCAAGGCATTTAAAACATTTAATTTCTTGAGTTTTCTTCCCTAAACTCTGACATTGGTTTCTTTGGATCTCAAGTTCCATGGTCTTGCTCTTACCTCAGCCTTCGTCTAATTGGCTCGACATGTAACCTCGACATTCCATCTTCGAACTATTTGATGCCCTGTCATTCCCTGGTCTACTCGGTAGGCCAGTCCTACTCGGCATCATGGTTCGGTTACTTAGCATTCAGCTAGCTTGATTCAGCTATTGCCTTTTAACTCTTTGGGCTACACGGATGGTTTTATCCAAAGTTGTGAAGCTTTGCAATTCCATGACATGACCAATCTCAGCTCAGAGTCCCAAGATGAATCGTACTATAGTTGGGATCTCAGGCTCATCAACATCACATCGTATCATGAACAACTGAAACTCTTGGACATAGCCGTCTACGAACCTGTTACTTTGCCTTAAGTCTTGGAGTCGTTGGAAAGTGTCATGTTCATAATGTTCAGGAATGAACCTATTCCTTAAAACTCTCTTCATCTTGTTCCATGTTTAGACCTCATGTCAAGTCCTTAGGCAAATATTCTATAACTTCTTCCACCACATCGCCGCATACCTAGAAAATTCTAATGTGGCTACTCTAATGCAAACAGTATCTTCATAATCATAGAAGTCAAATATCTTTTCAATCTTCTCTTCCAAGTCCAAGTAATCATTAGCACTACCAAACCTATTGAAGTTCGAAATCTGTACCTTAAGATGTTCGGCACCTCTTAACAGTCTAAACTCTTACTCATCAATCCCAACATACCGGTCTTCTTTTTCTTCTTTATACTCTTCTACTTCATATAACTTTAACCTTCTCCCCGCGACTTTGTTGGCACGTCGTAGTGGTGTATGGTTCACTAGAAAGGCTTTTGAAACCTACTTGTTCATTTGCCTTCTCAGCCTATCTCTCATTTCTTGGCTCTACTTAGTAACTCTCTCACATGGTTCATTCTCTAAGACCCTGTTTACTAAAATAGCTAAATTGACCACAACAATAGTAAGATCTTGTATTTGCTCATCGGTAGTATGTGGTGTTTGTTGGGTAACTCAACCACAATCATGAGCATTACTTTCGACATCGTGAATCTCTCCCTATACACTAGGGTTCGACATTCCTAACACAAAATTTCAATAACTACACTTCACTCGGATGGCTATAATCACACGTAGTATCTCTAACAGCAGACTGATTATTACTACACAACTTTCGGTCTCAACCTTAAGCTCAAGCTCTGATACTAAGAATTTATGGTATACCTAAGAGCTCAATTATCACTAGGACTTACCAAAGTAGGTTTGAACTGAAATGGGTCATTCAAGATATCGAAGAAAATTTGAGGGAAATGGTGCACAACTGAACAAGAGTAGCTAACGTAAAGTTATTTGAAGGATGTGACTCACCAGCGAACACAACATGACTTAACACCACACTTGATATGACGTATAAGTTAATGTCAAGGTCTACCCACCACTAATCCTAAGCTACTCGGTAAGATTAAATAAGAGTGTATGAAAAATAGACTTAGAAAAAGTTGTCTCATAAGAATAGAATATTCAGTATTAAAGTGTAAGTTATCTACGGCTTACAAAAGAAAAGGACTATTTATAGTAAGTCTTTAAGGCAGCATTATAAATAATGAAAAGACAAGAAAGTATATTCAAAAGGGGAATTCCTAGCACATACTAAAAAGGGTAAAAAGGACAAAAGACCAAAAATGAAAATGTAATACAATGTCAGACAAGGTGGACAAGTGGCAGTGCAACATTGGTCCTATACGAATATTCTTTGAGCACAGTAGATGAAAGGGTCAAAATGTTGCTGCAATAAAAGGCCAGGATGAATGAGATGGCGGCATGCCGAGAGAAAATAATTCGACTATTTAAGTGAGTCTCTTGTCACTCAATAAGAACTTCTCGGTAGTGTTCAGTCAGATTACTCAGTACAAGGTCTTCGGTAAGGGAATGGTCGGCATCATCACTATCAAGTGTACTGATCAACGTACGACAATAAGGAGACCTCAAGGAATTCGGCTACATTCCTTCGGCGTAAACTTTCTCGTCATCAGTACGTTGCCGAGAGAAAATTCACCATATGAAAGATTGGAGTCCTTAAAGTCGTGCGCGAGTAATGGGGCTATTGGTCGGCAATTCATCAATGGATATAATGGTTGTTTAACCCATGCATAGAGGCATGGAAGTACTGTAGGCCTATGATAGGTATTGATTGTACATTCTTATGTAGAAAGTACTGCCAAAAGATGTTGGTCACTACTAGTATGGATGGGGCAAACCACATAGTCCTACTTGCTTTTGCGCCAGTCAATAATGAGACTGCTGATGCATAGGGATGGTTTCTTAGGAACCTAAGGCAGCACATTTGTAGGGATAGGGCTGGTTGTGAATCCATTTATGTGATATTTGACAAAGGGGTAAGGATTTACTCAGCATTAGATAGAGTAGAGAATAGTTGGAAACCTCCTTTTGCTGTGTGGGAGTAGTGCATTCAACATATTACAAACAATTTCAATAAGGTCTATGTTACGTCCCGAAGTCATAGAGTCGTAACAATCCCACCGTGTAAACCATTCTATGATAGTAATTGGCCTCATAGTGCTTACCATAGACATGATCCACATAAGGCGTCAACGACTTCTCGCTTTGAAGTAAACAGTCCGATTAAATGTTTAACTACAATTATGGTAAATATCACAAATTTTGAATAAACATATATAATTATATGTAAAGTCCATAGAACTTCTCAGGGAATTTTACATAAACACGACAGTTCACTAAATTACATAATAACTATTAGTCTTTCATCCTTAACTATAAAGGACACTCTAGCTACACATCACTATTAAGTAAATTGATTCTCACACCCCTGGCTTCAAAAGGACTAACCTCTGGATAATTGTAAGGCGGCATAATACTTGAAGTGTTCAAAAATCAGGATCTACAAAAGGATTTATAAGGGTATGAGCAACTACAGCTTAGTAAGTTGAATTGGAGACTCATAAATGCATATAAGCACAAACAAGATTATCAAGCAATTATTTTCATGTAATGCAACAATCAAGTGTCATCGCACAACGTAGTCCGGTCCGTTGTGAAATTAGAGAAATTTCACCTGCTCTAATCTGGGTTGAGGAGTTTCCATGTTATGCAGCAACTCACAACCAAACCCAGGCTTATGCAATAGAGACTTCGTTCCTCCCGCGACTACCTTCGAATCATTGACTTCAGCCTCGCCGCAACCTCTTCTCCTATCACTTAGTTCGACTAAGGATGAAAAAGGGATCATTATGCAATCCTGCGCTATCCCTTTCAAAGGGGTCGGTATTTGGTTAGAGAATCCTAATGACCCCCTAACGGGTTGTAATGCATGATATTTTTCGTCATTAAGGTTGAATAAGATTAATTTCATTTAGGGTTTTCAAACAATTCACACCAATTCAATCTTAACACAAAATCCATCATACCACAATTTCAGCACGAATTCAAATATATTAAACACATGCGTAAACTACTTACAATCACAACCATATACACTTCTAAGTCTTCGAGTACCATAAAAATAGTACTCTATTACAATAAGTAATAACCCAAGTTACTTAGAATTTCTCAATCACCCAATCACTTAGTTGCAAGCTGACTCGTCTCTGTTACGCCCCGAAGTCGCGAAGTCGCAACAGTCCCGCCGTGTAAACCATTCTATGATAGAAACTGGCCTCACAGTTCCTACCATAGAGATAATCTACATAAGGCGTCGACGACCACTCGCTTTGAAGTAAACAGTTCGATTAATGATTATACTACAAATATGACGAGTAACTCAAATTACTATTAAACATAGATAATCATATAAATAAGTCCACAGAGCTTCCCAGGAAGATTTACATAATAACTACAGTTTACTAATTTACAGAATAACTAACAGTCTTCATCCTTTAACTACAAGGTCAGTCTGGTTACACATTAAGCTAAATAACTTGATCCTCACACCCCTGGCTTCAAAAAGACTAACCTCTGGATAATTGTAGGGCGGCATGGTACTTGAAGAGATTACAAATCAGAACCTGCAAAAGGATCTATAAGGGTATGAGCAACTACAGCTCAGTAAGTTGAATTGGAGACTCATGAATGCATACAAGCACAAACAGGATTATCAAACAATTATTTTCATGCAATGCAACAATCAAGTGTCATCGCACAACGTAGTCCGGTCCGTTGTGAAATCAGAGAAATTTCACCCGCTCCGATCCGGGTTGAGGAGCTCCATGTTATGCAGCAGCTCACAACCAAACCCAGGCTTGTGTAATGGAGACCTTGCTCCTCCGGCGATTACCTTCGAACCATTGACTTCACCCCCGCCGCGACCTCCTCTCCTGTCACTTAGTTCGACTGAGGATGAAGAAGGGACCATTTTGCAATCCTGCGCTATCCCTTTCGAAGGGGTCGGTATTTGGTTGGAGAGTCCTATGATCCCCTAACGGGTTGCAATGCATGACGTTTTCGGTTATTACGGTCGACTAAGATTAAATTCCGGTTAGGGTGTTCAAACAAGTCCACAACAATTCAATCAGTCACAAAATCACTCACAGCACAAATTCCAGCACGAATTCAGATACATCACACATGCGCAAACTACTTACAATCACAAGCATATACAAGCCCAAGTCTCCGAGCACTACAAAACTAGTACTCTATTACAATAAGCAATAACCCAACTTACATGAATTTGCTCGGTCGCTCGATCCTCAAATTGCGAGCTGATTTGTTTCTGGGTGTCCTATAATGCAAAGAGGTCTTTTTAGTACTTATTTTTTTATGGATTCTTATTCTAATTTATAATGTAACTCATTTTCCTCATGTATACCTACAACGTATTAGTAATTCGTTGTATTTTATTTCGGGGTTCGGTTCCTAAACTAGATTCTAGTTTTAATTCCTAGGTCGTAATTAGGCTCGAATCCCAATGTGACATTAATCACCTTATGCTCGGGTATTCAAATATCCTATTGGGTCGTAATTTTGGTATTCTAACTATTCGGTACACACTAACCCTAATTGGGATATCGGATTTATTCCCGAGGTGTAAAAATCTTACATTTTAAGATATTTACTTAAAATTAAATATTAATTCCGATTTATTATTTTTCTGATTTCAATTATAATATTATCTAAATAACTTTATTTTTTTAAATTTAGTAATTTATATTTTCACATATTCCTAATTTCTCATATTCTTTACCTAATTTCCCTAATTAACCATAATTAGTACCTAAAAGCTAGGATTAGGGTTCCACTGCAGAAATTAACTTCCTTAATCATCTAATCAAGATCCAAATCAGTAATTAACATCCTAATTACCTAATTAATCCCAAATCACCCAATTTTACCATCATTTTAGGGCTAAAAATTAACTTAAAATTTTCGAAAATTAATTTAAAAAAAAGGGCTTCATAGCACTGTTCTAAATCATATGAGAATCCTACAGAAAAATTTTGAGCCCCAAACTACATCCCTAAGCCTATTTAATTTCCGGTTTAATCATGCTCGGTTTTGATCAATTTCTTAAGAACCCTATATTTCCAGACATAATTAAACTAAATCAATATTTTTCCCTAAATCTACATACAATAAAACCTCAGAATAACAAGTTTCATAATTTTCTGGGCAAAATAACTAATTTTACAAAATTATACAAAAATCGAGATGAGTAAATGACTAACCGGTTCAAGGATTTCTGGCCGTCCAAACCCGATCCAAGGCTGTCGGCCGGTCCAGACGCTGGTCCTAGGGTAGGGTGGTGGTGGTGGTTCGATCCCAGGTGGTGGTGGGTGGTGGTTCCAGTTCACCTTGCTAATCTGCACAGTTTTTTTTTTTTTTTATTTTCTGGAATTTCTCTCGATTTTTCTTGTGTTTCGATTTTTCTCAGATTACAAGCTGTCCAAATGTCTTCTGTGAATTTTTTCCTTATTTATAGACAAACATAGTAATTAATGTGCATTAATTTGATGTGATTTTGCCCATTTCCTTGATTTTAGGCTTTTAGTTTGGCACATTTTTATTGGCCAATTTTTTTTCTTTTCAATCACGACCTAATCCAGTTGCAGACCTCTCCTTCTGATTTTTTTCTGATTTTTTTATAATTATTTTGTATTTTTCTTTAATTATTTACTTAATTTTCGGCCTATTTTGGCAATTACGCGTATTTTTATCTACACGTAAATACATGTAGGGTACACGTAAACATTCCTAAATATTATTTTGGTCATTCTAAAATTTTTAGTATACATATAATCTATCTCTACTAATTTATTAGTTATTATATTACACTTTTTGCCTTTTCAGTAATTAGTAGTTATTATGCTTAAAATTTGAAAATTTTATAATCTCTTATTTTACTACTCACTTTCTTAAATTTAAGTTTACAGGGTCATTTTTACTGGTATTTTGTTAAATAGTTTATAATTTGGGTTTGATCGGATCCTTTAGCCGATCGTCCTAAACCTTGGGTTTAAAGTTCAAACCTATGGTTACTTGGCTTGGCTTTAGGGTTTACAGTCTCTAGGTATCTTATAATACAAATAGGTCTTTTTAGTACTTATATTTTAAGGATTTATATTCTAAGTTATAATTTAACTCATTTTTTCCATGCATACCTATTATGTACTAATGATTCTTTCTATTTTATTTCGGGGTTCGAATCCTAAATTAGATTCTATTTTTGATTCCGAAGTCTTAACTATGCTTGAATCCTAATGTGAAATTAATCACATTAAGCTCGAGTATTCTAATATCCTATTAAGTCTTAATTTAGTATTCTAAACTATTCAATATACACTAATCCTAATTAGGGAATCGGATTTATTCCCGATGTGAGGAAATCTTACATTTTTTATACAATTAAATTTTTGTTTTAGATTTAGTATATTCTGATTTTTATTATAATATTATCTAAATAACCCTAATTTTTCAGATTTATTAAATTTTCAATTCCACATATTTTTAATTTCCTACAATTACTACCTAATTTCCTAAATTAATTACACTTAATACTCCAAAGGCTAGAATTAGGTTTCCACATCAGAGATTAACAACCCTAAACATCTAATTACTATCTAAATTAGTAATTAGTGTCTTAATCATCTAATTAAGCCAAAATTACCCAATTTTTCCATCATTTTAGGGCTAAAAATTAACTTAAAAATTTCAAAAATTAATTTAAAAAAAATGGCTTCATAGCACTATTTTATATCACATAAGCATTCTACAGAAAAAAATTGAGCTCCAAACTACACTCCTAAGCTTATTTATTTCTAATTCTAATCATGCTTAGTTTTGCTCAATTTGTTAAGAACCCTATATTTTCAAATGTGATTAAACTAAATCACTATTTTTCCCTAAATTTACATAAAATAAAGCCTCAGAATAACAAGTTTCATAATTTTCTAGGCAAAATAACTAATTTTACGAAATTATACAAAATCGGGGTAAATAAGGAACTTACCCGGTTTGATACTTTTTAGCCATCCAACTCCGGTCCAAGTATGTCGGCCGACCTAGACGGTGAGTCTAGAGTGGGGTGGTGATAGTGGCTCGGTTCCAGGTAGTGATGAGGTATGGGTTTGGCTCACTAGCCCTAACTACACAATTTCCTTTTCTTTTTTTTTTTTCTGGATTTTCTCTTGAATTTTCGAAACTCTCTATTTTTCTTTGATTCTTAACTGTCTAAAGGAGTTTTGTGAATTTTTCCCCTATTTATAGAGCTTGGTGGAAATTAATATGCATTAAATTAGATAAGACATTGTTCAAATTCCTTAATTTTTAGCTTTTGTGTTGCTTGATTCTAATTGGCTAATTTTTATTCTTCAGATCCTGACTTGCCACGACCAGATTTTCATCATTCCCTATCCCTCTAATTTTTCCACAATTAATTAATAATTTTTTTTAATTATTTACTAAGTTTTTGGCCAATTTAAGTAATTTCGCGTATTTTTATCTACATGTAAATACATGTGGGGTACATGTGAACATTCCTAATTATAATCTATCTCTAGTGATTTATTAGTTATTTGATTATACTTTTCATCTTTTCGGTAATTAGTAATTATTATACTTAAAATTTGAAAATTTTATAGTTTCCTATTTTATTACTTATTTTCTTAAATTCATGTTTATAGGGTTGTTTTTACTAATTTTTCTATCAATAGTTTATAATTTGGGTTTGATCGGATTCTTTAACCGATCGTCCTAAACCTTGTATTCTAAGTTCAATCCTATAGTCTTTTGGCTTAACTTTAGGGCTTATAATTCTACCTCCTTTCAAAAAAGTTTTGTCCTTAAAACTTCTGTATATCTAATTTGCACTTAAATGACTAAATACAATAATTTGCATACTTTTACTAACCTAAAAGTTAGAAAAGCCATGGATACTCCATCGCAACTTTTGGTTCCCAAGTCATCTCCAAGTCTGGACCTTCGATCCATTGAATCTTCACGTACTCCATATCTATATTCCTTAACTTCTGAACCCGACTATCCAATATTTTTATGGGTTGCTTCACCAGTTGAAAATTTCTCGTTAACTCTATTGGCTCTATTTCCACTATCGTATTCGGGTTCTTAATGAATCTTCTTAACATGGATACATGGAATACATTATGATAGCTCAATAAACTTGGACGTAAAGCTACTCGGTATGATACATTATCGACTTTTTCCAATACTTCAAATGGACCAATGTATCGTCGGCTCAGTTTTCCCTTTAAACCAAACCGTCTGAGTCCTTTGAATGAGCTTATTTTAATATAAACATGATCACCAATTTCAAATTTCAATGGCCTTCTTTTTTAGTTCGCCCAACTCTTATAACGGTCTTGACCTTCTTTCATTCGCTGTCGAACAATCTTGATCTTTTCACTTATTTGATTGATCATGTCTAGTCCAATCATGGCATACTCTTCGTGGTCCCAATATAGTGGCGATCTATACTTTCTCCCATATAATGCTTCATAAGGTGCCATCTGTATGGTTGCAAGATAACTATTATTATAAGCAAATTCTATCAATGGCAAATATTTATCCCAATCACCTCTAAAATCTAACACGCAAGCTCGTAACATATCTTCTAGAGTTTGAATTGTTCATTCAAACTGCCCATCTGTTTGTGGGTGATAAGCTATACCAAACTGCAACTTTATACCCAAAGCTCTATGTAAACTCTCCTAAAATTTGGATACAAACCGACTATCCCGATTAGAAACAATATTCTCAGGTACACCTAACCTTATTATTTCTTGAACATATTGCCTAGCCATCTTTTCCATTGAATCACCCGTCCGATAAGGTAAGAAGTGTGCACTCTTCGTTAGTCTATCTACGACTATCCAAATGGAATCATATCCAACTTGAGTTCTTATTAATGCTACTACAAAATCCATAGTAATATGGTCCCATCTCCATCTCGGTATTTCTAAAGGTTGTAATAGTTCACCCGGTCTTTGGTGTTCTGCTTTAACTTGTTGGCATATAATGCATTCGAATACATATTGTGCCACTTCTCTCTTCATCCCATTCCACCAATACATGAGTTTTAAATCTTAGTACATTTTATTTCCTCCCAAGTGCACGGTATAATCTGTAATGTGTGCTTCATCCAAAATTTGCTTCCTTATGTCAACATCTTGTGGTACACATATTCTTCCTCTAAACTTTATTATACCTCTATCATCTACCTTAAAGTCAGGGTCCTATCCATTACTTAATTTCTCTTTTATCTCCATCAGACCCTTATCTTCCTCTTGCTTTTGCTTTATTCTCTCTAATAGAGTAGGTTGCAATTCCCAATTCATCAACTGACTATTAGGTTTACACCAATCAAACCCAATTTGCATCCTCTCAAATTCTTGCACTAGTTCACGTTAAGGTGTTAACAGTAAGGCAACCTGTTCATAATTCTTTTGACTTAATGCATTCGCCACCAAATTAGACTTTCCAAGGTGGTAATTTATATTCAGATCGTAATCTTTAATCAATTCTAACCACCTTCTTTGCCTTAAATTCAACTCTTTCTAAGTAAAAAAATATTTCAAACTCTTATGGTCAGTATACATCTCGTACCGTTGTCCATAAAGATAATGTCTCCAAATCTTCAAAGCAAACACTATAGCCGCTAACTCTAAATCATAAGTTGGATAATTCCTCTCATGTGGCCTCAATTGTCTTAATGCATATGCAACGACTTTTCTATCCTGCATCAATACACAACCTAATCCATTCCGTGAAGCATCACTGTACACGTTATAAGGCTTATCTGGATCAGGTAATGTTAATACTAGTGCTGTAACCAATATTTTCTTCAACTCCTGAAAACTCATTTCACAATCTTCACTCCATTCAAACTTTATATCCTTCTGGGTCAATCGAGTCAACGATTTGGCAATTTTGGAAAAATTATTTATGAATCGCCGATAGTATCCAGCCATACCTAGAAAACTCCTTATCTCGGTCACTATGGTTGGTTGCTTCCAATCTATTACTGCTCTCACTTTATCCAGGTTTACAAAGATTCCTTTACTAGATATAATATGACATAAAAAAGAAATTCTATCCAACCAAAAATCACATTTACTTAACTTAGCATACAATTTATTCTCTTTCAACTTTTGTAATGCCAACCGTAAATGCTCTGCATGCTCCTTCTTAGTTTTTGAATAAATCAAAATATCATCAATAAACACCACGATAAACTTATCCAAATATGGTTGATATATGTGATTCATCAGGTCCATGAATACAGCCGGGGCATTCGTTAAGCTAAATGGCATCACCAAAAATTCATAATGACCATATCAAGTTCTAAATGCAGTCTTATGCACATCTTTCAGCTTAACTCGTAATTGATGATATCCTGATTTTAAATCTATTCTAGAAAACATAGTTGCACCTTGTAGTTAGTCAAACAAATCATCAATGTGAGGTAACGGATACCTATTCTTAATGGTAACCTTATTTAACTCCCAATAGTCTATACATAATCTCATAGTACCATCCTTCTTTTTTACAAACAATATCGATGCTCCCCATGGTGAAACATTCGGTCGAATAAACTTTTTATCCAATAGCTCCTGAAGCTGCTTTTTTAGTTCCTGAAGTTCCATAGGTGACATCCGATATGGAGCTTTAGAAATAGGCTCAGTTCCAGGAACTAACTCTATCGTAAAGTCCAACTCTCAGGATAGGGCTAAACCTGGTAAATCTTTCGGAAATACATATGGGAATTCATTCACTACCTGTATGTCTGCTACTTTGGGTATCTCCTTCTTTATATCGACAGTAAACACCCAGCAAAATTTCCAATCATTCTCCTCTACTTTTGTTTCAAATTGTTCATCACATATCTCTATCACTAATAAATTCAACTTACTTCCACTAGCCTTTCCTTGAAATATCGTTTCTCCCTCATTAAGATTAATAATTTTATTCCTACACTCCACAATGGCTTTATTTTTAGACAACCAATCTATTCCTACTATTACATCATAACCATGTAAAGGTAATATTACAAGACTTATAAGATACTCCTTCTCCTGAATTTTTATTTTACCATCAGCTACTACTTCTCGAGTTGTTACTTTCTCCCCAGTCGGAGTTCTAACTTTATAAGTTATACTAACAGTAACTACACTAATTTCTTGTTCATGTATAAATTTCTGACTTGCAAAGGAATGAGATGCACCAGTATCAAATAGCACAAAAGCAGGTTGTCCATTTATCAGCACATGTCCTGGAATGTACTAATACTATGATTACTAACTACACTAGCATTCATAAATCTTGAAATACAAATACGTTAATTTAATTCAAACCTAGAAATATCATTACAATAGATAGTCTGAGTACATACCAGTTACAAGTCCTTCATCATTCTCTTCTTCAACTCCCATGATCTCTTCGACATCATCATGGTAGTATTCCTCCATAATTTCTAAGAAGTCCTCGTTCTCCTCAACTCCCATATCCTTTAGAGCGAAGATACGAGCAGGTGCAGTGGTGTTATGAAAACCTTCCGTCCGCTTAGCTCCTTGTACAAACTGTGGATAGTATTTGGAGAAATGGCCCTTCCTACCACATTTATTACACTTTATTAATTTCATCCTAGGGCATGCCTTCAGTACATGGTTCGGATCCCCACATATAAAACATTTTCCCTTAAGCTGAGCACAATTTCTCAAAAAATGATTTGCACCACACTTCTAGCATTTGACATTACCATCCTTGTCGTAAAAACTCAAACTAGGTACTGACTGCGCTGAGCTATTAGCCAGAGTTACTGGTCTCCTTCTCTTCTGTCCAGAACTGCTACTAGCGGCACCAGGGTATGATCTTTTAAATGATGGACCGGGTCGATATCCTTTGTTGATCTTTTGACTCCATATTGCTTGCATCCTCACACAATTATCTTCCAATTGTCTTGCCTTATCTACCACTTCATTATAAGTGGTGAAACCATAATCCAATAGCTTGCAATACATTATGGGGTCAAATCTGGTAAGAAACAAATCTTTCTTCAACACAACATTATCCCAGTATAATCTAGGTACATATTGTAACAATCTATTAAATTCAGTCTCATATTGGGTTACACTCATACCTCTCTTCTTCAATTCAAACAGATCTCGTACCATTCTGTTTTGCACACTATGAGGGAAATACTCCTTCCTGAATTCCTACTTAAATTGTTGCTAATCAATGTTATTTCCGAGTTGCCTTGCTCTCGAGTCCCACCATACTCTCGCAGCTAACTTTAACATAAACATACCATAAGATAACTTTTGAGATTCAGGGACTCTGAAAGCCTCAAAACTTCGTTCGATTTGGGCTAGCCAATTATCAGCTACATCTGGCCTACCCATCTCCCCTTAAAAGTAATTGTTGGCCTTTATAAACTCAGGAAGTTTATTTACCTCTTGAGGTCGCTCCATTCGTTGTTCAACTTCTTGAGGTCTCCTGTTTCCCACATTACCACTAGTCATAAGATGTTGAATCAACATTCCTTGCTGTCTCATCATCGTATGCATACTGGCAAGTATTTGTCCAATAGGCATATTCTCCTGTGAAGGCGGCGGGGGTAAATCTTGTCTATATTGTTCTCTTGGTGGTGATGGTGCTCGTGGTGGAGGATTTTGATGTCCTTCATTTCCTCCTTAACTACTCCCATTTTCGGCTTCAGCCATAATTGCTTAATAATTTAACTTATAACCCTGCATTCATATCTATCTATAAATTATCCCTACTTTTGTTTAGAGAATTTTTTTTTTATAAATTAATAAATGCTTGCAATATGTACTCATATACAATAGTAATGACAATATCATTGAAATCAATGTACTTAATAGTCTAACTTCCACTATATATTTCATTCAACCTTACATCATTATCATTACAACTTCAAAACAAAAAATACAACTCGATAACTTTTGAATACATACATCAAATTTACAACTCGATTACATCATCACTTACATAATCTAGTACAGACTTGATATTTACAACTGTACAAGACAAAAGATTACATCAACTGGCTACATCAAACTTAATTACAACATACGTCTAACTTGATCCAGAAGCTATAAAGTACATCAAAAGTCAAAATACATCAAAAGTCAAAATACATCAAAAGATCCTAAAATACATCGGTTTCCATCAAAATCGCTATTGGATCATATCTAAAAATCTACTTAACCAAAACAAGTCAGTCATCTAACTAAGCTAATCCTCCTTTGAATCCGTGGTAGCTACTCCATCAAAGGAATCGTGATCCACATAACCTCTTACCGAGTGATCCTCAGGCTCACCATATGATGCAGTTTATAAATACTATCTCTAGAGTCTCAGGAATCACAATCACCTCCTACACATCATCATCATCCGACTCGGCTATATTACTAGCTCCAACTCTAGCTATCACGGTGTCTGCAATCACCTACATAACTACAGTATGTATATCTACACCAGGTTCATTCTCATTCTCTTACTCCTCTTTAAGATCTTCTTCTGGATCTTCTTCTTCCGGTTCCTCCTTTGGGTCTTCCTCAGGGTCTTCCTCAACATGAACTCCATCCTCTTAGGGTTCAACTGGAGGTGGGTTTTCCGATGGTGGTTTTGGTATCTTAAGCTCAGGTTCAGGGTTAGGGTTCAATGGTATCTCTATACCGTCCCCAGTAGGCTCTGGAAACTGAGGAAACCAATCAATAATCCCTGGTGGGTATTGTTTGGGAATGTATGGAATGTCAGTAAGGATATGTGCAATACTAGCTGGGTATGGTCTCCTATCCTCCAACCTAGCAGGAAAATACCGTAAGGGCATCATCAAGGTTATAATTCCCTTTGTCTCCAACCATCTCTGCTTAAAAGCTGCTATGGCAATATATCTATTATACTGAGATCTTAGACTCATCTCCATCCATGCCCACTCATCCTTTCAGCTATAGCACATCTTATCATGAAACTTGTCAATAATCTCATCAACTGTCCTAAAAATATTCCAATCGGCTAATTCCATTAATAACCGCTGTAATCTAACCCTATAATCAATAGGAGATACTTCTCCTTTTCATCCGAACCGTATCCAACCATGTATTAGTTCCCCCCTTCATCCTTGTAATTATAGTTAAACCAATTAACATTTCCTATGTTAAACATTATGGTTACTTATGTTTTCATATGCTTAATACCGTCTTTTATTGCCCTCTTAATATTACCCACTCTCAATATTCTTATAATATCTATTTCTTTTAAAGTATGATGCTTCAAAGTGAGTCTACTAAAACTACATTCTGATACCAACCGAGAACTGTTACACCCTGAAGTTGTAGAGTCGCAACAATCTCGTTGTGTAAACCATTCTATGATAATAACTGGCCTTACAATGCCTACCATAGACATGATCCACACAAGACGTCGACGACTCCTTGCTTTGAAGTAAATAGTCTGATTAAATGTTTAACTACAATTATGGTAAATATCACAAATTTTGAATAAACATATATAATTATATGTAAAGTTCACAGAACTTCCCAGGGAATTTTACATAAACACGACAGTTCACTAAATTACATAATAACTATCAGTCTTTTATCCTTAACTATAAATGACACTCTAGCTACACATTACTACTAAGTAAATTGATTCTCACACCCCTGGCTTCAAAAGGACTAACCTCTGGGTAATTGTAAGGCGGCATAATACTTGAAGTGTTCAGAAATTAAGACTTGTAAAAGGATCTATAAGGATATGAGCAACTACAGCTCAGTAAGTTGAATTGGAGACTCATAAATGCATACAAGCATAAACAAGATTATCAAGCAATTATTTTCATGCAATGCAACAATCAAGTATCATCGCACAACGTAGTTCGGTCTGTTGTGAAATTAGAGAAATTTCACCCGCTTTAATCCGAGTTGAGGAGTTTCCATGTTATGTAGCAACTCACAATCAAACCCGGGCTTGTGCAATGGAGACTTTGCTCCTCCCGTGACTACCTTCGAACCAATGACTTTATCCTCGCCGTGACCTCCTCTCTTATCACTTAGTTCAACTAAGGATGAAGAAGGGACCATTATGTAATCCTGCGCTATTCCTTTCGAAAGGGTCGATATTTGGTTGGAGAATCCTAATGACCCCCTAACGGGTTACAATGCATGATATTTTTTGTCACTAAGGTCGAATAAGATTAATTTCATTTAGGGTTTTTAAGCAATTCACACCAATTCAATCTTAACACAAAATCCATCATACCACTATTTTAGCACGAATTTAGATACATCAAACACATACGTAAACTACTTACAATCATAACCATATACACTAAACACATATCGAAGATGTTGGAAGAATAGGTCAAGCGGGCGAGTTCTCATAAAGTAGCTCATTTCAACTGGTACAGCAAAATTTATGAGGTTAAGACTGGAAGCAAGCATGTCGAGAATTGGATGAAGGGAGGTGGGTACATATAAACAGTAGACTTTAATAGGTGTACGTGCAAGTGTAACAAATAGAAAATATATAGGATTCCCTGTTCACATGCCATTACCGCTGCTGGTTTTAAGCATTTTGACGTAATATCTAATGTCGGAGATTGGTATAAGTCTATGTATCAAGTTCAGATGTATAGGGCCCACTTTTTACCAATTTGTGATGAGTTAAGCTGGCCAATCATTCCACGCCTCCAAAAAGTACAACTAGAGCCGTTGTTAGAGGGAAAGAAGGGTAAGCCTAGGACTAAGCGTTTCCATATGGAGATGGATGTCAAAGACTAACTGAATGGAATGACTTGCATGTTATGTAGGAGAGAGGGACACGATAGAAGAACATATCCCCATAGGAATCAATAGGGTAACTAGAACCAGTTATACTAACTTATATTTAGTTTGATTTGTTTATCAACTGACGATGCGTAATTATTCCGTAAGTTCACTATATTAACCATGTTTAGTGCTTTTATAGGCTAAATGGAGTCCGAACTAATTGATGGATCCATTCTCACTGGACAAGACATGGATAAGTCTAAACACATATGGGCAGGACATGTAAAAGAACCTACTTTTCTTTCAAACATAAATTACTCCGCTTAATTGTAGCATACTTACTACTATCCCCAGCAGAGCATGGAGGTTTTACATATATGACGACAAGAGAGGACACTAAGGCGAAGCCAGCAAGTCCACGAGATCCTACTAGACGACTACATGCTACCTTACCTTGATTAGGCCAGCTTTATAAGCCTAAGCCGCTTGCCAATAAGGTTATCATACTCTCGATTCTACCTAGAATTGTTAAAGAGTCTATAAAATTAGAATGTAAAATCAAAACATAAAAATGTAAGTTTCTACAACTTATGTAAAACAACTTTAAAAAATTACTAATATACTTATAGTAGTTATTCAAAACTTGAAATACATGATGGAAATAAAAAAAAATGAAGAAATTAAGTTTTTGTTTCCATCAAAATTATTAATATATAATTTAACATATATAGAAGAATGACAAATAGAGTTGAAACTAAACTTTTACCCATTTTCTTTTAAAGCTGTAAATTGAAAAAAACAAAACATTTCAACTAATTTTAAGTTATTGACAATATAAAATAAAGTATATAATTTTCTTTGTAAACTTTGTTATAGGAGCTAAAACTTAGATAAAAACTATGAATATAAAATGAGAGATTAAGAGAGAAAGAAAAAGCTAAAAAATTGGAATATGATAAGATAGACGCTATAATGCCTTAATAGTTGACAGCTTGTAAAATGTTAGTTATATTTTTTTTCCTTTAATTTTTTAGTCTACTCAACTCAAATATATAGAATCGATAAACTCGGTCAAAAATGTAAATTTCTACATAATTATATATAAACTCGGTTAAAAATGTAACTTTATATATAAGAAAACATTCTATACCCGAGTTAACTCAGAGAAGTCACCTAAAATTGTAAACTCATAAAATTACATGGGTAAAATCACGATTTTGACAACTATACCTGCCGTTCATCCAGCTAGATCACCACTTGATCACAACACTAGTGGAGAGGTCAAGGAAGGAGACCCATACTTTCTACATGGCTCATGGAAAGGAGATGATTATACTCCAAGATGTGGAGGTTAAGTTAGGCCTTAGAGTTGATAGACTACCAGTGACAAAGAGCATGTACAAGACGTGGCCACAAGTATGTGCTATTTACCTCAAGGTAGTTCATGAGGACACCATTGATGGGCGAAGAGGACATCTATGTATGGCTTAGCTAGTAGACTACTTTCCTTTCTTACCTGAGTGGGCGGACGATGAGTAGGTTAGAGATATACCCAAGCTTACATCTTGCAGATGTTGGGGGGAGGGGGATGTGGTTCGTATTCACTGATAAATTCGGTAACTTGGTGCATGCTATGTTCCTACCTATATAAAATGACTTTGAGAGAGCCGGGTAGTATATTTGAGGATCTGTGTGCCTCGTATGGTTATATAGGCAACTATATGGCTCCTCATTAAAGATTGCCCGTGAGATGGGAGGTGCAGTAATTCTCCTTTAGGTATAAGTATGGGATAGGTTTCTACACATAGCTCTTATCCCTAGGCATGGCATGATAATAGATAACAAGAGATCGTTGGCTACTTAATAGATCACTGATCTCGACATGAGGATATACCCTACTTATGTCATGTAGCCTACCGCAATGCCTTTGACAAATAAAGCTTTGATCAGGTACTTATTTTATATGCAGTTTAATTATTAGCTTTTTTACCACATTACCATTATAGTAATTATAACAAATACTTCTTTCAACTAATTTAGCAGCCGTATTCGGACAAGTTTCTAGAGATATTACCTTAGTTTTGCTATAGTGGCTGACACATCTGGGGAGCTTGAGTACCACTCATATGCTTCTACATTGTTGAGTGACACTTTCCCGAGTAAGCCGTTAGGCATTTTGGTAAATTGCAGGGGATTCTATTGGGATGTAATACGGAGGATACGTTGTACTGCATCGACCTGCTTAAAAGGATGAATGTGGATTGGATCATGCAACATCTTCCTTACATTACCACATGGAATGATTGCCACTTTCGGGTCATCCACATTGACGGACCTAGAGGAGTAGAGTGTAGGTACTAACAATGGTATAGGAGGATTAGTTAATGATACATTGGTTAGACTAGAGCATTGCTTAAGTAGTTAGTAAGACCACTTTCAATTACAACTGCTTTTTCCTACTTTCATTTTTATACGATGTCTTAAACATCTTATCTTTTGCAAGTTAAGGAGTTCCAACATATTAGGATCTCTCTTGATGGGAGCAGCCTGATCGTCGACCAAGCATGGAATTCAGTTGCTATATGCAACCATCTCCTAATCACTCATGTGGCTTAGGTTCATGCGGACAAACTAAACAAGGATACCCAAGTGGAGCTTGACCCTCCAAACCCCCTTAAGTAAGGCAAACGGATGGATACAAACAAAAGGAATTAGGCGTGCTCAGAGACAAGGCTGTTATGGCGATGACAATAGGGCTCCACCCCCTTTAGAAGGATCATTCGAGGGTATGCATCGGGGGAGTATGTTCAAGACCCTAGCTTCAAGTATCTAAGACAAACCCCCTTTTACATTGCCAACACTAGTTAAGAAAGGGAGGAGGTCCATTAGTTCTCAAGGCAAAAGTTCTTCCTAAGTGGATACTATTGATGCCCCTACAATTTTCAAACCTGCCTCAGCAACTGTTAGAGACCTAAGAGTCTTAGGCTTCGCCTATTCCTGATGAGAGGAGATGTAGTGAGAGTATTGCATCCAGAGTCTCCTAAGTGTTAATTAGGACTGGGAGACAATGACATTGTATTTCTTATAAATTATACTTCATGACATTTGTGTTTATATAGAACTCAATATCAGTCTAACTTATTCGTAACAGTTTCAATGAGCTATACACTTTACGTTTCACTTTTTGTATTATCATAGTAGTGAATGATTCAGGCCTTCATGAAGTGAATTGGATGTCATGTAATGAATACCATCATATGCTATAGCTATGTCTTGGGAGGCTAGGAGATGGCTTAGATTTGAAGTTTTAGGGTCTAAGTAGTATTGTCATTCCTGCTTTTACTTTATTTTATGCATGCAGGGGGTTCTTTGACTTATTTATTTTGTACATATTTTGTTACAACTAAAGGCGCTTTTCTGAAAGGTGCCTTCAGTGCTGGTGATATTACACTAAAGGCGCCTTTCTAAAAGGTGCCTTTAGTATAAAATTAACACAAACTGAAGATCCCTTTCCAAAAGACACTTTCACAACCCCATATGTGTAATATTTAATCTACGGACCCTTTCTTTAATTTTTTTTCTAGGCAAGTACATTCCTTTGTCTTTCCATTTTATAGATGCACTAAAAATGATGCTATGTTCATAGAAGAAAATGGAGAGTTTTGTAGCTTACTAAGCCCTTTTTCTAAAAATGTTATAAAAAGCAGCCCACATGGAAAGATATTCCATCAATAGGCAGGGAATACATGAATTTGTATATTGATGGTGCGCATTGTGACAATCTAACCATGCACCATCTTAAGCATTACCTAGCCATATGCCTTCCTCAGTATTATATATACCCCTAAACTTTGACATTCCCTCTTTTTTTACTGTTATGCTCTCTCAAAACTTTCTAAAATCCTCTCATCCTACTTTAGTTTCAATACTCCGTTTTCTCCATCAACTGATAAGAGAAATTATTTACATTTTCGTACATTAATTTTTTTATATACATTTGTTATCTTGTAGTAATTTATAGGAATTATGAGATTTTAACATCAATTGAGTATTTCATTAATAAATTAGTTTTTAGTTTACCTTTTTGTGTCATTAGTGTGCAAAAATAGTATTATTTCACATGATATGACGATCATGACACTTGTACGTTAGTTAAGTCATCGTGCGTATATGGTGTTTGATGAAACGCCCTACCAAGAAGTAAAATTATATGGATGTCACATCTTATGAAAAATTGTTATTGTTAAAGTATTGAATTACATGGTAGAGTATTTTTTAGCTTAACTTATATTTTAATCGTTAGATTACTAGGTTAAAAATGGTTGCGTATATGAAATGTGTACGCCAAGTAACAAAATCATAAGTGGCAACATGATAGGAAGTCGGTGAAAATGTTAAAGACAAGAAACGGTTCTAAATTTAATGACTTTCTCCAGTGAATATGTGAGAGTATCGAAATTGAACCCACTGGCGTTGAGATTGTACATTAGCATCCTTGTTATTTTCAAGGAGTTTGATATACTCCAGTAGCCATAAGGGATGACGATGATATTAAAATTTTTATTGAAATGGCTTAAGCATTTGGAGAAGATCAAATATAAGAGATAAATGTTTGAAGTTCTAGTCAATTAAGTATGTAAACCAAACTAAACACTACCCAACACCATAAGTCCAATCAACAATGGCCAACTATCTAATGTATGAAGGAAATGAAATGCTTCTGACGGTTGAGCCCATCTTTAACAAGGGAGATGTAAATATAAGAAATTAATAAAGAAGAACTATGTAGACACATTATTTTTGTCTCCCTTACCATTTTGTTTTTTGGAATAGTGTAAAGGGTTCTAATTTAGGGAAAAGCTCAAAAATAAAAATTTAGAAAAAATACAAAAGAAATAATTTACAAAAGAAAATATAAAAAATAGAATTTAGAAAAACCACAAAAAGTAGAAAATTTAAGAAATTTAAATAAGTTTTAGGTGTTAATAAAGAAGAGCTGTTGAACCTAAGCTTAGATTAAAATCTAGCCCAAATTGTCCTTATTCATATACGTAATTTAATTGTACATATGAACAAGGCATAGCTAATGGCTGAATGGATAAGTACTTGAACATTAGCATTGAGTTTAGCTTAAGATCCTAGGTTTGAATCTCACCAAAGGCATAAAAATGCTTTTTGTTCTTTTTCCACGAAACATACACAACATATTGCCACGTGTTAGGGGTTCATTGTACCACGTGTCCTGATATGTGGTGCGTATTAATTAGGCAGCAGCTAACATGGTGCCAAGTGTAAGCTACGCGGCATTCTACGTATCCTTGACATGCTAAGCTACCCTTGCCATGTCAGTTGCCATATATCATAATAGGACATGTGGCATGACGCCACTGGATGACATGGTTGACGTAATGCTACGTTAACCCCTTTTCTCTTCCTTTCTTTCTCTTTCCTCGGAAATCCTACACTTTTCTTCTCTAATTAGCCTACTTCAACACCAAATTTAAAGCATTTTATAACGTAATTATGCCAAATCAATGGCAGATTGGCAATCTAAACATAACCTACTTTGATTTGATATAAAAAAATCGATTAGATACAATCATTTAAGCATTCAAATCAAGCCCTAAAAATCAAGAAAAAACTCAAAATTTGGATTTTCCTTCCCTTTCCTCTTACTTGATTAATGTGAATTGAAGCTACCTTTAGAGTTTTCTTTTAGAAAAAACAAAGAACTAAGAAGCAGCTTTGACTCTAAAATCAATCGTTGTGCCATTCAAAACCAGAGTAAAAGAAATTAAATTTTTTAGCATTCAAGGCCATTTATGGCCTTCCCTTTTTTATCCGAACCTTAGTAATATAAATAGGGGTTTCTATGATTCAACAAAGGTATCACTTTGAATCTCGATTGAAACCCTCTCTTTCGAAACTCTCCTTTCACCATCAAGCTTTCTCTCTCTCTCTCACTTGTAACACACTCTCTCTTTAAATCCTTTCTACCACTCAAAGTAATTAAAGCAAGCTCACCACCACTAAAACTCTGCCTTAGTTGAGACTCTCAAACTTAGCCTTCCCCTCACTTTACCATGTACTCTAGTGCTCCACTAAGCTCCACTACCTCTAAACCTTTGGCAACCACCACCACAATTTCCAAAACCACCAAGCTGGGTTCCATTAGCTTTGATACCTTGCTTACCCCCCTAACCCCAAGAGAAAATTCCTAAGAACCACTTTCCCAATTCAATTTGCTATACAGAATGTCTAGAATCACACCTCGTAACTGTTGTAGTAGAAGTTGGTGACTCGACCCGGATCTGACTAACCTGTACAACCTGAAGTTGACCCGCGTTGCTAATCTGGTCCGGAGACTCATTTGTTTAGATTTTGTTTTGTTGTTTTAGTTCTTCTCTCTTTTTTTTTCTTTTCACTTCGATTGTAAGTGTAATCAATAAAAAAAATAAAAAAATAAAAAAATGAATGAAAAAGAAGAGAGAAAAAAGAAGTCTATTTTGGTTTTTAATTGGTAAAAATAAAATAAAAAAGGGAGATTTTGCCACTTAGAAAAATAAATTTTCCAAGATAAGCAAAAATAAATCAACCACTTTAAAAAATTAAGACGCATTTTAGAATTTTGCCAAATAAATAATATTAATTTAGGACTTTTTAGATTTTTTTCTCAATAAAACCCGAACCCACTTAAAAAATAAACCTGACTCTTTTCCAAGATTAAAATAAACTAATATACTAAAATTTTACAAAGAAAAAAGGAATTACGTACTTTTGATCCCGAATAGCTGGTATATAAGCACTTTTGGGGCAACGTAAAAAATGAAAAAAATATTTTTTCCACTATTAGTTACTCAATTTATTAAAAAATGAAAAAAAAAAATAGATTTCTTCCAATTTAGTTTAAGTTTATCCAATTCACGCTTTATAAGATAGTTTTTTAAAAAATGGAATTTTAGAAATCAAATCTAAATTTGAAAAGTTAAAGTACCTATAAGAGCTTAAAATCCTAACCCCTGGACTCAATTTTCTAATTCTCAAAACCATTTAATAAATTCTGTTTTATCGAATGATCGGTAACTAAATTATAATCAATCTACCCAATTTGTTGTAATTTAACTCATTTTCCCAATTCCAGTTGGGTAGTGACTCAAAAACATGTTTAAAAAGTAAAAGAACTAATTTTCTTTAAACCTTAATCGAAGGTTAATATTAAACAAATAGAGTTTAATATTGATTAGTTTAAAGAAGACTATTTTACGAAACCAAGAGAAAAATCAGGCTTGGAAACTCGATGTAGAAGTTAAGCTAATTTTGCAAAAGGAATCGGGCTATGATCTTAATGAATAGTTGATTCCCATGGGACTTAGCAATGATGACAAGGGGAATCATTTGGGAGTTGAATTAGAGAGTTGGGGGTCAAAGAACAAGGTATTTAAGTGGAAAACACAGCAAATGTTAAGGTCAATTTCAAGATTGTTACTAATAATGTCTTACTTGTATACCATGCCTAGGCAGTTCATTAAATGTAGGTATTGCCACATCCTCATTAGCATGACATGTTTGTAGTGGTAGTAAGAGATTTGGCTCCATACTTAAACATTAAGGAAGGTAATGGTTACATAACCGCTAAGGAGGACATGGAAGCAAATGGTAGTAACCAAGTAGATACATTATGCCAAGCATAACTTGCTGATGATATAGAGATTGCCTATGGTGTCATCGATGGTGGATTGTAGTATCTCGAGGAGTATGGTGGTTTGGTCTTATATTTGCATGAGGTGCAGGAGGTACCTATACCTGACCCCGTAACTCCTCCCCTCTCAATCAAGAGTTAGAGATAGTGTCCAAGTCAAAGGAGCTCGAGTAAGTAGGGCACATGGCTAAGGATGCCATAACAATGATATACCATCGAGGTCTCGCTATTCCGTTGACTTGGGTGAGATTGGCAATAGCACAGTATATAGTGAGAACTCTAGTGGTGGACTAGCTCTTATTGTACGTATTACGACCTCCCAAAATGGATCATTCTCAGGAGGTTCCTAAAGCCCAAGACTAAAGCCCAAGCCCCCTAAAAGCTTATAGAAGATGAAAAGCTCCAGAAGGTTCCAGAGAAGTCCAAAATCTTGTATAACAATAGGTGAGGTAAGTGAATGTGGTAGTTGGAAGTTAATTGTAACAGTTAGATCGAATTGATCTTAACCATTAAATTGTAAAGGTTTTTTGTATATATAGGGGTGTTTCCCCCAGATGTAAGACACAAGTCATTTGAGTAAATACAACATACCTTTAGAGTTTCTCTCTCTACTTTCTCTCTCTAAACATTGTGAGTGTATTATAGGCTGACTTAGCCTTCCTTAGTGTGGTCAGGAATGCTAAGTGCTGCACGGAATTAAGTGACAGAATTCGCCTGTGATAAGTGGTATTAAAGCTTGAAAAAGGGACTACTTATGGAGAAAATGTCATTTGGAGGAGACAATAACACTTTAATGGTCGACGAGTTGGTCGACCATGATGATCACCGTGTTACCAAGTAAAGGGCTAGGTCTTGGGACTTACTGAACTCCCTCCTTAATAGGATGAATAAGACAGAGTTGAGCATTGCTGAGGCTAAGGAACAATTTGATGAGTTTCAAGGCAGTCTTGAGGAAATAGAGGAAGAACTCCGAGGCAAACTGCAAGGAGCACTGAATCGAGCTGTAGAAGAGCTTAGGCAGCATGGAAATATTATTGAAGAGAAGGGTGATGCTCTCCAAGCCCGAGTCACGGCTTTAGAAACAAAGGAAGAGGCTTATGAAGCTAAGATTGATGCAGTGGTAGTAGTCATACGTTAGGAGATTGAAGATCTCAAGACGCAATTGATGGCTTGTCGAATTGCTGTTGCAAATGGAGTAACCATCCAAACAGGCCATAGGGTCGATGTTCCAAAGCCAGAGCATTTTAATGGAATGCGGTCCGCTCGAGAAGTAGACAACTTCTTATGGGGAGTGGAACAATACTTTAACATTATAGGAATCTTAGATGATGTTGGAAAGGTACGTACTGCTACCATGTATCTAAAAGACTCTGCTATGGTATGGTGGCACAGGAGGGTAGCTAATATCAACACATGTGATAGCTTTGTACAAGAGCTAAAGAGTCAATTCTTCCCTCAAAATGTTGTTAAGGAAGCAAAGGTGAAATTGCATCACCTAACTCATAAGGGTAACATAAAGCAATATGTAAAAAAATTTTCAGAGTTGATGTTGGAGATCCCATACCTCAACTAAGAAGATGCTTTGGTAATGTTTGTGGATGGCCTAAAGCCCTGGGCTAAATTAGAACTAGAGCGAAGGGGAGTGGAAGACTATTTCGAGGCTATAGTAGTTGCTGAAGGCCTAATGGAATTTCGAAAGACAGATCCTAAGATCACAGGGGGAAGATGGAAAGGGGGAGTTGAAAGGGAGAAGAGTGGGAGTTCTTCTAAAGGGAAAACCAAAGCAGAAGAAAGAGATAACGCTCGAGGTAAAACTCGTGAAAGGAGAAACGGGGAAAGATGGAAACCCCGTGAATTGAAATGTTATTTCTGTAATGGTCCCCATTATGCAAGGAAGTGTCCGAAGAAAGAGAGATTGACGGTGCTAGTAGCAATTGAAGGCTCAGATGATGGGGATGAGGCTCAGTTTGTTTACTCAATGCCATAAAGTCTCAAGTTAACGAAAGAAAAGGATCGATGTATACCGAAGTATCGGTAGCAGGTAAGAAACTTAATGCCCTCGTAGACACAGGAGCATCTCATCTTTTCATTTCTGATATGGCAGCAAAGAAGTTAAGGCTAAAAGTGGAGGAGACCAAAACATGGCTCAAAACAGTTAACTTAAAAGAAGTTCCCACAATTGGAGTAGCCGGGGGGATAGAGCTTCATATTGGGGGTTAGAAGGGAAAGGAGACGGTTGAAGTAGTGCCAATGGATGATTTTGAGTTTGTGATTGGGATGGATTTCCTAGATCGCATTGATGCACTTATCATACCATGGGCTAACTGCATTTGTGTACTTGATCACAACTCACAATGTGTAGTCCTTGTTACAAGAAAGGCAGGCCAAGCCTCTAAATTCCTATCGACTATGCAATTGGAAAAAGGACTCAAGAAGAATGAAGTCACTTATTTGGCTGCCTTAAAAGTCAAGGAAGAGACTATTGGTCAAGAAAGGGTTCCACCTCAAGTGGGGGAGATATTGAAAGAATTTTAGGATATAATGCCGCCAATGTTGCCCAAGAAGTTATCACTAAGAAGAGAGGTAGACCATGTGATAGAATTAGAACCTGCCCGCCGTCGTCCCATATAGGATGTCACCTCCAGAATTAGAAGAGTTAAGGTGACAATTGAAGGAATTACTAAAAGCAGGTTTCATTAGGCCTTCAAAGGCACCTTTTGGAGCTCCTGTACTCTTTTAGAAGAAACAAGATGGATTACTCCAAATGTGTATTGATTATCGAGCCCTAAATAAGGTCACTATAAAGAATAAGTATCCCATTCTACTGGTATCGGACCTATTCGACAGGTTGGGAGAAGCTAGATACTTCTCCAAATTGGATTTATGGTCGGGATATCACCAAGTGAAGATTGCAGAAGGAGACGAACCCAAGACCACTTTTGTTACAAGGTATGGTGCTTTTGTTTTCCTGGTCATGCCGTTCGGCCTTATCAATGCCCCAGCTACTTTTTATACACTTATGAATTGTGTTTTGGCCCCCTTTCTTGATCAATTTGTAGTAGTATACTTAGATGACATTATGATTTATAGTAAGACGTTAGAGGAACATATAGAGCACCTTCGCTTGGTATTCTTAGCTTTGAGAAGGAATGATCTATATGTGAAACTAAAGAAATGTGCTTTTATATAAAAAGAGATGACGTTCCTTGGTCACATAGTGGGGAGAGGAAAGATTAGAATAGATGAAGGAAAGGTACGGGCCATTTAGGATTGGAAGGAACCTACTAAGCCTACTGAGTTGAGATCCTTCCTTAGTTTAGTGAATTAATATAGAAGATTCATTAAGGGCTATTCGAGGATAGCGAGCCCATTGACAAACTTACTTAAAAAGAATACCCCTTGGATTTGGAGTACAGATAGACGATAAGCACTCGAGACCTTGAAGATGGCAATTACTAAGGAGCCGGTCCTTCTCCTTCCCAACTTTAGCAAACCCTTTGAGGTATGTACAGATGCTAATGATTTTGCTATTGGAGGGATTTTAATGCAGGAAGGACACCCTGTGGCATTTGAAAGTCGAAAGCTAAATGATACAGAGAAGCGATATCCAGTGCATGAAAAGGAGATGACAGCGATAGTACACTGTCTTTGGGTATGGAGGCACTACTTGTTAGGGAAGAAGTTTGTGGTCAAAATTGACAATATGGCCATTAGCTATTTTCAGACTCAAAAGAAGCTCTCTCCTAAGCAAGCCCGATGGAAGGTTTTCCTGGTAGAATTTGATTTCGACCTTGAACATAAGTCAGGTAAGACTAACCTTGTGGTGGATGATTTGAGCCAAAGGTTGAGTTGGCAGCCATCAGCAAACTTGAAAGCAACTTCATTGATAGAATTCAAGGAGGGATGGAAAGTGATAAACAAGCTAAAGCTCTATTGATCCAATGTCAAGAGGAGAAAACAAGGAGATTTTGGCAAGAGAATGGACTAATATACAAAGGGACAATGAATTTATGTGCCCTAATCCTTGAACTTAAGAAGAGAGATACCTAAAGAATGTCATGATTCTAAATGGGCAAGTCATCTAAGAATGCACTGTACTCAAGCCTTAGTGGAAGAATAGTATTTTTGGCCACACATGAGGGAAGATGTTGAGAGCTATGTCCGAACTTGTCTCATGTGCTAACAAGAAAAAGTTGAACACAAGGTAACTTCGGGACTACTAGACCCTCTTCCTATTCCTGAACGGCCATGGGAGAGTGTTTCCATAGACTTCATTGTAAGTTTACCCAGATCGAAAGGGTATGGTACAATCATGGTTGTGGTAGACAGGTTCTCAAAATACGCGAATTTTGTTCCAGCAACAAAGGAGTGCCCGGCAGATGAAGCTGCCCGATTGTTCCTGAGACATGTAGTAAAGTATTGGGGCTTGCCAAGAAACATTATGAGTGATCGAGATGGGCCATTCACAGGGAAACTTTGGACAGAATTGTTCAAACTTCTGGGATCTGAGTTGAACTTTTCAACTAGTTTGCATCCCTAGATGGATGGTCAGACGGAGCGAGTGAATGCTTTAGTAGAATTATACTTAAGGCATTTTATAGGAGCTAACTAGCGTGATTGGACCAAGTTGTTAGATGTGGCACAATTCTCGTTCAACCTATAGAAGAATGAGTCCATCGAACGGAGTCCCTTCCAGATCGTCCTAGGAAGGCAACCCTTAACTCCTCATACAGTGACAATGGGATATATGGGGTCCAGCCCTCCCGCATATAAATTTGCAAGGGAATGGCAAGAAAATCACAACTTAGCTCGGACATACTTAGATCAAGCTATCAAGAGAATGAAGAAAATTGCAGACAAGAAGCGTAGGCTGATGGAATATCAAGTAGGTGACCAAGTGCTTGTTGATACAACGTACGAAGAGATAACTGCATAAAGGTCTAATGAAGCGCTACGAGGGTCCATTCCCAATTGTGAAACGAGTGGGGCGAATGTCTTACAAATTGGAACTTCCATCCAAATTAAAATTCCACCCAGTTTTCCACGTGAGCATGCTAAAACCATTCTACAAGGATGAGGAAGACCCTATAAGAGCTATATTACAAAGGGCCCCGATAGGAGTACGGGATTCATTTGATAAGGAAGTTGAAGGGATCATAGTTGATAGATATGTGATAAGATGTGGACAAACTCTTAGACACGAGTATATGGTAATGTGGAAGGGAAGACCAAAGAGTGAGGCCAATTAAGAACTAACCGAAGCACTATGGCAATTCAAAGACAAGATTCAAAAGTTCTATGATGAAGGAGCGACGAGGGCATCGCTGAATTGAGCGGGGGAGAAGGTTACGAACCTCCTAAAATGGGCCATTCCTGAGAGGTTCCTAAAGCCCAAGACTAAAGCCCAAGCCCCTTAAAAGTTTCTAGAAGATGAAACGCTTCAAAAGGTTTCAGAGAAGTCCAGAATCTTGTATAATAGTAGGTGGGGTAAGTGAACGTAGTAGTCGAAAGTCAATTGTAATCGTTAGATCGAATTGATCTTAACCATTAAATTGTAACGACTTTCTGTATATATAGGGGTATTTTCTCCAGATGTAAGACACAAGTCATTTGAGTGAATACAACATACCTTCAGAGTTTCTCTCTTTACTTTCTCTCTTGAAACATTGTGAGTGTGTTACAGGCTGACTTAACCTTCCTTAGTGTGGTCAGGAACGCTAAGTGTCGTACGAGATCGAGTGACAAAATCCGCTCGTAACACACGCAGGTACATATGACGACAACTCACTTCAGTAGACCTCACTAGCTCCTTGAAAGCGACGCATCGACTATACCTTGAGTTCCAACATGGGGGAAGATGTCACTCAGCTTTCATCTTTGTAGATTAGTCTTATGTCACCTAAAGATCTTAGAGAGACTACCCCTCAACCATTTAAGGGAACATCTACTGGATGGCTGTCTTTACTTACTACTTTGAGAAACACTTCATGCAATCCAAGAAGAAGTAGTGGGATAAGGTTACTTTCGTATTACTTAGTTAGTTGATTATGTATTCCAACACCATTGTATTCATTTAACGTTGTAAATGATATGGTTAATGGACTTATTGATTATTTCGGTTGTTAAGTTTAGTCTTGTTTTGTTTCCAAACACTGCTTCCTTAGTGACTTTGTTTCATTTAATAGGTTTAGTTGCTTTGAGTAGTTCTTTAGGTTGTTTGTGCATAAGCTAAGTTGTAGTTAACTAATGGGAATTCAAATGTGGTGGTGTTTTGTACTTGTTGATTTTGGTATTATTTATATAAAGGACCTATGAAGTTCGGAATTCCAGGGGTGTTTTGCTATGATTCTATATTTGTAGATTTGATTTTACTTATATTATATACATTTGAAAATTTGATTTTTTTTTAGGTTAGGGGGAAGTAGTGGTGGAGTGAAGGGGGGGTTCAAATAAAGGAAGGTATGCAGGTAAGTCGTGCCTTCATTTTAAAGGAAGGTGCACTTTAACCATGCGCCTTCCTTGCATGTCAAATTTCTAGCACCTTCAATATAAAAATTCCCTTCCCTACTAATGGGATATCTTTCCATGTAGGTCCCTTTTCATAATATTTTTCAAAAAGGGGCCCATTGAGGTATAAAACTCCGAAAATGTACCAAATGGAATCTCAATTTCGAATGCTGTCTGGATGTTACTCTTGTTCAAAGATGTCTTTTTTCTATTATTACTATTATTAAAAATCACAATTTTTAAACAAAATTTATCTACTCCTATTATTAAGAAATTGATTTTTTCCTAGCACTTAGATCCAATTTGATAATATTAAATTAAGGATATAACCAATGTTAATAGTCAATTTTGGATATGAGTCAACAACATTGGGCTTAAAGCTAATTAGTTTTGTACATGGGATCTCCCAACCTAGGCTAGCCTCTATGACCCTTAACCCGAGCTTTTTGGAACCCAAAATAGTCTCCTTCAAACTAACTCTCTCAAAATAGTCCTAAGGAGCAATTGTGACCTTCACCCTCTTCGGGTCATAACTTTCATGAGATGATTCAAGGGTACTTGCCTATCTTTTATTAAAGGGCCCATATGTCTATCTATATGGTACTACATCGCATTAAATGCAATATAACATCTAAAGGTTTTTCCTCTTGAGAGCCCATATTGCTAGAACTATATGGCAACACCAAGCATTCATTAAGAAATGACAAGCATAAAGTCCAAAGCAATTGTTCTCTGATGGTTTCAAAAGATCTTACTAACCCTAGAACCTTAAAAACCTAAGATTGGATGTCCGAGGTTGTGTACTTTGAGTTTATCAGAGCTTAAGAATTCAAACTATAAATATTTGATTTCTTTCTCTATAGGTAAGAATTTACATTCTTGCTCATCATCATCACCTTCAAACCTCCCATTTTCAGATTACATACTTTTCTATAAGTATACTAACTTAACCATTGGAATGGCTTGTGGATAACCCTCTAGCCGTTCTACTCACCTTTGTTTGTTTTGCTTTTCGACCCTAGTGTTAGGAGCCAATTTGATTCGGGTCATCTAACCTTAGAGGCCTAATACACTCAATCGATAGAATCTCAAGATGACGTTTAGCACTGTCTGTGACAAATGATAGCTAGATTTTTGAAAAGTAAGAACAACCCTAATGAGACATCTAACTTTGTCGACAGACAATTAGCAAACCTTAACAATTAAAACAATCCCATCGTTAATGTCCAATGCTTTGCTATGTTAGAAGCATTGTACCATAATTTATGACTAAATCAAGGAGTAGGATGAGAAGCTTTAGACATGGTTACATAAGCTTGAATGACTAAATGACATGCTATCCTTGGAGGATGCCTCCATCTATCGATCTAAGCATAAAAAGAGTCGAAGACCGCCACTACCACCACCACCCCCTCCCCTCCCCTCCCTTAAAAAAAAAAGAAAAAGAAAAAGCAAAATGTTAGCAAGAATAATCCATAGATCACTATAATTACACCATTACTATAAAAGAACAAGTAGCCAACTTGCAATCAACAATCTCACACAGCCAACATAGCACCATTGCATGCAACAACAAACAAGAGCCATTAAAAGCTCAGTCTAAATATCTTATTAGAAGATAGGCCTTAACAAGCTAAGAGATTATGTTAAAAGGCTCACTGAAAAGCACAGAGCAATAAGACTAACGCTGCTACCAAGTTCTCATATAACAAGTCACCTTTTATAGGAGACGTCTAAGAAGTACTGTACCATAACATTTAACTATCTTAGCTGTGCGCTTATGATGTATAAGGATATAATCGGATGGGTCATTAAAGGGTGACCAACCTTATAAACCCAATAAGAACTTTATAGGGGAATACCCTATAAGATTTAAAGTTAGGTTTTAAGACATGATTCAAAACTATAAAGAGTATGGGGTTGAGTATTGGGATTATAAAAAAACCCAATAAGCAACCTAATCTAGTAAAAAAAGATATACATTAATAAAAATATTTACTCTTAACTTACGCACTATGCATATCTTATACAAGTGCTTTATTATACAACACATTCAATTCTTAATTTTTATTATTATGTAAGTCAATAAATGTAATCATAATTTTATTTAACTTTTTTTTTACTCTACTTTCTTCTTAATTCCATTTGAACTCTGTGAAAACCCACCCTTATAGGGTCTTTTGAATCTTATAAAAATCCATCCTTATAGGATCTTTTGAATCCTATAAAAATCTTGTCTTTACAGAATTCTTAACCCTATAGAGTCAGATTTTAGAAATAAAGGGTAAAATCCTATAGAGTTTTTATAGGGTTTAAAGAAATGTCAAACCTTATGAGAGTGAATTTCGGGCTTGAACATGCCTCAGTTGCATCTCTAATGATGTCAACATTGATCTTGATGATCACTTGACCCATTTTAGAATAATGGTGACACAGCGATACAATCGCTTGCAAGGCCTTCCTAAGAACCTTGCAAAAGGCTGCTCAAATATGGTTTCAATCATCTAATTGATAACTCCATCACCTCTTTTGACGAACTCACCAACCGCATCCAACAAAGATGTTAATTTTGATGAATATAGGAATTATGATTTATTATCAAGTTTTCATATGATTTGGCAAAATTGTTATTCATTTAATGAAATTGTTTGTCTATAGTAAATTATTAAATTTATTATCGATACTAGTTTTCATCTAATTTGGTAAAATAATCGTATGTCTAGTAAAGTTATCTAAATGTGATGAATATTAAATCCATTATCTATTATTGACTTTTCTTTTGATAGGGTAAGATCAACAGTTTGTGATAAACTATCAAATTTATCATTACAATTGCTTTTTCATCTAATTTCATAAAATAGTTGTATGTTTGTTAAACTTTTTTAATTGAAATAAATATTACATTAATGATCTATTACTAACTTTTCATTGAAATTGGTAAAATTATTCTATCTATTATAAAATATATTTGTCTTTCATGGTAAATTGTTAAATTTATTATTAATATCAACTTTCATCTAATTTGGTAAACTAGTTGTTTATTTGTTGCACTTCTCTAATTTTAGTAAATATCAAATAGTTGTCTAATTCAAAAGTCATCATCGAACTAACCATTAGTACAGTTAACGCATTAGAATGATAAGTAAAGGCATCTCATAATACCAGTGTGCCCTGGTTACATTTTCTTCGTACTAAACTAATATGTATATTAGGAACTTAATAATCAACAACCTATCAAACCAAAAACACTCATGAAACATTTTTTCTAACTCTTTGTAAAAGCAATAAGTAATTGCCAACTAATTATCAATTACATTTGCAGTAACAAAAACAATTTACCAGGTCATGTCCATAGGAAATGATTTGTTAGCTTACAACTGTATTGATCCTATCCATAGTTAAGCCAACCAACAAAAATTTGATTCTTAATTTCTGATGATTAAAAATAAACTGCTCTAATTAAAGTGGATTTTCAACAACTAAATTAATTATGATTAAGAATCAATTAAGGGTAAATTATAAAAAGGTAGCATGTGATTTTAGTGCTCCATAAAGAGTTAACTTATGTTTGTTTTTTGACAAATACGTGACCTGTGTTTTTTACTTTTATGTATTACATACATACGGGACATATGTCATATTTTAAGTGGTTGATGTTAGTATTAGATCGTTTAAATTAATAATATGACTAAAAATTAATTAAAAATACATAAACTAGATTAAGAAAAAAAATAAAAACAACATTCCTTACTACACTAGCCACAACCGTGTATAGTCCATATATTAAATAAGTTCATCTTATCCTTGAATGATCTTTTCTTTTAATTTCTTAAGCTAGATATTTCATTTTTACACTAAATTTTCAAATTTGGAACTTTTTTTATCTTTCTCACTACTTTTGTAGCCTTATTAGTACCAAGTTTTGTTATTTCCTTTGTTTTTCACCATAACAAATCATTCTACAGCTTTCTTTTCTCTAGATTCATCAAGTTTTTGTTGCTAAAGTTTGCTTCTTCCATTCTTAATTTTCAACTTTCGAAAAAAGGGGTTTGTGAGGATCTATTTTCCAGCCAATGTAGGGTCTTTTATATCTTGTTTTTCCCTTTTTCATCGTTTTCCACTAAGTTAGTTATTCTTTCATTATTTTTCTTTCACTTTAAAGCCATGGTTTTCTTGAAAAAAGATTTAATAGTAATAACAAGCCACCTAATCGATGAAAGGCGTACAACTTTTTCATGTGTAAAATTTTTATTGGTATTTGTATGCCATTCATCTATTCATCTACCATTTTAGTACCATTGAAATTGAGGAAAGCACCTCTTAAAAAAAAAAATCTTTAAAAAGGGGCAAGGAGAAAACATATTATGTTTATGAGGCAGTGAAAGCACCTTCCTAAAAAGCATCTTCTTCTTTTCTAGAATTCAAGAAAGGTGCCTTCTTTTTTTTTTCTATATTTCAAGAAGAAGGAGACTTTCAAATATGTGCCTTCGTCGTATTTTGGGAAATACAAGAAGACATCTTTTGAAAGAGTACCCTCTTCAATTATCTAAAATACAAAGAAGACACTCTTCTAAAATGTGCCTTCTTTGTAAAAATCTGCAATACGGTAATTAGTAAGTGTAGCAAACATCCATAAATACAATTAAGCCAAACATTACAAATTTCGAGCCAAATGATAATTAATTCAGTATAAAATACAAAACCCCACTTGAGACTCAAATCACCAATTCTAAAGTTCACCACACATCACTAACTTCAAGACTTTTCCATGCATTTACAACCTACATCTCCATCTCTAAACATGGCTATCAACAGTATAAATCAAATAATTAAGTGTTGGATAGTTAGAACGTACAATCAGATATGAGTAAGCATACTTATATTCAAATGTACATCAATAGAAATATCAAGTTCAATTGTTCATACAAAATGGAGAAATGAATACAATTAATCTTTTCTTCTCCCAGTCCTAATGAAACATGAGCTACTCTAGAAGCGAAACCTTACTCGGACCAACTCTCATAGTCCTAACCAATGGTCGAAGCCTATGACTCTCGCATTGGTATATGTTCCTGGGGTGGCTCGAGGAACTAAGGAGGATCGACAACAGAAACCTTATAAGAACTCTTACCTTGAGAACTTACAGACCTCCCGCCTCTCTTTTGTGAAGTTGGTGGTGTAAAGAGAGGATCATGTTGCATCTCTATAAGAGAAGTTTTGAAGGAGCTCGAAGGAAGGCTTGACATGCTCCCTATATCCGAATAGTTTAAAGATGCCAAGGCATTAGATAGCCCTACAGTGTCGTCATTTGGCTGGCCTTATTGTTGTTGCCATTTGAGTCCCCTTATCTTCATGAGACCACCTTCCCTAGGTGGATCTGGAGGGTCATTATCTAGCTCATTTGAGTCATTCTCCTTCTATAGCTGCGCCTCAGCCAAATGAAATGAGTACAATGTAATTGGGATGTGGTCTTACAATAGCTGCATACGATGCTTAACATAGTAATGGGCAGTGCTATAGTCGACCTAGTTCATAGATATTCTAATTTGTTGGAACTTCTTAGCTTACAAGATTAAGCAAGATAAACTTAAGTGTGTGTCTATATTCAAAGTGAATAGTAGGTCGTAATAATGTCCTTACCAATCCCTCAAGTAAAGCTCCATCTTAATTTATATAGCAGCGCTCCATGCCCTTATACCATTACCTATAGCCATGCTCCACACCTCTTAGACCATTTATCTACAAGATCCAAGCATATCTATCATTCGCTACGTCGATGTACCCTAAATGGTAGTTAACCTAATCTACATTCATGTGACCTTGTAAGTCTCTACCTCATTTAAGACATTCGGTGGTGGAACCCTCTATAACCCCCTAAATTAGTGGACCATACACTTTATATGGTGCCACTCAATAATATGGAAGTAAATAAATAGCGCTTGAGTTATCTAGTGTCTCTCCCATGGTTACAGTATTAGGGGATGATTGACAAGGGATCATTAGCATAAGGCTTCCAAATAACCTACAATTTTATGTTCACAACGTTAGTTTCTACATAATAGATATTGAATGAAAAATCAGAGGTACCTAATATAGACTTTGATGGTTAAAGGCGTCTTGATAACCTTAACAACATGGGTGGGGTGTTGTGTGGTATCCTAATCCATCCTCGAACAGGCGGCTAGAGGCCTTGTACTGTCTACCACTATCCCATGCTTTTTTGGTGGGGTAATGTATGGGAACCAATCCTAAGCCCACACTCAAAGGAAGACAACTGCCCCTCCCATTTCGTAAGCTGTATCCCTAGATGTTAAACATAGCTACCTGTACAACCATACAAGATATGCCAACCCCTAACTATATTGACTGGCTCATCTAAAGTCCTCTAGTTGTAGTAGGAATACGAGGTAAACAAGGTTCCTTAACTTGTTTGCAAAGACATATCCTCCTAGAATCTGCAAAATGTAACCTCTCATATGTCTCCTATTCTGCTCCTCATCAGCTTCATATAGCAATAGCCGGAATGCTTAGGCAGCCAGCTAAGCTTAATACATCCTCCCCTGTCTTTGCTGCCTTCAGGTACGATACCAAGATATCTCACGGATATCTTAGGCCATATGTTATATAAGCTACTGATCGCCGTTATGCCATCTATTCGGAGGCTAAATTGTACCTTGATATCTTGGAAGATAATGGTGAGCTCCTTTTGAACCATGTGGAACGCGCGTGTCTCTCGTCTCCACTACTTAGTGAGTGCAATGATTAAATGATGCTCTAGTTGGATGTAAGGGAAATGGCTTAACCTTGTGAACTTGGCCTCTTCTAAGTAAGGCTCCATGTGATGGTCAAATTTGATCTCATTCACATCCTAATTGTATTTAAACTCTTGCTCACGACGCTGCACAACAAGTGCTTCGGTCAGCTACAAAAGGAATAAAAAATAGACGTTAGCAACTCCTAATGTGTGCATAAATGGAGGTACATAAGAAAAAATGGAGGCACAAATGTGGGCTTACATGTTTTGTTTAGACCCATTGTGACTCATACCTATCCTATTCGGTGAGAATCAATCCGCTTATGGGTCTAGGTTCCATCTAGCCTACAAAAGAAATTACAATAAGGTGAGAAGGTACTATTGTACGAAATAAAATTCATAATAATATAAAGTGAATAGTAGTAAAAGTATATCATTTTTTTGTTGATGTGATCAATTACCCTGTTGATTTCTATGTGGATATATTTCTCTCTCTTCTACATAAGGTATAGGATGTTTTGTTTGGACATTCTTAAACGTCCATCTGCATGCAGAATCGCTTTTCTTTTTTTTTTTTTGTTGGATTACCCTTTTTATGCTCAAGCCATGGATTAGGATAGACCTTCGGAAGTACAGAACAATGGGCCAAGTCGACTCATCACCAATTGAAAAGAAGTATGCTCTATAACATTGTACCTAATGGATGTACCTATAACAATCCCCAATCAATGACATAACATCCATGTGCTGCTATCTAACCGTAGCAATTGCATGTGAGCAAGGGATCTTATATATTTGCCATTTTTTGCATGTGCGCATTTGATTGTTGAAGTCAACTATTTACACATGACCACCTCCTTTCATCCTATTACTTATATGCTTGGTACCCGTCTCAATCTCAAAAAGTATATTATACCTACTGAAACGCACGATATAATGCGAACTCACTCGCTTAACTTGTTCCTTTAACATGTTTGTAGCATATTTTATGTATGTTTGACTCCCAACTACTTACTTAAGTGCCTCCTCATGTGTCTTATCCCAAGTCAATACATAGTTGTTGAAGATCTTTCTTATAAGGGATGTCATTAGTAATATTTAGGTATGTTTCAAAACCGAGTCGTAACTTTCAACAATATTTGATGTCATGTAACCAAATTGATTACCCCTACTATGTGCAAGTGCTAAATGTTAGTTTGCCCAAATGCTTTGGTTATCTCAAATAAGTTCTCCACATCATCCTTATCTTTAATGGAAATTAGAGAATGTGACATCACTCCTAAATAAACATTGGGATGTCTGTATAATAACTCAACACCCCAAGTATTGGAATCAATTCCAACACTCTAGCGAAGTCTATTTAATAGTTCAAAAAAGTTCGCATTGATCCTCACTTTTAACATCTTGACTGGGTCTTAAGCATACCTTAGCCTCAAATTTTCCCTCATTATATTTCCATGGGAAAATACCATGAATTTCACTATGCCCACCATTTTCCACCTACTTACATTATAATTAACATGTCGGCTAGCACATTATGCATTGTGTATCATACATTTCTATCATGTGCCACTACCCATCATCTTAGCCAAACAACTTTTTCTTAGGCATTTTGTTGAATGCTTATAGTGTAAAGTTGAACACAATCAACTAATAATTCTTCTAATGCTATGGAATGTGCCAATATATATTTTACTAATGAATCATGCAACGACATGTTGTTATAATGACATTCAAACATTAGATCCACAATTATATGAGCAAAACACATCGACACATGCAATTTCATAATAATCCTTAGTTTTCTATAGTTTGATGAAATGTGTGAAAATCATGTAAAAAATGATGAAATGCGAGTAGAGAAAGTGTTTACATTTGATTTATATTGAGGATTTTACAAAAAAAGTGCTTCTAAGATGTTGGATTGGTGGATGGGTGTTCATTCGTGTGAGAGAGAATGAAAGGATTGTTTGTTTGAGGTTCAAATGGCTTCTAATCGTAAAGTTGCATTTTAAATTTAGTTTTAGTAAAAGTATTTTCTTGAAAAGTGCCTTCACTTTTATAATTGTAAGTAATGCACATTTTAGGATAGTGTCTTCCTTACAATTATAATTTTGACCGAAGGTACCTTCTTTTTCTTAAAATCTAGAAAAGAAGAAGATGCCTTTTAGAAAGGCGCTTTAACTACCCTAGATATGTAGTATGTTTTTCCCCTATCCTTTTTTAAAATCTTTTTTTAGGAATGCACCTTGAAACCTTTCTTGGTTTTCGTGGTTAGTCAGGTGGCAATTTGTCTTCATCTAAGTGTCTTCTTTCATCAAAACCTTTCTCGATTCTCTTAGTTAATGGGGTGACGGTTTATCTTTATGTTTTCCTTATCTCGTTCGGAATTTCTTCTACTAAATTCTTTTATGCAAGTATGAGCTTCTTAAGTTGAAAAATAATGTTAAAAAACTAATAAACATTAGAAAGAACATGCAATTTCATAAAATCATGATATGTAAGTCTTCAATTGCAATTCCAAGTCAATTTGGTAATCATCAACACCATAAGTCCTTGTTAAGAAATACTTATGCTATTTTTTTGTCTATTTTTCCCTTTTATTTTTTGATTTAATTTATGTAATTTTAATTAATTTTTAGTTTTTTTATTAATTTAAATTATCTAGTACCAATATTAACCAATCAAAATGATACATGTGTCTTATATATGTATAACACAAAAGTTAAGTCATAGGTCATGTATTTGCTAAAAAAAAAAAAAATTTACAAGTTAGCTATTTGTAAAACACTAAAAACATGGATAACCTCTCTATAATTTACCTATTAATTAATTAAAATAGTAATTGATATTGTCATTGTGCCATTAATTTATATTGATTTGCATATTTGAATAATAGGATTTCAATCAATGAAGCACTAAGTGAAAACCTCCCCTACCCCCTTCTCTAAAGGATGTGATTACGTGGACTATCTAAGTAAGCCTTCCCATTTGTTGGATCCAAATGAGGTATTCATATAAACGACTTTCCCAATATAATCTAATTTAACATATATTCACAAATAACATAAAAACATGCCGAGTGTAATACCCAGCAACTTTGACAACTAGGATCCAATGCTTAATTTAGGAAATGTAAAGTTCTATAGTTTTGCAATTAGGCTTTTAGTTGTTGCTTTGGGGTATACGTAGGTAACCCCGATTAAGTTAGAAACTTATGAGTAGAATATGAACATTAGTCAAGGAAACCCCATAAGATTGAATTTAAAAAATATAATAAAATATTGATATAGTAATATAGCTAAAATAGTGAATTTTACTATCTTATTATACATGTATCGGAAATATGCAAATTAGGCTTTATTAGTTAACAAACCTATAGAGATAAATTATATAAGAATAAAAATTGTTAAAATGATACAAATAATATGTAGAAAACATGTACATACAGCGAATCTAATTATCACACACATATATACCCATAATTATTAGAAATACCCTAATATATGCAAAAATTCAATAAATCAATAAAAGAAAATAAGAGAAAGTTATAAAAAAAAATACATGACATGTAGAAAAAATTGCATAAGGCATAGCAAGTTTAGGATAATGGTTCAGATGAGTCAAGATTTATAAATACTACTATTTTGACACCTAGCTATGCAAACTATAAAGTGTATGTAGGAAATTAAAAGCAAAACACATTAAACTTGCTTATAAAAAAATACCAACCAATCACTTTGGCAAAGTTTAGACAATTAGAGTTCAGGAGAAAATTTAGGAGTGAAAAATTGGGTAAGAAAAGGGAAGGAAAAACTACATAGAAAGTGATAAGTATAAGTTTGGAGTTGTATGGGTTCTCAAAATTCAATTGAAACTGGAAAGAATTCACCACCATTGCCTGAAGGAGAGACCTAAGCCCAACTTAGCTAACACACTTTCCCTTCTCTATGGTGGCTAGAGCACTAAGTAACGGTAAGTGATCGAATTTTGTTGTTTATAACTAAAATTTAGTAAAAATAGCAAATGATCTTAAAAAATTTTGAAACTTGGTTTTTTGAAGTATTTTTACATGAGAAATTCAAATCTCAAATTAGATTTTTGAAAATTTGAGTGCTAATATAGGGTCTTTAAGAAAAACATCATAATAGTCGATTTTTAATTGCATTAAAAAAAAAACAATTATTGTAGTTTTGACTTGAATTTTTATGAGTGAACTCTTAGAAGGTTATACTTTGATGCTATGTGGTTGGATTTTCGAAATTAAGTAGTTGGATTTTGGGAAATTTTTTATTTTCATAAAACAATGTGCTGGAAGTAAGTTTTTCTAAAAAGAACTATGTTGGATTTTTCATTAAACCATGTTTTAATCAGTACTTATCAACATGTAGCTGCTAAAGCGAGTCAATTCAAGCTTTAAGTTAATGATTTTTGAGTTTAAGTTAAAATTCAATGGTATATGATCTTAATTTCATGACTTCCTTAAGAAATTTATATATACGTAAAGTTAGATGAAGAACAACAATACATTGCTGTAGGAATTGAGTTGTTAACATGCTATAAATACAAGTTTGTTATGGTTTTTTAACTTAGGATAAGTTGAATTTAAGTGTAAAATAATGAAATATAGAAGTAATAGCAAGATTAAAAACTCTATTGGAAATTAAGTTAAAATGTAGTCTAGTATTGAATATTTTAATCATACCAAGAGTTGAATAGTAGGTTAGAAAATGGCTTGTATATGATCTCTATACCCTTATTAGAGTCAGAACTTAAGTCATAAACTTCTTAGATAATAACCTATGTTAGAATGCTAGGTTAGAACCTAAGTAAAAAACTTGGTTATAACTTACCACACTTAATTAACACTTAATAAATGATTAAGGAAACTTATTCAACTTAGATGCAAAACATGCCTAATAATGAAAATGAACTGTTGTTTCTTACAATGACTAAAAACTAAAGTTGTGCATTAATTTTTTAGGGATTATTAACAAAGACACGCACAACGCCTAAGGATAACGCGTCACTACATCAAAGTAGGATTAATACTTCATGGCATTTTGGAGTATTATTTTATAATACTTGGAGGTTTCGGTATGTTTTTGGCTTGTAGTTGTAATTTAGTTATTTGTGCATATTGTTATGCATGTGATTGAATATTATCTTGCTACTACTATGGGAGTTGAGCTCCACATTGTGGTTATATGTACATTTTGTTTTGTTTGGACTTCTTGGAATTAGTTGATCATCTTGAAAATGAGTTAATTTAAACTTAGTCTAACTTTTAACTTAACATACATCGCAACCTATTAGGGATATTGAGCCAAACACGGACCCTTTGATGATGATAGCTAAAATGATCATTTCTCCACCCTTAATTTAGCTAAGTGATATGAGAGAGGTCGTGGTAAGCGATATTATGCAAGTACACCTATCAAATCATAGTAACGAATACGAGTCTAAGTCGATCCATAAAAGATTATGATTACTAATATTCATTAGTTTCCTATTATTTAATCGATAAATTTGAATTCAAGAAACTTAAAAAACCTAAATTAAATTGTAGCAATCAATAAATTAAAAATAATTAAGATTCAATCAATAAACTAAACAACAAAGTGATCAATTTGTAAATTAACTAAAGATTCGATAACGTATATAAATCTTTGCTTCCCCTAGACCTAATCATATGACATTTACGAAAAATAATCTAATTCTATCTTTATTTTTTTCTTGATCAGGAGAATTCTCTATTAAAGTTAATTTTTCTTAAGTTTAATAACTCTAATCTTGAAATCACTTACTAGAATTTTTTCTCAATACCATAACTTAAGATTATATTAGCACATAATGAATTCTCTAACAAAATTAATTAAGATTCTGGAAAGACTTTGCAAATTATCTCTAATCTTACAAGAATCTCCATTAACTATGCTTAGATCTAATCATACAAGAAATCTCTTAATTCTCTTATATAATATTAGATTTTAGATCACTATTTGCGAAAATACTAATCTAAACAATTAAGCGCATAGTTGAATCAAGAAAAAGTAAAGAATTCATTAGATTTAGTAAAAACCAATGTCACATGGATAGATCTAGGTTCCATAAGACCTAAATACAAATAATCTACTCTTTATCCATAATAAAGCAACAATCTTGAATGAAATCTAAGAGAAAAGCAAAAGAATAGATCATTGGATCAAAGCAAAAGCTTGAATCTTAATGTCTTGAAGTTTGTTGCTCCTTTAAGTGTTTAGGTCTCGAAATTCTCTCAAAAAGTCATGCTAATCTTGTTACAAAAAACCTTAATAAAGCTTTAAATAGTCTGGCTGAAATAAAGAAATCGTAGTAGGCAACACAACCATGTCTCTTGGTAGTGTTGTTTTCTAACCACCTGTATTATTGCCTTGAATTCTCCTGGAAATGATATAGTCATGTCATTTGGTCATATCGATCTTTAAAACTTTATAACTTTCTTGTTTTAGGTCTAAATTCAGTGAAACTTGTTTTTATTTTCTCGTTTTCTTTCATAAATCATTCTAAAACCTAAAAAACAAGATTTTACTCAATTAAATATCATTTTCTAAAAATAAACTCAAAATTCAAGGGAAATTAACAAAAAATACTATATAAAATACATATAAATAGGAACTTATCAGTAAGGTTGGGTATAGTGGTTTGAAAATAGTATCGGTTGGAGAGTGTTTTCCATTGCACAAGCCCTAGTTTGGCTTAAATTTGTGAGTACGTGACATCAAATTGCTCAATTCAGATTAAAGTGAGTGTAATTTCTCTAATCTTATGACGAACCGGATAATATTACACACTAGCATTTGCTTGAACATATATCGCATCAAACTAACTTGGTTAAATCCTTATTTATCCTGTATTGAATGTATACTTTTGTCTTTGTCTTACTTACTGAACAAATTGTTGCTCATTTCCCTATAGTTGCTTTGTAGGTTCAAAGTAAATTTACAAACACACCACTTAATTTTAGAAAATTAGATAACAGGATCAAGAAGTAAGGATTAAGAAGAATTGGCTATACTTTTATTTTAATTGTCAATTTTACTAACATTTAGGGAAACTACTAGGGTCTCCTTAGGTGGCTTTCTAGTTTTCCATAGCTGATGTGTATACTAAGTATCATAAACCCATGAAATTTTACAATTCACTTCTTAGACTTGTTATCATTTCCTTATAAATATAATTTTGAAAATCCTTAAAAAATTTGAAATATTCTATCGAGTATCACTTATAAAACTCAATTCTTTTAGGAAGATTTAGCTATAGATTTGTTTTTAACAATCATTTTTAAAGAATTACATCATATGTTTATAACAGACAAATACTGAATTGTCCACTTCAAAGCGGTTAAGTCAGGTTTGCATTGTGTGAATTAGGTATATAATAGCAATTGTAAGGTCAGTTTTTATTTTATGATGGTTTATACGGTGGGGCTATTGTTACTTCACCTCTTTAGGATGTGACACTCAATGATCTAATAACTTAATAATAATACGTAATAGAATAGCATAATATACCAACCAAATAATCTAATCCTAATTAATTCATGAGCTTATTAAAGTATAAAAGAATAAATATAAACGACATTCATGATGAGGCAATTAGAAAAGGAAAGAGAAAAACTTTATTAAGAGCAGGAATGAATTTTAGTTTTAGGGGGAGGAGAAAAAGTTAATTATTTAAAAACAGTATGTATTATATATATTTTAAAGAGTAAATTTTGGTATAAAATTAAACATAGTTAAATGGTTAAGTATTTGTATTACTAACCTTGAGGTCTTGAGTTCAAAACTCATTAGTATCGTTTTACTTTTTCAAGATGTATTTATTACTTTAATAACATTCTTTTTTAGTTTTTTTTTTCTAATTTTTTAGAATAATTAATAACATTAAATTCATTCATTAGAAAATCATGTTTAATTAAATAAATTTTCTTAATTTTTTAATTAAAAGTCCACTGCGAATAATAATTACATTGCTCATATTACAATTGTTTCGATTTTATCACATAAATTATTAGCAAAATAATACCAATAGTATGACTCGGTTTTATAACTTTTCTTTTACAATTAATATTGTGAAAATAAATATAGTTTATTGAATGACTAATTAGATAATAACTTATACTCAAAATGATATTTTTCTTCATTACTAATAAAATAAATTTGCAAAATTATCATGAAAACAAATTGTTGGATATATTTATGTCATACTCTTTTTGCTCTACTTACAATCATCTATTCAAATATCTTTTGTAATTTATTTTTTAAAATAAAACTTATATAAGTTTTATATATTAATTTATTTTTTTATAAATTCATAATTAAATTTTAATTAGTACATATACCATTGAAACATTTATTTTGCATTAAGCACCCTTAATTGTCTCATAATAAAACTTTTCTATCTTATAATGTTTTAGAATATGTAATTGTTAATGGAGTCCTTTTACATTTATAAGGTACTCTATAATTACAATAAAAAGCAGATATTTTCTTACGGGTGATTCTAATATCAGCTTAATTAATAGAAATCCAACCTCTTCAATCATATGATCCTGTGTCCATCCTTACTCAAAAGGTAAGGGCAAGGGAAATTATGCGAAGGATGATGGATATATTACTGACTATTCAATTCACGTAATATTTTGCATAACAACAACTCTTACTAAGTAATTGTTCATTGTAAAATGCAACTAATAACTAATAATAATTTGATGTGCAATAAAAGGGAAATGATATAACTATTTCCCTCAAGTAAACATACAATAAATGAAATAAGTTAATGAAAGGAGAGCTCCCTTAGTACGATAACTCTCCAAAAAATGGTGAGACAACAAAGTAATGTCATTAACTTTAATAACATAGATAATTATTATTGATAGAGGTTTCTCCTTAAGGTCAAGACCAACTTGAGCAGAATGTTGTCTAATCTACTGTGCAACCATATCCTTGCCTTTTATTATTCCCTGACCTCCTTCAAACCACCTCAGGTCTGTAAATCAACTCAGGAGAGATGATGAGTTGAATGCCTCTCAACTAGACAAGAACAACCTAACCGGAATAGATCGAAACGACCTCATTTAGCTTTGAGTAACTACTTACAGATCAAACTCTAACTCGATCAACCTTAGAGGATTCGAATTCTAACATTAAGCTCGAATAGTTAGACTCTTTGTCTAAATAACCGCCAACTAGTGGCTACAACATTAATCGTATCCGTAAAATTGAGAAGTGGTCCTAAGTTCAAATTAAGTGAATGTGCCAAGTTTTGGAGGCAGCAGTTACCAAATTTAAATGAACTTAGGGCTATAAAAGGAGATTAGAGCATAGGTAAAAAGTTTTGCTGGACACTCTCATGCTCTCTTTAGTTCTTTCTTTTCTCTTAAGAACCTTTAACTTATTTAGGCATAAAAGTGACTATGCTAAAGCTAATACCCCCCATAGCCTTACTTTCTTTTGGTTTTGTAAAGAGAATCTGAGTGAAGTGTCAAACTTACTTCTCACTCCAATTTTAAGCGTCAATAATTGGCACCGTTTGTTTCTATTTACCTAGAATGGCCATAACTAAGTCTAAGGACAATAACACTCCGGGAAAGAGTAGGGCCCTTCAAGCAAATCAAGAAGAACAATAATTGCTATAGCATAACCCAAGTATGTCAAGTTGAAATTTGCAACTAAACATCCCAACATCAAGAATAGGAGGATGGTGGTTCGCATATAGCATAGTTGAAGGCTTTATGTGCTAAATTTGTGAAAGAGCTTAAGGAAGTTTGAGCCAACAACAGAGAGTTGCATCAAAGGTTCAATAAGAGGGACATTGCTTCTTCTTCTACTCCTTCTTTACAACAAGTTAGTTGAGAGGTTGATCCAGTTACTTAAGAAGAAGCTCGACAAAAAATGTGAGGAAAGGCTCCTATGGCAGACGAAAATGACCTATAGTAGAGATAAAAGCCTTGAGAATAAGAAAACCGCTAGCAAACTCCACTACATGCTCTTACTATGCTATGCATGCAAATGCTTGTAGGTGGGAAGATTGAATGTATGAGTACTTGTTTAGTATAGGGAGCAATTGCAGACATGAGTTTGCAAGATCTTGAAGATTATATCAAGAAGTTAACTACATAAGGAGCTTCCAAGAAGGAGGTTGATGTAAAAGGTAGAATAGTAAGCCTTTTTATACAAAGTATTGTGGATGAGGTCCTTCTACTGAGCGTCTAATTACTATAGTTTGATACGTATAATGGAAAGAAGGACCCAAATGATCATTTGAATACATTCATAGCATTAAAGGAACTCTATGGTTTATCTGATGCTATTGCTTGCAAGGTCTTCCTTCCACTTTGAGGAAGTTTGCTAACAATTAGAATAATTCATCGAAGGTGGCTTCTATCTCTTCCTTTGACCAATTAGCTTATGAGTTTCACAAATACTTCTTGGCTAGTAAACATTTGGCCAAGGACTCTTCACTCTCGACCTTGATTAGATAACAACAAGGAGAGTTGATTAGGGATTATGTTCATAGGTCCAACCAGTTGATGATCAAAATCACCAACTGTGACAAAAGTGTGGCATTACATGCCATTTGCAGAGGAATCGGGAGGATTCAGACTTCTTTAAGTCCTTTACTAAGCGCCTATCGACCTCTTTAGATGACTTTACTAGAAGGTCAGAAAAGTTCATTTGTCAGGAAGACTAGATGTAGGTCATAAGAGAGTTAGAGAAAGATAAGCACGAGAGAAGGTTGGAAAAAGATAAAGAATATGTGAAGGATAGGTTGGGAAGGAATTTTGATGCTTGTAATAAGTTTAGTCAACCTCTTGGAGATTAGAAGAGGCAGATTCCGACCTTCGTTAAATACACACCCCTCACCCCCTCAACTGACCTATGTTGGATATTTTGATGGAAGTACGCAACCAAGGTTTCTTAGCTTTGCCAAAAAAGGATGAAGAATAATCTCACAAGGAAGAATTTTAACAAGTATTGCAATTTTCATGAAGATTGAGGTCATAATACGGACGAATGCATACATATGAAAAATGCACTCGAGGATGATGTTTAAAGGGGATACTTAAGGAAGTTTTTGCCTGATAGAGAGGAGCACATTAAGTGATCTACACAAAGGAGGAAAATTGAACAATAAGCTCAGAATATGGAGGCCTAACCTAATAATCAGGAATTGGAAGCATAAGACAACGAAAGGAGATACAACTAGCTCCCCGAGGTATTATTAATGTGATCTTTGGTAGACCAACAAGAGGGAATGTTTTGTCAATAAGGAGTTCATTGGACGTACAGGGAGATCATGTACTAAATCTAAGGGGAAAGAGGCATAGAATTGATGATATGATTGTTTTCTCAGAAAAGGATATGCAAGGAGTTCGGTTCCCATATGATGATGCCTTGGTCATTATGACTCGAGTAGCAAATTTTGAGGTTAGGAAAGTAATGGTCGACATAGGAAGCTTGATCAATATCATTTTCAAGCATGCATTCGACCAAATGCGACCTAAGCTTGAAAATATAAAGATGCAGCCGTACAAATACAACCTGTAAGGATTTAACAATCAACCGGTTAAGGTATAAGGAGTAGTCATTCTAACCTTACAAATTGGGAACAATGAAACCATGGTTGAAAAGGAAATTGATTCTGTGATGGTGGACTACCCCTTACCTTATAATGGCATAATATGTCGACCTTCCATCAATACATTTAAGATGGTAATGTCAATTGCCCTCTAAAAGGCAAAATGTCCCACTCTAACTGAGATAGGAATACATTACGAAGACCAGCAGTTGTATTAAGCTTTATATTTGAAGGCCTTAAAGATGGATCGAGTTTACAATATTAAGTAGGGATTGAGCAATAATATGTAAATTAGTGGGGAACCTATAGAGGAAATGTTGACAATTCAGCTCAACGATAATCTCAAGCATATTATCAAGGTCGGAGCCAATATGCCAGCTGACTTAAGGAAAAGAAGAGTATGCTTTCTTCGGGCTAACAAGGAAATCTTTGCTTGGTCTCCTTTCGACATGCTTGGAATTCTTAAAGAAGTTATCACCCATAAACTGAATATTGACCCAAGTATTAAGGTCATATAGTAAAGGAAGACATGTTTTGCCTCGAAGAGGCAAGTGACTATAGAGGAAGAGGTACATAAGTTGTTGAAGGCAGGCTTTATTAGGGAAGAGCCTTATCCTACATTGGCTCATGAATTGTGTTTTAGTGAAGAAGGTGAATGAAAGTGGAAGATGTGCATTGACTTCATTGACCTAAATAAAGCATGTATGAAGGATTCTTTCCCCCCACCTTGGATAGATTAGATAATTTATTCGACCTCGAGACATGCCTTATTAAGTTTCATGGATGCATTTTTTAGGTACAATCAGATTAAGATGCATTCCTCTAATTTAGTATACACCACTTTCATTACAAAATTTGGAACTTAGGGTTATAAGGTCATGTCATTCAGGTTAGAGAATGTTGGTGCCACATACGAAAGATTGGTTATGAAGATATTTAAACCTCAGATATATAGGAATATTGAGGTTTATGTAGACAACATGATAGTTAAGAGTAAGATGAATGATGACCACCCAGTCGACCTCCAAGAGACCTTTGACACATCAAGGAAATATAATATGAAATTGAATCCATAGAAATGTGTGTTTAGTGTGTCTTCGGGAAAGTTCTTAGGTTTTATGGTAGCACAGCATGGAATTGAGGCCAATCTAGAGAAGATTCAAGTTGTGCTTGATATGGAGTCATCGAAGTCTATTAAGAAGGTTTAGAGGCTAATTGGTTGTGTAAGCATTAAATAGGTTTGTCTTTAAGAGTGCTAAAAAATGTGTAGAGTTTTTCAAAGTTTTAAGAAATCCATTTGAATTTCAATAGACCAAAGATTGTGAGAAGGCTTTTAAGGCCTTGAATGAATTTTTGACAAATCCTCTGATCTTATCAAAACTTGTCAAGGGAGAGACACTTTACTTATACTTGTTAGTAAGTGATCAAACTCTCTCTTCCATGCTAGTACGAGTAGAAGGACGGATGCATAGATCAGTTTATTATGTAAGCTATGTTTTGTAAGGACTAAAGTTGAGATATATAAAGTTAGAGAAGTTTGTGTTTGCTATTGTTGTGGCCACTAGAAAGATCTAGCCTTATTTCAAAGCTCATCAGGTCATAGTTTTGATCGATCAATAGTTGAAGCAAGGTTTACACAAGCTAGATGCTTCAGGATGCATGGTAAAATACACCTTAGACCTTAGTGCTCTTGGGATACAATACTGACTTAGAAAGGTGTATAAGGCTTAGATCTTGATAGATTTTATAGTGGAATTTACAAGTATTGAGAGTTCTATTATAAAAAAAGAATAACTAACCTAAAAATTATATGTCAATGGTTCATTGACCAATAAGGGAAGTGGAGCATGTTTAATCTTGATAGGTTCAATGGGAACTCGATCACTTACACTTTGAAATTTGGATTCCTAACCAGCAATAACGAGTTGGAATAGTAGGCAAAAGAGGTCAAAGCAAAGTGTTTGAATTTATTTTCTAATTGCCAACTAGTAGTTAATTAGGTTGTAGGGAGAAGTATAGCCAAAGAGGAGAACATGATCAAGTATTTACAACTGGTAAAGGAGATCAATTCAGATTTTGAGACCTAGCAACTGATGAAGATCTTAAGAGTGGAGAATTATGTAGCGAAAAAATTATCTAAGTTAGCTTCTATAGGCTTTCCGAATTGGGAAGAAGGGATATTCATCAAATATTTGCTGGAGAAGAGCGTAGAAAGACAACTGGTAGAATGTTTGGAGGTTTAACATAAGGATCTAGAGTATTGCTGGATGGAACCTATTTTAGAGTATCCCCAGAATTTTGCCTCAAGGTCTAAGTAAGCTCGGCGACTTATTTTTAAGGCAACCAATTTCACTATAATTGATGTACAAAAGGGGCATGAGTATGCAGTATCTAAGATGCTTATGACCATCTAAAGCAAAGTAAGTTCTTTCCAATCTACACTTTGGGGTGTTCAGTAAGCACATCAAAGCTATAGCTTTGTATGTTAGAACTCTATGACTAAGGTACTTGTGGCCCATGATGAGGAAGGACACACTTCGCCTATCTTAAACATGTGGTTAGTGTTAAAGGAATGCTTTAAATGAGCTGCCCGATGATTTATAGGGGTATAGGACTACATAGAGGACCTTAACAAGTCGTACCCCATATTAATTGGCTTTTAGGTTCGATGTGGTATTGCTTATTGAATTGCAAGTGGAGACTATTAGGGTTCAAGCATATAACCCCGAATATAATGACATTAGCCTCTAAGCTAATCTGGATACTATACATGAAACACGCGCATTGGCTAAAGCTTATTTCACTACCTATCAACATTAAGTAGCTTGGCACTACGATAAGTAGGTTAGGCAAAAGTGTTTTTGACTTGGTGATTTGGTTTGTAAGGAACTTGAAGCAGTAGGGGCAAGGGAATGCTAAAGGAAACTCACCCTTGCTTTGGAAGATCCTGTTAGAGTGAAGGAGGTGGTAAGGATAGATATGCCTATAGGCTAGAAAGGCTTAATTGACAATTGATTCCTAGGGCATAGAATGCTAATAACCTCAAACCATACTTTGAATGATGGATATTTGAAGAAGAGAAGAAGATATGTCTGTTTTGCTTATTTATGTCTTTTCTTTTTATTATGTTTCAATGTTTGTGCTTGTATGAACTATGATGTGATTGTAAGTGGACCCGTTTCGTAGAATTACTAGAAAGTTTGTTTGTTTCTAATTATCAAGTTTTGTTAATCCTTGTATGTATGCATTAGTCTTGAAAGGTTAGGCTAATGGACTAATTTAATTCATTTCCAACATTCTATATAATGAAGTGTTTGTTTGTTGTTTGAGGTTGTTCTATTCCATAATTTGCTTTATCTTACTATGGCACCTATTGCAAGAACATGAAGTAATGATAAATAAAGATATGATCTTCACCCGATCTGTCTCATAAGAGATAGCTTAAATGGTCTCTAAGTCTTATTACAGGTCGGCAAGAAAATTATAAACCATTAAATCTCTAAGTCTTATATTTCACGAACAATGGGAAAAGGATATCCATGAATCTCTAAGTCCTAAGGAAGGATGATGGGAAGTGAAAGCCTTAAGCTCTTGTAAGAGTGACAGGCATGGTAGCTATAAATCCTTTTAAGGATGATGAGTTAGTATGTATCCCTAGGTCTTTAGCTGACGATACAAATGATGCTCTAAGTCTAATAAATAAACAATGACAAGCTATTATGAACCTAATTGCTTTAAGTCTAGTAAATAGACAACAATCTATTTGGAAGTCTTAAGATATTAATTAGTAATGGACCTGAGGTTCTAAACTAGCCAAGTCAGGCAACTAGTTAATAAGAAGCCTTAAGGTACAAACACACCTAAATAAATAGTCTGTTAATCAATTACATAGGGTCTTACTAAGGACTCTTGAACTACTGGAATGTAAGAATCTTACCTTAAAACTTATATCATACATAAATGATGAAATAATAAATATCAAGTAAGTTGATGAGTAAGATAAGGTTCATGAATGTGACCAAAATTCCAAAATTCAATAGAAAAACTACACGGATATTCGGTAATATGAAAATGATCTCAAAGTCTGAAAGGGAAATGTTAAATAGAATCTTAGAAAAGTTATTACATGGCATTAAGGTTAGCATACCAACTTAAGAACAAATCTTTATCGACAAAATAAACAATGAGAAAATAATGTCTCCTAAGCTTAGTCTGTAGCAGTAGTTTGATTGTTAAGGTCTTGAGCAGAGTTGGGTTGAGAATTGGACGAGGGATCAAGGGTAGGCACTCCGAGGACCTTAGAATCATCACTTTGTTCTTGTATGTTGGGGGAATCAATTACAAGGGTGCCTAAGTCTTCGCTTGGCCATACCTCTATTTCAGCCTCACCAATGTTAGCCTCATCAATAAAGGCTTCATTTTCTTAACCTCATATGGAAAAATTCAAGCAACTAAGAGCATAATCAAGGTGGTGAATAAGGATCTCTCCTTAAGCTAGATTGATCCCATCTAACACTTTATTTTGCATCAAATATTTATATTTCTTACTTTCCTGGATGTCCTTGTAAGCCTTATTGTAGGCCCTTTGGTAAGTAGAGCTTTGCTCCCTCTCAACCTTAGCGATCTTCATTTTTAGCTCCTTTATGAGCTCTACAAGTGACCAACCTCCTCACTATGTTTGCTTTTAAGAGTTTCAACCTCGTTTTGTGTCCTTTGGAGGTTGAACACAAGTTGGGAACACTCCTTTTGCTCCTTTGCTAAGGCTACCCCTTTCTCTTCTCGAGCTTTGGCCTCTTTTTCATCTTTTTCCTTCTAGGCCTTAAGCTCCTCCTCCATCTTCATCTTCTCCTCCTGCAACTTGGTTTTTTCAACTTCCCCATTTCTCTTAGAGGTTCTTCTTCTCAGCCTTTACGCTAGCTACTTGGATTTTGGCTTCCTCAGTGATCTAGAAGGAAAAGGAATTGTTAGTTTAAGAAATTTAAAAATAAAATCGTTGATAGATTGGAAACGAGAAATTACGACCTTCTTCTCTTCATCTAGAGTATCCACTATCATCATCAGGCATTGGGAATTCTGGGAAATAAACGTAAAGTTAAAGAATGAATTCGTTAAACCTAAGCCTAAAAGATCGGAAAAAGACTTACATCATAACAACTGGAGGTGGCGAGATGCAAGTTGTTAGATCTAGAGTGATAAAGAACGACCATGTTTGTTAAGGGCTAAACTTCCTGAGGTAAGCTTATACCCTTAATTAACTCCAATACTACTCGACCATTCCTTAGGGCGTAATGAGCACTACTAACATTCTAGCAAGAGAAGAACTGTAGGACCTTAGTGTTCTACCTCTGAAGAGGAGTGATTGAAATTAGAATCTTGAAGGGGGCCTCTTTACCCTCATTAAGGTTCTCAAAATTGCCCCTTAACTAGTTATTTTGGGGGTTTTTTCCCTTCTTGGGATCTCTCTCCATAGGTGGACATTCATGAGTATTAGGTTAATTCCTTGACTCAAAACCCTAGCGACCTTCCTTTTGGTGACAGCTTTAGCTTGTTAGGCATCCTTAACCCCCTTAACCTATTGGCTTTCCTTTTCCTTAACAGTGGCAGCTTGAGAACTAGTTGACTTCACTATTGGTTTCACTGGAGCTTTCAATGGTGCTTTGGTCGATAGCTTGGTTAGTTTGGTAAGAACTTTCTTAGTAGATGTCTTTTTATGATCTTTTTTCCCCTTTGACTCATCAGCCTTCAACTCGATAGATAGGTCTTTTAAGCTATTGTCCTTGAGTGACATGTCTGCAATAGAACATCCAAGGAATTAGATTAAAGAAAGAGTAAAACAAAAATTAAAGAACTTATAAACACCGTATCGAGCACAGGTAAGGAAGGCCACTCAACTTTTGAAGTAGACATCGAGGTCCTTCCTCTTACAAGCCTTTATCGGCATGGCAAGATCATAAAGACCCGTAACTTGATAGACAAAATTGCCTTCGTTTGTGCCCTCGATTTTCCCACAACCTAGAGGAAGTATCTGTTGTTGTAAGCCTCCAGGATTGTGTCATAGGCCTTCTAGTTGTTGGGAAGAAAATGCTTGATATTTGATAACTTGATCGAATGACTCTAAACAGTAGGGAAATCAAGTCAGTAGGATGATTTGACTACAAACCATTTCTGTTTCCAATCATTGATTGAAGACTCTAACCCTACCAAGAACTTTCTACGAGGTTAGGCTCATGTGTAAAACCAACCTTCTTACTTTTGTAATATGAAAAAGCACCTAAATAAAGTAACTGTGGCCCTATCCTCTAGATCCTCATGAATACATTCAAAGGCCACTAATAGTCTGTAAAAGTTTAGGGGAAGTATGGAAGACCACAAGCAATGATAAAGTGAAATAAGATCCTCAAAAGATAGATAATCGTAACCTTAAACTGACCTCAAAGTACTTGTCAAAAAGAGTGAACTCTTGGACTCCGAGTACAGTAATTCATTCATGCGGCTGGGGCCTCTTGATTGACTAAGCTCGAGGGGCACTACGAAAGCTAAGCCTTATAGAGTTAAATTCTTGCTCAGTTATTGTATTAGCAACGCCCTTCAGATTCATGTTGTACTCAATTCCTACATTCAGAGGAGGAGCTTAAGAATTACCTTCGTTATCTAGAGGGTTGTCATCGAATGGAAGTTTCCTAACCTTCCATGACCAAAGAACATGGATTCTAGCTAACCTAGTTAGCCTTGATAAATCCTAGGGATAATCAACAACATCAAGGTTCGAGTTTATTGTACTGGGGTGGTTCTTCATGAGGTAAGGAATCATTTGTTCAGTGTGTGGTGGATAATTCATGGCTTTGTTGCTGTATGTAAGTTGAGTCACCAAATTCGGTTGTTAACATTATATACCATAGCAAATGCAATTTATGAGGATGGGGAACAATAGGTGAATAAGCGATGTGTAAACTACAAAAGAGGAAAATCAATTGAATATGTTGTGCAAGTGATGTGAGAACTTATGGTAAAAAGAAAAAGGAAGTGAAAAGAAAGCACAAGAATGGAGAAATAAAAGATGTTAGTGGGTTTTTGGGGGTTTGTACAATTTGCAGTTAACAATTGATATGGTTCGTCCAATCCAACATACACTAATTAAATCAAACAATCTTTATTAAATGATGTCTCCTAAAAGGTGCATGTGGGTTTTGATACATCTACATGGATCCTGATGGTAGGATGTAAAGCTTCATGTCTAGTAGATGAAAAGCTTTCCTAACAAGCTAAATAAAAAACGAATCAATATTTAGAGAACACCTTGTGATTAACAATTAACTAAGGTCAAAATGCGAAGTCTACAACTTAGATTTAAGTGCCAATGCAATTTCTTGAAACTATTTTTTCTATTAAAACGGTATGATCAAATTGCCCAATTAATGAGTATCATTACTCCCCTTGATGTACCCATTAAGTGGAGTTTATGGGCAAATGTTGAAAGTGGTTTCTCCTCGAGGTCAAGATTGACCTAAGCAAAATAGTGTTTAACCTATTATACGACCATATCCTTCCCTTTTATTATTCCCTAACCTCCTTGAGACCACCTCGGGTTTATAGATCGACTTGGGAGAGATGATGAGTCGAATGCCTCTCAACTAGACAAGAACAACCCAATAAGAATAGATCAGGATGATCTCATTTAGCTTAAAGGAACTACCTACAGATCGAACTCTAACTTGGTTAGCCTTAGAGGATTCGAATTCTAACACCAAGTGTGAATAGTTAGACTCTCTGTCTAAATAATTGCCCACTAGCTACCATGACATCAGCCATAACCCTAAAATCAAGAAATGGTCCTAAGTTCGAATTAAGTGCATGTGTCAAGTTTTGGAGGCAATGGTTAGCAAATTCAAATTAATCTATAGCTATAAAAGGAGATCAAAGCATAGGCAAAGGGTTCTAGTGGACACTCTTGCGCTATATTTAGTTCTTTCTTTTCTCTCAAAAACCTTCAACTTACTTAGGTATCAGAGTAATTATGCTAGAGTCAGCCGGGTACCCTTCATAACCTTACTTTCTTTTTGTTTTGCAAAGCGAATTTGAGCAAAGAGTACAAGCAAGGGTAGTTTGGTGTCTTTTCTAAGTTCTATAAATTCTCCTTAAGAAATATTAGACAAAACCTATTAAAATATACGTTATTGTAATCTAACTTAATAATATCAAGGGAAAATGGGTAATTGTCCTAAATCTTTTTCTTTTGTCATTAATTAAGTATTTCAATTTCTATTAATATCAATTCCTTTAAAAAAAATTAAAATTAGAATAATTAATTTATGGTATCCTTAAATTTATCACTAACTCGGTTCAATTCTTAGGATTATTATTATTATTATATTGGTTTTGGTTATAAGAAATTATAATGATTTGTAGGTTTTGGATGGAGCCCTAATTGAATTCTAAATTTAAAAGCAAAGTTGGCAAAGTTTCCGGTATACTTTCCAAAACTAAAAGATATGATTCAATTAGTAAACCAAACTAAAATTTTATGGTATGAAAAAATTTTGAATTTGAACTGAATAGTTTGGTTGAAAGCTATGAAAAACCAAATGCATTTTTATGATTTGTTTAGTTTGAAAGAAAAATCAAACCAAATCAAATAACGCCTACCCTTATTCATAATTTCTTAATGCGAATAATAAGTGTCATATAAAATATAATACAAAGAATTTCCTTTATTCAAGTAATTACCTAGGAAATAATGCACTTGTGATGATGTGCAAAATAAGAATCATCTACATTACTTAATGATATTTGTTATGAGAAATAAAGAAAATGAACATAAAAATAATGATAATATCGAATAAAAAACTAAATAGACATTAAAATACAATATGTTTAATTTTCTCAACCTTTTTTTTATTTGATCATAAAACGGGTTATTTTATTAAATAAAAAAGCTAGATAAATTGAATCGAAAGACAATATGTTAAACCCATATCTTATTATTGCATATTTTCTTGGGAGATATGGAGGAACATAGATTTGAGTAGAGAAAGAGAGAGAAAAATAAATTGGTTAATCAAATCATATTTAAATTTTTTCTTTCATAAATTTAGGTTGATAAATACTTAGATACTTGACTTGAGTCACATTGAGGTCGTATACAAATTAGTAATTTTATATAATGTTCAATTTAAGTTTCTCTTTATGAGTATTTTTTTTGTATCATAATATAAAAAATTAGTAGAAAGTATTACCAATAAAATGTAAATGCTTCAACTATTATCCATATAACTGTTATCAAGTTTCATTTAAACTATACTAAAATGTTGATAAATAACAAAATGAATTAATGTTTAGAATCCCTAACACCAAAATCTCTACCTCAAATTGTTTGAAAAGCTACTACAAATAAAAAAAAAATTGAGGATGTTATAATTAGTTTCTTTCGCCTTACTGTAGCATCTACTTGTTTTACTTGAAAACAAAAACATTTCATCGAGATTATTAGAAAAGAAAAAATAAAATGTTAATCTTCCGTACCACTTAGGTAAGTATACTAAAAGCAAAAACGTAAACACAAAGATACAAAAAAAAAAAAAAAAGATAAGGTTAAACAACCATGTCACTCATACCAAATATTCATCTCAAGATCTTTATTAAACTATCACAATATGACATAGTAAACCTAAGAATAAAGATGTGATATGTGAGTGAGTTTTTTTTTTCTTTTTTTTAATATGTGTAAATAAACATCATGGTTTTGAATTGCCATGGAATTGGTGACTTTGTAGGAATATAGAATGTGCTTAAATTAAGGATAGGATAAATATTATAAGAGAGATGAAAAAGGCTGATGAGTTGATTTTATTTGAATTTTGAACTATTTATTGGAATTTAAAGATTAATGACAAATATAATTCACACCATAAATTAAAGAGTTAAAATTTGAATTATTAATATAAATTTACACAATTAAGAACCATGATGGTGAATAATAAAAATGTAGAAGGAGTAGTTTTAATTTAAGTTTTCTAAAAAAATGTCAACAATATTTAAGCATATAACCAGATATCAATGATTCTAACATAAACAAAATAAAAAATATTAGAATTGTTCAATAAGTTACTTAATGGGAGCATAAAGGGTAATGCACTAAATTTATTATTGAAAATTTTGATTTACACTAAAGTCATTAAACTATAAACTCACCTTGGGGCATTGTCACATATTACACCTATACTTTATCTCTTTTTTCAATTTTACACCTAAACTTTCTACTTGGCCTAATATACATTTGATTGAATATATGCTTGTCCTAACATACACTTTGGTTATCTCCCATTAATCACATTAGTCTAATCAGTGTTATGAACCAATGGATTTGTACTATGTGTTTTTTAATTTCTTATTAAACTATTTTGTTTTATAGTCAACATAGAAAAATAATATCCACATCAAAAAATGAAATGAACTAAAATGGAAATTAAAAAAAGTTTATCTTATATAAAATAAAAAAATAAAAGTTAAACAAAAAAATTAACATCATCTTATCATGATCTGTAAACCTATCTCACTCCAGAGCTAGGGTTAGGGTTTCACTCTCTATTTCCCTCTCTTTCTCTCTATCTATCTATTCATCTCCATGTCTCTTACTTTAATGGATCCACTAAAGAAATGAAAGCTTGAAGAGAACACAAACGACCTCATAGACTCAACGACTAACCCATCTCTCTTCCTATCTCCTCAAGAATCTTGTAAGATTCTCGAAACCCTAACTAAGGACCAACTCCTTGACATCTTACAAGACGCCTGAATCTACTATGTAGACATCCTCAATCCATGTAGACATCCTTAATGCTATCCAATCATTTGCTAACCTTGACCTTATACACTATAAAATCTTTGTTCGCAAGTATAGCTACGACATTACCATCGAAACATTACATACCGCTTATAGTTTTGACACTGACAAAAAGGAGTTAGGGTTTCAAATTAAGTGAAAGGGGCTAGGGTTTATAGGAAGGGGAAGGTGTTTTTGGTTTGGTTTGGTTTTGTTAGGTAATATTTTTATATATAATTATGCTATTCGAAATATAGTTTTTTTAGAAATCAAGTTGCTTTTGATATGCAAAAAAGTTATTGATATGGATGCTAATATGAAATACAAAGCTTGAGTTGGAAATAGTTATCGACAATAATCTACATAGCATGAGTCCATCGGTTCATAATGTTGACAGGATTAATGGGGTTAATGGGAGATAACCAAAGTGTACGTTAAGAGAAGTATATATTTAGGCTAAGTTGAAAGTTTAAGTGTAAAATTGAAAAAAAAAAGGGGTAAAGTATAAGTGTAATCCAGGACAATGTCTCGACTCCCCTCATTCCTTTTAATAATATAGACATAGAAAACTGTATTTACATTACCAAGTTATGATAATTTCTTTATACATTTATACACTTTGAATTTGACCAAAGCATCATAATAGAAGCATGAACGAATTTAAACAAGCAAGTGACAAGGCAAGGTTGAAAAATGGTTATAAGTTATAAAAAAATTATGGAATGTTTGCAATTAATAATATTACATACTTTAAGGAGGTGAGAGAAAAAGTGTATATTGTCATTTTTAGTGTAAAAAGTGAATTAAGTTAATAGACATTTATAACCATGGTAAATTAATATTATTATAAAATTATAAATAGTAGATGACAAAATATTAATGTTATTAATTGGTGGTTTGTGTAAAAGAAAAAAGACACAAAAGTCACCCCTTCTCTCTTTTGCTTTAATGAGATATCTATATTATACAAAATTTAGTATAATTAATGCATCGAAAAATTAAAATAATGTAAAATGTAAGCTAATATGAGAAATTTTTTAAGAGATTATAAGAAAGATCGAAGTAATTAGATTGTAAAGGAAAAAAAAAAAATCCATAAATAACTTAGTTGTTATAAATCACAAAAAAAATTTGGCTACATTAAATCAATATAAATATAGATAGTGTAACCATAATTCGTTGTAAGGGATTACTCACAGTCATAAATGATCATAATAATCTACAAAAAGAAGAATAAAAAGATTCCTAATCCTTGAATATATTAGATTTTATTGTTAGCTAAAGGAGTATTGATGGTCATTTAGCACGCTTGATATGCAAGCATTGCAATATCTTTATTAATCCATTTTTCCATTCATAGAACATTACAATTTACAAATATCAGTTGAAAATTAAGGATTAAATGAGAATTAAGTGAATTTAGTATCATTAAAAACAAATTAAATTGATGATAAGAATTGAATATAAACTACTTGAAGGGAAAGAGGGAGATAGAGTAGGCATGGAAATTAAGAATCAAAATACTTCCAAAAATTCATTTCAACCTTTTAAAAAGATAGTTTTATCTTGTAACAATTCCATAAAAATAAGATTGGTTTTCTTATAAAAGGATGATATTGTAAAATAATAAATAAAAACATTCTAAAAACACTAAAAATACCAAATAAATACCTTAGCTTTAATGATATAGATATATTTATGTATCCATATATATATATATGATGTGCAAAATTTAATTGATGATAATGCATTTACAAATTCTTCTTAAATCTTAGTTTTTATTCCTCTAAACAACATGAAATTTACAAATGTATTAAAATATAAATGTTAACTAAAATAAATGGTATATTAAATTATTAAAGATTTTCAACATATTTAAATCATATGTTGGTATTACAAATATATTCTTGAGAATTATGTATTATTTTCTACTAAAAAAGTAAGTCATAGAAATTTGTTATGGATATTTATACACTATTCACAATTTCTCAGTAGGAACAATAAGTGTCACAAAATGCAATATAAATGATTTCCTTTATTTAAGAAATTAATTAGGAAATTATGTTCTAAGCTATACATTGTGAGATGTTAAAAATAGTATATTGTCCATTAATTGTAACTACAATAACATTGGCAAGTTATGATAATTTCTTTATATGGTTTAACTTGGAAATTTGACCAAAGCATTTGGATAGAAACATGAATGAATTACGACAAGCACGTAGTAAGGAAAGGTTAAAAAATGGAAATTAAAAAATTTAGAGAAAACATGGACATTTATCCAATAATATTACATACTTTAAGGATGTGACGAGAAAAAAGTGCATGTTGCCATCATAGTGTAAAAGGTGATTTCAGGTAATGGAATTTATAATGATGGTAAAACATACAATAAAATTAAAAATAGTAGATGACATAAAATGTTAATGTTGTTAAAAAGCGCTATTTTGTTTTAGGAGCTTTTTAGTAGGTTAAGTCTTATAAGTGCAAAATTCGACTTGACTTTGTTCTATATTATCATCTTGCCAATTTAATAATTAGTGAAGAACTTAAGGCTTAGTGATGTTATGGGTGTATTTTCAATAGTGTTAAATTATGAAATGGTCAATTGGATCTCTACATTCTTTAGCTTTAGTTCTTTGGAAATTCTTAAGTTTTTAGGAAGATTTTCGACTTAAAAATTTATTCAAGTATATATGTCGAATGACACTCAATCAATTTGTCTTAAAAGTAACTGTACTAGTTATTATACAAAACAATTGGTGTTAGGCATACAATGGCCTAATTATTAATGTAGGATTAATTTAGAAATATTTTTTTTATCAACATGTTTGGAATCAAAATTCTAGTGAAAGTAACATATTAACCAATTCAATGTAATGGGGAAGATTAGTAGTTGATGGATTATCAAGTGTAATTTAAATTAATCTCACAATCATATATTTACTAACAAACTGGTAGATGAAAGAACTGGTCAATTTTGTGTCTTAATATATTTGTAATTTTGGGAATAACTAGGGTAATGATACAAGTTTATTCAAAATTGATAAGAAATGTATAAGATGTGAACCTTAGAAACTGGCAATCAAAATGTAGAAGGTAAGGGACTGGAACTAGAAATTTGTAACAAGATATATTGATGTGTAGGGTTGGTCTTTATATTTACTAATTTACTAAAATGCGATTAGGTTATCTAGTGTGAACACATTGATCCCTGGATCCATTTTCAAGCTTGATAGTATGGTTTTGTTTACCCAAGCGAGTAAACTTTCTAATTTGTTTGTTGTGCTGCTTTGTAGCCAATAATGTAGACTAGACACCAGCTCAATAGGATTCTCAGTAGTCTTTGAGATCTATTTTTGAGTAAAGTGTTGTATTACTAAAATCTCCCCATGTAACATAGATTCTCATTATTCTTTGACTATTGGGATTACACTTTTTGCTTTAATTTTGTGTCATACTTGTTAAATTGGAAAAAAAAAAACCCTTTACATAGAAATCTTTTTGCTTTACGAGGGAAAATTTTCTTTTCTTAATAGAATAATTCTAGTTTTATTTTCTCTTTCCCCCTCCGAGAAAACGACTTACGTTGTCCAAAACTAAGAATGACATTTTGAGTTAAACTTGACAATTCTTCCAACCATTGGGAAATGGTTTTATCTAAATTTTTTATGTTGACCTATTACTTTTGTAGGGAAAAATATCAAAAGATTTGTTTAAAAAATTATCAAAATAAGTTAAAGAGGTTTCAATCGTAGACATCAAATAAATCATTTTACATATTATATATTTACTATTACAAAAAAGTTTCTTAAATATTTATTTATGGTAACATGTTGAACCTTATTTATTTTAGCACAAGATACCTTAAATATCTAAGCTTACACCACAAAAAGTCTTTAAAAACTTTTTCATGAGAACATCTAAACACAAGAAAAACTATCATTTCTTTTAACAAAATACTTTTGAAGGAAAAATTTTTCTAGTTAAGGTTTGTATTCTCTTAAATAAATGGGCTAATATTTTGCACATATTACAATATAGTGATATGCTTACATGACCTTTTGTTGAATTAATAGAATTTGAGCTTCAACTTTGTCAACAACAGTGGTATCATGGATGTGACATCAAAGGATAGCAAAAGCTTTCAAGTACATGAATTTGGATGCCAGAATGTGACCTTGCAGCATGTTACCATCTCGACACCAATAGAGAGCCCCAATACTAATGGGATTCACATCAGTAAATCAACTAGTATCAACATTACCGATCTAAACATCCAAATGGGGACGACTACGTTTCTATAGGTGATGGAAGCAAACAAGTATATGTTGAAAAAGTAAATTGTGGGCTCAGTCATGGCATAAGTGTTGGTAGCCTTGGCAAGAATAAAAATGAAGAACTTATTGTTGGATTCACTGTAAAAAATTGTACCTTAATAGGGATGGACAATGGTATCGGGATTAAGACATGGCCTGCATCTTTTGAAGGAGTTGTTTTTTATGTGCATTTTGAGGATATTATCATGCAAAATGTTAGCAATCCTATAACCATAGACAAAGTTTATTGCCCTTGGAATAAGTGCAATCTAAGGTACGTGACAAATAAAAAGGAAGAATTATATTAGCTACCTCTAGAAACTTTTGAATGTAAATCGATACCTTTGTTCTTTCAATTGTATAACTACCCTCCTTTAACATGCATTTAGCCTACTACTTAAGTGTCCGTGTAGTTATAAAACTAGGTATGTCTGCATATTTTAGGACTTAGGGCACAACATTACTTGACATAGTTTACCCTAAAATTAAAATTGGCATAAAAATTTCACATGGTGCTATTCAAAGATAAATGGCATTTGTTTATTTGTTTGATTTGTTATGTTTCAGCAACCATCCTTAGTGAAGAATAGCAATGTTAGCAATGTTAGCATTCAAAGAATCCAAGGAACTTCTGTAACCCTAGTCACTATGAAGATCGCTTGCAACCCTAAAATACCTTGTGAAAATGTTGAGGTCAATGAGATTGATCTAAAGTACCATGGAACCCAAGGCCCAGCTATATTTGCTTGTAGCAATGTGTAAACCCTAAAGCCAAGCCAAGTAACCATAGGTTTGAACTTTAAACCCAAGGTTTAGGACGATCGGCTAAAGGATCCGATCAAACCCAAATTATAAACTATTTAACAAAATACCAGTAAAAATGATCCTGTAAACTTAAATTTAAGAAAGTGAGTAGTAAAATAAGAGACTATAAAATTTTCAAATTTTAAGCATAATAACTACTAATTACTGAAAAGGCAAAAAGTGTAATATAATAACTAATAAATTAGTAGAGATAGATTATATGTATACTAAAAATTTTAGAATGACCAAAATAATATTTAGGAATGTTTACGTGTACCCTACATGTATTTACGTGTAGATAAAAATACGCGTAATTGCTAAAATAGGCCGAAAATTAAGTAAATAATTAAAGAAAAATACAAAATAATTATAAAAAAATCAGAAAAAAAATCAGAAGGAGAGGTCTGCAACTGGATTAGGTCGTGACTGAAAAGAAAAAAAATTGGCCAATAAAAATGTGCCAAACTAAAAGCCTAAAATCAAGGAAATGGGCAAAATCACATCAAATTAATGCACATTAATTACTATGTTTGTCTATAAATAAGGAAAAAATTCACAGAAGACATTTGGACAGTTTGTAATCTGAGAAAAATCGAAACACAAGAAAAATCGAGAGAAATTCCAGAAAATAAAAAAAAAAAAGAAAACTGTGCAGATTAGCAAGGTGAACTGGAACCACCACCCACCACCACCTGGGACCGAACCACCACCACCACCCTACCCTAGGACCAGCGTCTGGACCGGCCGACAGCCTTGGACCGGGTTTGGACGGCCAGAAATCCTTGAACCGGTTAGTCATTTACTCATCCCGATTTTTGTATAATTTTGTAAAATTAGTTATTTTGCCCAGAAAATTATGAAACTTGTTATTATGAGGTTTTATTGTATGTAGATTTATGGAAAAATATTGATTTAGTTTAATTATGTCTGGAAATATAGGGTTCTTAAGAAATTGATCAAAACCGAGCATGATTAAACCGGAAATTAAATAGGCTTAGGGATGTAGTTTGGGGCTCAAAATTTTTCTGTAGGATTCTCATATGATTTAGAACAGTGCTATGAAGCCCTTTTTTTTTAAATTAATTTTCGAAAATTTTAAGTTAATTTTTAGCCCTAAAATGATGGTAAAATTGGGTGATTTGGGATTAATTAGGTAATTAGGATGTTAATTACTGATTTGGATCTTGATTAGATGATTAAGGAAGTTAATTTCTGCAGTGGAACCCTAATCCTAGCTTTTAGGTACTAATTATGGTTAATTAGGGAAATTAGGTAAAGAATATGAGAAATTAGGAATATGTGAAAATATAAATTACTAAATTTAAAAAAAATAAAGTTATTTAGATAATATTATAATTGAAATCAGAAAAATAATAAATCGGAATTAATATTTAATTTTAAGTAAATATCTTAAAATGTAAGATTTTTACACCTCGGGAATAAATCCGATATCCCAATTAGGGTTAGTGTGTACCGAATAGTTAGAATACCAAAATTACGACCCAATAGGATATTTGAATACCCGAGCATAAGGTGATTAATGTCACATTGGGATTCGAGCCTAATTACGACCTAGGAATTAAAACTAGAATCTAGTTTAGGAACTGAACCCCGAAATAAAATACAACGAATTACTAATACGTTGTAGGTATACATGAGGAAAATGAGTTACATTATAAATTAGAATAAGAATCCATAAAAAATAAGTACTAAAAGGACCTCTTTGCATTATAGGACACCCAGAAACAAATCAGCTCGCAATTTGAGGATCGAGCGACCGAGCAAATTCAAGTAAGTTGGGTTATTGCTTATTGTAATAGAGTACTAGTTTTGTAGTGCTCGGAGACTTAGGCTTGTATATGCTTGTGATTGTAAGTAGTTTGCGCATGTGTGATGTATCTGAATTCGTGCTGGAATTTGTGCTGTGAGTGATTTTGTGACTGATTGAATTGTTGTGGACTTGTTTGAACACCCTAACCGGAATTTAATCTTAGTCGACCGTAATAACCGAAAACGTCATGCATTGCAACTCGTTAGGGGATCATAGGACTCTCCAACCAAATACCGACCCCTTCGAAAGGGATAGCGCAGGATTGCAAAATGGTCCCTTCTTCATCCTCAGTCGAACTAAGTGACAGGAGAGGAGGTCGCGGCGGGGGTGAAGTCAATGGTTCGAAGGTAGTCGCGGGAGGAGCGAGGTCTCCATTGCACAAGCCTGGGTTTGGTTGTGAGCTGCTGCATAACATGGAACTCCTCAACCCGGATCGGAGCGGGTGAAATTTCTCTGATTTCACAACGGACCGGACTACGTTGTGCGATGACACTTGATTGTTGCATTGCATGAAAATAATTGTTTGATAATCCTGTTTGTGCTTGTATGCATTCATGAGTCTCCAATTCAACTTACTGAGCTGTAGTTGCTCATACCCTTATAGATCCTTTTGCAGGTTCTGATTTGTAATCTCTTCAAGTACCATGCCGCCCTACAATTATCCAGAGGTTAGTCTTTTTGAAGCCAGGGGTGTGAGGATCAAGTTATTTAGCTTAATGTGTAACCAGACTGACCTTGTAGTTAAAGGATGAAGACTGTTAGTTATTCTGTAAATTAGTAAACTGTAGTTATTATGTAAATCTTCCTGGGAAGCTCTGTGGACTTATTTATATGATTATCTATGTTTAATAGTAATTTGAGTTACTCGTCATATTTGTAGTATAATCATTAATCAAACTGTTTACTTCAAAGCGAGTGGTCGTCGACGCCTTGTGTAGATTATCTCTATGGTAGGAACTGTGAGGCCAGTTTCTATCATAGAATGGTTTACACGGCGAGACTGTTGCGACTTCGCGACTTCGGGGCGTAACACAATGTGAAGCCTAAAATCTCTGGAGCACAAAATCTACTAACGTGTAGCATTTCTTACGATAAAGTAGTTGAAGCAGGTTCCCAAGCAAAGTAATTGTGTGAGGCAAAATCTCCCCATGTAACGTAGATACGTTAGGTGCAATCCCTTGGTTTTCTTTTGTCCCAAAAAACTCTACATATTACTTTTTTACTTCATCCCATTTAAAGTAATATAAAGGCACATCCATTATTTGCAAATGTGTCCAAAAATTAAAAAAAAAAAAAAAACAAGTACTTTTGCTGTAGTGCACTTGAAATACTTATAGCATAGTTGAAAAAAAAAATGAAACTCTCAATTAAACATTACAATCTTATATGAATGCATGAATAAGCAGTATGCCAAACAGTGCATGCAGTTGACCAATGTTGCATACAACTTGGAATTATGCCCTCTGAAGTCAAGATTAGTAATTCATTGGCACCAATTATAATCAGGTTCCAACACCCAAGCTTTTAACCAATTTAAAATTTCACATTTCATAAAAAGAATTTTACATTTACAAGATCTAGTAAAAATCCAAAGCCTTAGGTCTGGTAGTAAGGTGGTTCCAGTAATCCACACTCATGCCTTATAACAGAGTTCTTTAGATACAGCCCATAGCTATACGGTTGGAGTCTCCAAGCATTTAGTAAGCTTGTGGGCCAAGGTGAGGCACTTGTTGTACGAATGTATTATACTAATGTGTAAGACACAGGTTTTCGACCTACTACCATGGACTTTAGGCAGTAGGCTACTTTTATTATACGTGAGAGCTAGAGAGTATTACTAAGGGAAATTACAAAATAAACTTATTAAGGGAAGCTTACATAATGAGTTTAGCCATGTAACTAGACTCTAACTACTTGATATCGATATGAATTAGGGCATTCAATATAATTTACTGCTTTCAGAAAAAGTGGTCCAAATTCAGTAAAACTTTAATATGATGTCACAAAAGTTAGATAAGGAGTCATAGTAAGGTTAATTTTTCAAAATAAAGTATATATAATATTTAATTTCAATAAAACGTATTTTTACCTAGAATGCTCGATAATTATCGAAACCCAAAATTTGACTTTTGAATGACTACAAAACCTTAGAGATAAATGATTTAATTTATTAAAATAATTTTAGGAGTCAAATAACATGTAATATGTTATATAATTATACTATACACGTTATATGTACTTGATGTGGATAGATATTAACATAATACATTAAACAATTGCTAAAAATTTTAATTAATTACTAAAAATTATAAAAATTGACAAAAACGCCTAGAATGATCTAGTAAGTGGCGTGGTACCTAGCTAGAGCTTGGAAAATAGTAAGCATGACCTGTATATATAATATATTATTTAATTAATTAAGTATTACACTAAACTCATTTGTTAACAAAACGCCACATGGAATTTGTTTTCTCATACCCATCGATTGGAGATTTATAAAAGGACACTTAAGGTGAGCTTTGGATCATTTTAGTTAGACAAAAACCACAAAACACTCTCAAAGACATTTAGTTTAGGTTTTAAACAAAAATAGAGAAAATATAGGGGAATTAGGGTTTTTATATCAAACGAAGACCTAACATGGTGATTGTTAGGGGTCTAGGGTTTGACATGGTGATGTTTCTGGTCAACATTCCTTACTGTCGGCAGAGCTCCAATGGTCGAAGAAACAAAAATTGTGAATTTTTGCCTGTAAGTAGCTATTTTTATTAAAAATATCAAATGATATTTAAAAATTATGAAACATGGTTTTCTTAGGTATTTTTGTGTGTAGAATCAGATTATCACCAGAATTTTGAAATTAAAATTGCTTATATGGAATCCTTAAGAAGTTGCGTTGTTCCAATAAATTTTGTATTAATTTTTAAAAATAGTAAATGATGTTGTTTTAAGCTAATTTTTTGGTGAGTAGATTCCTCATATGGTATATTTAATTTACATAAAAATAATTTTTTATAAGCATTTATTAAAATTATTTTGTTAAATTTACCTTTTTTTTCATATGAAGGAAATAATAGGTTTTTAATTACATTTCTGAATTGATCTAATTTGTAATGATTTCTGGAGCTTAATTATGATTTTGAAAGTATTCAGTTCATATTTTATAATTTTATTTGATTATTTAACTGATTTAAGCTAATTTTTGGTAAATTTGATCTAAAATTAGTATTTTTGGAAATATTATATATTATGTTAATATGATATTTTTCATGACTAGAATATAACGAGTATAATTTACTGAGTATAATATATTTTCTGTAGCTTTAATAGCATTTGGGATATTAATTACTGTGTATTTTCTTACCCTTTACGTGTATTTCAATAAATATGATAACAAGGGTTAATTATATAATTAACATTGTAGCTTCGGGAAGTTCTAGCTATTGTTGTGTTTGAAGTATACTTTACTGGCCTTAACTCGGTTTAAATGAAAAGTGGAAATATTGTAAGTAAATATAGTATCCTGGTTAAATCAAAAGCAAGATCAGACTCGAAATCAGAAGCTACTACACTTAAGTGTTTTTATGTAAGTTGAACTCAAACAATCGAGTTAAGTGTAATACTAGGGATTTTACTTGGTAAATTGAATATGTAAGTTAAATAGTATTTGATTAGGAATTTTGAAGATAGGCTGAATCAGAGAGTAACTAAGAAGCTAAATTAGAAACTAAGTCAGAGACTAAATTAGAAACAGTTTGGAGTAAACTAAGAACCAAAAAAGCAAATATTAAGCTGAAATATATCTACACATGATCTATAATTGACCTTGGCAGTGTTTACCCTTTTTAGGTAAAGTAGCTAAGGAGGGGGCTCCTATTAATGAGTAATGTCAAAGCGTTAAGCAGACTCAAGTAAGTGGATGTTTGTGTGCCCATAGTAGACTTATATTTAGTTTTAACTTTACATCCTTTGTGATGTTTGTCTTGGCTAAGATTGATTGTAAATTGATATACAACTTAGTGAGTTATGTTTCTTTTTATACTTATTGTTAGCTAGATGATTTTTCTGATAATGGGATTAGTTGTTGTGATTGTGTTGATAAGTGCTTATGTGACATTGGCTGGGGTTTGCACTAACTTAAACAAGAATTTAAGGACTAAACCTACCTCTTAAGGTGTTTAATTGTTCATTGAAGTGAACATAATACTGAGGTCCTAGATTGTAGGATTGGGTTTACGTTCTCATCCCACCTAAACAGAATAAGTGAGTCCCCGGCATGGTACGACACGAAAAGGACTTACGGGTCAAGTTTTTATAAAACCGAGATTTCACTAAGTTAAATTTTAAATGAAAGCAAAGTTAGGTTTCAATAAGCAAATGATTTGACTTTTAAAAGTTGGCTTTTCTAAGAAAACCACTTGGTTTATAAAAGTTGGGTTTTCAAGCATATAAAATTACATTTTCTAAACCACTTTAGGTAGTTTTCATTTTGTTGGGTTTTGGGAGTCCTACTTTCAAGTAGTTCTGTAAACTCTAAGAAATCAGTAGTTGAACCCTAACTCAAGTTTGAGTATCCTAAACTGTACAATAAGTTAATAAGGCTAGTAATAATAAAAGATTATGAAATTTAATAAATTAAATATAACACTGATAACAAAACCCTAGGAATTGATCGAAACCCTAAATCGCATACTGAAACCCTAAATCGCATACTAAAACCCTAAAACTGATTTATGCACCATTAATCAAAATTGAACCCGAATTTATTCGAAACCCTAAAATTATAAATATAAACCTATAAAATAGTTAAATATTAGTCGATAGTGATATAATTATAGTCAATTACAATTTTCAATTAAATCGCTTATTCGTATGAAATTTTAACGAAATCGCTATAATAACTTGTAAAAATTATAATTGTAACGGGTACCGATTAAATTGATAAATTTTCACAAAATTTTATAAATGAAAATTTAAAAATTGATTTATAAGGAGTATTGTTATAATTTATATATTTCGAAAAATTACATATATTTATTATTAATTTTTATTTTCCTTCTCTTTCTTTTTCTTTTTTTTTTCTCTTTTCTTTCTTTTCTTCTTTTCTCCATTTGATACGTCCTTGAACCGAAATTGAAAAAATCAGCAAACAAGCAGCCCATGTGACTAAATTAAAGTGCCATTGATTAAACAAAAGAAATAAAAATCTTGAAATGATTACTTTTGTTTTATCTTCATTAATGTAAAGGATTAGGATAAGATTTTTTTTTTGTTTATGTTGCTCTTCTTAAATTGCTAAACACGTGAGTTAAAAGAGAAAGAAATAAAAATTTGGAAAAAAATTCTACAAACAAACCAAAACTTGGAAGCAAAAACGTGAGGAGAAGGAAGAAAAAGAAGAAGAAAAGAGGAAGAAAAGAAGAAGAAAAAAATTAAAAGAAATAGATAAGGAATTATTTTGTAATTATAGGTGTATATTATATAGTATATACATGTATAAATATAGTATTTGTATGGTATTTTTATATATATAACATTGCTAGTACACGTATATATGCATAAATACTTAGATTGAATTATATATGTATGTATAAGGCTATGTATGTATATATGTATGTATATAGGTATATTATATGGAAAGGTTATGTATTATGTATTTTTAAGAATAAATATAATTAGTATTAAGTATTTTACAAAATAACTATAGTATATATATATGTGTGTGTGTGTATGTACCCGTGAAATATATATATAGTGATGTATAAATGTATAATTATTTTCGTATATATATATGTAATCGTATAGTATATATGTAGTAGTATATTTCCATAAGTGGTAATATATGTATATAGGACACACACATACACACACACACACACACACATATAATATATATTGTGGTATACCGCATATACCATATAATACATATATAATATATAGTATACATATTTTATAACAAATACTATATAAATATATATACACCGAATACATAAAACATGAATAGGTATTTGTATGTTAGTTATATATGTATCTATTTATATTTAGGTATACATGTAAAACTTATATGTATAAATACAAATACATAAATATATGAATATGTACATAAGAGTATGTTTGTTTTCAATAAATATATGTACATACATATGGCGTATAACATGTAGTATATATATATGTAGTATACCGAAAATATATATGTAATATAATAATATCTATAAACTAAAATAAATTTATAATTATGTAAGGAGTAGGTATATATATATATATATATATTACCGTAAATTAAGGATTTTTCAATAAAATAAAATTATAAGTATATATATATATATGTATAAATCGTGAAATATATAAATAATAAGAAAATAAGAAATAATAAAAATAATAATGGCAATAATAATAATAATAATCATAACAAAGCTAGAATCTCAAAAATAGGAAAAGTATGCTCAAAATAATAAAAATATCAAATATATGGTTTAAATAATTATTACATCGTAGATATATTGAGAAAAGGCAAAAATTAATATTTCATAATTTTTAAACTTAAAAAGTAAATTTTGTGATATTTTTATATCACAATTTAAATTACAAGTCATAACGTTCAAGATGGACCTTGTTACGAGAAAATACGCTTGAAAACGATTAAAATGGACTATTATTTTGATAACGATCCGAGCTAAAACGAAAATGTTACACGCAATTTGATAAAAAGCCCGAATCGGCAATTTCACATAACTAGGTGAGATAGACCTTACAAATTATAATACTAGCTAGCTTTAAATTCCCAAACTTACAAATTTCTATATTCTCAAGTGATTTCGATATAGATTCTGAGTTGCCACCAGACTACTACGACCCTTGAGTTAGCCATGACTGAGTAAGTTTTTCTTAATGATTCCATACATGTTTGTGTTTGTAGTTAGTGAATATAAGTTATGATTTATAAATAAATGTATATGGGGTTGGGTTATGCTTGTGCATGATAATTATTGTTGATGGTGAATTTACTTTAAACTTCAATAATGTAATGATTGTTGCATAGTAGATTCACTAGGAATTGATTGTTTGTGACTTGGAATGATATTGAATAAATAAGACTTAATTTTATTCAACTAGAAAAAAAATTAACTTGGGTCACGTATAATCATGCACTGCATAACTAATTCTGGCAGTCACATTACACAAAGGTAGCAAGAGGCCATACGTGGGTTAATTATTGATTGTTATAGATTTCATATGGTGCACATGTACAAATGACCTTACCCTAGCCCGCAGGATGACTAGGCGTTGGAGGCGCTAACCACCTGGCTAAGGGTCGAGTCCAGAGGCCTTCGTTTAGGGGTGAGTGAGGGCTGCGTGAACCTACTCACAATCATATGTAGAACTCGTTTTGATAAAACTGAGAATGGATGTAACATTACCTTTTAAATACGAAATGCGGAGTTTCATTATGAAATAAGTTCTAATATGATACCCGGATCTGACTATACCGATGAATCTTCAACCTTGACTTCGGAGGGCATTAAATCTGAGTTGCATGTAGTACCTGGTCACCTGCATGTATTTGTTTGGCATACTGTTTGTCATGCATTCATTTGATTGAACTTAATTGTTGTATAACTTGATTGTTGTATGGTTGAAAGAAATTATCCTACTAAGCTAATTAGCTTATATCCTTGTAGTCTTCTCTTGCAGGCCGATCTTTTTGTGGAGTAGGGTTGTCGCATGCCCAAGGTTGGTTTTCTACATGGGGTCAGTGTGGGAGCTGGATGTGATCAGAGAGTACTTCTGATAGTTTATAGATCTGAATATGTAATTGTTATACTAGTTTAACTTAAGACATGTTTCAGACTTTGTAGTTGTAAGCTTTTATACAAATAGACCATGTGTTATGTTTTTATAATATTATTATTTATCATGAAATGATATTGCTTAAGCTTATGTACTCTTGGTAACTTGTAGTAGCTGTAGTCTTGTGTATCGTATAAAAGGGTCGTCGATTGTAAGGGAATTCAATTTGCAATCCTTTGTACGATATACGGCGACTGCCACGACTAGCCCCTTCGGGTTGTGACAAGTTCCTTGTTATCGCTTAGTTCTCGAACTTTGTATCCAAATGTCCGGGTATGTTAACTAATTGGATAAGTTGCTAGGTTGAGCTAAGATATCGGTACTGATGTATGTCACATGTATTAGTATAACATACCATATTTGCATTGACTAGTTGATTGGGAAGTGGTAAGATATTATAATTTGACTAACCAACTGTGGATAAGCCTGTGGTATTGGCTATGCTTATTGTTGTGTGTATCCACTCTTACTCAGCTTACAGTAGTTAAGGGGATAAGTTGTCTTATCCCCAGGTTAAGATCGAATCGGATGGAGCAATACACCATAGAGACAAAGAGATTTGTAAGTACTAGTTGAAGATGAGCTCTTAAAAGAAGTCATTAGCTTTAGGATATGGTTCGAATACATGAAGGCAACTCTTTAGGGAAGAGGTTGATGTTACCTTGCAAAAGATTTAGCTTAGCTGAAGTAGGCAAAAAAGTGTACTTATAAAGGATTTCTATATTGTATAAAAGTGTACAATTGTGATACTTTGAGTATAGCCCACTTTTCTAAAAATTCCAATGTTGTTTGCCAAGTTGAATAAGATGTTATTTGGAATAAAATGTTATATAAAGTGTATTTGCGGGTTGGATACATATTTCTATCTTATCCCTAACTTAGGGATGGCAGTAACAAATTGTTATTAGGCATAAAAATGTTTGAGAAAATTTTTGAAGCAGATGCTTAAAAGGCAAGATAATAACTTTCCTATTAACATAATAAATATAACCCCACAAGACCCCTCATTACCTCCGTGTGAGATGACGACCCGAAAATAGATGTGATGTCATGGCCATGCTTGTCCATTTTAATTAATTTAACCATATATAATTAGGCCCGATTCAAATGAGTGATCAGGCAGTTCATAAATGGTCACAATAGAGAACATTCAATAATATAGTATGCATTTTGTTCTCTTATAATTAAGGTATATTGACACAACATTCAAGCAAGTTTCAAACACATGCATCAACCCATATACCCTAAGCAATCAATATAGTTATCTTTAATTAATTGTGCTGCTAACTACATATATAAATAAGTATAAAATTATCGGGAGTACTCACCTAGTTACGATGCCTATAACTGTAGAAATCCTTAAGTGTTCTTTGAATCGATTTCAAAGTTGCCTGATAATAAAATAATGATGATATTATAAGTCCATGGTGAAACTATTTAATTATTTAGGTTAATTTTGCTATATTATTCTTAGTTATGGTTAAAACTTGTTTTTGTGATATCTTTCTCGTTTTAAGTTTGATTTTCGCTATCTTATAGTCAATTTCATAGGATTTTGAATGTACTTTCACATGGTGAAGTCCATTTTGAGAGTTAAGACCTATAACAATTCGTTCAAGTTGGGGTTGGATTCGAATTTTTAATTTTTCTCTTTTTACTTAGTTGATTTCTTAGCTTAGTTAGGTGCTTGAGTGTTTAGGGCCTTGTTCTAGCTTCATATATCTATTAGTTAGGCTTTTAATCTTTATTTAAGGTTATTAAATTAGTTAGGCCAATTAAATTTAAGTCTAAGTTCAACTCTTATCCTTTTAAGGCTTAAACTAGTTTTTCTAACCAATTATGGGCTTAAGCTATACTTAAGCCTATTAGGGACTCTTTTAATTATTTAGTGGCCTTATTAAACTTTCTAATTAAGTTCCACTTATTCACTTTAGCTGCTAGTCATAAACATTCAAGTTGGGTCTAAGCTTGTTTTATAGGCTTTTAACTTAATTTAAGCCTAATTAATGTAACAGGGCCTACATCATGACCTCAACTTACTCTACTGGGCTTAATAACCAAGTTGCAGATCTGATAATATTAGTTTATTAGGCTCTAAATAGGTTTTTCTAAGTCTATAATCCAAGTTAAGCCCAATTACTTAGTATTGGCATCATTTAGCTCATGGTCTTGCAAGTTCAAGCCCTAAACTTTAACTAATCCTAATTAATCTATGACCTTCTAGAATTCTATTTATAGCAAGTATATTCAACTTTAAATAATGATTAAATAAGTTTTCCTAAGGATTAATACCCTATAAGAACTAAACATGATGATTAGTGCATCAAACTAACTTTATATGCAATTTATTCTACTTTTCTCTAAACTAACCATGTGAAATCATAATGAAAGTGTGAAAATGCACATTCAAGTGTCGGCTTACTCAAGCAATACAGGTTTTATGGAGTTTTCTTCATTCCTTTTTCAAGTTATGCAAGTGGATTCAACTATACTAGTTAAACACAAAAGTAACAATTTAACTAGTTTCATGAACGAATGAGTGAATATATGATCCTAAAATGATATGTATAAGATCAAGAGGGGATTAACTCATTTTTCTAACCCTAAGTTGTCAAGATTTCATGGTATAGCTAATATAACCAAGAAACTAAGCTTGGATGAGTTTTATCTTAAATTGTCTTGCACGAGTTCTAAATTTCTCACTAAAAAATAAGATTGAAACACTTCCCTTTGAGCCCCTATGTTTGTTGGTAGGAACAAAGGGGATGTTGTGGTTCAAATGGTGGTAGTCTTGCTTAATTTGATCGTGTGTAGTGGAGTACAAGTGAAAAAGTGCTCAGGTCAACAAGGGGGTTCAACAACTGCAACTTGTTTCCTTCCTTCTTGCTTTTCTTTTGTTTTGAATGTATGTGTTTAGAGAGTGTTTCTAAGGTTTATTATAGGGAAGAAGATGGAGCAAAAATGACGATGGAGGGATAAAAAAGGGTTAGATTATGAGTAGGTGTAGTGTGTAAAGTGGAGACTGTTTATTTTTATGATTTTTACCAAATAGGTTAAGGATTTGCCTCTTAAAAGTAAATGCATTACCTAATCATGTCTTCTAATTAATTAATCATATTGTCTTTTTATTGTTAGTTGTGTTTTTCTCCTAATTAATTACGATGCATGAATACCTCTAATCAATTAAGATGCAATTAAGCTTAATGACCCTAATTACTAGTATATATGATCTTAATTGGACATAGTTTAGGGTTTCTCATATTTAACTAAGTTAATTGAGCTTATTGGTCATTCTATTTAATTAATTTAGAGTTTCTAAGAGTTGGAATTAATTATTGTTAATCGATTACAATTTCAGAAGGCAAATTGAGGCTTTTTTAGGGATTTAGTAAATTTTTAGTAATTAATTAATAATGTGGCTATATATTTAGAGTTTATTAATTGAATTGTTCAATCATATAATTTGAAATTTATTAATTAATTTAAGGTTCTTAATATTAATTTAAAGTTTCTAGAGTTGAGTTAGCGTTTATTGGGTGTTCGAGCTTAAGTAGGTCTTTTGAGTTTAGATAATACTTTTAAGGTTTTAATTTTAATTATAGAATGTCAAATATATTATTATGGCTTCTTATTTTAGTATTTGTTCTTAATTTAGTCCTTCCTTTATATAGTTCGATGGACTTGTATTGTCTCTAACTACTTGTCTTAGGTTTGGGTTCAGAAATTTTGTGAGGCTTATAAGTAGTCCCTTACAATTAATTATGGTCCCACTATTCATATTTATATTGATTTAATGTAATTTATTTTGTGATTCATAACAATTAAGGATTTTTTTTTTTTTACAGATTTTCTTTTCCTTTGTAGTTTACTTAATTCGATTTTTCTTATAAGCTCATAAACAATTTCTTATGTCAGTTAACATTTTGTGTTATTTTAATTTCTAATGCATTAATTATACTAAATTTTGTATAATAAAGATATCTTAGAGAGATATCTGTATTATTAAAGCAAAATAGACAAAGTTTTGGGTGAGGGGTATGGAGATAGGGGTTGGCCTTTCTATCTTTTTTCCTTTACACTAACCACCCTTTAACAACAATGATATTTCATGTTATCTACTATTTATAATTTTATAATAGAATTATTTTACCATGGTTATAAATATCTATTACCTTAAATCACCTTTTACACTAAAAACAACAATATACACTTTTTTCTTGTCATCTCCTTAAAGTACACAATATTATTGATTGTAATAATTCCCTAATTTCTTTATAACTTATAATTTCCATTTTTCAACCTTGTCTTGCCACTTACTTGCTTGAATTCATTCATGTTTCTATTATGATGCTTTGGTAAAATTTCAAAGTATAATGTATAAATGTATTAAGAAATTATCACAACTTGCTAATGTAATTGCATTTTTCTATGTCTATATTATTAAAATGAATGAGTGGAGTTTAGTGACATTAATGTAAATCATAATTTTCAATAATAAGTTTACTACATTACCCTTTATGCCCCCGTTAAGTAACTTATTGAACAATTCCTATATTTTTTATTTTCTTTATGTTAGAAATCATTGACATAAGGTTATATGCTTAAATATTATTGAAATATTTTTAGAAAACTTTAATTAAAACCACTCCTTCTACATTTTTATGTGTTGTCATTATATTCACCATAATAGTTCTTAATAGTGTAAATTTATATTGATAATTTAAATTTTAACTCATTAATTTATGGTGTGAATTATATTTGTCATTAATCTTTTAATTATGATAAATAGTTCAAAATTCAAATTAACTTAACTCATTAGCCTTCTGTATCTCTCGTATAATATTTATCCTATCCTTTTAAAGCCATAACGTCTCTTTACACATTAAAAAAAAAAAAATACTCACTCACATACAACATCTTTATTCTCAAGTTTACTATGTCATGTTATAATAATTTGTTAAACATCTTGAGTTAAATATGTGGTAGGAGTAACATGATTATTTAACCTTATATATACTTTTTAATTTTTTTAACTTGCTATTTTTTTTTTTTGTATCTTTATGTTTACATATTAAAAAGATTGTTCTTGTTCTTGTTCAGCTCAAATATTTTCCTCATCAACTTGGATTCCTCCTCCTAAAACTACATACCCAACAAAACTACCTCACCTTGATAGAATGTACATTTCTTCAAGTTCCCATATTGCTTCTCGACTTGTAAAATATCAAAAACAACTTGGAGATATTGAACATAATTGTTTAGGTCGACACTATATATCAATATGTCATTGAAGTATAAGGCCACACATCATCTGATTAGAGAGTGCATCACATGGTTCATTAATTGCATAAATGCTCTTAGCGCATTTGTATGTCAGAAAGTCATGACCAACCATTCATAGAGACCATGCCTAGTCTTAAAAGTAGTCTTCTATTCATCACATAGTCTCATGCAGATTTGTTGATAACTACTTTGCAAATTAATCTTCGAAAATATCTTGCCGCCATGAAGCTCATCTAACATGTTATCGAGCCTCAGCATTATATATCTATATTTGACAGTAATATGATTGATAGCTCGGCTATCGATACATATGCACCATGAACTATCCTTTTTTGGAACGAGCAAAGCTAACACAGCATAAGGACTCTTGCTCTCTTTCACATAACTTTGTTCTATTAATTCATCCACTTGTCTTTTCAGCTTGACAACTTGTTCAAGGTTCATTCTATAGGCAAGTAGGTTTGGTAAGGCTATGCTTGGTTACAAATCAATAAAATTTTCTATGCCTCAGATTGGGGTAAGTCCTATAGATACCCTATTTTTGCCCTCTTTTTTTAATATAATTTTTAGGATATGGTAAAGAGTCTTAATTTAGGAAAAACACAAAACAAATAAGAAATTTAGAAACAAATACAAAAAATGGAAAATTTAGGAAAAAAAAATTTAGAAAAATATACAAAAAATAAAAAGTTTAGAAAAATACAAAAAAATAAAAAAAATAGAAAAACCATAAAAAGTAGAAAATTTAAATAAGTTTTTAAAATAATAAGCTTTAGTTTATTTATTTAAGAGAGGAATGTTGTGCTTGGGCTTAGGTTCAAATCTAGCATAGGTAGATCTTGTCTATATGTGCAATTTAATTGTACATATGAACAAGGCACAAGTCAATAGCCTGATGGTAACATACTTTGACTTGATATTACATATGACTTAGAGATTCTAGATTCAATCCATTAGAGGTACAAAACGCATCTTTTATTTTCTTCTCTTGCTTGGACACTTGTCCATCACTCATTAGCATATGTATCCATCACATCACCATGCCATGTCATCGCCATGTGATGTCACGTCATCATCATGTCACATGCTACATCATTGCCACATCATTTACCAATTCACTTCTAAGTATGGTAAGCACACTCCTATGCGCGTTAGACGTACTTTGACATACTCTGACATATTCTTACACATAATAGGCACACTCTTGGTGCATGACAATTATGTCTTCCATGCATAGCTTTATATTTAGTATCATATATTGTCTAGGTTCACCCAACCCAAATATGGAAGAAAATCATATTGTATTTAATATTTTCCATTCTTAACCTAACTACGATACTTATAAATAAGGGATTTTATTTTACTACAAACCATCAACTCATCACCCACAATTACTAAAATTTACTCACAAATGCCACTTTCTCTCTATATAGCCTCTTTTCTCTCTTTAAGATTTACATAAGCTCAAGGCTTTTCGAACTATGACAAGTTGTGCTAGAAACTAGCCATGGCGAAAGCTTCTCAATCCGATCAAATTCGACCTACTTGTTGAAGATTCGACCTGTATCCCCCTGGGCTTGGTCTGGCCCCCTCTCCTATTTCCTTTGTCTTTTTTATTATTATTTTTATTATCTTTGTAATATTCTATTGTATTGATTTTTTTTTCTTTTTCAATTTGTTGTATTTTAATTGTAACCCATTAAAAAAATGAAAAGAAGAAAAGAATCTGAAAAAAAAAAGAAAAAGAAGAAAGAGAAAGAAAAAATGAAAAAAGAGAATTTATTTTGATGTTTTAGTAAAGAAATGAAAATAAATAAATAAATGAAATAATAATAAATATATATAAGATACTAAAATGAAGAAAATATACAAAAACCATTTTATCACTTAGAAAAGCATTTTTTAATAGAAAAACAAAAATAAAACAAACCTTTTCAAAGTTAGGATTTCTTAGAACTTTCTATAATAAATACACCATTTTCTTTTAGGTATGTTTTCTATAATTCAAATATCTTTGTTGTGATCTAGGTATTTTCTCCATGGTTTAGGATTTTTTTTTTTTTTTATAATTAGTCATCTTTTTCATGGTTTAGGTATTTTTTATATAGTTAGACATGTTAGTCATGGTAATTATATATTTCATGAAAAGTTGTATTTAGGTACTTTAGAATTTTTTAAAAAAATTTTATCACTTAGAAAATTTTTTTTGTCAAATAAATAAAAATAAATAGACCTTTTTTTTTTTCAAAAATCAGGATATTTTAGAATTTTCCCAAAAACAAGAGCAAATTAGGACCATTTCTTCTTATGTGTTTTTTTTTCTTAAATAAAATTAAATGGCTAAAGAACTTAAAGCCGACCGTTTTCAAAAATTAAAATAAATTAACCCGTTAATATTTTTGGAAAGAACTATATACGTTTGATCCTGAATAGCAAGTACATAGGCACTCGTATGTAAATACGAGGTGACTTAAAATATGAAGAGTTTTTTTTTAATATTTTGTAAATAATTGTTTAATTTAATTAATTTAGTTGCTTGTGAATGGTTTATAAATAAGAGTATATTGAAAAGTGAGATTAAAATTGGAAAGTCGAAAAAGTGGTATCCATTAAGGGATTAAAAAATAAGCCTTTGGACCCAAAATCTTTGGTTCTCAAAACTGTTTATAAAAATTGGTTTTATAAAAAAATCAGTAGTTAAATTATAATTAATCCACTTAATTGGTTATAATTAACTCTTTTTTCCGACTCTAGTTGGGTGGTGATCAAAATACATTTAAAAACTGAATTTTTCTTGACTACTAGTTGAGAATTAGTATTAAATGAGTTAAGGTTTAATACTAATCGGGTTAAGGAAAATATTTAAAAAACTAGGAAAAATCAGGCTTAATAGCTTGGTAACTCCATTGGGGACGTTAAAAAGGCTAGCCACTTAAAAACTTTCCAAAATTAAATTTTCCTTTTAAAATACCCATGTTATCTATTTATTTCATGTAATACACTTGTTTTTAAATTGTTGTATTCATTTTTGCATGTAACATACTAGAAATATTAGGAAAATGATTGCATTAAGGATGCATGATTGATACGGTTAGACCCAAACCATCTTAGGATCCTAAAAGGAGGGTCATTGTGTAAGCTTCGGATGTAATGGGGTAACTACCGCTTGGGGTTGATTAGGTTACCCCATTTAAGCTTCGATGTGACCGATAAACCGTTTTCTTGAAAATGTATGAGGGTACATAGCTTAAGAATCTTTAGAACTTACCTTAATTGCATAGACAACTTTTAGATTGGCAAATAAATAGTAATGGGGCATGTCACCTATGAAAGGTCAGAACTTTATCGGAATTCCATTATACCATAAAAAAAAAAGTTGTAATATGCTTTCCCTATGCCACTAAATGTAATTTTATCCTTTATATAGGACTTTTTTATTGTAAAAGTGTAGTTTCCCTGTAAATTAATAATGGAATTTCGATAATGTCTCAACCTTAAACCCTTTTATATTGCCACATTACTACTTAGATGCTGATCCTTTGTAGCTGCATCTATGTGCTCTCATGTTTTGTTGTTTTATCTTGTTTCCTTATATATTGTAAAATATTTTTCTAGTTAGGTCACCATTTTAGAAAAAGGCCGTTAAATGTATACTTATAGATTATAATAGTTAAAAACCTCATAATTTGTAAACAGTCTTCCTTACTTTAAAAGAGAATTGGTTTTACTCCATTAACTTTTTCCTTCCCTGCTTGTAAATTCACCACTTTGTAGAATGTCATAGGTCCTGTAATTCATAAATATTCAAAATTATTCCCATATATAAATTCTTTGAGTTATAAATATTTGTTTCCCTTTCAGCTTTTAACCAATCACCTTTCTTAATCGCTCTTATCTCTTGTAAACTAATCACTCCCCACCTTTGTCAATAATCGATAGTCACCTGTAAATATTAGATGCTCTATAAAATTCTTGTAAGTAACCTTTTAAATACTTACAGGATATAGATATTCTTCATTAGTAAATTAGGGTCATACTTTTATCATTGTTTTTCTTTTCCACTACCTCACTTTCAAATTAAAAGTTTCCCAAAAAAAAGGGAGGGAAATAAAAAAGTTTTTGAGAATTGCTAACAAGGATAGTTTCTTACTAGGAATTCTTGAAAGCAATGGCCAACTAAAGAAACGACAACAATAACGTCAACCCTGAAATCATTGACCCTACTGAGCTAAGGTTTCGTTCCTTAGAGCAAACCACAAAAAAAATCGCAAATCAGTTGAATTTCCTTACTGATAATATTGCTTTACTTAGAGCCACATCAAACGAAGAGCACTCTAGGGTCTGCTGTAGAAAGAATATTGAAGCTCCACCTTTGGAAGCAGAAGAGAACTATCCAAAGGCTAATCCAACTTTTGAGTCTTTTGAATCAGAAGAGGTCTACTTGAAAGTCAACCCAACTTTTGAGCCTAACACATATTCATTCCCAATCAATACAAAGTCGGTTAACTCTAGGGCCAACCAGGATATTTTAAAAGAATTGGAAAGGAATTTAACCCAACAGATCACTAAGAAAATGAGCGTGATCGAAGGTTATGATGGATTTAAGCAAACTGGGATCACTAACCTTTTTGTGTATTTGATGTTTAGGCTTACAAAAAAAAAAAAAAATCAAAGTACTAAAGTTTAAGAAGTACAATGGGACTAGATGCCTAAAGCTACACATTAGATTATATGTTCATAAGATGGGTAGATATGTTCAAAATTATCAACTTATGGTACAAACTTTACAAGATAGTTTGATAGGGCTTGCATTAACCTAGTATGTCTAGCTTGATCTTAACCATATCAATACTTGGGAGAAATTGGCTTGGGCATTTATGAGCAGTACAAGTACAACATTGAGATAGCTCATTCGATTTGGGACTTGTACACAATGAGAAAGAAGAAAAACGAGTCATTTAAAGAATATGCCCAAAGATGGAGGGGCAAGGCAGTTAAAATCATTTCTCCTCTCCTTAAGAAAGAATTAATACCTATCTTTATCGACTCATTAGAGGAACCATATAATGGGCACTTATTGGGGTAATACAATAGCCAATTTTACGAACATTGTACTTGCTGGGAGCCGAATTGAAGAAGCTATAAGGATAGAGAGGCTGACTGGAAAAAGAATAGCCCCACCAAATTCGAGGGCATATATAAATACTATAATGTTAGAACCTATACTAAGCAAAGAAAGCCCAAAAATACCTAGAAGAAAGTTCACTAAGATCCCTACTTCATTATCTTAAGTCTTTGATCAATTAAGAAAAGAAGTCTTATTGTAATAGAAAGCCTCGATGCTAGGATACAAGCCAAGGAAATATGAACCAAATGTACAATGTGAATATTATATAGGTCAGCAAGGGTATTTTACTGACAATTGTTGGGAATTAAAAAATAGAGTTCAAGACCTAATAGATGCAAAGGCAATCTAATTAGACTCAATTCAAGAATAGAGTCAGATTTTGTAATATTTGTAAAAGATAAGTGATTCAAATAAAGTGTTTTGTTTGTATTTCTCTTATTTTAAGATATCTCATTAATTAAAAGGTTTCAAATGAAGAAAGGTAAGACGAATCCTAAACACTAACCTTGACACACTTTGAGAGTTCAGTTACATCATTGTGAGACTATTGGACTCATTCCTTAAAGGAAGTCCATCTTGCATTTAATACACAAATCAAAATGAAGTTAGGCAATCTTTTCAATATCCTAAACATAAAATCTTTTGTTAGCTCCGTTGAATCTCTTATTGGAGTATTTTCAAAATTAAACCCTATTAAGAACCACCCCTATAATGGGGCAAAAAGGGAGGTTAGGAGTATTATTAGAAGAAAAGATTAAAACTAATTTGTACTTGCTTTAGTTGCATCAATTCAAGAGTAGTTGTTACCGTTGATAACTAATTTCCTCTAAGATGAAGAAAGGCATCCATTCTAAACACTAAAAACAAACCACATACACTTTGAGCTGCAATCCAAAAGAAAGAATAATCATCTTTGCCTTAAATGAAAAAAGAGAAGGAAAAAAGAAAAAATGTGAAATGAAAAATGGAAAGTGTGCTCGAGAAATAGATCTACACAAACAAAGTGATTAAGTCTAGAGCCCTAAAGCCCAAAAGGGCATGGGGCATATAAACTCATTCTTAAATTAAGACCTACATCTCAAATGAAGGCCCTAAAAACACAATTAAAGCAATTAAGCTTAAAAGAAGTTAGGGCAAAATACCAAAGTTTTCCCTAAAAAATTATGATCCCCAAAGAAATTACAACTGACACATGGCTCATGGCTCACCCATAATTTTACTCTTCCTTAAGCCCTTTTGATTAAAGGAGATAACTTATCATTGGTAAAAGTTACATTTGAAACTGGGGCAAGCACAATTTTAGTTTTACCTATAAGGTTCTTGACTTATAAACTCAAGTTAACGAGTAATTCTTTCATTAAAAGCCATTTCAGTAATGTCTACTTTGAATTTGAAATCAAGGACCAAAAGCCTTTATTACATTATAGTCCGAAAAAAGACCTAACAAATTGATTAATAGTGTATCACTTACAAGATGGACCATAATTTTTGAAATCGAAGTCAAGAGAGAGGAATTTAAGTCAAGAGTGTAAGGAAGTCCTTTTAGACTAAATCTATTTTTAATGATATGTCTTCTCATAAGAAGAAATTCAAAGAAGTCACAGAAAGTTATTTACCCCAAAGGAAAGAAAGGGTTCTCTTAGATAAAGGTAGCCCGGAAGATCAATTTGTTATGTTGCTACAAAGCTTATACATTACTAGGAGAATGTAAACCTGTTAGCAAGTAAAAAAATTGAAATAAATTCCATTCTCTCTCATTTTAGTCATTTCTTTTCTTCTATGTCACCCTAGTAGTTTAGGTTTTCAACAATTCAAAAGTCATCTTCTTCAGAGTTAACCCTAGCGGTAAACTTCTATCATTCAAATATGATTACTTTAGCAAATATTGTTTTCAAAGGAGTTCACTTCCTTTTGCCTAAAGTTCAGGCATCTGCTCCTATGTAAAAATTGCTCCCAAGTTAGCCTTAGAAGCTAGAATCATCCTCTTTAACATGATTGCCCTCATGGCTGATGTCATCCACTTCTCTATCAAGGGACTTTATCCCTAATGTTTACTTCATCTTACACAATTACAAATACATTTACATAAGCTCTTTTTGCTTTGATCCCCATGGATCGTTTGCTCTGTAGAGCACGGTTCATGTGGTAAAAATGTTAGTGATCACATGCTCTTAGAGCGCTATCTTAAGTTAAAACTCTCAAATTGCATGCTCTCGGAACGCAATCTTGACCTAAGTTAAAACTCTTGGATTGCATGCTTTTTTAGCGCTATCCCAACTTGAAACCCTTGGATCACATGCTCTTGGAATGCTATCCTAACTTGAAACTCTTAGATCCCATGCTCTAGGAGTGCTATCCTAACCTAAAACTCTCGAATCGCATGCTCTTGGAGCACTATCCCAACTTAGAACCCTTAGATTGCATGCTCTTGAAGCGTTATCCTAACTTGAAACCTTTAGATCACATGCTCTCAGAGTGTTATCCTAACTTAAAACCCTCGGATCACATGTTCTCAGAGCATTATCCCAAGTTAAAACGCTCGGATTGCTTGCTTTCGGAGCGTTATCCCAACCTGAAAATTACCTACTCTTGGAGTGCAATCCTAACTCTTTTCCCTTAGGATCTTAGCCATAAACCAATCCTCTTTTTAGAGTTCTTAGCGAGCCCTTAAAGAGCTTCTCGTCACCAAGTTCTTAACGAGCCCATAGGGCGTTTCTCTTCATCAATTTCTTTCAAGCGAGTCCATAGGGCACTTCTTTTCATCATCGATTCCTTTTAGCAAGCTTGTAGGGCATATCTTCTAAGATAATTAAGGGTTGCTAGTCTCCTAGAGACATTTTTGCCTAGGTTAATGAGCTTAGGAGAGCATGTCTAGGTTTTCCAAATTGATTTCCCTTTTTAGCTCTTAGGGCGCTACCCTTCAGTCAATGTTACTTTTACAGTCTTGTTAACTTTGAAAGTACTTCTCTTCCTTTAAAACCTTCCAAGGTTATTTTAGCTTGTAAGGCATTATGCCCACTTTGTGTTTCAGTAAGCTCTTAAAGCGCCTTAAGATTGTAAAAGTGACATTGATTGAAGGGTAGCACTCTATTCCCGCCTTTTCACCTTTTCGTCAAACCCCTAGTGGACCAAACTTAGGTTAGCTAGCTAGCTATAGTGCTTCTTAGGATAAATTCCACCCTTAGGGCAAAAATAGTGTCTTATTTGTTTTTATGGTAAAGTTTTACTCAAACTTTATCAAAAAGAAAAGAGGGGCAACTATAAATATCCCATTTTTTCTTTCTTTTTATGTTTAAAATTTTTAGGATATGGTAAAGGGTTCTAATTTAGGAAAAACACATAAAAAAAAAAAAGAAATTTAGAGAGAAATATAAAAAGTGAAAAATTTAGAAAAAAATACAAAAAATAAAAAATTTAGAAAAATTACAAAAATATATAAAAATTTTAGAAAAATTACAAAAAAAATATAAAAATTTTAGAAAAATACACAAAAATTTTAAAAAAATTAGAAAAACCATAAAAGTAGAAAAATTTGGAAATTTAAATAAGTTTTTAAAATAACAAGCTTTAAGTTTTTTATTTTATTTTATTTATTTAGGAGAGGGATGTTGGGCCTGAGTTTAAATTCAATTCTAGCCTAAATAGACCTTATCTATATTTGCAATTTAATTGCACATGTAGATAAGATATATGCTGACAACCTAATGGTAATATATTTTGACTTAATATTGCATATGACTTGGAGATTTTAGGTTCAATCCATTAAAAGTGTAAAATGCATATTTTATTTTCTTCTCTTACTTAGACACTTATCTATCCCTCATTAGTACATGTGTCCATCACGTCACCATGCCATGTCAACGCTATGTCATGCCACCTCATCTACCATGTCCCAGCCAAATCATCCTTATGTCATTGCCACATTATCACCATGTCACAAGCTACATCATCGCCACATCATCTACCAACGTACTTCTAAGTGTGATAGGCACACTCTTACTTGCATTAGCTATACTCTGACACACTCCTACAAATAATAGGCACACTCTTGATACATGTTAATTATGTTTTCCATGCGTAGATTTATATTTAGCATCACATATTGTTTAGGTTCGTCTAGCCCAAACATGGAAAAAAATCATACTGTATTTAATATTTTCCATTCTTAACTCAACCATGATACCTATAAATAAGGAATTCCATTTTACTACAAACTATTAACTCATCACTCACAATTATTAAAATCCACTCACAAATGCCACTCTTTCTTTACACGCCCCCTTTTTCTCTCTCTAGGATTTGCTCAAGCTCAGGGCTCTCCAAGTTAACACAAGTTGTGTTAAAAACTGCCTACGGCAAGAGCTTTTCAACTTAATCGAATTCGACCCACTTGCTGAAGATTCAACTTGCGTCCCCCTTAGCTTGGTCCAGCGCTCTCAGCTTAGTTTAGCCCCCTCTACTTATTTCCTTTGTCTTTTTTTATTATTTTTATTATCTTTGTAATGTTCTATTGTATTGTTTTTTTTTTCTTTTCTTTTTCAATTTGTATATTGTAATTGTAACCCATAAAAAAAACCGAAAAGAAGAAAAGAATCTGAAAAAAAAAAAGAGAAGAAGAAGAAGAAAGATAAAGAAAAAATTAAAAAGGAAAAAAAAAAAGAAAAAGAAAGAGGAAGAAGTTTTTATTTATTTATTTTGATGTTTTAGTAAAGAAATGAATAATTAAATAAATAAAATAACAAATATATATAAAAGACAATAAAACAAAGGAAAAATATAAAAAACCATTTTATCACTTAGAAAGCATTTTTAAATAAAAATAAAATAAAATAAAATAAAACGAACCTTTTCAAAATTAGGATTTTTTAGAACTTTCCAAAATAAATGCACCCTTTTTCTTGTAGGCATGCTTGCTATGATTTAAGTATTTTTTTCCATAATTTAGGCTTGCTTTTTATAATTAGGCTTCTTTTTTATAATTAGGCATGTTAACCATGATAATTGCATATTTTATTGAAAGTTGCATTTAGGTACTTTTGGATTTTTTAAAAAAGTTTTATCACTTAGAATTTTTTTTTCAAATAAATAAAAATAAATAGGCCTTTTTTTTCAAAAATTAGTATATTTTATAATTTTCCCAAAAATAAGAACAAATTAGGGCTCTTTCCTCTTATGTGTTGTTTTCTTAAATAAAATTAAATGGCTAAAGAACTTAAAACCAACCATTTTCTAAAGTTAAAATAAATCAACTCGTTAATATTTTCGGAAAGAATTATGTATATTTGATATTTAATAGTGGGTATGTAGGCACTTGTACAATAATATGAGGCGACTTAAAATATGAAGAAATTTCTTTTTTTTCATATTTTGTAAATAATTGTTTAATTTAATTAATTTAGTTGCATGTGAATGGTTTGTAAATAATTGTATATTAAAAAGTGAAATTAAAATCAGTTTTTTTCATCTTTTGTAAATAATTGTTTAATTTAATTAATTTAATTGCATGTGAATGGTTTGTAAATAATTGTATATTAAAAAGTGAAATTAAAATTAGAATTTTAAAAAAGTGGTATCCATTAAGGGTTTAAAAAATTAGTCCTTAGACCTAAAATATTTGGTTCTTGAAACCATTTATAAAAATTGCTTTTATTAAAAGACCAGTAGCTAAATTATAATTAATCCACCTAATTGGTTATAATTTAACTCTTTTTTCTGACTTCGATTAGGTAGTGACTCTAAAGGATTTTCAAAATACATTTAAAAATTGAATTTTTCTTAACTCCTAGTCGAGGGTTAGTATTAAATGAGTTAGGGTTTAATATTAATCGAGTTAAGGAAAATATTTAAAAACTTGAGAAAAATTAGGCTCGATAAGTCCCTTGGGCAACTCTTTAGGAAACAGGTTTAAAAACTCATCAATTAGCCTTCGAATCTCTTGAGGTACTTCTTCTATATCTCTCATCTCTAATAGCCTCCTAATCAACACAAATATAAGCTCATTGGCCTTCTTAACAAATTGGAGCTCTCTTTGACTCATCATTAGGGTTTTCTTCTTACTAACTCAAGTAAGTTGGTTGTGAGTCTCTTTCACTTAAGTCAGTGTCATGGGTTACAGTATAATCTTCTTCCCATCCTTAATGGATATGCCTAGTAGCTCTGTTATTACTAGGAGCTTACCGTAAGAGATGAGAATCAAATGAGTCCTTCGAAATATCTAAGAAAACAGAATGGGAAGGTCGGCGAACTGAATATAGTAGTTGACGTGAAGCTGCTCCAAGGATATGACTTACTTATGAACACAACACGACTTGGCACTCCACTTAATGTAACACACAAGTTAATGCCAAAGTCCACTCGCCACTAATCTTGAGCTACTCAACAAGACTAGATAAGAATGTAAGAATGGACTTAGAGAGGAATATCTTATAAGGGCCAATGATATTCAATGTTTGTAAGGAATGTAAGATATTTCGGCTACAAGGAAAATGGACTATTTATAATAAGTTTCTAAGGCAACATTACAAATAAGGAAAATTACAAAAAGACATACATGAAAAGAGATTCCTAGTACATACGAAAAGGGTAAAAAGGAAAAAGGATAAAGGATAAGAAGGAATAAAGTCCAATATCAAGTAAAAGGACAAGTGGCAGCGAAACATTGGTTCAATACATGCAGTAAAAGTTAAATGTCACTGTGTAGAAGTAGAGATAACAGGTGGAAGGGCTAGAGCCGGTGTGGAAGGTTCTTAGCATGGGATTAGTCAGTCGTGGCATTTGGCACCTTGGCACATAGGGGTCCTGGTGATTGGTGCAGTGTCGTATGGTTAAGGTCTTTAGCTTTGGCACTCGATTGGTCGACCTAGGCACTTGGCACCTCAACCTTGATATTTAGCAGACAAGGTTCGACACTAAGAGCTAGATAGAGCAGGGTATGGTCAAGATTAGCCCTCAAGGAGTTCTTCCACTGTTCTCTTATAAATTGCGCCTCATCTTTGGTAAGCTTTTTAAAGAGAATTCTTTTAGCAAGTGACTGGAGGACTTGGAGGTGTACGCGAGTAAGAGGGCTAGAGGTCGGCAGTCTATCATTAATAAAGGCATAGGTGTTCTTGTATCTATCTTGAATAACACGTTGGTAAAATAATTAAGGTCCTCTAAGTAACAGATGTAAACCTCCCATTGAGACAACGTCATACACTACTTCATCCTTGTGAACATGCCCAACATTAAATGATACGTATACTTGTTCAGTCATGTGCAAAGTACCCTTATCATGAAGCCAATGTAGCTTGTATGGTCGGAGGTGCTTAGAGGTTGGCAAACCTAACCTCTATACAAAGGACTGTGTAACAACATTGGTACAACTTCCTCTATCAACAATAATGGTGCACAACTGTCCCTTGATAATACACTTTGTATGGAATAGATTCTCTCTTTGTTCTTCCTCAGAGTTCAGTAAGGAATTCAGTACTAGCCTCAACACTAAGGTCATCACTTCTCCTTGGTTAGCATAAATATAAGTCTCCTCTTCCTCTTCGGCTTTAGCTTTCCCAACATTCTTCTCCTCTTCGGGCTCACTTTCATCGGTGTTATCCACTACATCTCCTCAAAGCACCATAATATGTTGGTTTGGACACTCAACAGATATGTGTCCAAAACCCAAGCATTTGAAGCACTTCACCTTACTTGTCTTCTATCCAGAGGTCTGTCTCTTCTCATATGTCCTTAGGGTCGGCTTAACCTTAGTTCGGTTTGGCTGGCTTGCTCAACCCTGTTGGCTTACTTGGCGATCATTAGGTCAGTCGTTTCTCTCCTCGACTCAACATGAACAGGTTGGCATGGAACAAGGGGCTTGGGAAAATGTTAGCTTAAGTCAACTCGAGGCATTTTTTCTCTGTTTTTAAACCCTTTATGCTACCTTAATTGCCAATTCCAGAGTAATAAACCTTTGTACTTCTACAATATTGTGAATCTCATATTTGAGCCCAAAAATGAATCTTGATATTGTACGAGCCTTTAGTTCACCGACATCGGTTCAAATCATCAGTATATGAAATTCTCTCACATAGTCATAAATAGATTGGCTTCTTTAGCGAAGTTTTGTAGCTTGGTAAAGGTGTCCTGTAAGTAGGTTTTAAGCACAAATCTCCCTCTCAACAGTCTCTTCATCTCTTCCTAGGTTCTCACTCCTTGTCATCCATCTCTTGCTCTAGCCACGTTCAGATTCTTCCACAATATAGTATCATATCTAGAAAATTCAAGTGCAATAAGATGCACTTTAACAACATCAATATACCCATAATAGTTGAACACTGTCTCTACCTTCTATTCCCATTTCAAATATTCATCTGCATCTCTACTTCTATTGAAGGGCAAGATTTGGACCTTAACATTGTCAAGTCCTTGAGGAACTCGACATCCTCACTCGTACTCTCAGTAATAATCAGCCTCTTCTTCTTCCTCTCCATACTCTTCAGCGTCTTTTTCCTCATTGTCTTCCTCAATCTCCTTTAACTCCAATCGTCGTCTAATAGCTTGGTTGGTAACTCTTTAAGCTCAATGGCGTCGAACTAGGCGATTTGTTCAACCACCTTAGCCATAGCATCTCTTTGGAACATTCTCGGGTAGGTTATGATATAGCACATCTTGGGGTAGTTGTTTATTAAATTGCATCACAATAACCAGTCTTGCAACAAGATTAATGAGTCTATTGAGCTTATCATCGACTGACTTAGGAGTGTTACTACCATTATGACCATAACCAGCTTAAGCACCACAACTCAAGTCACTAATAATAGCTTGAACACTCGAATCCGACATAATGTATTACCCTTTTAACAGAATATCAACACAGTACATAACAAATACTTCAACCTTATTATTCAAACTTCTACTAACACATTCTTAATAGTTTCAATACCCGAAACCCACTAAAATACAACAAAAATGCTCTTGCTTTGTTTTCACAATGAAAAACAGAGTATAACAGAGTAATAATAGGAATTACACTTACTAGTACACGTAACTCCACTACACAGCTCACAATTTCAAAGCTTACTTCACGTAAACACACTATAGCAACTACAGAAGGAACATAATAGCCACTAACAGTAAACACAAACCAAAATTTCACTGTTACTTCATACACTCCCTCTTAGAGTTGTGCTTTGATACCAGCGAAGCTGATGTATCTTTAAGGTAGTACATATGAAGGAAGTACCACAACAAAAAAGAACAAGAAAATAAAAGGGGGGTTTTAGCAAATCTTGAGCTACTTAACTAGATATGACACATCAACAAGATCTTACAAGCCTATAGCTCGTCGGATGTGACTTATTGGTTTAAGTTATAGGGTCACTCGCTATTACTCTTTACTAAAGAAAATAGATAAGAGTTAAAAGGATAATGAGAACACTAAGGTTGCTCATAAAAGGGAACTTATATTATATTTTGATAATGAGGTTGATAATTGTGTACAAAATGAACGGGGGTTTATATACAAGCCCCACTAGGGTTACAAGCATGCATAGAAAAGAAAAAAGGGTAAACTAAAAGGGTAAAAAAGACAAAGAATATTCTATACAAAAAAGTAAAAAATCCTTTTGAAATGTTATGCTAAAAGACACGTGTCACATGGTAGTTAGCATTTTGAAATATAGTATAATTCAAACGAATTGAAGGAAAGAGAGTCTGCAATCAAAGCCGACTCGATCTAAGTTAGGTCGGAGCTTAATCAATTAGTCACTAAAGAATATTCATCTTGGACTGGAGTTGAATGCTGGTCGGCTTAAGAGCTCGACTCAAACAGCTGCTTAAGGCTAGTTTGCTTGGATGATGTCTAGGTCATGGTATTGCTGCTCAACTGGTCAATCTATGTGCTTGGTAGTTCGGCACGTCTGTTTGATTGCTTGGAAACTAAGTTAACATTCATATGAGCTGTGTTCAGGTTGGTAGTAGAGTGAAAAATAGAGGTTGGAACAAGAATCCTCGTCTTAGATGGGGCTTCAAGTTAGAATCATCAGTGTAAGTCCTTAGAGTCATCTAGCTTGGCTGCACGTGATTGGTCTGAGAAGTTGATTCCTATTAGTTTACGTTTTTGCTTTTAGTACACTTACGTAAATGGTATGGGAGATTAACTTTTTATTTTTTCTTTTTGAATAATCTTAGTGAAATGTTTTTTTTTTTTCAAGTAAAAACAAGTAGATGCTATAATAAGGTGAAAGAAGTTGATTATAACATCCTAATTTTTTTTTAATTATAGTAGCTTTTCAAACGATTTAAGGTAGAGATTATGGTGTTAAGGATTCTAAATATAAGTTCATCTTTTTATTTATTAACATTTTAGTATAGTCTAGATGGAACTTGTTAACACTTATATAGATAACAACTGAAGCATTTAACATCTTATTAGTAATACTTTATGCTAATCTTTTATATTATGACATGAAAAAAAAAAATTGTAAAGAGAAACTTAAACTGAACATTATATAAAATTACTAATTCATATACGACCTTAACATGACTCAAGTCAACTATCTTAGTATTTATTAACCCAAATTTATCAAAGAAAAAATTTAAATATGATTTGAATGACCAATTTATCTATTTCTCTCTCTCTCTACCCTTATCTCTGTTCCTCTACATCTCCTAAGAAAATATGCAATAATAAGAAATGGGTTTAACATATTATCTTTTGATTCAATTTATCTAGCTTTTTTATTCGATAAACTAACTAGTTTTATGATTAACTAAAAAAATAGGTTGAGAAAATCAAACATATTGTATTTTAATTTGTCTATTTAGTTTCTTATTCAATATTATCATTAATTTTATATTTGTTTATTTTATTTCTTGTAACAAATATTATTAAGTAGTGTAGATGATTTTTCTTTTACACATGCATTGCAAGTGCATCATTTACTAGCAATTAATAGATAATATGCTACTTTTAACATCTCATAATTCATATAGTTTAGAACACAATTTCCTAGGTAATTGCTTGAATAAAGGAAATCCTTTGTGCTGCATTTTATATGACACTTATTGTTCTCATTAAGAAATTATGAATAAGGGTAGGCATGGTTTGATTTTTCCTTTAAGTTAAACCAAATTATAAAAATGCAATTTGGTTTTTTATAGCTTTCAACTAAATCGTAAGATTTAGATTAAGAATTTTTCTAAGCCATAAAATTTCGGTTTAATTTGGTTTGATTTACTAATTGAATGATATCTTTTAGTTTTGGAAAGTATATTGTAAACTTCACCAACTTTGCTTTTAAGTTTAGAATTCAATTAAAGCTCCATCCAAAACCTAAGAATCATTATAATTTCTTATAACCAAAACTGATATACTTAATAATAATAACAATAACAATGACAACAACAACAACCACAATAATAATAAATAATTAAATAAATAAATATCCTAAGAAAGACATAAAGCCCTACAAGTAAGTAGCCAACTATAAATTGCAGGTACGTAATGCCTTAAGAAAATTAGACCCTGATTATGATAGCACAAAAATAACTAAAGTATAATTACATTAATGGCTTCATCTAAACTTTAGGCTAAGTAAAAGCAAGAATATGTGACAATGGGACAATTCTGATAAAAATAACGATACGATTAGACCGGTAACATACTAAAATAAGCTAGTATCTAGTCCCCATCATAGTGAAGGCACATGATATAAATTAACCATATAGAAAGAATTCTACAAGGAAATTTAAGTGCGATAATAAGATATATGTATACATATGCATGTATGATGACAATGAGGATAGATTTAATAAGTGATGATTTTCTTTTCTTTCCCTTTTACCTATGCTTTTAATGCTAATCAAGAAAACAAAAGAGAATTATAGAAATTGTCTCATCTCCATTACACCAAATAATATACAAGAAGGTCCATTAAAAGTGATACAAGCATAAACCTATTACTTTTCCTCTTTAAGCTTAATCACATGATGCCTAATACAATAGATTAAGAGGGAGCAAGTCTTTTAACTTAATTTGCAAATTCCCACATTTTTTTTCTTCCTTGCTATTGACTGACAGTAAAACCACCCATCCTCATCCTTGTTATTCTTCTTTTTAGAAAGTCAAACACTATCCTATGCGATGATAATGTAATGCCTCGAAACCTATAGGGCACTACAACTCGCCACATCTCCTTAATTTTCCAATGACACTTTAAGGTATTAAAATTAATTGCAATCTCTCAAATCACCCGTATTAAAATAATTCTCCAATTATAACAATTCAAAAAATGACTCACAGGCGAGTTATTGCAACCATAATTATAACTATTAGCAAAATCTCTAATTTTATAACCATGATTTATATTAGCAATTCTACACAGTATCATCACTTGGTCTCTACAATTCGATTACATCCCTATTGCAATATAACTATTTGTTTCTCTTTACCTACTTGAAGATATTAGAAACCTCCCAACTTGTGATAAGTAACTATCTTATCAAAAATACCTGCAACTATAAAAAAAAAAATAAAAGGATGAGTTGAAGCCTAGTACGTGATGCACAAGCACATACGGATGCTAAGCCAAGTCATACACATGCATATAATGCAAATTATATTAAGTATAAAGCAAACAGTAAATTAATTATCTTTATTTTAGGCCAATAACCAACAAATGAGTACTCATGATCTTACTACACCATGATCTTTGTGCACATATGTAGGGGGATATAAATATATATTTTCCTTTAAGTTCTTTACACCTACAGTTTAGAGTCCTTAAAACCTAATATTTTAGCTACGTTGTCCCATATACGAGTTCACTGAGGAAACCTCACATATGATCAACAGTTGCCCCTTAGGAATTTGTTACTACAGGCCCCTATGATAAGCAGGTGAAGTATGATTAGCAAATTATTCATTTAAGCTAAATATAAATTAGTGTAGTTAAAACTTTTCTATTTTAGCAAGCACAATCATACAAATAAGCACCATGTACCTGAGAGTCGAACCAAAAACAAATTCAAAGGCCAAGTCTAAGCTCAAAGTTCAAATCGTATTCACAAGTTTGAATCCATTCTTAAGGTCCAAATCATAATTAGCAAGGAACGTTAAATCAAGAACCTAGCAAGTAGAACAACAAGCTTTCCTTAATCCATCATAAATCCAATTCAACATAAAGCTTTAAGTTGAAAACTCCTAACTTGACTTGTTCACAACCCTCTAAACTTCATCCGAGCTCTTAAGGGTACTACAACTAAGATTGAGGATAAAGTTTGAAACTTTAATTAAGAATAAGTTGAAGAAAACATGTGAAGAAAAATCGGAAGGAATTTAGATGGAGTATAGTTTGAAAACTACTAATTACTTGGAGAGGTAAAATAAGTTAAAGTTCGCTAAAATCGGTTAAAATGACATTTGGAAGTAAAAAGTATTTAAAACTAGTCAAAATGCTACATTAAGCTTAAAGAATATGAAAATTCTAAGTAAAGGTTATAACTTTCATAAAAGAAGGCTAAATAGAACTCAATATTGATGTTATGAAAAAGTTTGATTGAGTTTGGTTAAGAGGAATAATAGGAAAAAAAAGGTTTACATAAAGTTCTTAGCTTGACATGGTCCGCGGCATCACATGTCGCTTGGTTGTGTCAAAATCCAACTATTTTTTATAAAAGTTGGAATTCTTTTACAAAAAATAAAAAATGAAAAAAAAGTTATTTGGAACCAAATATTATGGGTAAGAAAAGGTTTGGTTAAGAAAACAATAAGGAAAAGGTTTCACATGAAGTTGTAGCTCGACATAGTCAGCGACATGACCATGTCGCTTTATTGTGTCAAAATATGACTTCTTTTTTTTTTTGCAAAATTTGGAATTTTTTTTTTGTAAAAGAAAGTTAGTTGGAATTATATATTAAGAGTAGAAAAAGGTCTAGTTAAGTTTGGTTAAGAAAAATGTAAGAAAAAAACACTTGGAGTTTACCATATGACATGACCAATGACACAACTGTATCATTTAGTTGTGCCACTTTCTATGACACATTTTTTTCCCTTAATGGATACGGTCAGTGACATAATCATGTCCCTTCCAGCAGCAAACCATCAACCTATTTTCCTTTGAAAAGCACTCCAAACCAGCACTTTCCCTTCCAATCCTCAACCTAACCTTAAATATACTTGATACTCTCAATTACCCATCATCTAAACTCCTTTTTAATCCTTTAAAACCACAAATTTCAACTGAAACACCCACTTAATCATCAAACCTACCAAGAGCTTCAAGAACACCAACTTTTAACTAAAGAATAAGATGTAAGAGTGAAGGATACTTACTTACAATGAGTGAATTCGAGCTTTGAATCTCAAACACAAATCAAACCAAAGAGGAAATGACTACTAAAGGAATGCTAAGAAACTCCATGAAAATGAAGGTTTTTCACTAAAAAAAACTTAGAAAAAAAGAATAGAAGGTCACCTTACCCTTGGAAGAGCATAAAAATGGGTTTTTCTTGAGTATTTGAAAATTTAAGAGCATATTTTAGCTGGGAGGAAGGAGGGTGACGAAAATAGACAGAGAATAAGTAAAATAGGAGAGTTTTAGTAGGGTTTAAGGCGTTAGGGTTTTAGATAAAACGGTAATATGGGTGGGCTTTAAGGTTAATGGGGTATAAGCTCGAAGAAGAAATTACAACACTGCCACTCACTTAAAAAAATCATTTTCTTGAATTTTCTTAGGCATTACATTTTACTCCCCTTAAAATGACTTTTGTCCTTGAAAGTCACCTAATTCTAGAAATGACTTTGATTACTTTCTTAAATTTCAAATTCGTTTGTCTTCAAACTGTTCACTTACATATTAGATGATTCACCTCCTAGGATTTACTTCCCAATATTCCTACCCTTAGTAAGCCCTTCTACTCCCAATCCAGGTCTTTTAACTTTCAACCACTTTTGTTTTATTCCCTTCATGGTCTCTTTTGATTTGACGTTTTTACTCTTGACATCAAGGAGATAAAGTATTTACTTTCTCATTAATAGATTGATCAATCCATTTCATATTTACTGAGATGCCAACTTTCTTGTTCTCATTCATGGTTTTTGCGACCATAATATTAACATGTTATGCTCCAATACATCAATTCCACCTTCCTACCATGCTACAAAATCATAACATATGGCAGCAATATAATTATCATATAATGTCTCCTACACAAACTTCATCAACTAGAAGATCAAAACCATTCCTGGTAGTAAAAGACGTCAATCACAAGTCCCCATGAGCCCTTAAACAAGTCTATAATTGTAAGGTAATTGATGAATTTCACCATGTCTATGTTGTTCACTAAAAGAATTCCATCTCTTAAAAGAAAACAATTCGTAGATCAGATCAACACTCCAAGTCTAGCTTTAAGTCAATACCTCATATAGAAGCAAAATAGGATAGAAAACATCTACATATTTTATCTTAACTAAAACCATCTATTAACAAAGAATGTTCAACACCTATCACTAGGAATCCAGTTAAAAGTCAATCCCAAAACATATATCAAGCTACCAAATCGATTCTTATCAGAGTTTACTTCAATTTTTTTGCACTTCAATTATCTATAATCATACTTAACTTCAAATGTTCTCAAGTTACATATTTATTTTCTAACTATGTATAATGCTCTTGAATCGTTTACTACCACTTCCTTTGCTTGTCCCTAGATCAAGTTAAGTGGTTTTAGAGTTGATTATAATTATCGTTGATGATTTATGTATTTCTTTACTTATTTAATGAAGTTCAGCTAATTTGCTGGTTTTATGTGATCTCATTTTTCTTAATGCTTATTTCATCACTTATATCTTTTAGCTAATACTATAATTGTTATATTCTTTACAACTTAGCATAAGTATACATATAACGAGGCTAATGGATGTCAAAACATAACTAACTTGATTGACAACTTGATTTGACTTAGACTGACTGACCATAGACAACCCTTACTGACTTAAAACAAATCGTCACAACATGCAACAACATGAAAGGACTCATTCATTTGTCCCATAATAGGCATACACATGCTAAGCTTCTACAATTCTTTTAAATCCCATTCTTTAAATTAGTTTTCTACTTCACATTCCATTCTTCTGCGTTACTACTTACCATGTAAGGTTTGGTGAGTAGCCTCATGTTTGTACAATTCATATATAAGTGTTAGGTTTATTGCTTCAATAGTTGCATCCATTTTATACAACTTAAGTAAGTGTAAAGTTTGAGTTTTGTTTCGTTTCTCAAGTTTATCCCTTCTCTATTAGGGGTTGCTCCTATTGATTATGTTTCCCAAATTATTTGAAGTCTACTCTTAATTTTGTGGTTTAATCAATCATGCTAGAGGGGACAAGCTCAACTAGTTTTCTACCATCCTCTATCTTACTCCTTCCTCCATCTTCACAAATTTGCATCTAAGCATACTACAACCTAACAGAATAAGAAGGATTGAAAGGAAACAATAGTTAGGAGCGGGTAATCAAACATGTAAGAAATCATGAAATTTATGTAACAAGGGAAAGTAGGAGATAAGTTGAGCAAAAGTAAGGGGGAAAGACAAAGGTTAGACTTATAAGTGCTAGGGTTAAGGTAACTACTCACTTTTAATATGGATCAAACTTAGGTTTCACCAACTTCTCTTAATTGCTCACGATGCTTTTGTTGTGCTACTTTGATCAATTTCCTAAGCTTTCTAGGATTAACCAACCTAAGTGTATCTATGATCAGTAGTCCTAATGATGTGAACCGTGACCAAAAACAAATAAGGCCGATCGTTGGATAAGTCAAAACTTGCAGAAGGTTCGAAAAGGGTTAATGGAGACATGTACGAAAAGGGGTAAAAATGACTAATGAAATAGTAAACAAAAACCCATGAACAATTTCAGAGGATATAATGTACCTAAGGAACTTCCGAAAACTTACAGCATAATTTGATATGACACACGAATTGGTCTAATGAGATTATTTGCCACCTAACCTTGCTTAAGGGAAAGGATAAGAGTAATATCGAAAGTAAACAAGCAGTGTTTACGTAAGAAAGAAAGTACTCGAATGTATTGAAGGTAATCTAATGATGTTACAACTACAAGTACATAGGTATTTATACTTGCAAACTAGGGCAACTTACTCAAAAGAGAAAAGACAAAAAGTACATTTCTTAAAGGGGCAATATACATGTTACAAAGGGACAAAAATGAATGTACAAGGAAAATAATCATTGGTGCTATAGATTCTACATGTGATACTACACATGTAGCAATGCAGCATTGGCGAGGTTGTTAGGAGATGTGGACAAAAAGTATGGACAGATGGGCTTATCCGAGTAAGGATGGCTTAATCAGTTCAAATTCTCTCTCTTGGCTTCTCAACAAAGATGATGTCGAGTGATTGGGCGGCTCGGCAATAGAGAGTAATCATCAACTCGGCATGCCATAGAATAAAGGGAAGTCATACAGCACAATATTAGAGGTGACTTGGCAAGTAAGTATTCGGCCTCAGCAAGGATTGGTTGGAACATAAGGATTCATTGTACTAGCTCCTTTAGTCCTCGGGCTCAATTGCAGGTCAAGAGTCTTCTATTTAAGTTTGATACTATTTAAGCTGTAATGCCCTACAGGGTACCACAACTCGTTACATGCTTCTAGTTTTCTAATGACATGTTAAGTCTCTAAAACTAACTATAATCTCTGAAATCACTCGTATTAAAATAATCCTCCAGTTATAACAATTCAAAAAATGACTCATAGGTGAGTTATTGGAAATACAATTATAACTATTAGCAAAATCACCAGTTTTACAACCGTGATTTATATTAGCAATTTTACTTAGTATCATTACTTTATCTCTACAATTCAATTAAATCCTCGTTACAATACAACTATTTGTCTCTCTTTACCTACTTGAAGGTAGTAGAAAACTCCTAACTTGTCACAAAAAACTATCTTACCAAGAATATCTACAACTATAAAAGAAATAAGAGAATGAGCTGAAGTCCAATAGGTGATGCACAAGCATACATGGATGCCAAGCTAAGTCATACATATGTATATAATGCAAATTATATTAAGTATAAAGCAAATAGTAAATCAATTATCTTTATTATAGGCTAACCAACAAAAGGTACTCATGACCTTACCATACCATAATCTTTGTTTACATAAATAGTTGGATATAAATATATGTTTTTCTTTAAGTTCTTAATGCCCAAATTCTAGAGTCCAAAGTCTTGAGTCATTGAAACTTAATATTCTAATTGCATCATCTCATATACGAGTCTATTAGGGAAACTTTATATATGATCAATAGTTGCCCCTTAGAGATCTGCCATTGTAAGCCCCTAGGACGAGTAGGTTAAGCACAATTAGCAAACTATTTATTTAAACCAAACATAAATTAGTCCAGTAAGACTTTTTCTATCCTACCAAACACAATCATACAAACAAGTACTACTTACCTAAGAGTTGAACCAAAAATAATTTCAAAGGCTAAGTCGAAACTTAAAGTCAAAACCATGTTCGTAAGTTCAAATCCAATCTTAAGGTCTAGATCATACTCAGCAAGGAACCATGAATCAACAACCTAGCAAGTAGAATAACAAGCCTTCCTTAATCCATCATAAATCTAATTCAACATGAAGCTTCAAGTTGAAAACTCTCAACTTGACTTATTCATAACCCTTTAAATTGTTGAACCTATGGTTCATTATTTGATTTTGATGAGAACAAAACAAAAAATGTATAATTAAACTTGTTGATTTTGATGAGAACAAAACAAAAAGTATATAACTAAACATGTTTTTTAAGAGAACAAAACAAGAGGATGATTAAATTAAGTATTATTTGATTATATTGAGGTAATTGAATAAGATTAATTAATTTGCTTAATGATTAAATATATCAATTATCTCTTCAAGAAATTTAACCTTTTGAGTGGTGATCAAATGATCTTGAAGTTAGATTGTAAAGAGTATTTGTTTGTTGTGTGTTAAAATAATTTTTAGGTGATATTTGGTCTACTAAGTTGACGGCTCAAGGAAGAACCAGGCTGACGGTATAAAGCCTTAAAAAACACAAAGAAAAGCTCACTAGCCGAAAGGAGCTGGCTTGCCGATAGAGTATTTTGTTACTGGCTTGCTGGTAGTTCAAGGTACTGGCATACCGGTAAGTCTGATACAATTAGCCGTTAGAGCATTTAATGCATGGTAACGAGAAGAATTGAATGGGATGATATAAATGCTCAATAACTCAACCAAGGACAGTAGAGAATTGATCTTTTGTTGCAATATTTCAACATTCTCTTGTATTCTTATTGTCTATAATTCTCATTGTCTCTTATATCATAAATTACTAATATTTAGAGAGATTTGAAGTATAGTGCTTGTGAGTTATTAGTTGCAAAGTATTCAGAGTTAAAAGCACTATACCAATAATTCTTGAGATTAAGTTTTGTATTGTGAGTTGAGATTGTAATTTGTATTGAGAGTTGTAAGTGTGAAACTTGTGAAATTAAGTTTATGTTTCTGTAGCTCTTGGAGCTTGGATTGAGAAATCAATTAAGTGGTGTAAAGTCATTGGTTAGAGGCATGTCCGTCAAGACTAAGGAGCAGTCCAAATTTCATGTTATATCTGAGCTTGATCTTCTTTATCCTTATCTTTTTTAATTTTCGTACTTGTTATTGTTTTATTATTGCTTTGATTATTCTTATTATTACATTTAGTTGTAATTGCAATTTGTCCTCAAAACTCAATTCAACCCCCCTTCCCCTCTTGAGTTTAGCCTAGTGTTCTTTATAAACTTCATCCTAGCTCTTAAGGGTACTATAACTAATGTTGAGGGTAAAGTTTGAAACTTTAATTAAGAATAAGTTGGAGGAAACATTTGAAAGAAGAATCAAAAGCTTGAAGTGGTAAAGGAATTTAGATGGAGTATAGTTTGAAAAATACTAATTATTGTATTGGAGTGATAAAATAAGGTAAAGTTTGCTAAAATTAGTTAAAATGACATTCATGAATAAAAAGTATTTAAAACTAATCAAAATGCTAAATTAAGCTTAAAGAACATGAGAATTCTAAGTAGAAGTCAGAACTTTTATAAAAGAAAGATAAATAGAACTTAATATTAATGTTAGGAAAAAGTTTGATTGAGTTTTGTTAAGAGAAACAACAAGAAAAAGTTCACATAAAGTTCTTAGCTCAACATGATTGGTAACATGACTATGTCTCTTGGTTATGTCAAAATCCAACTATTTTTTTTTTTACAAAAGTTGGAATTCTTTTACGAAAGAAAGTTAGATGGAACCAAATATTATGGGCACAAAAAGGTTTGGTTAAGAAAATAAGTCATAAGATAAATTAAAACTAATAATTTATTTTTAAAATTTGAGATAAATTTAATTAAAGCTAAACATAATAAAAGAGAGTTAAAATTAGTTTTGGAGTTGTAGCAAGTTGTAATGCCCAACAAAATTCAAGAAAACGAATTTTTCAAGTGAGAGGCATTATTGTAATTTCTTCTTTTAGCTTAAACCCCATTTACCCCAAAGCCCACCCATATTACCCTTTTATCTAAACCACAATGCCTTAAACCCAACCAAAACCATCTTATTTTACTTATGTTCTTTCTATTTTCGTCACCCTCCTTCCTCCTAACTAAAACATGCTCTTAATGCTTCAAATACTCAAGAAAAATCAATTTTTAAGTTCTTTCAAAGGTAAGGTAACCTTTTAGTCTCTTTTTCTAGTGAAAAACCTTTGTTTTCCTGAAGTTTCTTAGCATTCCTTTATTAATCCAAATTTAAACGTGTACATTATAACTTTTTCTCTTTGGCTTGGTTTGTGTTTGAGATTCAAAGTTCGGATTCACTTGTTGCAAGTAAGTATTCTTCACTCTTACATTTTGTTCTTTAGTTTTAAGTTGGTGTTCTTGAAGTTATTGGTGGGTTTGATGATTAAGTGGTGTTTGAGTTTTGGATTAAAAAAGAGTTTGGATGATGGGTAATTAAGAGTTTGAAGTATATCAAAGGTTGGGTTGAAGATTGGAAGGGTAAGTGTTGGTTTGGCATGCTTTTCAAAGGAGAATAGGTTGATAGTTTGCTGCTCAAAGGGACATGACCAACAACATGATCATCTCACTGACCATGCCTAGTAGTGGAAAAAAAATGTGTCACAAAAAGTGACACGACTAGACAATACGATTGTGTCGCTGGTCTTGTCTTGTGGTGAACTCCAAGTGTTCTTTTCTTATGTTTTTCTTAACCAAACCTTTTTTTACTCTTAATATATAGTTCAAACTAACTTTCTTTTCTTAAAATATTCCAACTTTTGTAAAAAAAAAAAAGAAAGATTTTGACACGGTTAAGCGACATAGTCATATTGCTGACCATGTCGAGCTCCTTGTTGCTAAAAAAGAATAAAAGAATGAGTGAAAGCTCAATACATGATACATAAGCATATACGGATGCTAAGCTAAGTCATACTCATGTATATAATGCAACTCATACTAAGTATAAAGCAAATAGTAATTTAATTATCTTTAATTTAAAGTAACAACCAAGAAAGGGATACTCATAACCTTGCTACACCATGATTTTTGTTCATATACATAGGTGGATATAAATGTATATTTTCCTTTAAGTCCCTTATACTCGAAGTCCAGAGTCCTTGAATTCTAGAATTCTAGCTGCGTCATCCTGTATATGCGTATATTAGGAAAACCTCACATATGATCAGTAGGTGCCCTCTAAAGATATGCCACGGCGGGCCCCTAGGACAAGCGGGTCAAGTGCAATCAGCAAACCATTTATTTAGGCCAAATATAGATTAGTTCGGTCATATCTTTTCTATCATAGCAAGCATAACTATACAAAGGAGCACCACGTACCTAGAAGCTAAACTAAAATCAAACTATACCTAACAAGAGAGAATATAGGAATTTGAGTGAAAGAAACCTGATATAAGAATCAATATATCCATCTTAGATGCTAAACAAGGCCAAAGTAAGAATATAGTTACCCTTATAGTGATCTCCTCCATTATCCTCAATAATGCCCAACACTTCAACTTGCTCCTCATTAATTGTCTATTTAGCTCCCTTCATAATCAATCCGTATCCATGAAGGTTGAAACTTCTCATACAAGCTCAAAACTCCTCGACATGCTTACCTAGCACTAACTATGACATCTTAGAGTTCAAGTACATCTAAACTTATATAGATTGCCATGCTAAGAAAAGATTGATTTTTAGTAAGATTAAGGTAGTAAAGCGCTTATACGAGAAAGATTTGGAAAGAATCTAACTTGAAAAACACTAAATGTAATACTACATTTACTAAAAAACGGTAATAGTTCATTAAGATTGGTTAAAATGTCACTCGAAAGTAAAAAATGTTTAAAATTAGTCAAAATATTAAATTAAGCTTGTTTAGCCTTATTTCGGTTTCCTTAATTTAACTTATATTAAGCTCAGCCCGCTTAATATAGATTACTCGATGTTAAACTAAGAAAATATTTTTCTAAAAAATTTAAAAAAGTGGGAGTCGCTAACTAGTTCAATTGGTAAAAATGAAATTAAGGTTTTCGAATGGAAAAACCTTAATTTGGCTATTAGTCTATAAATATTTTTAAAAAATTGATTTTTAGAAAATTAAACCGGAAAAAAACCAAGTTTGGGAGCTAACTTATTAAGATTAAGTTATTATGTAAAAACTAAAGAAAAACTGATAGGATTTATTTTTATAATTTTCTAAAAAATACTAAGAATATATCGAAATATACAAAATATAACTAAAATGATTTTTTATTATTTTTTATTACGAATTTCTAAGAAAAAAGATTTTTTTTTTTATTTTTTAGACAGTAGCCCAAAGGTGCCTATATATTCACTAGTTGGGATCAGACTAATTATAGTTCTCTTTTTATAAAATATTTAGTGGGTTGATTCTTTTTTATTTTTGAAAATTGAGTTAGATTTATGTTTTTTTAACAATTTATTATTTTTTGAAAAAAAAAACCTAATAAATCTAATTTCATGAATTAAAGAAAACCCTAACTAATTAAATTTTTTTGAAAAACTCTGGTTAAGATTTTTTTTATTTTTAAAACCACTATGTATAAAAAAATATCTTTTATAAATCCTAATTGTAAAATCTATTAAGATATGATCTAGATATATATCTTTTCTAAATCTTAACTATAAAATATATATCTCGATATATATTTCGATACGTATCTTTTTTAAAATTTTAATCGTAAAATACGTATCTCATAAATATGCTTATTTAAAAATAAACTCGATTTTACTAAAAAACATTAAAAATTAGGTTTATAAAAAAACAATATGAAAATAACGAAAAGCTTGTACTTAAAAAAATAAATTAATAATATTAATTAGACTAACTAATAAAATAAAATAAAATAAAACGATTTTTACCGAATCGAGTCATATGTGATTGTGCGTTTGTGATCGTATGTGGTGAATCTCGTGTGTGGACTTCGCATGCAAGTGTGGGACATACGATTGTGTAGCTGATCGGATCAGTGATTTGGTGTGTGGACGTACATTGGATTTATTGGCGTGTGATCAGGGATGTGTCAATCGCAGTAAGACTTGTATTTGTGTAATTGGGGGTGGGCCTGTCAGGGTGCCAACGTGTGCGTTAATGCTTCGTGCGATGTAGTTGGTCTTCGTTCGGTGAGTTGGCTTTGTGGACGTTGGAGGAATTGCGGATTGCTGGCGTAAACTTGCGTGGGCTTCGATCAAGCGAAGATTGATGTCATTGTCGACATGTTGCTGTTTGTCAGCTTTGGAGTTCGGTCAGCGTTTGATTATGTTGGCATGGATAAAGGATGGTCAGGTTGTGATTGAGGGGCTGCTGGACTTTGGATGTTGGATGGCATGGAATTTGGTCAAGGCTTCGTTGAGACAGTGTTTGGTCAGATTTGTGGATGGCAAGGCGTTATTGTTGCATGAGGCTTCGAACAGTTATCAAAGCGTGGATCGAAGACGGTGGACTTACGTGGGCTTGCGTCAGCATTGGTAGGGTTATGGATTGTGGATTGGGGGCCCGTGCTTTGTGATTTCGATTGTGTCAGGGTAGTAAGGATTGAGGGGAGTCATGGCTGTCCAGCGGCATGGATTGTTGAAGTTGATCAGGTGCTTAGATTTCGTGCGTCGGGGAGTTGCGGGTTCGTGTCCAAGAATTATTGACTCGATGCGATACGACTTGACTTAATATAATATGACTTGACTTGACTTAACTCGATATGATTTAACTTGACTCGATTAGATATAATTTGACTTTTTCTTTTTCTTTTTTTTATTTTTTCTTTTAATTTTATTTTTTGGTTTATTTATTTATTTTTAAACTTGACTCAACTAAAATAAAATGAAAATGACAAAAATGAAGTGTCTACAAAGCTTAAAGAACATAAAAATTCTAAGTGAAGATTGGAATTTTTATAAAAGAAGGGTAAGTGGAACTCAATATTAATATTAGAAAAAAGTTTGATTGAGTTTGGTTAAAAGGAACGACAAGAAAGGGTTCACATAAAGTTCCTAGCTCAACATGATTAGCAGCATGACCGTGTCGCTTGGTTGTGTTAAAATTCAACTATATTTATAAAAGTTGGAATTCTTTTACAAAAGAAAGTTAGTTAGAACCAAATATTATGGGTAGGAAAAGATTTGGTTAAGAAAACAACAAGAAAAAGGCTTTACATGAAGTTGTAGCTTTACATGGTTGACGACATCACCATGTCACTTAATTTTGTCAAAATTTGAAACAGTTGAATTTTTTTGTAAAAGAAAGTTAGTTGGAATTATATATTAAGGGTAGAAAAAGGTTTAGTTAAGAAAAATGTAAGAAAAGAACACTTGGAGTTTAACGTACAATATGACCAGCGACACAACCGTATCATCTTGTTGTGTTACTTTCTGTGACATATTTTTCCCCTTAATATACACAGTTAATGACATGATTGTACCACTGGTCTTGTCCCTTCTAGCAATAGCTAGGCATCTTGTCCTCCTTCGAGAGCTCTCAATTCCCTTTTTTTTTTCCTCTTCCAAACTTCATCCTAACCTTAAGTATACTTCAACCCTTAATTATCCATCACCTAAACTCATTTTTATTCCATAAAAACCATAAATTTTCAACTCAACAACAACTTAAATACTCCATTTCTACTCCAATAACAAAAATCCATTTCAATAATCCAAAACTAAGAGTAAAGGCTCAAGAATCTTAATTAAAATATCTCAAACACTTATTAAGCAATGTCTCAAACAATTGGTGATGTTAGAAAATGAAATTAGATGCCACCTACAATCTATAAAACACTTAGTGTCATATTAAATAGTTGATAATATCCCAAGTTTAACTTCTCCAAAACAATACCCCAAATGAGGATCAAGCTTAACTTTGGAAATCCTCCATTTAGCTTATGTTACACAGTTAAATGAGTTCCCACTTGGTGATATCTAATAACCCTTACTAGAAACACTTTGTAAAAAGCTACAATCAATAAGGAACAAGAGGGTTTAGGACACTAGAATGCTTGTTACGAATTTTCTTAAGCCTAATCTTCAAGAAGCTTACCTCAATCACCCCTTACTTGCCTCTTATGGATGGGTCTAGAGAAGGAGTCTTAATTTTTTGCACAAAGAGAGGGGATAAGCCTTGTTTGGTAGCTATTAGGGTTTAGTTAAAAGAAAAGACAAGTTTTAGTAGGTAAGGTTTTAGTAATTTTAAAACTAAACATAACAAATAAAATTTTTCTAAACCTTAAAACTAATTTTAAAAATGAGTTAAAACATAATCAACTTTAAAACCACTTAACTTGATCTAAGGATAAGTGAAGGAAGCATTAGTAAATGATCTAGGAGTAGAGTATACAGTTAGAAGATAAGTGTGGAACTAGAGAACCTTTGAAGCTAGGAGTGATTAGAAATGATTAAAGAGTAAAGGATGAAGTAAACTCTGATAAGAACTAATATGGTAGCTTGATATATGTTTGGTGTGATGTCTGACTGGATCCTTGGAGGTAGGTGTTGGGAATTCCTTTATGATAGATGGTTTAGTTAAGACTTGTAGATGTTTCATATCCTGATTTGCTTCTACGTAAGGTGTTGGCTTAGAGCTGCACTTAGAGTTTTGATTTGATCTACAAATTGTTTTCTTTTAGGAGATGGAATTCTATTAGTAAATAACATAGACATGGTGGAATTCGTTAATCACCTTGGAGTAGTAAACTCATTTAAGGGCTCATGAGGACTACTGATCGATGTCTTTTGTTACTGGGAATGATTTTGATCTTTCAGCAAATGAAGTTTGTATTAGAGACATTATATGATAATCATATTGCTACCATATGTTATTATTCTATGGCATGGTGAGAAGATGAAATTAATGTATTAGAGTATAACGTATTAATATTATGGTCACAAAAACCATGAAGGTTGACATGATGGTAAATATGAAATGGATCGATCAATCTAGTAATGAGAAAGTGAATACCTTATTTCCTTAGAGTCAAGAATAGAAATGTATAAATAAAAAGAGAACATGAAGGGAATAAAATAAGAGCAATTGAAAGTTAAAAGAGCAAGAGTGGGAGTAGAGGAGCTTGCTAAGGGTAAGAATGTTGAGAAGTAGAATGTAGGAGGTTAATCATAAGATATGTGAAGGTACAATGGGAAAATCACTTAGAGTGCAAAGCCATCTGAGAGTTAGAGAGGACAACATGAGGCGAAAGTATCTAGAGTTGTTTTCAAGTTTAGGTAAACTTTTGGAACGAAAGTTTCTTAAGATGGGGATGATGTAATAATCAAGAAAATTTTTTCAAAATCAAGGGTAGTTTAGGTATTTCAAAACTTTATAAAACCATACTTACTAAAACTTACATTTTCTTTTAACTAAACTCTAACAGCTACCAAATAAGGCATATCCCCTCTATTTATGCAGAAAAATTGAGACTTTTTCTCTAAACCTAATCGCAAGAGGCAAGTAAGGAGTGATTGAAGTAAACTTTTTAAAGGTTAAGCTTAAGAAAATTCGTAATAAGCATCCTGGTGTCCTAAGCCCTCTTGTTCCTTGTTGATTGTAGCTTTTTAGTAAGTGTTTTAAGTGGAGATTATTGGATATCACCAAGTGGCAGCTCACTTAAGTGTGTAAGGTGAGTTAATTGGAGGATTTCCTAAGTTAAGATTGATTCTCATTTAGGGTATTGTTTTGGAGAAGTTAAACTTAGGATATTATCAAATGTTAAATCTAAAACTAAGTGTTTTATAGATTGTAGGATGTATCTAATTTCATTTTCCGACAGCACCAATTGTTTGAGATATTTCAAGTTTCATGAGCCTTCACTCCTAGTTTTGGATTCTTGAAATGGATTTTTGTTATTGGAGTAGAAATGGAGTATTTGAGTTGAAAATTTATGATTTTGATGGAATAAAAAGGAGTTTAGGTGATGGGTAATTGAGTTTGAGAGCTTTAGAAGGAGGAAAAGACGCTTGGTTGCTGTTAGAAGGGATACAATTGGCAACATAATCCTGTCATTGACCATGTCTATTAAAGGGAAAAATGTGTCATAGAAAGTGACATAACCAAACGATATATGGTTGTGTTGTTGGTCATATCATGTGGTAAACTCTAAGTATTTTTTTCTTACGATTTTCTTAACTAAACCTTTTCTACCCTTAATATATAATTTCAAATAACTTTCTTTTACAAAAAATTCCAACTTTTACATAAAAAAAAAAAACAGATTTTGACACAATTAAGCGACATGATTATGTCATTGACTATGTCAAGTTACAACTTCATGTGAAACCTTTTCCTTGTTGTTTTCTTAGCTAAACTTAACCAAACCTTTCCTACCTATAATATTTGGTTCCAACTTTCTTTTGTAAAAGAATACCAACTTTTGTAAAAACAATTGGCTTTTGACATAACTAAGCAACATAGTCATGTCGTCAACCGTGTTAAGATAGGAACTTTATGTGAAACCTTTTTTTGTTGTTTCCCTTAACTAAACTCGATCAAATTTTTTCTTAACATTAATATTAAGTTTCAGTTAGCCTTCTTTTATAAAAGTTCTAACATTTACATAGAATTTTCATGTTATTTTAGCTTAATTTAACATTTTGACTAATTTTAGACACTTTTTACTTTTGAGTGACATTTCAACCAATTTTAATGAACTATTACCCCTTTTTGATAAATATAGTATAGTCTTTAGTATTTTTTAAGTTATACTCTTTCCAAATCTTTCTCGTTAAGTGTTTTACTACCCTAATCTTACCAAAAATCATTCTTTTCTTAGTACAGCTACCTATAGAAGCTTAGATGGACTTGAATCCTAAGATGCCGTTATTAGTAAGCATGTTGAGGAGTTGTTTTGAGCTTGTTTGAGAGGTTTCAACCTACATGGATACAAATTGCTTATGAAGGGAGCCAAATGGAGAAATAATGAGGAGTCATTTATAGTGTTGGGGATTAATGAGGATAATGGAGGAGATAGTTATAAGAGTAACTATATCCTTGCTTTGGTCTTGTTTAGCATTTAAGATGGATGTATTTATTCTTGTATTAGGTTTCTTTCGCTCAAATTCATTATTTTCTCTTGTTGGGTATAATTTGATTTTAATTCAGCTTTCAAGTATGTGGTACTTGTTTGTATGTTTGTGCTTACTAGGATAGAAAATGTATAACTAGACAAAACTATATTCAACCTAAATAAATTACTTATTGATTATGCATGACCCGCTCGTCTTAGGGGCCCGTAGTGGCAAATCCTTAGAAAGGCAATTGATCTTATGTGAAGTTTCCATAGTGGACTCATATATGAGACAACACAGCTAAGATTCATCATTCAAGGACTCTAAATTCTAGATTCTAGACTCTAGACTCTAGACTCTAAGCGTAAAGAACTTAAATGGAAAATGTATATTTATATCTATTTATGTATGTGGACAAAGATTGTGGTGTGATGGGGTTATGAGTACCCTTTTGTTGATTGTTGGTCTAAATTTAAGATGATTAATTTACCGTTTGCTTTATACTTGATGTAATTTGCATTATATGCATGTGTATAAATTGGTCTGGCATCTATGTGTGCTTGTACATCACATATTGGGCTTCTACTCAATTTTTTATTTTTACAGTTGCAGGTATTCTTGATAAGATTGTTGCTTGTGACAAGTTAAGTGTTTTCTATTATCTTCAAGTAGGTAAAGAGATATGGTAAATAGTGGTATTGCATCGAGGATGTAATTGAATAGTGGAGATAGAGTAATGATGTTGAGTGTGATTGCTAATATAAATTATAGTTGTAAAATTGGAGATTTTGCTAATAGTTAAAATTGTGGTTGCAATGACTCATTTGTGAGTCATTTTTAAATTGTTGTAATTAAAGAATTATTTTAATATAAATGATTTTAGAGATTGTAGTTAGTTTTAGAGCCTCAACGTGTCATTAAAAAACTAGGTATATGTAGCGAGTTATGACCCCTTTAGGTTCTAGGGTGTTACAGCGTAAACATAATTGTTGTTTTAATTTATTAAAACTAAACATAATTTTAGTGGGGTTTAGATAAAGGGGAAATATGTGTTTTGGTGAGACATTTAGCCAGATTCTTTAAGACGGATGTTAAGAATTCTTTGATGACAAGAGGTTTTAGTTAAGCTAGGACTTGTGGATGTTTCATATCTTACTTTGCTACTATGTGAGGAGTTGACTTAGAGTTTTGATTTGATTTGAGAAAATGTTTTCTTTTAAGAGATAGAGTTCTTTTGCTAATAATATAGGCATTATGGTATTCATTAATCACCTTAGAGTTATATGCATGGTTTAGAGTTCGTGAGGGTTAGTGATCAACGTCTTTTCTTTTATTACTTAGGACATGTTTTTGATCCTTCAACAGATCAAGATTGCATTAGAAATGTTATATGTTATTCGAGTTATTGCCATATGTTGTGACTTTGTGGTATGGTGAAAAGTTAGAATCAATGTCTCAAAGGAAGTGTACTTGTGTTTTAGGTTGCAAAAATTGGGGACAAGAGAACAAAGGTCAACATGTAAGTAAATGTGAGACAGAATGAACAATCTAGTAGTAAGAAACTAAGTACTTTATCTCCTTAGAGTTGAGTAGAAATATACAAATCAAAAGAGACCATGAAGGGAATAAAACAAGAACGATTGAAAGTTGAAAGAGCTGGATTAGTAGTAGAGGGGCTTGCTAAGGGTAAGAATGCCGGGAAGTAGATCTTAAGGGGTGGATCATCTGATATGTAAGTGAGTAGTTCAAAGAAAAACAAATTTTAAGTTTAAGAAAGAAAAAAGGAGAAAGTGATTATAGATATTTCCACAATTGGGTGATGTAGACACTTAATTATTGCCTCATTTATTTTTATTATTTTTCTTTCTTTTCTTAATAGGCTTTAAATTAGGAAAAGTACAAAAAATAGAAAAATATGTGTGTGCTTATCTGAACTCGTCGAAGCTCCTTTTATACATGAATTGATCCCAGAAACAAAGGAGCTTGGACAACTACTTGAAACACCCTTTCTCTCACTCTCGTAAACTATTTCTCTCTCTCTCTTCAAACCCCTCTCTCTAGCCACTCCCGATCCAAGTTACCATTGCGGCCGAGCCCCCCCATAGCTTGGGCTCTCCAACCCAACCTCTCTCGATCGTCGCTGTACCCCTTAACAGCCCTAAAGCTAAACCCTCATCACCACCACTATGCCCCATTCGAACCACCACCAAACACCACCCTAGGCACTAACCAACTATACGGCTGAGCTCTTAGCAACCTCAAACCCCCAACCTAATCATTTAATCACACCCAGCAACCCCCATACGGCCGAACCACTACCACCACCTATGGTCAACTTCCAAAACAGCTCCAAACCACTCCCAAACACCGTAGCATCGAGTTTACCCCCCTATCTCTAATCTAATACACACAAATCTATCATCACCCCCAAAGAATTCGACTCGAATCATCTTGAACCACCCTTGTCCGACACTGCTGAAGTAAAATTGCAGACGACTCGACCCACAATCCGACCCGTAACCTGTGATCGACCTGACCGTTTCGACCCAACCTGTGCTCTCTTCCCTGGTCTGAACCTCTTCCAGATTTATTTATTTATTTTATTTATTTATTCTATGTAAATGTAATCAAATCAAAAAAGAAGAAAAAGAAAAAGAAAAAGAAAAACAAGAAAGAGAAAAGAAAAAAAAAGAATAGTTTATTTATTTTTTTAGTTTAGTAAAAAATAAATAAAACAAAAATAAATAAGATAATATAAAAAAATAAAAAATAAGCAAACAAGTTAATAAATAAAAATTATTATTAACACTTAGAAAAATTGGATTTTCCAAAATAAATAAAAAATAATTGGATTTTTTTTTTTCAAATTAAGGCACTTTAGAATTTTTCAAATAAGAGTTCTAATTTAGGGCCCTTTAGGAAATTTCCTTGAATAAGTCAAAAATGGGTAAAAACATAAACTCAACAATTTTTAAAAATTTATAATTAATCAACCCGCTATATTTTTAGTAAAAAAACTACGTATATCTAATCTGGAATAGTAGATACGTAGGTACGTAAGTATGTAAGCACTTACGAGGCGACAATAAAAATAAAAATAAAAACCTAATTTTCCTTTTTTAGTTTAGATGGCTTCATTTATCCAATTAGAGTAACTAATAACCGAGTTATGTTTGCTAAAATTGAAAGGTGATTTTTAAAGATTAATTCTAATTTTGGAAAGTCAATGGTACCCGTGAGGGTTTAAAATTCCTAACCCCCAGATCCATGATCTTTGATTTCAAAAACTGTTTTACAAAATTGGTTTTTCTTGTTAGACTGGTGGTTCAATTATAATCAATCCACCTAATTAATTATAACTTAACTATTTTTCCCGACTCCAGTTGAGTAGCGAATACAAAGTTATTTTCAAAATAAAAGACTGATTTTCTTTAAACTCTAATTAAGAGCCAGCATTAAACGGGTAGGGTTTAATACTGGTCGATTTAAAAAAATCCCATTTTATAAAAGAACCGGGATGGTGAAAATTCAAGCTCGACAGGTGACTTTCAAGGACAAAAGTTATTTTAAGGGTGTTAAGATGTAATGCCTAAGAAAAATTCAAGAAATAATTTTAAAATGAGTGGCATTGTTGTAATCTCTTTTATGGGCCTAAACTCTATTTAACCCAAAGCCCACCTATATTATTCCTTTATCTAAAACCCTAATGCCTTAAACCCTATCAAAACCCTCTCAGCTTACTTATTTTCTTTCCACTTTCGTTACCCTTCTTCCTCCTAGTTGAAATAAGGTCTTAAGGCTTTAAGTACTCAAGAAAAACCCTTTTTAAAGCTCCTCTAAGGGTAAGGTAACCTTTTAGTCTTTTTTTCTAAGCATTTTCTAGTGACAAACTTTCATTTTCATGGAGTTTCTTAACATTCCTTTAGTAATCCGAATTTAAATGTGTACATTATGGCTTTTCCTCTTTGGTTTGATTTTGTGTTTGAGATTTAAAGCTCGTATTCACTCATTGTAAGTAAGTATTCTTCAGTTTTACATCTTGTTCTTTAGTTTAAAGTTGGTGTTCTTAAAGTTATTGATGGGTTTGATGACTAAATGGGTGTTTGAGTTGAAATTTGTGATTTTAACGGATTAAAAAGGAGTTTGGATGATGAGTAATTAAGAGTTTGAAGTATATTTAAGGTTAGGTTAAAGATTAGAAGGGAAAGTGTTAGTTTAGAGTGCTTTTCGAAGGAGAATGGGTTGATAGTTTGCCATTAGAAGGGACATAGCCGATGACATGTTCATGTCGCTAACCATATTCATTAAGTGAAAACAAATATGTGTAATAGAAAGTGACATAACTAAATGATACGGTTGTGCTATTGGTCATATTATGTGGTGAACTCCAAGTGTCCTTTTCTTACATTTTTCGAGTGCTTTTCGAAGGAGAATAAGTTAATAGTTTGCTACTGGATGGGACATGATTGACGACATGTTCATGTTGCCGATCATATCCATTAAGGGAAAAAAAATGTGTCATAGAAAGTGACACAACCAGACAACATGATTATGTCACTGGTTATGTTGTGTGGTGAACTCCAATTATGCTTTTCTTACGTTTTTTCTAAACCAAACTTAACTAAACCTTTTTCTACTCTTAATATATAGTACAAGCTCACTTCCTTTTACAAAAAAATTCTAACTTTTGCAAAAAAAAAAAAAAAAAGAGCAGATTTTGACACAATTAAGTGACATGGTCATGCACCGACCAAGTTAGCTAAAACTTCTTGTAAAAGCTTTTCCTTGTTGTTTTCTTAACCAAACCTTTTCTTACCCATAATTTTTTGTTCTAACTAATTTTCTTTTGTAAAGAATTCCAACTTTTGTAAAAAATAGTTGGATTTTGACATAACCAACCGACATAGTCATGTCATTGATCATGTCAAGCTAAGAACTATATGTAAACCCTTTCTTGTTGTTCCTCTTAACTAAACTCAATCAAACTTTTTTCTATCATTAATATTGAGTTTCACTTAGCCTTCTTTTATAAAAGTTTTAACATCTACTAGAAATTTTCATGTTCTTTAAGCTTAATTTTGCGTTTTAACTAGTTTTAAATACTTTTTACTCTTAAATGTCATTTTAACCAATTTTAGTGAACTTTACTTAATTTTACTACTCTAATACGATAATTAGTATTTTTCAAACTATATTCCATCTAAATCTTCTTACTTGATAGGAATCGAGCCACTAGACTCTTGACCTGAGCTCGAGCTTGAGGAATTGAGAGCAATGTAAGGCACATCCTCTCATCCTAATCTACACTTGAAGAATCTGAGCTACTTTTGGCTACTGATCTACCATAAATACCAAGCCCAGCCCCTTTTTATTTGTCAATGACTGAATGTCAACTTGAGAATTGCCCTGTTGACAGCTTGACCAACTTACTCATCAGTTTGGCTGCACTTGTTCCGAGCTCCCTAGATCATGTCTATGCTAAGATAACACCAAAGAACTTATAGATCAGCTCGGCATCTACTAAGTTTGATCGTATTCCTTTGTTAGTTTCTTCAAGAGCCTATTTAGCAATTGTTTGTCACATGTCCCAGTCGTTCGTATGAAAGAATCTGCCAACGAAGTTTCTATTTTTGCATTTTCTATTATACCCTTCCAATTCTTGCATTTTACTTATTTTGGACAATACCCTTTTTGTTTTTTCCATATTTAGTAGGTTGTCTTAATATTTCGAGTACAAATACCTTCTTGTGAACAGCAGTAAGAATAATCATCTTCTTACCGAATATGTAGTATCCCTTTTCTTATGCGAAACTTTGAGCTCATTCTTTTACTCTTATCCTATCTCTCAAGCAAGGTTAGGTGACAGGTGACCTCATTGAGCTATTTGTATATTCTATCAACTAGCTCGTAAGCCATTGAAGGTTCTTTGGTACATCATATCCTCAGAATCATCCGTGGTTTTGCTTGTTTTCTTTTATTTTCACATGTTTGCCATCTTGTATTTCAAGTTTTCTACATGTTTAGACTTATTCCTGATATTATCGACCTTGTCTGTTCTTGACGTAGTATATCATTACTACTCCAAGCTTCTAATTTTTCTTCTAAATGTTTTCTCCAACTTATTTTTAATTAAAGTTTTGAGCTTTATCCTCAATCTTAGTTATAGTACCCTTAGTTGTAAACTCCACAAATTTAGCGTTTTAGGTAATTACTTTAACCTAACGGAGTCGATAAATTTAAAACTTATTAAAGTTTTAAACTCGAACCTAATATAAAGCATAAAACCCTAAAATTTTGCTCGAAACTTAAATTGCATACAAAAACCCTAAATTCGATGTACGCACAATTACTCAAAATTGAATACAAACTTGATCAAAACCCTAAAACTATAATTTTAAGCTTTTAAAATGAATAAATATCCCTTAATAGCGATATAATCGTCGTTGATTACAATTAATTATCGATTAAATCGCATAAAACTCTTAACAAAAACGTTAAAATAGCTCATAAAAATTATAATTGTAATGGGTATCAATTAAATTGATAAATTTTCATAAAATTCCAAAATTAATTTATAAATGTTATTTTTATTATTTTTACGTTTGGAAAAATTACATATAATTATTTTTATTTTTCTTTTTCTTTCTTCCCAATTTTTCTCTCTCCTCCATGTAAATTTCCAGCACAACAACAATAGCAGCCCATGTGATTTAATTCTCCTCCGAGTGTTACAATTAGAGGCAAAATATCAAAAGTAATGATGAGATTGTCTCATCTCAATTAATGCAAAGATTTGTAAATTGTTTTATATTTCTTATTCCTTTGTCATTCACGCTTGGAGTTGAAGATTTGAATTAAAAATTAGAAAAAAAGAAGAAGAAGAAAAGCAAAGCAAGAACACACACACACACCAACTAAACAAGGAAAAGAAAACCAAAAACCAAGAACAAGAAGAAAGAGAAGGAGAAAATATTGCTCTAAATTATTAAACCAATTAGGTAAAATTATTTATTTTACTTATACATATATAGATCATATAGTATATACGTGTATACTAAATGTTTATTTATTTAATTAATTACATATACATATGTGTATGCATAAATAGATATATATATATATATAGTTATTAGGTATTTTCTCTATTTGTATATAAACATATGTATGTAGGCATGTATATATGTATTATTATGTATAATGTATAGTATATGTATATGTATGTATGTATAAATAAGAATACATATGGTATATATTTAGTATTTTCATTATTTAGGTATTGATATATACATGTATATATGTACACGTAAATATATATATATATATATAGGTATGTGTATATGTACATAGTATTTTTCTTAAGTATAATATGTATGTATACTAAATATTTCCTTTATATACATGTATATATATTTAGTATTTTACTTAATTAATTATATATATATGTGTATGAATATATATAAAGGTGTATATGTACATAATATTTATTTTAGTATGTGATATGTATATACATGTATTATGTAATTTCGTATATATGTGTGTACATATGTATATATACCTATTTTGTATTTTCCATACATATATGTGTATGTATAAAATAATAAGTATACATATTATTAATAATATTTGTATTTTAGTATATATATGTACGTATATAGTATGACCATATATGTACATAAGTTAATAAGGTATAAATAAGTGTGTAATATACTTGTAATGTATAAGTAAAGTTTGGATAATTTAATATATAATGTATAGTATACGTATAAATGTATATACATGAATAGTAACACATATGTAAGAATACGAGTATATTTAAATAGTGTATACAATATACTATAATAATAATTTAATAAATAAAGTAAGATAATAAATATATATATAAGAATATCGTAATTTGGATAAAAATTTTAATAATTAAGTAAATTGAAAGATTTGATTAAATATAATCATAAGTATTTATATATATAATTATATCATAAAATAGAAAATAATAGAAAATTTGGAAAAAAAGTACAAGCTTGACACGTAGCACTCTCATGTGTTGCTACGTCACTATTTATAATAAAATAATTAATTTTCGTAATTTACAATAATAATAAATAATTAATTAAGTACAAAAATAATAAGGTGAAAATTTTTGAATTAGTGACTCTAGATAAAAAAATAGGTAACTATAGTAAAATAGTTAACTATAGTAAAATAGCCTTAAAATAAGAAAATTATTAATTATACGATTTAAATAATTTTTAAATCATAAATATATTAAGAAAAAGCTTAAATTGATATTTTATAGCTTTTTAAGTTAAAATAATGAACTTTGTGATATTTTTATATTATGGTCAAAACTATAAGTTACAATGTCCAACAAAGAACCTTGTTACGAGAAAGTATGCTCGAAAACAATTGAAATGGATTGTAAGTTCATAAGAATTGGAATTATAATGAAAAGTTGTACGTGATTGAAAATTTAAGATAAATCAAGAAAAGTAAATAAAATATTTAAGTAAAACTATGTTTACACTATACTTAGGTTATAGTGGGAAATTAGGTAAATAATGATAGATATTTAGTTAATAAGAAAACCTAGTTTTTCAAAACATTTATAATCTTTTTTATCTTTTAGGTATTTGATTATCGAGTTCAGGAATTCTTAAAAGTCGGGAAAGTGAGCATAACCCAAGTGAAGGAGTTCTTATTATCTATTATCTGCTTACTGTTTGTTATTTGTATGCTGCTTGTAGATTGCTATTGATTATTTGTTGAATGACTGATTGTTTTATATACTATCATTTGTGTGATCACTTTTTGAAACTGGAAAATGTAACTATTCAACTAAAAAAACCAGTTATAATTGTCACATGTTTATGATCTAACTAGCTTAAGAAAAGTGTTTTGGTAAACATTTTTCCTATCTTAAATATACTTTAAAATGATTTTTGAAAAGGCTCATAAATCCGTAAATGATGTCTTCATTATTAAGGCAAAGCTAGTATAATATCTCCAATCATTTGTAAGATGACTCGCATATTTGTGCCCGTGGGGCCTTGGATGTTTGTTGATGTTGAGATGGACTTGCTATTTGTGCCTGAGGGGCCTTTGATATGTTTGATAGGCGGCCCTAGTTGGGGTCCACCTATATTGATTATTGATTCTCGGACTAAGGTAATAGTCGAGTAATGTCTGGTAAGACTGTGCCCTTAGGCAATCTCATGTGGTTTAGGTGAGGTACTCCGTGCGAGTAAATACGAAAGAAAAATCTACATGTAGATGACGTAACTTTACACCTTCCATAGTTCCAGACTCTTATGGATGTATTGCCTACATTCATCGCGTTTGTATTCATTTTATATGTAAATAGCTTGCACGTATGCTAATATGTTTATTTGATAACTTACTTGATCGGTAGTGGTGAAGAACGAACTCATTGAGTCGTGATTTGCTCATTCTCCTATAGTTTCTTTTGCAAGTTTCTTGTAAGCAAGGATTGGGATAAGCTTGAAAGCAAATTATAAATTAGAGATAGGTTGGCAATGTTAGGGTTAATTGAAAAGTGTATAGCAGTATAGAAACAATTTATGTAAAGTATATTCTTATGATAAGATTATGTAGTATTTCTTGTAAATTAGTAAGTTGTTTTACCTTGTCTTAGCATTTGGTAAGAGATATCAATTCTTTGCAGTTTTGATGGACTGTGGCTTATCGGATATCCATAACCATAGTCACTTATATTTATAGTAAGATAATTCATTAGAATTGAAAACCTCAGTGACTAATAGTTTGGAGTTTTACAATCTCTAGTTTACAAGATGGTTTTTGTATTACGAATATACATGCAATTTGAAAATTTTAGGTAATCCTATTAGGCTCCTTTTAGAGTGATGACATTAAGAGTTAGGATTGAGTTTATAAGGGCTATAAGCAAATTCAAATTGGGAGTTTTAAACTAGAAGCTTCATGTTGAATTCGATTTGTGATAGATTAAGGAAGGCTTTGTTGTTCTAATTGCTAGGTACTTCATTTGAGTTTCTTGTTGAGTATGGTATGGATCTTGAGATTGAATTTGGACTTATAAGCACGGTTTGGACTTTGAGTTAGACTTAGGCTTTGAAATTGGTTTTGGCTCGACTTTCTAAGTACCCGGTGCTTGCTTGTACGGTTGTGCTTGCTAAGATAGAAAAGATCTAATTGGAATAAACTATGTTCAACTTAAATGAATGGTTTGTTAATTGCACTTGACCCGCTTGTCCTAGGGGCTCATAATGGCATATCCCTAGGGGGTAACTACTGATCATATGTAAGGTTTCCTTAGTGGACTTGTATATGGGACGACGCAATTAGAATATTAGGTTTTAAGAACTCTAAACTCTAAATCCTAAACTTTAGGTGTAAAGGACTTAAAGAAAAAAAAGTATACTTATATTCACCTGTGTATGTGAGTAAAGATCATGGTGTGGTAGGGTCATAATTACCTATTTGTTGATTGTTGGTCTAAAATAAAGATAATTAATTTATTATTTTCTTTATTCTTAGTATGATTTGCATTATATGCATATGTATAACTTGGCTTGGTACCCATATGTGCTTGTGCATCACATACTAAGCTTCAACTTATTTTTTTTATTTCTTTTACAGCTGTAGGTATTCTTAATAAGATAGTTACTTGTGATGAGTTAGGGGGATTCTACAATCTTTAGGTAGGTAAAGAGAAACAAATAGTTGCATTGTAACGGGGATGTAATTGAATTGTGGAGATCAAGTAATGATGCTGAGTAGAATTGTTAATATAAATTGTGGTTGTAAAATTAGAGATTTTGCTAATAATTATAATTGTGGCTGCAATAACTTGCTTGTGAGTCATTTTTTGAATTGTTGTAATTGGAGATTATTTTAATACAGGTGATTTCAGAGATCGTAGTTAGTTTTAAAGCCTTAACGCATCATTACAAAACTAGGGACAAGTGTGGGTTATGGCGCCTTATAGGTTCTAGCACGTTATAGACAAGCACTAGCCTATTCCTTCCCTTTCTAGCTAATAAAAGTATGCCTCAACTAGTTAAAATAAGAAAGGAACATGCAAAAGAGTTTCTTTAGAGTTGTCCATTACCTGCCACAATTTCAATGTACCACTAAGCTTTTATTTTATTTCTTTTTTCATTTGAAATCTTTCCCTTGAATGCTCCAAATGAAAGGCATAATATAAGCAACTTCTTCTTAGGAATTCTACTCCAAGCTTAACACTATAATTTAGCAAGAAAGCACCTTTACAACATGACCTTGAAAGGAATGTGCATGAAGGATTTGAACCTTAAACTTTTTTGGCTTCCTTACCGTATAGCAAATTTAACATCTACCTAAGAACATCACCTTGCTCTTGTTCCTTTTGTCTCCAGCTACACTATCACTAAAAAACAAACACTCTACATATGGCAACAAACGACTCTTCCATAAAATATATCGAGTTGCACATTTTTTTAAACCTATTTCTTCATCTATATTATCCCACCATATCTTCAATCAACCTTATGTCGATTTCGTTACTTTGCATTGTTAACAAGCCCCATAATGCCATTAACACTAAGAGCTTTCACTTACTTGTCGATCCCATATGCTAGAACCAAGGATTCATGGACAACAAAGAGCTTATAGCCATAATTGAGGAGCGAACGAAGGAAATTCCCTCGGCACCAACCTTAGTTAGGCATAGTTCCTTACTCTCCTAAATCATCTTACATACATTTCCTCTAATTTACAATATAATAAAAGTTTATGGCATGTTGGATACTAGATTAGATGTAAGTTACCAACATGAGTGAAGAGCTTATAAAACCAACTAGGAAAACTCATGCATATGTAAAGTGCAACAACCTTTACCATCTTAACAGACAAACCATACTAGCACTTTTAGGAAAAGTAGATGACTTCCCCATTTTTTTTTTGTTATGACCATAAGACTATGATGCAACACGTCCCTTGAAACTCCAACACATGCAGAAAAGTAGAGAATAAATATAAAGAGCAAGAGCCAATTTAGAAGGACATATTCCAAGTCATACATAAATCTTATTATATATGTATATATATATATATATATACTTACATGTATATCATGCAATGACCACATGCAGAAACCATGTGACACCACAAACATGCATCCATGTGAGTGAACAAACACACACACACATAAATATACATCTTTATAACATACAAATGTATACACTTAACCTACATAAACTATCAAGCACAAAAGATATCTAACTCTATAATGTATAACTATATACACACATCCCTTATAATCACATTATAACTAAATATATCTATTTGAGCAACATATGCAGATCCCTCTTTTTGTTGTACTAAAGTAATTCAAAAAGAGCGATGTGGATCATATTCTATCCTTTCTACAATGCCCATAGACGAAGTGCTTTATTTTAGATCAATTCTTTGCTGCAATCCCTTCAATTGACTTTTTTCATGCCATTAGTGACATTTCCTTATGGTGATTCCTTTTTTCATAACATGGCTCTTTAATACTACTTATTCTTTCCTTTCTAACCCCACTACTCTACTTTCTAAGCTGAACCCATCTTTTCCACCCCCTTTACTCGTCGAAGGTAGTTTGCTTTGCTTATGGTACAACGACTAATGACTACTCTTTATCGGCTAGCGAGGCATGCCCTTCTAGTGTGGGTGAGTTACATATATAATGTGTAACGTTAGCTATAAAACAATATATACATCTCATGTAGACTATTATACATATAATGTATAACATAAGCTATGAAATAATATATATATATATCCCACGTAGACTATTATAACTATAAGGTATAATGTAAACTACATATCTCTATACATATATATATCAACATATATCATGGTATAATAACATGGAAAAATTAGGGATAATGTCTTACTAGACAATATACTTATAATTACACTATGAGAAAGGAAAAATTCTTCTTTTTACCCCCCACAAATCTGACCTTAAATTGTTTTTGAAGTAAAATAATAATAAAAGTTAAATAAATAAAGATATAAGGCTAAACTAGTAGACTAAGTTAACTTGTGAAGCCACATTCACTAAAAACGACTTTAATGTGCAAATCGGGCCAAGTAAAGATTAGTTTAAAGTCATAAAAATGTGATATTAAATCTAACCCCATAGAGAAAAATCACTATAAAACACTACTAAAGAAGAACAAAGCCTAGAATACAAGAATCAGCCAAAAATAGATTGAAGTAAGTCCAACAATTAAGATGAACAATAATTGTTCTATCAATCTAGAAAAATACTGACCCAAACTCTAAAAACAGACCATGTCATGTGAAAGTACATTAAAAAACAATCAAAATCGACTACTGGAACATAAGAAAAAGGACTTAAAACAAAAAAGTTATGACTAAAACAAGATTTAAGCGTAATTGGGAGAAGTGTAGCGAGTTTAAGGAAATTGAGTATTATAACTTATTCTATTAGCACTTACTGATTATTTTGAATTCATAACTACTAGAAGACTTTGATCCAAATGAATATTTACCAGTCGACTATTAAGACGACTAGCAATTATGGATGAGTAAGTACTTTATGAGTATTATATTTGTTTGCTTATTGAATAGTGAATTATATATTCTATATAATTTGGAAATGAATGTGCATGGATGTTTATTTAGGATTATGCATGTGAATGTTCTGCTTGATTATGTAATAAAAAATACTTTAATATAACGAATTTTTGTCAAGTGGATGCTGTATATAAATAAATCTATATATATATATATATATATATATTATGAACTTAGAGAGTGTCTGCAAAAATTTGTATGATCACCATGTTAAATAAACTTAATCATATTGGGTTAGTTGAATTATTGAGCATGCATATCATGAAACTACATACGAGTAAAGAAGGCCATCAGCATCTAAGCGCTAATAAGAAGGTCCATGAAATCAAGGGCATTTGGTGAATGATTCAATTATACAACAAGACTTATCTTATTCCTTAGGAACTAAGTGTTATAAGGAAATGACACCTACCATTTGAGACTGATTCTTAGAGATTATCGCCTTGGGGTGAGCGAGACCACGGAGGGTCCTCACATCTACACCCTTAGCGTAGGATTGAAATCGAGTTAATATAAAATTAAAAAGATGCTTGATTTAAAAAAAAAAACTAAAATAAGAATTTAATGGTTAGGAACCTAGAGCTAATGCATTAGGCATTAAAACCATGCTTTGCATAGCTTCCAGATGGCTACATGTATGGCGACATTGCATAAGGTTGTTTGCATTCATATGGTTGCTAATCACTTGTTTGAAATTTTTTGTATGGTATGAGGGTTTCTTATTAAGCTGATTATAGCTTACATCTCCTCATACTTTTATCATTACATGATATCTAGTTGGTACCTGAGTGAGCTATGCCTAAGGTTAGTTCGAGGTTTTAGGAACTTAAGAGCTAGAGTCGAGAGAACATGCCATGAAATTATTCCTTTTGAATATATTTTGTAATTTGGATTACTTGTTAAGTTTATCAAAATTTGTAATATGGCTTGTAAATCATGATTTAACTCTTAATTAGTGTTTATCTATTAATTATATAACTAGATCATAGTTCTGATTTTCTTAATGTTAACTATCTTCATTGGTAACTTGTTGTCGAGGAACCCCTTATATAATATAGAAGGTTTAGGAACGATAAGGGAGTCGGTCCTCAATCTTTGCGCCATGTATGGCGAGTTGCCACGTTAAGGCTGTCCAACTGGGTGTGACATATACATACATATATATATATATATATATACATATGAAAAGTATTGACTTTATTTAATAATAATAAGTATTAATATCATAATAGAGGTTTCATGTGACTAAAATTCCTTTAATTTTTATTAATAGCAAATTTTATTTATAGAAATAGCATATACTATGAATTTTGACTCAAACAATATATATAACTTATATATTATGGTAATTAAAAGTTCATTTCATATACATTTTAATAAATGTAATCCAAAATTTCTTTTAAGTGCTATATCTTAACAAAAGAAATTTTTTAGTTACAAGTAAAATATTACTATATCTTTTATAAAACATTTTGATTTGGTTTAATGGATTAATTTTGTCCTTCTAAACCAACCATAAATTTTCGGTTTGGTTTAGATTGGAAATTCTCCAAACCAAATGGTAAGAAAAACCATATTTTCGTTTGATTTGTGAATTAATTTAGTTTGATTGGTTTTTTTTGCCCACCCCTAATTATGAATAGTGTCAATAAAAATTCATAACAAATTTTTGTGACTTATTTTTCTAGCCAAAAAAATAAATAATGCTCATGAATATATTTATAAACTGACTTATAATTTAATATATTCAAAAACTTTAATAATTTGACCTATGATTTACTTTAGTTATGCAATATATCAGAAAAATATTTTCAAAACAAGGGTATTTTAAGGATTTCAAAAGTTTACTAAAACTTGCCTCCTTTTACTAAGCCCTAATGATTATCAAATAAAGCATAATCTCCTCTCAATATGCAAAAAACTAAGGCTCCTTCTCTAAACCTGACCAAAAGGGGCAAGCAAGAGGTGATTAAGATAAGACTCTTGGAAACTAAGCTTAGAAAATTCGTATTAAGCTCCTTAGTGACCTAAATTCCCTCATTTCTTGTTGTTCTCAATTAATTACTAGGTGTTTCGAGTGGAGGTTCTTGGTTATCATTATGTTGCAACCCATTTAAGTGTATAAGGTGAATTTAATGGAGGATATTCTAAGTTAAGCTTGATTCATAATTAGGATATTGTTTTAAAGACGTTAAACTTAGGATTTTATTAAGGGTTTAATTTGAAACCAAGTATTTCATAGTTCAAAAATTGCAAGTGATATCTAATTTCATTTTCAGACCTCACTAAGTGTTTGTGACATTACAAGTAAGTTTCATGAACTTTTACTCCTAGTTTTGGAGTCTTGCTTTGGATTTTTGTTATATGGACTAGAAATTTAAGGTTAGTAGCTGAACTTTAGTGTTGGAAATCGTGGGGATAACGTGCCTTAGGAATCTCTTAGAAGTGCATGTGATTTTGGATAAGGAGTTGGGAAGTTTGGACTTAAGTAGAAGTGTTCTATTTTGCAAAAGCAAGGCCTCCAGACACCTTGTGGGATATTGTCTAGATGAAAGGCCAAGTGCTAGAAGCTTAGCATCTAAACACTATTCTCAATAGCATCCAGATGTCATGTACCCTGTTTAATGTTCTTTTATTTTCCAAGCCTCTCTTTTATCTTTCTTAACCTAACCAACTCTCTGTCTAGCCTTTTGGCATTCAAAAATTTTGATCTTTATTTAGAAAATTGGAGTTTTAAAAACACTTCCAAGTAATCCAATTAATAAGACTAAAAGGGAGAAGTTAGAAATAGCAATGTGACTCCTTTGAGCTCTAAGTTGGATATATTTGAGTAATAAGATTATGGAGCTAGGTAACTTTAATAGAGGTTAAGTTGAGGATAAGCTAAGTTTTATTAATTAATTGGTTCGGTATCATGCAAGTATCTACTTGAAATGAGGTATGAAGTAACTAGATGAAATCTACCAACTTTTGGGTCAGGTTTTTGGATTCTTAAGCTTTGGTTCATTTTGCTGGTTTATTTGGTTGCTTGGTGACTTAGGTACATAGTACTTATATGTATAATTGTGCTTATTAGGGTAGTAAAGACTTAATCGGACTAAGTACTATTTGGCCTAAATGAATTGCTTGTTGCTAGTATTTGACTTGCTTAACCTGAGGGCCTATAATGGTAGATCCTTAAGAGTAAGTACTGATAATATGTGGAGATTCCTTAGTAAACTTACATATGGGACGATGCAACTGGTTCTATTATTTCCCAGTTCCTAAGTGTTGGTCATATGATCTTCATTGTAGTATATAGTAGGAAATCTAAAAGACTTGTATTTTATTATCTATCTATATGTATAAGAGATCATGGTGTGACGGGTTCATGAGTTCCCCTTACTGTATGTAGGCTTAAATTCAAAATAAATAACTTGTTGTTTGTTACTTACTTGTATTAAATGCATGTGAATGACATGTTGTGACATTCGTATGTGCTTATGTATTGTGTACTGAGATTCATCTCATTCTTTCTTTTTCAGGCACAACTAGTAAGGATTATATCATTTATGAGAAGTCCTTTATTGATGGGCTAGAAGAAGAGAATGGTGTGGACTATTTATATTTTTATGACGACTAATAATTTAATGAGGGTTCACGAGCAAAGGATGAGTTAGATTTTAGAGACTTAGTTTCTTTTGGATATTTAGATACTTGAAGACTTTTGATATACTCTTGCTAGTTTATGTTATTTTAAGTGTGTTTATAGACCGGCAAGATTCCTTTAAAAGATCTTTATGTTATTTGTAGGTATAGGAGCATTTGAGACTCCTCTGAAACTTTATGCTATGACTTTAGATATTTTGGGATCAGTTTCCTTATGGAAAAATTTGATGACTAAATCTCATTATATTTCAGAGTATTTTTTCTAATATTGTTATTTCTTCTATTTGTAGATTTAAAACTTAATGTACACCAAGTTAGTTAGGGTATGTGGTGGACTGTAATGCCATTAGAGTTCTCTAAGTGTTATAAGCTAGCAGTTATATCTTAATGCGTTTGGAAATCGCATGCTGTTTGGAGGAATAAAAACTAAAATTTAAGAAGAATTTGCAAATGCATAATATAGGGATAAGTAGGTATAGCGTAGATAGGTTATAGAGTCTTATATGTACCCTACCCTGTCGGCATAAGTTCCCAAATCTTTGGAACTAGAACCTACTTTGCAGCATCTTAGAACCACCATGTACCTTATACTCTATAGAACTCATAATTTTTTAAAATCTTTCTTATAAATATCAACATGAAACTTTTATCTTCCTTATCAATTTTAAAACTAGTTTACATAAAGCTATACAATATAAGCTTACTTTCTCAAATATATAAACTAAGAATTAAGATGTTTTATGATCTTCACTAGTTTAAGGTTAGACTTAGCAAAAAAGGAAAAGGGAGGTAAAAGAATGAACAACTGTAAAGAAGAAAAAGGGATTGACTTGAGAGACATAAAATGGTTAGTTTACGACTTTAAGGTTTTATTATGGGTTAGTTTTTTCTTTGTTATTTTTTAAGACTGAAAAAATTACAACAGTATTATATTTTTTGTTTATTAATATTATTTAATTATTACTATAGGGTAGGTATAAGGCATAGCACATAGTACCTTAGAAATTGTACCTTGTATACTTTAGAGTATAGATTTCTGGGTGAGTATAGAGTACCTTAACTTCATACCAATACCCTACACTATGGAAGTAGGTTATGAGAAATCGCTACCTGAAACCTACCTTGTAACCCTTAATACCCACCTGAAATCTACTCGATCCAATTGGGTACCCTATATGTAGGGTTACTCGCTCATCCCTACTAAGTATGGTAAAGAAATTTAAGAATTTTACACATAACCTATGGAAATTTTTGTAGAGATTAAGCTAATATGTGTTTGTGGAGTCTAGCCACACATTAGAAAAAGAAAAAAAAAACGAGGGTGTAATATTTACTTTATAATAACTATATTAGTGGACTGTTTTCCTAATACATATTCATAAAAATAAATACAAAAATGGATCAATATGAACTAATATACTAAAGTAACAAGCAAAGAATGGTAGGGTGAGATTGTACAAGTTAATATAATTATTTTTAATTTCCTAAAAGTTCTTTATTACCATCTTTTTATTTTCATTCTTTTTCCATGCAATAGAGTCATTTTCTTTTAAACCAATTGCTATCTAATACAACTTGTTTAGAAGATGAATAAATTGATCCAATCTAAGGAGATCAACATTATATCAATAGGCACAATCGCTCTATGGTTTACTTAGAAATATCTAAAAATGAAACTACATTATAAATTTCGTTGCTAATATATTATATCTACTATATATATATATATATATAATATATATAATTTTGGAAGTTTTTTCAATGATCATAACTTTTCAATTTTACATAGAAGAAAGCAAAAAAGTTTAACTGTTCCTCTTCTTCTATCTTTTCCCCTCTCAATATAAAAACAAATAAGAAAACTACTCTTATCTCTTTCATTTTCTTCCCTACTTCACTTTCATCTCTTAAATTTTCAAAATTTTCAATTCTATTTAATACACAAACCAAACAACAATATTGAAGAAAGCCAAAATTAATTACTTCTTCCTTTTTTTTTTTTTTTTTCATGAGACAACTTCAAGTTTACATTTTTGCGAACTATTCCCTTCTACAATTTTATCGACTATCGCAATTTAATTCTATAAGAAAGACCTCAAATTCACTTCTTTGATATTTGCATATGTTAATATATATTATAAAGGCTAGGCATCAGTCTTGTAGTTAAAAATTTAATTTATAAGAAAGATCTCAAATTCACTTCTTTCATATTTGCATACGTTAATATATATTTGCAGAGGACTAAATCTGAATTTGGGCCTTAAATCCAATAATTGAAATGGCTATTGACTTTTTAGGCTAAGGTGATAGAGTCTAAATAGTCAAGCCTATAAAAATTCGAGTAATCAGGGGAGATTTAGCATGGTAGGCTTGGAGTAAGGCTCCTTGAATCGGTTCGCCTAATCTAACCTTTTTTAGTTTAGCTCACACCAATTAAAAAAAAAGGTCATTCGAGCCTAAGCTTACAAAAGAGGTCCATCTCAAGTCCATTAGGAGAATGATTCAATCCTAGTTATTAATTACCATCGTAATCCAACGGATTGAATCAACTACTATTTCTTATAAATATCCCATTCACTTCCTCATTTAGATAAGACAGAAACCCTTATCAACGTCATTACTCTACTGGAACCTTATCTTGAAGATCAAACACTTAAATACATCAAGAACATTACCTTGTTCTTCATCAATTGTAGAGTTTGATATCATTGTGCTCCTCCACTTATCACTATAAGTGTTAGAGCCTTAACAAGATTGTATACTCCTCCTCCCTATCTTGCCTCTCCTGATCATCCTATACATATAAGTCATGTTATTCCTTTAGTCACATGTAGTGTGATATGTCATATAGCACCCACATAACCCTCACAACCGAACCCTTACACCCATAATTTTATAAAGGCTCATCTCTTATATAGGCATTGGTCTTATAAGTATCATATTTCTTTCTTTTTGTTTAATATTCCTAACTTTTTTCATTATTCTACTTGATGTCTCATATTCATACTTTACATTTCCAATAAATGGAGAGACAATTATTTTGTTGATAGTATAGGTATCTAAAATGTACTATGTTAATTTTAATATAAAACTTGCTATTCAAATGGTTATGGTTTTTTGTGTTAATTTGGTAAGAAGATAGTGACCCAATGTATAAGGATTCGAGGTTTATATATTTCTTTGTTTCTTTTATCATTTTTTTTGGTGTGGTGTTTTCTTTTTTTACAATTTTTATGGAAATTCATGCAAAATATTAAGAAACATTCACAAAGCAATTAAAAAGGAAAAGATGTTCTCTACAAACCCTAACCTCTCTAAAGATGTTTCTAGTGATTGAGTGCAATGAAGTAGGAAAAGGCTAGCATTAGATGAACAAGATCATCTAAAAGGAATTGATTCAAATGATTCTAACCAAGAAACAGACTCCTAACTAAGACATATGTCCTTTAGAGACTCCGTACTGATAAATATTCTAGGGGTATATGCTAGACATTGCTTTAAAGATATATAAAATAATGGTGACATGAATCATGATATTGATAACACAGTAGAAGAAGAAGATTGATTAAACAAATAATCTAAGCTGGGGGTATGCCATGTGGTTTTTTTGAAATCAGAAAAGAGTAGTATTTATGCACCATGGCAATACACTTTTATTGCAAAAGTGATGGGTCCAAACTTGGGATTTAAAATCTTAAATGATCGAATTGAATATAGAGATCTATAGGAAATTTGAAAGTGATTACTATTGGATTAGGTATTTACCTTCTTGTGTTGGAATACAATTTCAACTTTTAGTAGATAATTCAAAATGGACTGTGGTTCATCAATGGATACTATTTAGCTTTAAAAAGGTGGGAACTGAATTTTCAAATGGATCAGAGTTCTTTTGATTCCATTGTAGTTTGGGTAAGAATTATTAGTTTACCAGTGGAATATTTTTCATTAATAGCAATTCAGAAAATTGGTGAGAAAATTGGCCCAGTTCTTCGACATGATGCCTATACAGTAGGGCTTGAATGTGGAAAATTCACGAGGATATGCATCTAGGTAGATACCAATACTCCCCTTAAGCACACTGCTGTTATTGATAATTTAAGATACCAAGTATAATACAAGGGATTACCTTGTATATGCAAGTATTGTAGGAGACTTAACCATAACAAGTATTACTACACCTTCAAAAAATCCAAAGAGAAGTCATCGGTTAACAAGAACAATAAGGATACTAAGAATTTCATTAACAAGGAGAGCAACTCCCTACCGGCAAAGGAAGGTGGAGATTTGAATGAAAGATCGACCATCGTTAATGAAGGAGGAGATGTGATAAGAGTCAATCCCTTGGACCGATCATACGTAGTTAAGCTAAAGGACTCTAAGGACTCGTTCAGAGAATACTAGCTTGAAACCAAAGTTGAGATGAAGACTCCTATGCCGAATAGATCTCTTACTAACCTGAGCCTCAGATCCTTACTTGTGTCAGATTCGCCCTTGATTAGCAACAATACTCTATATTAACAGATAGACCAAGAATAGCCGAGACAAGCTCCCGATTTGACCGCAGGCATCCAACCCCTAATCAAGCTGACTTCTTTTCAGAACTAATTGGTCCCCGACCTGGTCCAAATTAGGTCGGCCTCCGACTGCCAGCACTTTCTGTTTCACTTTGTATCATATTTCTAATATCTAGCCACAAGCAATACATGTCTTTTGACACAACATTCCATAATGATTCTTCATTTTCTGTACTGAATATTCTTTGTCTCTTACCCCTTTTTAGTATGTTTCATGTAACCTAATTGTAGAATACCCCTTTTGTCTTTTCATACATGTAAAGTAACCTTAGTGGATAAGTATATAAACCCCCATTTGTTTGTATGCAGCAAAATCATCAATATCAGATTATTTAAGTATCCTTTGAGCAACCTTAGTGTTTTCATTACTCTTCAACTTTTATCTATTCTCTTTAGCAAGGAATAGTGGCGAGTGACCCTTCAGTTTCGATTAATGTGTTATATCCGGCAAATTATAGACCGAATAAGATCAAGTGTTACGTCATATCTATTTCGTAGTTGCTGGGGTTTTGTTAGCTTTTCTTATGTTTCTTTTTGGTTGGTTTCGTTATGGTGCTTCTTCATGTGTTCGACCTTAGAGACACATCAGCTTCGTAGGTATCAAAGTTCGACCCTAGAGATACATTCGCTTTACCATTAGTAGCTACCGTATTCCTTTTGTAGCTATTGTAGTGTGTTTGTATGATAATAAGTGTGGTTCATTATTACTCTATTCTTACTCTATTTTTCATTACAAAAACATAGCAAGTTTATTTCTTTTTTGTTTGAGTGACTATTAGGTATTAAGATTGTTAGTAAGTTGTTAATCTATATGAGAAGTATTGTACTATGTCAAATTTGAGTGTTTAAGGTGTTATTAGAGACTAAAGTAATGGTAGTTAACTTAGTTGTGGTCATAATGATAGTAACACTCTAGGGTTTGTTGACGACAAACTTGACAGACTCACAAATCTTGTAGAGAGTCTAGTTACAGCAATGTAAGTTAACAGGCAAGAACCCTAAGGTATGCTGCCGCAAAATCTACTAGAAAAAATTCAAGAGAAGGGTTATAGCCAAGCTGGTTGAGCCCATTGCCCAGTTCAACCCCCTTAAGTTGGAGGAGCTACTAGACGAAGACTGGAGTTAGAGGAGATTGGGGAAGATGATGAGGAGTTAGATGTTGAGGAGTTTAGGGAAGAAGAAGAAGATGCTGACCATTATCAAGCACAGGGATGAGGACACTGAGCTCCTAGAGGACTAGATAATGTCAAGGTTCAAATCTTGCGCTTTAATGGAAGTGGAGATGCCGATGAATACTTAGGAATGAGAAGAGAAGGTTGAGAAGGTGTTTGACTGTTATGGGTACACAGATGTTGTTAGAGTCTGATTTGCTGCACTAGAGTTTACTGGGTATGCCACGATGTGGTGGAAAAATTTGAACGTAGCCAAAACAAGGGATGGAAGACAGAGTGTTAGAACTTGGCATGGGATAAAAAGGTTGTTAAGAGGAAGGTTTGTACCCTAAACTTACTTGCAAGATACATTTGTAAAGTTGCAAGAGCTTCGCCAAGGAAGCCGATCTATTGATGACTATGTAAGAGAGTTCTTGATGTTAATGATTTGAGCCGACGTGGAAGAACTAGAGGCCTGCACAGTATTAAGATTCATTTCTAGGCTCAAGTATGAGATTTGCAACATTGTAGAAGCACAGAGGTTTTATACCTTGGAAGAGGCGATCAAGATAGCGTAGAGGGTCAAAAAACAGAGGAGAAATGTTTCAAGCTAACCTGGGCTAACATTCTCTCGAGCCCTTGTACCACATTGACTTGTTCAAGCCGAGCTAAGGAGGCCATACAGAGCTGAGGATAGAAATGACCAATCTGATAAAAGCTAAGCAAGCCAACCAGGCCAAACCAAGGTTAGGCCGACCTCGAGGACGTATGAAAAAGGGTAGACCTCCAAACGGAAGATTAGTGAGGTAAAATGCTTTAAATGTTTAAGCTTCAGACATATGACCGCTGAGTATTCGAATCGACATGTCATGGTGGTCCGAGGAGATGTGGTGGATAGCATTAACGAAAGTGAGCCCGAGAAGGATGAGGATGTTGGAGAACCCAAAGCTGAAGAGGAGGAGGAGACTTATGTTTATGCTGACCAGGGAGAAGTAATGACCTTAGTCCTGAGACGAGTACTAAGTTCCTTGCCGAACTTTGAGGAGGACTAAAGGAAGAATCTATTTCATACCAAGTGTACCATCAAGGGCCAATTGTGCACGATCATTGTAGATGGAGGAAGTTATACTAACGTCGTTATACAAACCTTTATGTAATGGTTGGGTCTGCCGACCTCAAAGCATGCCTGACCTTACAAGCTACATTAGCTTCATGATAAGGCTGTTTTGTACGTGACTGAATAAGTGACCATGCCATTCAGTGTTGGGAATGTATACAGGGATGAAGTAATTTGCGATGTTGTCCCTATGGGAGCTTCACATTTACTGCTTAGACGACCTTAGTTGTTTGATCGATGAGTATAAGAACACCTATGCTTTTGTTAAGGATGGAAAGAAGATTGTGTTGTAACCCTTGACCCCGTCCCAAGTAAATTAAGTTCATAACCAACTCACCCGAGCTAGTAAGAAGAAGGCCTTAATAATGAGCTGAAGAAAGCTTTGATTTGCTGAAAAGGCTGATGAACCCATGTTCCTTTTGGTTAGGAGATTATTAGAGATGAGGAGATTAGAGAATGTACCCGAAGAGATCCAAAGCTTACTAAATGAGTTTTCCAACCTGTTTCTCGAAGAACTACCTCTAGTTCGAAGCATAGAGTACTGTATTGATTTGTAGCCAAGTGCTACCTTACATAACCGAATTGCATATAAGATGAACCCCGAGCAGGCTGCCAAGTTGCAAAAACAAGTGGACAAACTCATAGGGTAAGGCTATGTAAGGGAGAGTATGAACCCTTATGCAGTACTAGCGTTGCTTGTTCCAAAAAAGGATAGTTCATGGCATATGTACGTTGATAATTGAGCAATCAACTGAATTACTATCAAGTACATATATCTAATACCGAGGCTTGATGATATGTTGGATTAGCTTCAAGGCGCCAAGATATTTTCAAAGATTGATCTACAAAGTAGCTACCATCAAATTTGTATGAGACTAGGAGATGAGTGGAAGACTACCTTCAAAACTAGGCACGAACTCTATGAATGTTTGGTTATGCCATTTGGACTTCCTAATGCACCAATCACATTCATAAGGTTAATGAACCATGTGATGCGCCCTCCGATTAGAAGATATGTGGTCGTATATTTTGATGACATACTGGTATGTAGTGCCGACCTGAACAGCCATATTTAACATTTCCGTAACGTATTTGACGTTTTGTGAACTGAGAAGTTGTATAGGAATATGAAGAAGTGTACGTTCTGCTAGGATGAGGTGGTTTTCCTAGGGTTTGCAGTGTTGAAGGAAGGGATCTAAGTAGATGAGGAAAAGGTCCGAGTTGTTCTAGAATAGCTAACACCGAAGAACATCACTAAGGTCTGAAGTTTTCATGGCTTATCTTCTTTCTATAGGTGACTTATTAAGGACTTCAGTACAATAATAGCCCATTGACTAAGTTGTCAAAGAAGAGTGAAGGATTTAGGTGGAATGATCGAGCTAAATAGAGCTTTAGAGAGATTAAGGAAAAACTCACCTCAACACATGTCTTGTCACTACTAGATTTTAACAAGCCCTTTGAATTAGAATGTGATGTATCAAGAGTTGGAATTGGTGCTATCCTGATGCAGGAGTGACGACTTGTTGCCTACTACAGCAAGAAACTTAGCGGTCCTGCCTTAAACTATTTTGTGTACAAAAAGGAGTTGTACTCCTTTTTTCGGGCCTTTACTATTTGGCAACACTATTTATTGCCATGGGAGTTTGTTATTTATATAGACCATGAGTCTTTAAGGCATCTTGGAAGTCAAAACAAGCTTTCGAAGAGGCAAGCCAAGTGGTTAGAGTTTATGAGTTTATGGAAGGGTTCTCGTACGTCATTCGGCATAAGAAGGGAAGTGCAAATATGGTCGCCGACGCTTTGTCATGACAACAAACTTTGCTGACCACTTTGTAGAAAAATTTATTGGGATTCTTACTCATCATTAAGCAGCATGCTAATGACCCCCACTTTGGTCCCGTTGTTGAACAGTGTCGAGAAGGAATAATTATTGGAGGATATTATCTTAAGGATGGCTATCTATTCAAGGACTACAGGTTATATATTCTAAATTACTCTACGCATGAGCTATTGGTCAAGGAAGCTTACAGTGGTGGACTTTCAGGCCATTTTAGGGAGGTCAACACAACTAATTTGTTAAAGGAAAACTTTTACTGGCTAGGTTTGGCTAAGGATTTCCATAAGGTAGTTGGTAGTTGTGAAATGTGTAAGCGTACTAAGGGGAAGAGAGAACCCCATGGAGAATACATGCCTCTACCAATGCTGACCTTACCTTGGGCCGACCTTAACATGAACTTTATCCTAAGGTTGCCCTGGACATCTAAAGAGAAAGATTTTATCTTTGTTGTAGTAGACCCTTTCAGTAAGATGGCACACTTCATTTTATGCCATCGAACTAATGATGCTTTATATGTTGCTAATTTGTTTTTGTAGGAGGTTATCTGACTACATGAAGTATTGAAGACTATTGTCTCAGATCAGAATACAAAATTTTTAAACTATTTTTAGAAGACTCTTTAAAGAAGACTTGAAACTAAACTTGTATTTAACTCTAGTAGCCACCTTCAAACTAATGGCTAGATTGAAGTGGTGAACAAGACACTAGGTAATCCACTCAAAGCTATTGTGGGAAAGAACTTAAGGGATTGGGATCCATGCCTACCAATTGTAGAATTCGCATATAACCGAACTGTCTATAGCACCATTGGGAGGACTCCATTTAAGGTCGTCTATGGCCTTAATCCGAAAATTCCCCTAGACATGATTAGAACCCTAGTAGCTATTAAAGAAAATCAATTCGAAGTTGAGCAAGCCTACGAATTGCAAGTATTACACGAGTTTGTAACTAGGAAGATCACTAAATTCAATCAGAGCCAACAAGAGATTGGTAGCCAAGGTCGCCAAACTGTTTCTTTCCAACCAAGAGACTTAGTATGGTTTCACCTTATCTGAGAGTGATTCCCGCACTTGAGATAAAGTAAACTATCTCCTCGAGCTGATGGCCTATTTAAGGTCTTAAAGAAGATCAACTGCAATACCTACCAAATCGAGTTGCTTGATGACTATGATGTCTCCTCTACCTTTAATGTGTCTAACCTGATTCCTCACCAACCAATAGAAGATGACCCTGCGAGTGCCCCATAAGAAAGAGCAAAGATTGCTCTAGATTTGAGGACAAATCTCTCCGACCCCCAAGTAGATGATAGGAATCAACCCCTTGGACCAATCACACGTAGCAAAGCTAAAGGTCTCTAGGGACTCGCTCGAAGAATACTAGCTCGAAACCAATGCTAAGACGGGGATTCCTATGCCAAACTAATCTCCTGCCAACCTAAGCCTCAGATCCTTACTTGTGTCAAATTTGGCCTTGATTAGTAGCAATACTCTATCCTAACAGACAGCCCAAGAATAGCCGAGGCGAGCTTCCGATCCGATTGCAAGCATCTGACCCCAAATCGAGCCGACTTCTTTTCAAAACTAATTGGTCCTCAACTTGGTCTAAATCAGGTTAGCCCCTGACTGCTAGCACTTTCTATTTTGCTTATTTCTAATATCCAGCCACTAAGTGACACGTGTCTTCTAATACAACATTCCAAAATGATTCCTTCCTTTTTTATACTAAATATTTTTTGTATCTTTTACCCCTTTTTAGTACGTTTCATGTAACCTAATTGTAGAATACTCTTTTTCTCTTTTCATACATATAAAGTAATCCTAGTGGATGGGTATATAAACCCCCATTTGTTTGTACACAGCAAAATCATCAATATTAGATTATTTAAGTATCCTTTGAGCAACCTTAGTGTTCCCGTTACTCTTCAACTCTTATTTATTCCTTTTAGCAAGGAGTAATGGCGAGTGACCCTTTAGTTCGGATCAGTGTGTCATATCCGGTGAATTATAGGCTGAGTAGGATTGAATGGTGCATCATATCCATTCAATAGCTACTTGAGTTCTGCTAACTTTTCTTCTATTTCTTTTCGGTTTGTTTCCGTGTGGTGCTTCCCCATGCATTCGACCTTGGAGACACATCAAGATGTAGTCATTCCTAATTCGAAGTGTCTATTAGAAGAAGTGAACGATATAGAATCCAACATTAATGTGTCAGACTTAGCAGTTATGAATAGTGTGGATATGGGTATGAAAGTTTTAAAGGAGGAGAATCTAGGTGATTAGATTAAAGTACAATAAAAAAAGTAGTGCCAAGAAAACGGGATCCTAGGAAATCAACTGATAGTTTGGAAGCCAATTGAAAAGGGAAAGAGAATACCTCCTAAGATACATAGTTCCATTTATGAGTTGGTGCATTAGCTCATAAATTTAGAACCGAAAAGGTTCCATAAGGAAATATATCCTAAAGAGATAAAGGTGTGACTTTTGATATACCTAACTTCTGTTTTAAAACTAAGGGATATTAATATCTAAACATAACCTATCTTCTCCTTCTCGGCTGAAAAGAAGTCTCTTAATTCCTCTTAAAAGAAAAACCTGACTAAGAAACTGGAAAGCTACCATGGTTCCTCTTTTGGACATCAAAATCAATATCAAGCTTCTAAGTAGTGACTTAGATCTTCCACAACCACACTCAGACATGAGAATTTGGGAGGTTCGTATAGGAAATATAGTTCGGAGAATAATTGTAGAATTAGTGAGCATCATCTGATGAAGACAAAGTGGAGAAGGGAGAGAATTCTAGAAATAGTGTTCTATCCAATTATCAGGCAGGGAAGGTTTCAATTCGAAGGAAAATATAATTCAGGTTCCAATGGAGAGTATTCTAATGATCAAAATGCCAATGTATAAGACTGATATTATCGGGAGGGATATACTAGAGGTAATGAAATGGACATGTATAATAGTAGTGGAAAAAGTGATGTTGTTCCAAGACTAGCCATTGACAATCTAGAGGGTCCCCTTTACCCTGTCACCAATGGATGAGAATGTGTAGACCATGCTATTAACAACATGGGAGATGCAGATGGCCATGTTGCATACGCCCTTTTAGCAGGTTAGATGGAGGATAACCATCGACCAATTCCAGTAGGCTTATACGAGGGATCACTGGTATAGAGTCTTTACTTGGAAAATCATGTCAGATTTTATGGACACTCTCTCATCAAATATGCAATGGAAACCTTTTAAAACCTTCGCTTGGAATGCTAAGGTTGCAAACTCTAGTTATAGACGTTTGGATATAAAGGAGTTGGTTCAACAGTATAAGCTATAAGTGCTAATAATATTCGAGACTAAGATAGGGTGTTAGGCCTCCATAAAGTTGCAACAGTATCTAGGATTCGATCATTTCCTATGCTTACAAGTAGGAGGCTTTAGTGGGTGTATTTTGATGTGCTGGAATAGGGAAGATGCAACCATTCACCCCCTACAAATTTCCCACCAACAAATCCTTATGGAAATATAGGTACACGAATCTAACTTACCTTAGTTTCTTTCAGTAATTTATGCTTCTCTGATTTGGGAAACTAAAAGAGTTTTGTGGAATGAATTATGTGACTGGGCTAGTAAACTTAATGGACCTTAGCTTTTATTAGGAAACTTTAATGAAATCCTTTCTAGAGGAAAAATGGGATGGAGTGGAACTTAACCAATTGAGAGTCTTAGCTTATTAACAATGTATGAGCATATATGGGATGGTAGATCTTGGATTTGTTGGACCAAAATTTACATGGTCCAAGAGATCCAAGTATATTAGTGAACCCATCCAAACCTATCTTGATTGTGCTTAGGGAAATGTTGAGTAGAGATGTCTTTTTCTTGAGGCTATGCTTTATTACTTAGCCTCATATCAATCTGACCATTTGCCTATCTTGCTTAACTCTTATCCAAGTACTTGTAGAGGTCCAAAACCCCTAAGACCTTTCCGCTTTTAACCCATGTGGCTAACCCATCCATCATTCCAAGATTTTGTAGCTAATAATTAGGTTTAGCCCATTTTTAACATCCTGAAAGACCTTTAGAAGTTTATGGACAAGATGTGAACTTGGAATGGAGGTTTTTGGCTTATTACTTACGAGAAGGAAATCTGTCTTAAGGCTACTACACAAAGTATGGAAGGCAATGTTTGACTTTTTGAACCAACACCTTATCTTAAGAGAGAGACAATTGCAGGATGAATTAAGATTGATTAAGAAATAGCAAGAACTTCTCTAGCTAGCAAAAGTGTAGTTGAAGTGGATTATTAATTGTCACAATCCGAAGCGACAAAGTCTTAACAGCCCCACTGTGTAAATCATTTTAAGATAAAAGTTGGCCTTATAACCGCTATCCTAGACCTGATATATACAAGGCATCTACGACTAATCCACTTTGAAGTAAACAGTTTGTAATTTAAATAAATCATTTACCTAAGAAAGTGAGAAAATATATATATACACTAAAATTTAGTTATTACAATTAACATTTATAATATTTATTCGTAATATATTTCCTAGTTATTACATTATTCAGAAATGAAAAATTCTAAAATAAAAGCTTAGACCTTAAAAATATATGTTTGTTCTTCAAATGTTTTTCCTCACTCCCCAGGATCCAGCAGTTACTAGCTTCAGAATAGTTGTAAGCCATTTTTTAACTAGTATCTGCATGATATTTATAGGGATGTGAGCAACTATAGCTTAGTAAGTTAGGATGGAGGACTTAAAACTATACCATAAACATAATAAGGTTATCAATTAACTTATTAGGTGCAATGCATGTTCAAGCAAATGCCATCGCACGACGTTGTCTGGCTTGTCGTAAGATTAGAGAAATTGCGCCTGCTCTAATCCGGGTTGAGGAGTTGCCATTAATGTAACAGCTCACGACCAAACCCAAGCTTGTGCAATGGAGACACCGCTCTTCTTACGACTATTTTTGAACCATTGACTTCACCCTCGTCGCGACCTCCTCTCCTGTCACTTAGTTCGACTAAGGATGAAGAAAGGGACCATTATGCAATCCTACGTTATTTCTTTCGAAGGGGTCGGTATTTGGCCAGAGAATCCTAGGTTTCCCCTAATGGGTTGCCATGTAAGTTCGATTATGATTACAGGTCATATATTTGATTAGGTCCAATTTAGGGTGATCAATTATTTCATACAAATTATACAATACAAGCTAGAACAACAAACATAATTATAGCATCACTCATAATCAAGCACATGTACATGACTAACTATCTAACAAGCATAACCAAGCATAATCTTAAGCCTAAAAAATACAGCAACGTATTAATCCCAACTTACCTCGACTTCTCGCTCACTCACTCGAGGTTCGACTCGCTCAGGCTATCGCCAATCATCCCTATAACACAAACATGGTTTCAGTTTTTCATATAACTATTATAGGTTGTTTTTATCTTATAACGCTTATTGTTATCTTCTGTTTAGGGTTTAATATGTCCAATTATCTAGGTTCTCAAATCTTTTACAATTATTTTGGGTTTGGGGTCAGGTTCGGGTTTAGTTTTCGCATCGATTTCTAAATTTGGTTCTAATTCAATTTCTTAGTACTATTTCATACCCGAACTCTAGAAACTGGTTTTAACTCATAGTGTGAAATTAATCACCTTACTTCTAGATATTCTGAATACTATAATTACTCCTAGTCAGTATTTTATTATATCCGATACACTTAAATCCTTAATAGTATACCGAATTTACTCTTGATGTAAGAAATTTTTACATTTTTCATATAATTACATAAATTCAAGATTTCTATTAGATTTATTATATATCCCTATTATTTATATAATATCAATTTTTACTCTGATATCTTCTATTTATTATATTTCTAATAATTACATATTATGTATTATCACCTATTATGTATATAATATACATCTAATATTTCTATCACTCTAATTACCATCTCCCAACATCAATTATCATTTCAAAGTGTCTAAATTCATCCTAAATCAGATTTTACACCTAATTACCTTAATTTGTAAAATTAACTTAAAATTTACTATTTTTTCCTATTACTAATTTACTACATAATTAACCTAATAATTACATATAACACTCTAAATACTACAAGTATCATACTTCATTAGATTTCAACATCTTAAAACATATAATTATTCTCTAAATTAGTAATTAACTATTTAATTACTTTTAATTACTTAATTAACCCTAAATTACCCATTTTATGCCTCATTTTAAGGCCTAAAAATTATCTAAAATTTTTTAAAATTAATTTTTGAAAACGGGATTCATAGCACTATTCTATATCATTTAAGTAGTCTATACAAAAATTTTGAGTTCAAAACTACACTCCTAAGGTCATTTATTTATAAACTGAATCATGTTCGGTTTTACATGATTTCTTAATGACTATATATCACGGGACATATTTTCATCAAAATAATATTTTTCCTAAAAACTACAAACAAAAATATTCCAGAATAATAAAATTCATAATTTTCTAAGAACATTTACTATTTTTACAAAATTACACAAAATCGGGTTGAAAATCGAACTTATCGTTCTGGGTGGCTCCGGCTACTGCTGGCCACTGTGGCCTTGTCGGCGGGTCTAAGCGCTACCACTACCGTGTGGTGGTGGTGGCCGTCCACTCCCAGGTGCTCGTCTGGTGTGGGTTTCTCTCTAAGGCCCTAATTGCACAGTTTTCTTTTTTTTTTTTAACCCTAATTTTCTCTCAATTTCGCCTCTCTTTATTTTTCTCACTCTCCAAATTGACCAAATGAGCTTCTGAAATTTTCTTACTATTCATAGAGCTTTAGGGAAATTATTATACATTAATTTGATTAGATAACTACCTTGTTTTCTTCCAATTTTCCTTTTGTGTTGTTCTAATTTAATTGGCTAATTTTTTTCTTATTTTCCCCAGCTGTCACAACCAATATCTGGATTATTCCTTATTTTTTCTGATTTTCTTTATTTTTCCTTAATTAATTATGAATTTTCTTTAATTATTTAATAAGTTTTTAGCCAATTTAAGTAATTTCGTGTATTTTTATCTACACGTAAATACATGTAGGGTACATGTGAACATTCCTGATTATTATTTAGGTCTTTCTATGATTTTTAGTATACATATAATCTATCTCTAGTAATTTATTAGTTATTAGATTACACTTTTCGCCTTTTCGATAATTAACAATTATTATACTTAAAATTTGAAAATTTTATAATTTCTTATTTTATTATTTATTTTCTTAAATTCAAGTTTATAGGATCACTTACTAATATTTCTAGTTTTACTTATAATTTAGGCTTAATTGAATCTTTCAACTGATCAAAACCCTAAGTGACTGGTTGTGAGGTTTACATTAATGGTAAAAGAAACACTAAGTTCTTCCATACAAGTGTCATTACACGAAGATCCAAAGCCCATATTTGTGGCCTTTTTAACTTAGTTGGAAATCGGATCACTAAGGAAAAGGATTTGGAAAATCTACTAGTGAGCTACTATAGAGGATTGTTGAGCACCGATAGAGTATATATTCACTTTTGGCCATATAGGTGGAGAAGTGGTCAAAGAGAACTTTGTGAGGGGGAAATTAAAAATCTGGAGAAGCCCTAGAAAAATGAGGAGATAAAGAAAGGACTTTGGTGTATTAGTAATCATAAGTCATCAGGTCTATGCAAAATTCTATAAATCTTATTGGGATACAATTGGGAGTACCATTTGCAATATAGTGAAGGAAGCTTTATCTAAGGGAGAAGTGTTGGAGGAATTAAATACGACTCTCATTGTCCTAATCCCTAAACTCCTTAGGATGAATAAAGTTAAGGATTTTGACCCATTAACTTATGTACCACTTTGTATAAAGTGGTGACAAAATGTTTGGTAAATTAACTTCGACCAATGCTAAACACATTCATAAGTCCTGAACAAGCAAGTTTCATACTTGGCTGAGCAACATAAGATAATTTTTTGGTTTTTAATGAAGTCTTCCATTCGTTGGGGAAGAGGAATGCAAAAAAAAGTTTCATGGTTGTAAAACTGGACTTGGAGAAGGTATATGATAGATTGGAATGGGACTTCATTCATTGCGCTCTTCAAAGTCTAGGTTTTCCTAATAGCTGGTTGAAACTCATCACCTCTAAATTCCAAATCTTGTTCAATGGGGCAGTGACAGAGTCCTTCCCATTAAGTAAAGGTCTAAGATAGGGAGACCCTTTATCCCCATATTTGTTTATCTTGGCTATGGAAATGATAAGTAGAATGATCCATCTCAAAGTAGCAAATGACAGTTGGAAACAGTTAAAGCTGTGGGTTACAAATTTAAATTTGTCTCACTTGTTCTTTATGGATGATCTTTTGCTCATGGGAGAAGCCTCGATAGAAAATGACAATCAAATGAAAGAAACTATGGATTTTTTCTGTAAATTGTCTAGACAACATATCAATTATGAGAAATCTTACATCGTCTTCTTGCACACCCCGAAAGGATCAGTTAAGCAAAGCATTGTAGATATCTTCGGAATTCACCTGAATGCGAATCTAAGAAAGTACCTTAATATTAATGTAAAAGAAGACGGGAAGCTTAAACCTTCCGACTTGAACTTTATTCTTGACAAGTTGAGAGTGAAATTGTTAAGATGGAAAGCCCAATTGCTCGGCACGGCTGGGAGGAAACTTCTAGTCACAACATCTATGGAAAGTATAGTTAATTACTATTCTCAAGTGGTTCCTCTACCAAAGATTTTTACTAAAAAAACAGAGAGAATTGGTTGTAATTTCCTTTGGGGATGAGCATAGAATAGAAGAAAGATTCATTGGGTTAGCTGGCCAAAATTGAAATTGGCCAAAGAACATGGGGGACTCAGAATGATGGATTTGCATAGAAGAAATAAAGCAAATTTCTCGAAGTTAGCCTAGCATCTAAAGACTAAGAAACTCATATGGATGAAACTCTTTAAACAAAGGTACAAATTTAACAATCCTAGGAGAAGATTGAAAATATGTTCATACCTTTACAAGAAAGTCTGTAACGTAACCAACTTGTTAGAGGACCATGTGCATATGAAGGCAAAGAATGGGAAAAACACTAGACTTTGGTATTATATCTAGGATGAGAGAGCACCTATGAATAGCTGGTTGCATGGGCCTCTCACTAAGCACAATAACCAGACACTACTGTATCAGGCATGGAGCAACAACTATGAATAGAATGAAGAAGTCATAAGGTACCCACTTGACAATGCGATTCAAGCTAAGCTAGGAAACCTTGCTTTGGAAAGTGATAGCAATTCTCTTTATTGCTACAATTGGCCTTACGAAATTAATGGATAATTCACAACAAAGTTAACTTATATGTAGTTGGGCAAGGGAAATGCAGAAGAATCAGGAATGGGGGGTTAGAGTTGGATTTGGAAAGCTCCCTATCCTTTAAATATCCAAAATTTGATTTGGAGACTTTGCAATCGTAACCCTGCCACAAAGGATAACTTGATTCGTAAAGGAATTCAGATTGATCAACTATGCCATCTTTGTAACTTGGAAAGCGAAATTATGGAACATGTTTTCGTTAGCTGTCCTTGGTCCAAGAGGATTTGTGAAAACTTAGGGTTTTCATTACCAAGTGGATAAGTAACAATTCAGAATCTTGTCGATTGGATAAAGAGATGGTGTAAGAAATTTAAGAAGAATTAGGAGTCTCGTTCAACTCCAATGGAAGTTTTGCTATGTTATGTTTTGAAGAACATAAAATTTTTAGAACCTCCTAAAATAACCCAATCCAACCACCTATGATTAAGAGGGAAGGAAATTAATGGTGGTGTTTTTTCTGAATAGAAAAGTTATGGGAACCAAATGTTTCAAATTTTCTACAGCCATTGAAGATTAGAGAAGATTAGATTAGGATCAATATTGATGGAGCATTTTCTCAATACCAAGGTAGTAGGAGTAGGAGTAGGAGTAATTTGTAGAAATTTTCAAGGTTTAGTCTTAGGAGGAGCCTATAAATCTTGGGAAAATCTTTTACCCCTTGAAGCCAAGCTGCATGCATTTAAAGAAGGATTGCTTTTAGCCCAACAACTAAGGAAAATGGATATTTTGTGCAAGATTGACTCCCAACAATTGGTCCATTGGATACAAAATCTTAATGTGAATTTGAATGTTTGGCATCCTATTCTTGCTGAATGTATACGTCTTTTAACTTTTTTTACACATGTTGAAATTTACAAGGTCGATAGGAGAATGAATACTGTAGCTGACAAACTTGCAAAAGAAGCCCAAGATAAGAAGACTGATTTTGTGTTTGTTGATTTTTTTCTATTGTTTTTGTTGAAGTTTTGTTCTCTAAACCTTATTTCTAGTTTTTGTATTGGGATGCTTATAGGCGGCAATTTTGGAATAGGATGCCTTTTCTTTAGTATCTAAACTTTTTCTTTGGGGTAATAAATTTTTTGCTTTCACCCAAAAAAAAAACTTATATGGAAATTTGTGATTATAATGATGTGGATATGGTTGGACTAAGGATGATTTAATTTCATATAATTATGCACAACTTTCTTTTCTTCTAGGGATGTTTTATTAGGTGTTAGGACAACAACCATAATTAAATGGATACATTTACTAAAATTAACAATTGCACATTTTTAAAGAACATCACATATTTAAAAAAAAAGATAGCTTATGTAAAAATATTATAAATATATAGATCATAACCCAATGAAAAATTAATGAAGTATGTATTAGAGAATAATATGTCAATGGAACATATTTTATTTTTTCTTTATTTAAACTTTTCATTGATGTGTTAGAAGATATTTTATACATTATTAAATATAATTTTGCATTGAAAAACTTTTTATAAAAGTAAATTAATATGTATTTTAAATAAGTTTGTGATCATTATATATATTGTTTAATATAGAATATTTTTCTTAACTTTTATTATTAGAATTTTATATTAAATGAAACCGGTGCATTGCATGTGTGTGAAACTAGCAATACATAATTTTGAAAGCATTTTGTTATTTTACTACTTTTAATCTTACATTTTCATGTTCTCACACTTTTTAAAAAGCCACCAAGTTAACGATGACTATCAATACAGCATGATTCTTCACTTAATTATTATTTTTACATTTTTATTCTCTTTTAAGATACTTTTATCTTTTATTAGTAATATTCTTTATTATTCTGTTATTGATACTTTTTCTTCTCTTTATAGACATATCCGTTTATATACAAAGAAAGGTATTTGTAGAATAATTGTAACCTTTACATAAGTACAAGAAAAATAACGTAACTCTTGATATTGTTTTTTCATGAATTAAAGAATTATAACATTTCCAAATATTATAGCTATCACAACGATTGTTGTGATAGATCATCGTGCATCGTATAAAGATTTTCAATCAACCCCTTTATTGATCATAGGCTTTCTATATAATATACAAGACTCCTTTCACTCTAAGTTACTATCAAGCATGTAGACAAGTAATATCAAACTTATTAACTATAACTACTAATTAATTATGTAAATTACTGAAAATAAAGCGTAGAACATAGGATTCTACGACAAAAATATTATAGTACAAACTAAGTTTATATAAGTTTGTTTATCTCAAAAATTAAACTATACAAAAGAAATACACAATTCTTAGCTAGGACTATCAATTCCCTCTTTCGCTTTCTTAAGTATATAGTCCTATCTCGATACGAGACTTGCCTTAGGCATTTTGCAACCCGAATTAGTAAAGAGGTAGCTCTGCATTAAAAGAAATCTATTGGTGTATAAGCTTATGCTTGGTGAGCTAATCTCTTCATCATACCATATAAACAATTTATTTAAATGCATAATTATATAAATACATGAAACACTCAAAATGCCAAACCATACATGCAAAGACCTAGGAATCGTATAGAACTCAGAATTACGCCCCCTATAATCAGGGTTAGAGATAATGATTGATACAAACCATCAATTGGGTTCTAGCATCGGGATTTTTGTTCCACTTACACCAACATGCTCAAATCAACCCATCCATAAATATAGAACATGTACAAACATTACTTTTCATATGGAAAATACACTTTCCTTTTCAAATCAAAATCCTAAGTCTAGTGGTGTAGTAACCTCTACAATCCACATCATACGCCCAAACTGAAAGTTGCAAGATACAACCCTTTGTTAACGGTTAACATCCCCCGACGCCTAATAAGCCCGAAAACCAAGATTGAGACTTTATAATATATAAGTAGCATAACTGTTACCTAATTCTTATAGAAGCCCTTGCTCTTGTGAGTCCCTTCCTACCTTTCGCGTGATGTGACAATTGGTATAGTTATGATACAAACATGAGAAATGCGTAACTCATTGAATTCCTTAATTGATTAATTCTTTAATCCAATTTTCATTGTGATTAGGCAATTGCATTCCATAACAATAATACATATCTATCATTATAAATAACTCTGTTTATTATCTGATTAGTAAATCATGGAGTTCAATCATGATACCACATACATGTATTTCCCATATCTTACATGCATTCAAGTTTATTATAGAAATTTAAGTGCATCCACACTACAGATAAAACCAAGCATGAAATCATCAGGGAATCACTTACTCGGTCATAGATGATTGGTCATAGTAGTCTGGGAGCAAGTCGTCTCCAATAGGAGGATCCCATGAACATCGTAAATATGATACCATAAGAATTTGAAATGAAATAGAATACTAACTTAAAATCCTTTAAGTTATACTTTTGACTTAGTCTTATATTTCTCTTTGTTGTACTAAATCTTCAATTACGCATAACTTTCTCATTTTAAATCCGATTTTTATGATCTTATAATTGATTTCTATCTTTTTCAAGTGTTCTTTCACATAGCATAGTTAGATTTTTGAGATGGGGCTTGCAGTTTTTCCTACTGATTAAAACAGTAGCATCCCCTAGGTTTAGGTCTTCTTTCAGGCTTGAAAATTGTGGATGGGCTTTTTGTTACTTTGTGTAGTAATTTGGGCTTGGGCTTGAAACTTTGTTTGGGGCTTAATACTCCCATCAAGGTTAGATTTTCATCTGTTATTGATGACTTTGGTATTATCTTAATTTTCTTAGATTCCTAGGTGGGCTTATATGGTCAATTAGGCTTATTTTTGTACAAATCAATGGTTATGACTTCGTTGGGCTTAGGGAACTTTATGTGGACATCTTATAAATCTCATAACACTTTTTCTTTGGGAGTTAAGGTATTGGTAAAAAATTTCATGAAGGCCCAATGAAAAGTTTTGGATTTGTTTTGAGTGTTTTAGGCCCAATTCTAAGTTTTAGGCTTTTAACCTTTATTTTACTAATCTTGTTTGATTTTTTCACTTTATTTACTTTATTTTATTGTGTTGTTAAGTGTATTTTTCCTTTGGTTTCAAATTTGGTTGGTTTGGTTTGGGTGACTTCCAACTTTCTTTTCCATTTAATTCATATTTTTCTTAAGTCTAAGTGACAAATCAAAGGTTTACACTACTTGTATTCTAATTTTAACTTAACTTTTTTCTTAGGATGAGGATTATTTTGTCATAGTATTAAGTGAAGTTTATAGATCATATACTTATTATAGGTGCTATATCTTGTTTTAGGTCCTTAAGGGTTGATTTTTATACCAAAGTTTCATGTAGTGATTTTTCCTTTACCTAAAACTAAATTTAAGTATGTAAACTAAATTGAAGTGAAAATAACACTTGGGTATACTTCAAACATGTCGCATCCAACATGCTCCCGAGTTGGTGATGAACTTATTTTATGATTTTCTCAAGTCATATACTTCTACTCTAAGTAATAGGCAAATATTTTACAAAACACTAAATCTAGCATACTCATATTTCAACATTCATGTGAAAGATTCATAAAACTTAACACCTAGTATAGACTAATTAGGATATTACGTTATGTACATAATAACATCCTTAAGAATATGTATAATCTCTTAGGCATGGTATTTTAAAGGTACTCATATTTATAGTTACTTCTTTCTAAGTGTAGTGGACAATGGACTTTTGCGTTTAGATGCCTTCCTTAGTTTCTTGTTTTTCCTTTCCTTTTGTGTGCTTCTTGAATTCTTAAAGCCTAAGTGTTTGAGAGTGGTTTTTTAGGTATTCTAAAGTTTTCGTGAATGGAGTTGTACAAGTTTCCTGAAGTGGCTCTTTGTATGGACTAAAGTGAAGGCAACAAAATGGACTATTTATGCTGTATGTGTAGGTGCTTGTGTAACGGAAATGAAGGAGGAAAAGTAAGCCTGGTTTTTCTTTTGTTTCTAAACTAAATGTGTTTGAAAAGAGAGAGAGAGAATGAGAGGATTTTGGGAGTGAGATAGCCGGTTGAGAAAGTGTAGAAATGCACCTCAAAACAATGCCTTTTTGTTACTTCTAAATTAGTGTTGCAATGATTGACTGATTTAAGTATAATGGAACAAATAGTGATTGTGAAAAATAATTGAATGGATGTTTCAATGACAAGGCATGACTTGCTTTTCTTCCCTTCTAAACTGTTATGACTTCTGTCCTTTAGGGTATGGGCTTGTCAAATCTATCTCATTTTGATATAATATATTTTGTGATTTATTGAACCACTTATCAATTGGTAATATTGATTATATGGAGAGAAATGAATTGTCTTATCTTGAATCTATAGGAAGTTATTATATGATAAATCAATCTAATTCTTATGATTATCTTTAGTTCTAATTGATTCCAAATTGAAATATAATTGATTGATTAGAAGTCTTACATAAGCAATCTTTTTAAGGTTTGGTTCTTAGAGTAATTCATATATTATGATTTGCTTCTTAAAAGAAATTACAGTTTTCTAGAGTCAAGTAAAATTTGGTTAAACTTGAGTTTCCAATTATTCATTTAAGGTTTCAATAGTCTTATGTATCTTTAGCTCTTCTTAGAGTTTAAGGTTTTAGATGATTTAGGATTCGTTGTTTTTATATTAAGGTTTTTAGTAGTTTAAGTCGAGAATTCATCTTACTTAGGGCTTATGATAACTTTTAGAGTTTTTAAATATTTCAAAACTTTTGAATTGAGAAATTAAGTTCAATTTCTAAATGTAAACTTAAATTTTTAATTTAGTTAATCCTTAAAAATAATCAAAAAGTATTTTTGATCATTTGAATATTACTTAAGGTAGCAAGGTTTATAATAGTATTTTATTTAATTATCAATAATGATATATATTGCAATATCTAAAATATATTTATATAATTAAATAATTGTGTTCATATGATTTTTTAAATATACGTAGTTATTAATTAAAAAATTATGATATTTTTTTTACACAAATTTTTATATTTAAGGAACGAAACCCGATATGGCGTTGGTCTTTAACTAGTTAATTCTATAGATAAGTATAATTTTTCTTAGAGATTTATTAATCTATTGCACATTTAACAAAATCCTGCTAGGTAACGCACAGCTAAAACTAAAACCCTACCAACTTCTTTCCGGCTAGAACCGCTACCTGACTTCCGGCAGCCGCCACCGTGGTGGCCGTCATCCGCAGCTGGAGGAGAAACACAGTTCCCTGGACTCAGGTTTGCTTATTTTTTCCGTTTTTCTCCACTTATTCCAGTCTCCAATCTCGATATATCTCTAACTAATACTGGGGTCCGTCGACATGACGCCTCCTAGGGCATAGACCGTGAAACAGTACAAAGATTTTGAAGCAGAGGGTTTCACATTCACTCCAATCCGATTACTTGCTGGCAAACCGGTGTCCTCTGATCAGATTCTCGTCCCTTTTCTCTCGCTTCTGGTACAGTAGACTTTTGCTCTTCTCCACCTGTCCGTGGTCCTTAACGTCCTTTTATATTAAATTTTACATTATTATTCATATCTTGTTTTGTGTTTTTATGTTTTACCCGTCACTACTGATCCCGAATTCTAGGATTAAAATGTGATTGTTCTAAGTGAGAATATTTTAAGTTGAACCTAGTACACAGCGCAAGCCTTGCTGGTTCATATACTCCTCCATTGACAAAAGGAAGAGAAAGAGGGCCTTGTTAGTTGTATTATAGATGTTATTGTTCATAGGCAATTTCATTATAGCACATATCTTTGAAGAAAGGTAGCATTTTCGTAATCAAGCAAAAATTTTGAAAATTTGTAAAATCAACACATATTGGAATTTGATGTAGTTGATGTGACTAGGGCAATTTGATTATGCTGTGCTTTGTACTGCCATAGAATGTGTATGATTATCTTCTTGTCCCTCTTCACACATATATATATATATATTAGACGAAGGAGGAGCAATTGAATTACAAAACACCCAGTGTAGGTTTTTGTCAAACCTTGCTTCATTAGAATGCACACAATACATGCATTCTCTGATGTTATTGTCAAACATGAGCTGTGGTTATTTAGTGAAATAGGTTTTGGTTGAGCCATGGTTAAGTTTTCTTGCTATATACTTGGGACGATTTCAGCTTAGCATCTTTGGGTATCCAACTATACTGTGCATATGTGACTCAAGTATGGTTGCACCAGTTTGTTGTTGAAAAGGACTGGTTGTTAATTTGGTCTGCAAACTCAATAGGACAATTTTGTTGAACTCATGGGATGATGATTCTTTATATTAACATGAAGGTAATATCGTTGTCCACATGGACGAACAACAAGAAAAACCTCTCTTCAGGAGATGTAGAATGCATGTGGATCCATTTTGTACTGGTGTAGTGTTCAAAGTTATTGCATAACTTGAGCTAATAGTGTTTGAATATAATCACCATTCTTTGTGATAACACTCACTTCTTTAAAGGAGAGAATCAAGGATAGAGGACCAATTATAATGTGATGGGAATTTTTTATATTGAAAATAACATATTGTGTGAAATTGATCCAATAATCCAGTATACCAATTATGCTGACATGCATGGAAAAAATTATTGCTGATGAGAAATATCGGTCTGTCAGCCAGACCTATTCTGTCTAAAGTTCAAGCCACTATGGTCTTTTGGGAAAAAGGCAAATGATTTATGTGTACCCTGCATAATTGGTCCAGTACTATAATCTTTTGTACATCAAATGAGAAATCATGATTAAATTACCCGTTGAGTACATTGGGGGTTTAGAATAAGTAAGGGGATGTGTAAAATGTTTTCAAATCTTACTCCCTTTACAGATGTCAAATATAATTGCAGCAATCAAAGGTAGCTAGTTACTAATAGATTCTAGTAGTAGGTGTTAGGAGGCAAGGGTAACTGCACTTGTAGTGGAATACTATCAGAAAAGGAAGCATCACTGGGCACTAAAAGCTACTATTTACCCCCAAAATTTGAGATTATTAAAGTAAAGTTGATCATAACAGATGCCGAAGAATGTCTTAAAAACACATTTTGTGAAACAGCATACCCAATAATTTGTTTCACTTTTCTCTTTTTCTTACCATTTCAAAAAGAAATTTTGGATAACAATTTATGACAGTGAGTTACTTCTTTTGTCCATGCATTGCTTTATTTTTGTCTGTTACCCTGCCAATAAGAACTTTTAATAATTAGTTTGAATTTGTGATTATCCAGAGAAAGGAACATATTCCTGCTTTATATCCATGGAGTTCTGTCCAACATGTGGAACCTTATTGCAATATGAGTTGCCTCAAGGGGGTCATGCTTCTAGATTTTTCTGTCCCACATGTCCATACATATGCTACTTGGAGAACAGGGTATGGTTTCTGCATGGAACTCCAATTAACATTGCATTGCTTTGTTATATCTTGCCCTAAGACTAGTTTATTGCTTTTCTATGCAGGTAAAGATAAAAAGGAAGCAACATCTTGTTCAGAAGAAGATAGAGCCTGTCTTTTCTGAAGAGGATCGGAAAAATGGACCTCAAACGGATGGAGGTATGGCTTATGTTTTCCTGCTTCACTGTCTTCTCTTAGCAGTGACAATGACAAGAGAACATAAAACAAGGGCAAAAAGACACAACTTAACTATCATATCTGACCTCATATGGTTTATTAGTGGGACCTGTGTCTTTGCTTTTAGCTACTTATGCTATGATTTGCTTTTCATATAGTTTCTTTGTTATGAAAGGGATGCTTTCCAAGAAAGAACTATATCATTTGGCATGCTGCATTAGCAGCAATAATCTGCCGCATTAGCAGCAATAATGCATAAGTAGAAGAACTATGCTGCATTTGGCATAACTCACAATTTTGTTCTGAGTTGGAAATACTGCCCATCAACCTGCAGCACTCACTAGAAGGATCCTATCCTACATTTTGCATTAATACACTCCTATAGCTTGGTCCATCCCAGTATCTGTAATTCTCAGTTTACATTATTGTTTTATTTCCCTCCTTGTTTTGTATGGTAAATCTGTAGTGAGGTTGGTTTTTGTTTTTGTTTTGCACTCAATGTTTCCCTTGCCTCGTAGCAATGGTTTTTGAAATTTGTTCCTATCAATACAAATTTAAGTTACTTGAGCAAAATGTAACTTGGTGCTTGAAATTAATATGGACAATGTACCTTTGAGAGGAATATGCTGTTGGTCTGCAGCTGTAGTTTAGATGTGGAATATAATCCTTCTCATAATTATCGTGTTAAAACAAGATATGGGAGGGTTCTTTTTTTTATTTTGTTTGCCTTTGTAGAGTATGTAGTTGAACTAAAAATTTTCGTTGATTGCCATGATTCATAACTTATGACTATTATCATTTGATTTCAAGATAGAAAAGACTAGTTTGTTGCGACTCATTAGTTTATCTATATTTTTCGATTCTCAAGCGATTATTTGGAAATAACTGTTAAAATTGTGTTTTTATTGTTCATTTGAATGCATAAAATCGATAAAATTATATATAATCATATCAAATCGGTAAAATCTTATATTTGTAGAATCGAACATGAAAGTTTATAATTTTATTAAAAGTCTATACATAAACGATTTTATATCTATTTTAACTGGGAAAAACATTATAAAATTATAAATTCATAAAATTGTAACTTTGACTTGTAATTTTAACAACTATTTAATGATTAGTAGCTTTATCACTTTACGCTTGCACTCATAAGATCTGGTGTGCATTGTTTACTTTTGGACTTTCTCTTTCCTTTTTAAAGGTGCTTTTGTTGATGCAAATTGATTGCAAGATGCATCTATCTTTGTTTTTTTTTTTTTTTTTTTACTTAAGAAGGTAGCATTGGGCATTCCATTCTGTTTACTTTTCGTTATTGAACTGTATTTTGGGTCTAATTTTGATTTTCTCCTTTCAGTAACATGCCCTCACTGTGGCCATGGAAAGGCCATTTATCATCAAGCACAGATTCGGTCTGCAGATGAACCAATGACAACATTTTACTGGTGTCTGAATGAGAGATGTGGGAAGAACTGGAGAGAAGACTGAGCACAACCCACCTATGATTTAATGGAGACTGCCTGTTGGACCCAAAGAAAGCAGGAAAAGTAAACTTGTATAGGAGTTTTGCTCCTATTTTCTGTAATGGCATTGTCCCAACAGTTGAAAACTTGATGAGTTAAATGAATTGCAGTCTGCATCTCTGCTTGCAGCTGCCCGGCATCTCAATTTTTGATGATAGACAAAGTTCTTTTTGGGCACATATAATTAAGTCTGATTAATAAATTCAATTTAATTAAGATAGTGATGCTAATTAATTGCTAGCATATTAGCTTTCTTTGAGGAAAGCATGCCTATGCTTCAATGATGTAAGACTGTGGTGCGTTTATATCTGGATAATGTTATATAGACGTGTTAACACTTGCTGCAATCTAATATGTGGTGGCACAGCCGTGGCCAACCCTAGCGATTGACATCCTCTGTTCTTTGCTAAAATACTTCAAGAGTGTAGGGTGATCATATAAGATTTTTTATAAACATTTCCAAGAAATGCTGAAATGATTTTAACTTCTGAAGAGGAAACTATATTTCTAACTTGAATATTTTTCACTTTAGGCTATAATCGTTGCCAACCTCTTGCTGTTACCTAAACTCCTACTATTATTTGGATCAAAAGCCATGATTAAGCACCGATGTATACATTACAATTACTCACCCTAGATTGTATCGAACACAAAGTTCAGAAAAATGTTTTTCATGAAGCAATGGTCACGACAGAAGTATGTATCTCTGAAGGTGTTGACGATGGCAATAATTGAATGGAGAAGATGGAAAGGGAGAAATGGAGGGGAAAAGGCTGAAAGAAGAGGAAAGGCTAAAGACAGAGCAGAGAGTAGAGGGGGAAGTGGCAGCCATGGAGTCCATGCAGCCCATTTTTGCCCCATCCTAGTTTGATCAGTATTTTAAATTAGCTAATCCTTCTTATGATTACACTGAGCTCAATTCTATATTTACTGGAGCCCGACCCAATTATAATCAAGTTCAAATTAGAGCTATTCGACTAATTATTAAACAAATCTTGAGTTTTAACCCATTCAGCTTAACGAGTCATAAGGGCGACAGGATTACAGCTCCTCAACACTTGCACATGCACATGCACATGCTGATGCTAAATGTTCGAAGAATAACAAAATATTCCAGTTTCAAAGTTCAAATTCCTTACACACCAAGATGGCATAATTCAGGACAAACTATAGGTATTGCAAAGTGAACAGTTCAAATTTCCGGGACTTCCTTTCCGGAAGTAATTATATATAATGGAACAAATTCTCATTGCAGATTTACACCCCATCTTGCAGGTCTCAAGAATTAGTATCATTCCAGCCAGCCATAGTAGAAATTACAGGGACTCATGAGATGCATCTGAATACATGTTGGCTCTTGCCATTTTCACATGATATGATCAATGCAAACATGTGAAAAATCAAAACTATTTCTACAATACTGTGATTAAAAAGATACACCTTAAAGGAGCTTGTATAGCCAAAAGCTAAAAGGCAACACATGGCTTCACAATTTACTAGAGGCTGGCAGGTACTTGGTATGACGGCCCTGTGCGAAAATCTTTCCAGTACTCTTCTTCCTAAACTCAACACTAACAACAGCTACTGCCTTCCCGACACGTAATGACTTAGCATCAATCTCAATTTCCTCCTGGGTAAACAGCAATATCAAACTTTCCATATTCATAAAAAGATAGGAAAACATAATAAGGGAGGAAATTAGTAGGCTTTCATTAATAAAGTGCATGAGGTATTGTACATAACCATCGAAAAGATTGACCGTCTAAAGAAGCCTCCCCAATGTTAAGAGAGATTTTCACTTTTTGCTTTAACCTGTCATGCTTTTAAGTTTTAAGACAAGTCCCAACCGTCCCTCCCTATCTTCCTGAAAGCTTAACTTATTCTTGAACCTCATGGATTCTATCCAGTTAAACTGGTAGCAGTAATTCATACTTGATCAGTCTTTTCCATTCGTGTGATTTGAAAACAAATGCAACCTACTGTTTCATTTAGACACTATTTATTTTGAGATCTGTTTTTGATTTTCTCACATTTATTTGTATCTTGTATTTGTGTTATTGGAATGTACCATCCAGAGCGTTTCTAACAATTGTCTGCAGATTTTTTAAGTTTTATCTGCATATCTTATATGCATCTTATTTTGATGACCAGTCAATGTGTGAGGTGAAAATAAGACACTATAAAAGTATTGTTGTGTCTCTCATCCCTAAGACCTCAATTCTTTATCTTAAACGAGAAAAGAACATTGACTGTTGTAAGGATAAATAATCAAGGTTTCTGCATCAATCAATCTCATTAATTAGATCAAAAGTTTCTTCTTTTGCATTATATGACAGCATTTCTAGGATGCGGAAATCATAATACATATATTGCCCAGTCCATTAAAAGAGAAAGAAGGGAATAAGACATACATCAAGATAAGCAGCATCAAAGTAGGATGAGTTAATCTCCACAGACACCCCGGAAAACGGAGACCCTAAACTGTAGATAACAGCAGAGCCCACTACATCCACCAGCATTGTGATGATACCTGTGTGCAAGTAATTATGTCCATCCTATACCATAAAACGCCATGAACAAGATAAGTGGGCAAGTAAAATGAATGTACCCAATTATAATATAATCCTCTATCTAGCATTTTTCCTTTTCTCTTCTGCAAGCAAAATCATTGGCCAGTCCTCACTATGCTCAAGCAGACAAATGCTAAATATAACATTTCAAGTACACATTAGGGAAGAGTTATAGATCAACAATAGTTTTATGTTCTGGGTCAAGTTCAATTAAGTCATTAAACATTTCAAGAGAGCCAAATGAACCATGGACGCTTACGATTAGATTGACTCACTTGAAACTCAACCCCAAAGCACTTTCTATTGAGTTCACCTAAAAGCTATCTTCGGAGTGCCTATTTGAATTAGATTGCAAAAATGGTGTAGTCAATCTAGCTATAAATAATTATCACTTTTCACCCCCCAAATAATGGTTTAATTTAACATTAGTTGCCTATGAAAACTCCAACTTGACATTTTTTATGGTACAACAATTTCTCCTTATAGAACAAACACAAAGATGTATTATATTATACTCTTTCGATTCTGTTGAAAGAAGATACAACAATGTATGGGGCTGGAAATTCTCACAGAGAGAGAGAGAGAGAGAGAGAGAGGAGAATACCAGCAAACGAGGAGAAAGCTTGAGAGAAGAGACAACACGACCGGGTTCAATCGCATCGATTACAAGGCCCTGCATAACGAATGTTTCCAGGAATTGAGGAGGGAGACGCGCAATATCTCCTTCTCCTTCTCCATTTCCATCGCCTCCCGCTTCCTTCTCCATTCCCCTCGATCACCTTCTCCCCCACCAAACTCTTTCCACTAGGGTTGGTCTCCCCCCTTAACTAGCGCGTTCAGCTAGTGTTGTTTCTCTTCAATTTCCACCAAGGAAGTTCTTTGATTCTCAAAATGACAAGTGTATCGCACTGCTTTTTCTTTTTTTAAATTATTAGCATATGTTTTAATTCTGGCGTTTAATTATAAAAATTAGATTGAATAATATAATTTTATTGAACTATATTTAATTTTATAGTATTAGATATAAAATTTATATTAAAAAATTATTTATTTATATTATAAAATAAATAAATATTTTTATCATATTTAATAAAAATAATATTAATTAATTCAATATTATAACTTAATTTTTGTTCGGTTATCAAGTAAAGTTATAAACTAAATATAAAATAAAATTTTTTATATAGTTCAATACCACAAAAATTATTCAACCAAACATTATCTTAATCTTGAAAATTGAAACAATCAAATCAAAACAATTTAGGCAATTTTCACGTAAACATTTTTAAAAGAGAAACATTAATTGGGAAAAAAAAAAAGAAAAAGAAGAAGAAGAAGAGAAACGTTATGATATGATGCCATAACATAGTTTATGGATCTAAATAACACTAACCATGGTTTTGAGAATAAATGTAAACTAACCTTTTGTTTGGGCTTGAAGTAATTAAAATGGAGAGAAATTGAAACAAAAGAATTAAGAGTAAAGAAAGTGAATGGAAAAATTATAAATTAGGAAAAAAAAATATAAAGAAAGTTTATGATATAATTTTTTTAATTAAAATACCATAAAAACCCTTATCCTTTAATCGTATGTCTTTATTTTAAGGATAAATTTATAACATCATTATAATTCCCTTTCAATTTTCTCCAAATTAGAGAGGGTTTTTTTATGTAGGTTAGGCAAACTTTCTTTCTCAAATTCATCTCCTTCCCTTTTACATTTATTTTTCATACAAGAGAATTATATTATCTTCCAATCAAATTCCTCTCCTCTCTTCTTCTTTCCTTAATCCAAACATAGTGTAAGTGAGTAGGAAGAGAGAGGGTTCATTTTGAAGAATCCATGCCTACTTAATAGTAATGTATGCATATGGGATTAGAGGTGTGTAAGTAGATTAAACGGGTCAATCCAGTTTCACTTATTTGGCTTGTAAGTCAAACAAGCTGAGCTTATTTGGTCTATTTTTAAACAGGCTAAAAAACCTTGTTCTTAACCTGTTTAAAAAGCGGGTTAAACAGATTAATCAATAAGTTAAAAACGTAAATATATTAAATAGGTCAATCTAAATTAGCTTACTTTAGCCCGCGGGTTAAATAAGTTGAGCTCATTTAATCTACTTTTAAACGGATAAAAAATCCTTGATTTAAACCAGTTTAAAAATCTAGTTAAATGAGCCAATTCGTAGATTAAAATTTACTTACACACCTTTACATGGGATCATAACAAATACAAGATCGAGCTAAAACTGATTAACATAATAGGTAATTTTCTATAGATTTGGAATGGATTTCGAGAAAACTCTTGAAATCTTATATAATACTAAGATCAAATTATTTCGAGAAAATTCTAATGCTGGTAGGATATTCGAACTCAATAAAAACTCTAAGCCTAATGTATATTGATAATTCATGGTTGTTGTATTTTGTTGGATATGAGTTAGTTTACTTGTATAGTTGTTCAAATAATTTGTTTTTGAGATAATGTTAAAATAATTGTGGATGTCATTCTAATTTTCCGTAGGAAGTTTGACACTACTAAATGCATATAATTGAACTTTTGCTCGTTGGTTTTGTTACTTTATTTCTTATTGTTTACATTTATATTCTCCTATTAGTGAGTGTTTACTATGTTATTCCATTTTTTTTAAAATAAATAAATAATGGAGGTAGAAAATTCAAATAGATTATAGTTTAATTGGGTATAATATGGAAGAACTTTAAAATTCATACAAATTTTGATAAATAAAAGTTTGATTAGGTATGCCATTTACTTATTGAAAATATGAATGCAAGTGAATTTTGAAATTATCCCTCAAATTAAGGATATTCACATAATTATGTTTTTTCAAAGTGTTAAATTGAATTGACTTATTGGTGGGGTTTTTTTCCACAAGGGTACTAGTAAGGACCATGGACCATGGACCTCTAAAATAATTATAACTCTTCCAAAACATGTCAGGTTGCTAGATGGTTATATTTTATATTATCTTGTATTCTCTGAGGGATCAATAGCCCATCTTCAAGCAAATCGTTGTTAACGTTGTGAAAAATAAAAATATTTTATAGAGATGGCCGCTAGATGGGTAAGGCTAGTCTGGCAAATACAACAGCTTGAACTTGGGCTCAAAAATAAATAAATAAAGAGGGCTCAACCCGTTGAATAATGTAAAGGTAAAGGTATTAATAAGATGTGGATGTGTTGGTAAAATATATGAATGGTAGGTTTAAAATAGCCAAGTATAATAACTATCATTTATTGAAGATTTATGCATGATGTAGATTCATAGCTATTTTGTCTATCCCTCATCCATACATGCAGCATACCATTATCAATAAACCTTTTTTTTGCGGCGAAGCAGACTGACAGCAAAACTAGATCCCACTGGATTTTCATGCCTAGAATGGACTAGAGAAAAAAAAATAAAAAAAGGCTAATGTTGCCTGGTCTGGCACCTAATATTCAAAGCGATATCAATTAGGGGAGAGTGGAATCCTTCACCTGTGGTTGTTGAGATTAAGTGATTTCTTTTTAAAGTTTACAAGACCCCAGTTTCATCGTTCTCATTAGCAATGGAACCAACTATAAAGCACTAACAGCAAGAACACGAATGTTTTATCTATACTGACACACAACTATTGAGTTCCTTTATGGTAATCAAAGTCATTTCGCAACTGTTATTTACCAAGACATTAATGCGTTGCATTGATACAATCAACAAAAGGAATCCTGAGACCTGGTACCTCAGCTGGATATCTCCATCCACTGTATTCGAGAAAAACATCAACGAAGAGGGATTTCACATTGATCATACCAGAATAAGCGATCACAAAGCTAAACTCATAATGAGGTACATTAAGCTGCCAACTTGGGTACAACTTTACATCTTACTAGGAACTATGCGCAACGTATGACGCCCCCTAGCAATAGCCTTTTTGGTCTTCTTTTCTCTCAATTCAATGCTAGCAACATCCATACCCCTCCCAATATGCAACATCTCAGCTTCTATCTCAATCTCATCCTGCACAAACCATTATACGGAAATTCATGATATACAGTTCTTTACACACATTATATCCATATAACAAAGATCTGCATGCACCCAGATTGAATGGGCAGAAAATAACAAAAATCACCATTCTCATTGTTGTGTACAACCAAATGACGACTGAATGACAGTAGCCATTGGTTTCCAACCAAACCCATAGTTCCCTTTGATTACAATTCACCAAAAATCATCTAAGCCAATTTTCAGTTAGAAGAATCAGCTGTGGTATGTTCGTCTCTAAAGTGCATTTTAGATTTGGTTTTGATGAATTAAAAAATTTCACGAAGGTCTTCCACACCATATCAGATGAGCCAAGCACATAATGTTGAAGCAACTGTCTAATTTATAATGATGCCATTTCCTGGAGTAGTTTTTCAGGGAAAAGAGCACGGTTCAGAATAAAAGACATAGCATATTACCTGGAATGGGTTGAGGGTGTCTGGAAAGTAGTGCAACAACAAAAATAAGAGATGAAAACAAACGTGTAGGGGTCTGGTGACATAATTTAAGGATTGGTGATTACCACAAGCCATTCTATCTTAATTGCAACATTATCAGCAGACAGAATTGACCAGAACAGTGATTGGTGCCAACCCACAAGCAAAACCAGAACAGTGATTGGTTCCAAACCACAAGCAAAAGTCGTCAAAGAAGAATGTGCTCAAAGATCTCTCAAGATAATTAAGCACTTTTGTTTAACATGACTTGAGTTAAACAAACAGAATAATCCATTCCACATATGTATAACCATTATAGGATTGGTTTGTTCATCACATCCTTTCCAGAGATATACAGGAAAACATCAATACCAATCAGCCATTCCTAACTTCTTTTTAAGCACTCTTTGATATTTCCTGAATCATAGACAGGAAGAGAAAAGAATAAAAAGATGCAACTGAGTGTTCATAGGTCTTTAGATCTATGAATTTTCAATTACTTGTGGAATTAACACAAAAAATCCATCTTGAAAGGTCTCATTGTGCATCATAATTAAGAAAACAATATTTCTGCAGACTCAACAGCTGGATGGACATTATAATTTTTAGATCCACAACTAGCTAAGCCAAAAGCTTAAACCTGTGGATCGAGAAACTTCACAACCAACTAATCTGAAAGTTTAAACTTAGTAGATCTAGTGCAGTTTTATATGTACCAGTTAACAGGACAAACTATCACTAGGCCAGTTCAAGTCATAGTCCTTTAAGAGGATGATGGAGGACTTCAATCCAGAGTTTGAAGTATCTATAGATACTCAAGTGAGTCATGAAGTCTGCAAAGCTTGACATCTGGTTCTTTCCAGCTGACCATGTTAGTCTATGGCCAGGCCAATGGCTACTTTGTTCATTAGATGCTGTTTGGCCTATTTCAGCTCAATTAGAGGGATAAGCAAGGACAAGCTGTACAATCTTCACAGTATTTATCAGCTCAAGACGTCAAGCCCCAATCTTAGCATGTAGATATTAGTTGATGTTAGAAAATCACATAAACTGGCAACCTACAAGCCCCTTGAACAAACTCTTTTGAGTCCTCTTACAGGGAATAATGAATATAATGGCCCTTTCTTAACATTCACATCCACTTATATGATCATTGGATCGAATCATAATTGCTTAATTACCTACCTATCTCTGGTTTTTAAGATAGATGATCTCCGGAGTTGATAAAGAACATGAGTATAGCATGTGAAAAGAAATTGAGTTTCTTGATTTTCTTCGAAAAAATTAAACTTCTTCAATATGGAACCTATTCTGCTGAATCAATCAGACAGAAGTCCATGATAGCTCATCAATGTTTCTGCCTTTATCTAAATCAACTGCCACTCTATTACTATGACCACAATAAGCATTCAAGTTTATAAACAAGCACTGAGATTTCCAATCCAACTCTGTCCATCGAAAATTCATCAAGGAATACAATTTTGCTCATATGAGTCGGCAATAATTCTATCCTAATTTTTCACACAAATGATAGATATAATTTCACATTCCCTTTAGTTTTTGGGTGTATCAAATTATGGACGAGCAAGGCAAATTGAGAAAGTAATTTGGGGAAATGTTAATAAGTAGTCAGGATAAAATGGATACTAACATGAAGACAAGCATGCTGAAAGAAGGAAAGATTGGTCTCCACTGAAACCCTGACACCGGGAGCGCCGGTAGGAGTGTTGTGTACGAGAAAGGATGACACCATATCCACCAGCATTGTAATCGCACCTCCATGCATCACATTATCTGCATTCTATTACACACAAGTCATGTTTCATATGTGTTTAAGAAAAACACAAATACCGAAAAAACACAAACAAACGATAAAGTTTCCTCTTGCATATACTCCGCATGCTATCCTATACGAAGAATATTCTTCGATGCAGGCCCCAATTTCAGGCATCATAGCAAGACATAATTGACGGGGCATGGATAATTATTATCCGTGTATACCATTAACCCATCTTATCACTCTAAAATTAGTAGTAAAGATGATTACTTTTGATGCAGAAATTAATTAAAAAAGGGGAGAAAGAGAGATACTACCTACCACTAAGCGAGGTGAAACAGTGAAGGAGCAGAGAAAGCTACGAGGTTTGAGATGATGAAAGCGAAGACCTTGCATGATCAAATACACCAAGAATTTAGAAGGGAGGCTCTGGACACCATCCTCATTATCGTATTCTTCTAGGTCGTTGTCTTCAACCCCAAGGTATCTCTTAACTGCATCTAAGTCTGCCATGTTCCTCTATCTATCTATGTATCTAAAATCAGAATTCTGTCTGCAGAAAGTGTGATGAGGAAAGGACACCGAGATAGCCGAATATTCAACTCCTTTTGACTCCTCCGCTCCACCACGAAGCACTGGACAACTGTGTTAATTCCACTTTAGCCCTTCTTTGGTCTAGCCCATGCCAATTGTCGTGTCTGTAGTCCGTAGGTTCACCATGGGATATTCTAGCTAGAACAGGACAGGAGGCCGGTATCCAGGGGGCATCATTTAAGCCGGTATATTTTAGGAGGGATGAAATAAATAGATTGAAAAAGAAAAAAATTATTATTTTTATTTTCTCTTTAGATATTTAAGAAGTAAAGTAAAGAAGATAATAATAAAAAAAAGGCCAATTTCATAGATTATAGTATCTATATTTTTATTTACTAAACTTAGAAAGCAAAGGTGTTTATATAATTTAAAATATTTTTTATCTGTTTTCACCGCTTTCTTTCTAATTTTAGAAAGAATTTAAATAATTTTAAAAGTAAAAAATTTTTTACTCTTTTTCATTTATTTTCTTAAGATTTTTATTTTTATTTTATATTACTGTACACAAATTTTCCTCACTTTTTCATTAATTTCATTTTATTTTTACCAATCTAAACACACTCTAATCAAAACCCAAAAAATTTGGGTAGTACATAATATGCATCTCGTACGAATAGGCTTAGGCACAGGTGCTCATTTCAACCGACATAGCTATAAACATTAGGTTATAGGTTGACCAATGGGTGACCTGGTGTTGGCTTGAGGCTTCTGGTTATGTTTAGGTCTATGGAAAATATATTGAAATGATATTATATATCATATTAAAAATATATGATCCATTAGCTTGGATCGTCTCATTAAAGTTGAAAAGTTTCATTATGTTGCTACTTAAATATTGTAAATATTCGATATTACATCCCATATAAAGATGAACGCAAAATCATATAATTGGAGGGTAAAGAGGAAGGAGAAAAGTGGTATTAGAATCACTCTTAGAAAAAGTTTTGCTTGTTATTATAATTATATTTATATATGTAAAAGGGTTTTATTAGTAATTATACTCATAATATTTTGCTACAACTCAATAGAATAAGAGAATTCCTTTTGTAAATAATTAAGGGTGTTGAGTGTATTCTTTAAACGATGAAAGAACGGATCTTTTACCTTTTCATTATGCTATGTGTATTAATTGAAATCTAATTATCTATTTGTAAAAATATATATGCGTGGGCACACACGCATATGTATACATACACAGATACAAAACTTGTGTAAGTTTTGTGTTCAATATAAATAAATAAAAGAAATTTAATAGGAAATTGTAGGAAGGGTTAAAAAAAAACACATACACATATACATACATGTGCACACGCATGCATACACACACACACACACAAAACTTACTAAGATTGGCTGCATAAAAATCCAACCTTCAAGCTTATTGGACTAGGGAGCGAGGAATTAATAAAAAGGCAATTATACTCCTGCTACTTTTTTAAGTATTATTTATTTTAAGAAAATTGATTGGGGCACTAAGAGTGATCTAGTAGTTTCCATGGTTGGTTTATGTAATCAAATGGGATGTAAAACTAATTAATTTGTAAATTTTACTTGTACTTTCAAGTTTTCCATCAAGGATGTGATTTGCACTCATTTTACAAGTCTTTTCAAAAAGGAGTTAATGTACAATTATATGAATTTGATGGAAATGAAGGTACTTAACTGGACTCTTTAAAGCTATATAGTTGGGTTTGCCTTGTGTGAAACAGATCTATAGTAGCTGCTCTTATTTTATATTAGCTTATATGGCAAGATTGTTGCGACTTTACCATTTGAAGTGTGACATTATGTATAATATAGTATAGTGTATGGACATTGATAGATATGGATTATATGTATGGTTTGTATATGAATTATAAATATATACTAATTATAACTGTGTATGCATTATGTAGAATATTTTTCATAATTTATATGAATTATGAGTCAATATTATACATTGTATGATATATTGACAATAATACATCAAGATTACATCTATACAAATTGTATATAAGGATTAGATAATATAACTTTTGTTTTATATGAATCACGATTCAAGAATATAGATAGTATAATATATAGATAATAACATGTATGAATTTTGTGTGTATGAATCAAATGTGTAAGTTATAAATATATACGAATTATTTATTATATGATTTTTATTAATCACAAAAGCAATAATATATGGAGTAATAAACATTGGTAGCATACGGATAATGTAGAAATTATTTTAAAGCTAAAGTAATTGTTTGAAATATTTATTTTTGGTATATATGAATTGTATATAAATAATCGAAATAATATGTTATGACTCAACATTCGAAACATATTAGGGCACAGAGAAATAAGCGAAGACCGAGCTATTTAAGGGATTATATAGAGGCTTAAGCATACAATAGATAAATAACATTAGTGAATAACAGATTGCATAACCAAAATAACAAATCTATAGGAAAATAACCAATTTCTAATAGATTTAGTAATAGAGAACACCATACAAATGAAATCAGAGGAGGATATAAAAGGGAAACAGAATACTGAGGAGGGTATCAAATTCCCATTGAATTTCTTTCCATACTTCCTTCTTTTATTCTTGGAGTTGCTCTGAAACTCGAATATTAGAGAGTATTTTTGCCAACGTTTGCCTTGTAAATCACAAAATACTTTCGTTAAATCATAATATACATTTAGCACGAGATTACATGTTAGAAAAATCAAAGACTAAATTGAAAAACAAGAAGAGTTGATAAAAACCCTAAAAGAGTCAAAGAGCAAGAAGAATAGAGAGTAAAGTTACCTTTGAGAGTATTCGGTGAAGAAAGAGAGAGAATTGAGATATTTCATATGTATGCTAGTGGATAATTTGTGGGTTGGGCCTTGAAAGTGTAATATAATAAGAGGGAAAAAATTAACTAAAGAAAATGAATCATAAAAGCAATATATAAAGTAATGAAAATTAGTAATGAACAATGATATCATGTAGATAACGTCGAAATTATTTTGTCCATGGACTAATTGAATAAAATATTTATTTTAGTTTATGTGAATTGTATATAAATAATTTAATTCTCAAACTGAAGAAAAATTAATTAAAGAATACTTTAAAAGAAATAAAGATCAAGAGAATATATTTTAAAAAGGGAAAGGGAGAAAAATAGTATTAATAAAGAAAGAGGAATATTATTAAAGAGAGGAGGAGAAGGAGTGACCTATTCTAAATTTGAACATATATTATGGACATCAAATAGTTCAATAATGTAAAAAGTACTAATAAAACTTTAATATATGGATATAAATATGTTTGTAAAATATGAATAATAGGTTATAATAACTATCACTTATTCGAGATTCATCGGTACTTTGTCTATTATTCATCTATATGCATGATATGGATTCATAGATATTTTTGTCTATTACTCATTCATGCACGTTGTGTGCCATTATCAATGAACTTTTTTGCAGCGAAGCAGACTGACAGCAAAACTAGATCCTACTTGATTTTCATGCCCAGAATGGACTAGGGACAAAAAAAAGAAAAGCTTATGTTTGCCTGGTCTAGCTCTAGCACCTAATATTTAAAGCAATATCAATTAGGGGAGTGTGGAATCCTTCACCTGTGATTGTTGAGAATAACTGATTTTTCTTTTTAAGGTTTTCAAGATCAAGACCTTAGTTTCATCGTTCTCATTAGCAATGAGAACCAGCTATACAGCACTAACATCAAGAGAAAAAAAAAAAAAAAATCAAGAACTCAAATATTGTATCTATACTGATACAGATTGCGGTGAAAAAAATCTCTTTAGTTTAAATTTTAAGGAGATGATTGTTTTGCAAATGCAGTAACTATGAATTCCTTTATGGCAATCAAATTCATTTCAGAACTGTTATTTACCAAGACATTGATGTGTTTGCTTCATTAATACAATCAACAAAAGGAGTCCTGAGACTCGGTACCCTCAGCTGGATATCTCTACCCACTGTCTTCGAGAAAAACACCATAAAATAGGGATTTCACATTGATCATACCACAATAAGTGATCACAAGGTTAAACTCATAATAAGATACATTAAACTGCCAACCTGGGTACAACTTTATATTTTACTAGGAATTATGCACATCGTATTACGCCCCCTAGAAATAGTCTTTTTGGTCTTCTTTTCTCTCAATTCAATGCTAACAACATCCATATCCCTCTCAATATGCAACATTTCAGCTTCTATCTCAACTTCATCCTGCATAAACCATCATACAAAACTTCACGATATACAGTTCTTTACACACATCATATACATATAACAAAGATCTGCATGCACTCAGATCGAGTGGGTAGAAACAAATGCAGAAAATAACAAAAGTCACCTGTGTCATTGTTGTGTAGAACGAAATGACGAGTGAATTCCAGTAGGTATTATGTTCCAGCCAAACTTATAGTTCCCTTAAATCGGCATTCACCGAAAGATATCCTAGCAAATCTTCAGATAGAAGAATCAGCTGTGCTATATTTGTCTCTAGAAGTGCATTTCAAAGTTGGTTCGGACTTAATGAAGTAAATAATTTCTCGAAGGTCTTTCACATTAAATCGGATGAGCCAAGCACATAACGTTAAGGCAACTGTCCCATTTATAATGTTGAACATTTCAAGGAGAAGAACATGGTCCAGAATAAAAGATATAGCATGGCCTTGGAATGGGTTGAGGGCGTCTAGAAAGTGGTGAAACGACAAAAGTAAGAGAAGAACACGGGGTGTAGGGGTACTGTGACATGAATATGGGATTTGTCATAACCACAAGCCATTATATGTTAATGGTGACACAACATTATCAGTTGACAGACAGAATTGACCAGAATTGTTCTTGGTGCCAACCCACAAGCAAAAGTTGTAAAGAAGAATGAGCTCAAAGATCTCTCAAGATAGTTAAGTGCTTTTATTTGACATGACTTGAGTTTAACGAACAAAATTATCTATCCCACTTGTGAATAACCATTACGGGATTTGTTTGTTCACCATTTCCTTTACAGAGATATACAGGAAAACACCACATCCCTAAATTCTTTTAAACAGTCTTTGATCTTTCCTGAATCACATAAAACAAGAAGAGAAAAGAATAAACGATACAACTGAGTGTTTATAGGTCTTTAGATCCACGACGTGCAGCTTATCCTATCAAACAACCGAATGCAATTGGCTCTAGAATACATCTATTGGCCATTTCACCTTAACTTTTATTGCGTCTAGGTTGATTATGAATTTTCGGTTATTCGTAGAATTAACATTAGAAATCCATTTTGAAGGTCTCATTCTACATTATGAATAAGAAAACAATATTTTCAAGTTGCAAACTCAATTGCTAGATGGACATAATAATTTTTAGATCCACAACTAACTAATCCAAAAGCTTAAGCGCATGGATCATGTGGTTTCACTACCAATTGATTTGACAGTTTAAACTTAATAGATCTAGTGCGTCTTTTATATATGTATTAGTTAACAGGACAAACTGTCACTAGTCTAGTTCAAGTCATAGTCCTTTAAGATGATAACGGAGGACTTTGATCCTGTATTTGAAGTATCAATAGCGACTCAAGTGAGTCATGAAGTTTTGCAAAGCTTGACATCTGGTATCTCTTAATTGTACCTTAGTCTGCCATGTTCTCAATCCAGAGTAAATCATAAAGGTTTTATTTAATATCCAAAAACCTTGTACATAAGTGGTATAAACTTTTGTTCTCGACAAATATATAGCTTCCAATCCTCTTTATATTTACAGAAAGAAAAAAAAAAAAAAATCTTATTGAGTAATTTAGTAATGGAAACATATTTCTATACATTTCTTTTCCCTTCCATTCCCTCATTATCATAATGATGATAACAAAATCTATCTATCCTTCATGTGCTAAAGAGTAAAGATGTCCTCCTACAAGAAAAAGATTCCCCTTGGTCCATTGTGCGCACAAGTTGACAATTCACGGTCTTGACAAATTGGAGGGATTGTGTACTTCATAAGTTACACACAAGCTACGGCGTCACATCACCTTTGCTTGGGAGGACCGCTACCTCTAGCTTAGGCTAATCTTCTCATTCAAAATAAAAGAATAAATAATATGACTAATTTACCCTTTTTTGTACAATCAATTGGGGTTTTTTACGATCTAGGAGTTAATAAATCACCCCGATTTATTATAGATCATGCCTATTCACTATAAAAAATAGAATTGTCAATGTCAATAGTTTTTATGGAAGCTAGTAATAATTTTTATAAAAGTTATTGATACATTCTGTAAGATTGTCAATATCTTCTTCTTTTTTTTTACTATTAATGGATACTATTTTACAATAAATTATTGCGATTTATTGAATTAAAAAATAATCATATCATATAATCACTTTTGAATGATTATACAGTAAAATTTCCCATCTTGCAATAATGAATTTATAAATGTAAGGGTTCAATTAGAATAGTTATGTGCATGCTGCATGAATGAAGCGCTATATGTGGTTTTTAGAAGCTATGGTTATAGGTTTTGATTAACTAAATCCACATTAAAATGTGAGTGTGAATATTCCAAATTTAATCTGTTGGATGGGGTTAAGAAAAAAAAAATGTTTGATGGGTCATCCTATGGTAGTAAATGAGTTGGGGTTGAAATGATATAATATTATGTTCGAACTTGAGTTTAACAAATAAACTCAAAGCTTGAATTTAAGATTTTGAACTTAAATTTGATTCGAAATAACAATCAATAAAATTGAGCTCAAAATCAATTTAGCTCATCCAATCTCGTTTATATTGTTTCCTTTCAACTAAAGTATTATTAATACTCTAACTCGACTCAAACTTAACACTACTAAAACTCACCTTAAATTTGATTAGAATCTCAATCTAATCGAATTAGATATGATCAAACTTGAGATCCACTTGATAAAGTATATGAGTAACTTGAGTTTAACTTAGATTATAATCCAATCAAATTCAAATAAGTATTGAGTCAAACATAGAGAGATTATCATGTATAGATTTTGCTTCATTTAAACCCTTTGCTTGTATAATAGAGTACCTTACTTGACTTGTATCATAATTTAAATTTTATCTCAAAAGAGTTGGGTTTTTAAACATACTAAATTCTTTAACAAATGAACATGTTTGACTTTTTCACATGATGTAAATATAACATATGCATTTTGTAGGAAAAAATATATTATAAATATGATTTGTTTGCTATTAGTAAATTTTCAACACAAAATAAAGACACTAATTTTTGTGAATTACAAATATACCCCCAACACCATTGTTGGGCGTAGATAGAGTTCCAAACTTACAAAATCATATTTCACCTCTCAAAAGTCTTAAAAATATGCATATAACTATACCTTTTGATGGAATCCTAAAACCATAAAAAATAATAACTCTATTCATTAATAGAATTAAAATTCTTCAGGAATAGAATAGAAAAACAATAACTATCCCTTATAGCTATTTTGATGTTCCATAAATAGCTATGAAAATATGTCGTAAAAAATATAAAAAATAGCAATTACCTTGGTTTTATAAACGAGTTACAATTCCTTATTTTTTAGTAATAACAATTTCGTGGAATAGTTATTCTACTAATCAAATACAGTAATAGGTTAATCGATGAGAAATAACCAGTTTATTCCGCCTTGTGAAGTCAATCAAATGGTGATTAGGGTTTCAAAGATTATTTAAGGTGTCATAGGAAGAAAAAAACTAACGTTCACTCATGTCTAATTAATAATTTAAGTGATGTATAAGCAATTTGGGCTCCCCTTAGCTTAAAATTAACCTAGGAAAACTCATATTTAAATCTGAACAAAAGAAAGGAGAAAAGGAAAAGGAAAAGAATTGTTTGAGGAAAAGGAAAGGTGAATTTTAAATGCAAAGAACGAGTCAAGTCAATTAGGATCAGATTTGTTTGGTAGGAAACAAAACTTAGGATGGTGCATGTTCTGTCTAAATTCATAATCAATGGAAAACAACAGAAGAAAAGGCAAAGAACATGTTCTTTGCTTATATATTAGTGAACATCGGTGCTAAATTATTGAATGTGTTGTGATGTTAGTATACATCTAGTTTCCGCCTAGAAAAACAAAACGAAGAAATGAAAATTTTATTCTAAACAATGAAAAATGGATACAGAGTGGATAAGATAGAAAGGTCTATCAAGAAGATAAAACATCTCAATGTCAAAACTTACTAACTATATACCTATTGGACTGGCATGAAAATTTTCGCTTATAAAGTAAACGGGCTCGAAATTACTTTATGATGAAACCTTTAGGATTGTTTAGTTAAAGTAGGTTGAAAGTTTGATACATGTCTTTGTTTTTACTAGTTTTTACCTTCAGTATTTGTTTTTTTATTTTTATTTTTATTTTTTTAATACTTCGCTTACTTGTATCGTCTTTCATTCAGATAACTTTAGTTAAAGGTTAAAAATAGGTATGTGGAATGAATGTGAAAATTGGAATAAAAACAAAGAAGACACATAGGTATGCCAAGTGATAGAGAAACAAAAGATAAATACACAAAAATGAGAAACATGAAGACACAAATATGTTTCATGTAATTAACCTTTTATAGATTTATCTCAGACACATTAATATTCGAATATTATAATTTATAGCATCCAAAACCTTGATATCCAAAATTCAACACAAACATTGCCTGTAGATAAACCCATTCCAGTTCTGGCATACGCAACTAGGATTAGGTAGAAAAGGAGTAATTCTTAAATTACAATATTGATTTGAGTTGGAGTGTGACTCTTAAGTTTTAGGAGTTATAAATTTAATTGCTTGATCTGTAAGGACATAGAATGATAGGCTTTGTAAGTCATTATTCAGATCCCTATAAAATTTGTCTAGGTCTAATTATATTTATTAGCTAGATATTAGAAGATTAAAAAGAGTACCTTGTCTATCTCATAGTATATAGGGTATGGGTTTTGTGATAGATAAAAACATCCACTCTACATCAAATGTTACTAAATTTCAAAAATTATAACCAAACCCTATTGTTTGACATTAAATACGTACCACAAACCTACTAAACGGTATAAACTTTTGATAAGTTTTAGGTTTTAATGGTTATTCCTAGTCCCAAAAGGAGGTTGATTAGTCCTTTGTAATAAATCACTTGATTTGTTCAACCATTGTAGATCCATAAATCCACCGCTAGGGATCTCAACGATAAAAGATTGAAAATTGGATACTTGCCATTTTTAGTGCGTTAGGTCCATGAACATTACATATTTGCATTTCTCATCTGTTATTATATATCTAATGAGTCCGCTAGTTGACTTTACAATGGCATTTAAATAAGATAAAAATGAAAACACTAGACTAATATTCAAGAAGGAGTTGAATTGAGTACTAGTGATAAAATTTTTTATCTTCTTTAAATTTTAAGCAATAAATGCAGCTAGATATGAAGCCTAGATAATAAAATAACAATAATAAATGCATAAATAAAAAAGATGGGGAAAGAGAAGATCAAATCTTGATATAACATAGAGTTCAAACCGCCCTATACTTTTTAGGACACCAATTGCCTCCAATCGAGGACTTCATGCAATTTTAGTAATCACTAGCAACACAATGCTCAATATGAGCTTACACTAACTCTCAAGTACACTGCAATTACTTAACACCATTTAAACTTAATTTCAATCTCTCTAATGTAGTGCTTATGTTTGGTAATATTGCAAGTAATGAAACCTTAGCAGTACACTATCGATTTTCTCTCCAAAAAGATGGTAAGATAAAGCTCAATTACAAGAGTCTAAGAATGAAAGAGAATGTAAGAAACTTGCAAAAGAATTTCAATTTTCTAGTGCTCTTTGATGGGTAGTGGAGAATATATATGTGTGGAGAAGTTTCTTTTGTTGCTACATTAAATGCTACTAAAGGCTAGTTTCTATGTCCTATCTATCGATCAATACATAAGCTACCAATCGATTTGTAGTATAAAGATACAAGTATTGAAACTCTATTGATATGTTGTTAGACGCATTGACATGCTTCAGAATGTCCACAAAATGCTCCAGATTGTGATGTAGGCTACCAATTGATCGCTAAGAATGCTGTTAATCAATTGATAGTACAAAAACAATAGCGTTGTCTCTTCAATGATCGATTGCTTGGCTTGACACTAAACTTTGTGATAGTACAGAAGGTTCTAAGGGCTGAGGCAGGCTACCAATTGATCGCTAATCAAGCCATTGATTGATCGGCAAGCCTTGTAGCTGTTGATCTCCTTTTGATCTTCTTTGTTGCAAATAGCAACACCAAATACAAAACAAAGCAGAACTGATAACCATCTATTTTACCAAAAATTTGTCCTCAAAGCACTTCACAATATTGAAATATTCAATCTTAATACTTAGTTAAGTAAATTCCATTACAAAGTTATCAAGATAATTTACATAATAATGGTTTTAATTCTAATTAAGTTTTGTCTCATCGAAATCATGTAAATCAATATGTTCAACAAATGAGTTGTAATGAAGTAACTAGAATGAATTTAGAAGTTACATACCTACACTTGATGTAAGGCGGAATAAGCAATCTAAGGATTGATTATTGATGGCCATTTAAATGAGTTAAAACATTAGATGAAGTGGCTTGATGAAATAAGGGATGCTTACTGGATACGGATCATCGGGAAGAGAACACACAACATCCAATATCATGTGAACCAAATGTGGGTCCAAACCATACGATGGTCTAAAAACTAAATGGTAATCGAAAGTTGAGAAAGGATTCTCGTGTACTGACGATGAATATAATACATCAACGCTTCATATGAGCTCATGTTTCACTTAATATTATGCACAAATATAGCTAGAAGGCACTTGCTACTAATATACGCTCACAGTAGACTAGATAAGAGTAAATGAGAGTAAACAAGGATACTTAGCTGACGTAAGAAGAGAACATATGAAATTTGATTATTATTAACTATTGCGGCTATCACAATTTATAAGTATTTCTAGGACCCAATTAGGATAAGTCTTAGGTTAGTTCAAATTACAAAAAGATTCCTACTAGAAAAGGAAAAAATGAATAATTTATAAGAGTAGAGTTATAATCAGACAAAAAAATATTTAGTTACAAAAAGGTTAGTACGAATGTCAAAAGCATAAGGTATGTGTCAGTTGTTTGTTTTGCGATCCCAATGATATTGTTTGCTAAGTAGAGTAGGTTTTGAGCAGGTCAGGTTGGGGTTGGCAGCTTAGTATCTTAGAGTAAAGTAATGGGTTAGCTTGTTTTGACCTATGAATTAAGCGGGGTGGGTTATAAAAGCTGGCGAGTCAAATTTTTTAGCTTGCTTAACATTTTTTTGTGGATTATGAGGATCGGCTTGCATAACCTTCCTCACTTATACAACTTTAATAAGGCACATCATGAATTGCCTATAGATAAATAAACAGTATATCTCATAAGGATGAAGTTTTAACTTAAATGATGTCTTTCTCCATTTATCCTTTAATTACATCTTATCATATATTAAAAAAAAAAATTGATAGGCATCTTACTTTTTTGTTTCGTTGTAAATCATAACATGTAAGTTGTGAGTTGTGATTTAATGCGATGTGGGTCTAGAATGATTAGAGTTGGAGCATAATGATCGAAGTTCATAAAAAAATTATTCCTATCAATGAGGTAACTAAAGAGTTTATGTGTAATGTATGGGTCAACTGTAAAAAAGAGTCTTAAAGATTAGAAATGAACCCCGAAATAAATTTTCTTGTCCCTTTAGGATTAGAAATGGATCGACTTTTTATTTATTTTTTGTCTCATGTTGTTAGAGAAAACTTTAGTAATCTCCTAGAAATGGTTTTGCAAGAACCTTCAAAATTAATAAATATCATATAAATATAAATTAGATAAAAAATATTACTAAAATACATTTGTTATATCGTATTTTGAAGATATGATGCGATATTAATAATATCATGTTTTCAAGATACAATATAGCAACAGTATTTTAGTAATTTTTTATATAATTTATAATATAATTTTTTTTTAAATTGATAGACATGTGTTATACCTTAATTTTATTCACCCTAATGCAAATGTTGGGTACTTGGAGGACTCGTACAGCTAGCCTTCGGAACTTGGCTGTATTTTGGTTTATTTCTAGTTTATAATATATTTAGTTCACCCAAAAAATAAAAGTGCTTACTAAATCTACTCAATATTTGGGTTTGTATCTTATTGATAGGGACACATATAATTGGACATAAAACTTTAGTTAGTGTTTTAAACTTGAAACATTATCAAACATAAACCTTAAAATTATCTAAGCTACATGACAGTTATAAATGGCATCATAATGTCGTGCTACTTAGGATAAGTTAGAGAAATTTATATGTTTACCATCGAAATTAATAAATATTATATAATTATAAATTGTATAAAATAATTATCAAAATATCGTTATTATATCGCATTTAGAAAATGCAGCATTACTATTTATATTTATGTTATATCTTTAAGATATGGTATTAGTATATTTATAACTAATGTTGCATTTTAGCATTTGTACCTAAATCATAGTTTAGAGATATGACACAAGTACATTTGTAAGTATGTTATATCTTAAAGATGCGATATAGGGATTAAGGATAGTAATACAAATATAAAATCGTATCTAGAGGATATGAAATATTTGTTAAATATGTTATTGCATTTTAAAAATGCAACTTAGCCTTAATATTTAGGTCATTATTTTTATCTAATTTATATTTATGTAATTTCTTTTAAAGTTTAATAAACATGTATTACAGCCAAATAAGCTGACATACAAACTTTTGGAAAAAATAATTTCTCAAGAAATGAAAGACAACTAACCAAAAACCTTACCATTGGGTGGCCAAACTTTAGCATATAAGTTTTAGTAGGCTTGAGTAAAAGGATAGGTAAAGCAATGCCAATTAAAGTTGAAATCGGGGCGGCAATATATCATGGAGTCAGATTGGTAAAGGAGTTAAAAGATTAATAGGATCATCATTGAGACAAATTCGGAGGAAGCTTATTAGTTAATTTTGGAACCACAATCCTTGGGATCCAGTAGAGCTATAAGCATTTCTTCCATTATCTCTGAGTTGCAATCTTTTCATTCCTTCTCTTTTCCCATGCTGTCGCGTGAAGTAAATCAGGTGGCTAACTGGCTGGAGAAGAGCTCTATCTTTTCCCCTAATGCTTACATTCTCAAGCGCACAACTTTGCTGTTTGTTTGAGGATTGTCCTGATCATATTTCCTCTTTAGTTTTTTTTTTTTTTTTAATGATCTGGACTGATGTTGCTTTGTACTCTTGTATCTTAAACGTTTGTATCTATTGGAGTTACCCGAAAAAAAAAAAAAATTATATATAAACCAATCATACATTTTCACGTGTCTTTATTAACGAAAGTAATAGAAGGACTTATTTAATAAAAATTAAAAACGTTGAGGATTAAAATATAAAATAAAAATGATAAGGACTGAAATTAAAAATGAGGCAAATGTTAATAACTATTTAATATATTTTACAATGATAATTTGATGTTGACAGTTAAAAGGATTAATTTACAAATTTTTTGCAAATATTAAGGTTTTAAATGAAAAATTTAAAATATTACTAAAATAAAAAAAAGAGGTAAACGTTAAGGATTCTTTTATAATTTTCCTATTTAAATTTAGGTGCTCTCAATTTTTTCCACTCAATTTTTCTCTTAATTTGTAAATCAACGTTTGAGATAGATTTTTGGATTACATGTCATCATGGTAATGGCATGATATTTTTCCTTATTAAAATGTGATAACATTTTAAAAGTAAATTAAGGAAAATTAAGAGAAAATTGACACATCTATTTCTAGGGGTATTTATGTAACTTTAAATGACTTCCACCCATTTTCGTCACTTTTTTTTTCTTTTTTCAAAATTGGAGAAAAAAATATAGTGGCTCGACAAAAAAGACTTTCCACTATTTTCTATTCATTTTTTTTAGATTTCTACTTCTATTTTAAATTACCAAAATACAAACTTTTCATTCTTTTTCATTGATTTTTATCGATCCAACCGTAGTGTTCGTCGAAACTGAAAAAAATTTGGGATAAGACATAATATGCATCACGGACATAAACACTTCGGCATAGATACCCGATTCGAACGACATAGCTAGAATCAGCGGGCCGTGAGTTCACCAATGGTTGAACTGGGATTGGCCTGAGGCTCCCGGTTACGTGCAGGTCTCTGAAACTAGTGGGTTAGTCGTGAATTGGCATAATTAAATCTTTTTCCATTTTTTCCTGAAAAATTAAAGTATCTCACACGACTCGATTTATATAATCGTTGCCTAAATGTAATGCTTATTACATAGTTTATTAAAAAGACACTACCGGGGTGGGGTTGTTCAGCATTGAATGTTTCCGAGCAGTGAGGCTTACATCCATTCGCATTAATTCATCCAAAGTTCTTTACCTTCTGCATAAATTATTTCGAAAGCCATATTCTTATCAAGGTTAAGGAATCAACTGAGCATTTTAGCGGCAGAATTGAATGCCTGGACCGAATCAGAGTTCATGCGGCTAAGGTGCCACCGTTTTTCTATCCTTTCTTGTTCTAAAGAGAATGTGGCAAAGCTTTCCCGACGAACAGGATGAAGCATTTTTTCCACCTGCTTTCTTACCATTGAAGACCTTCGTTGTAACTAAAGTGAAATCTCGCGTAACAGGTCTTTCAGATGCTTAGTACGCTCCTGCTTACTCCAGAATCAAGTTGAAGATGAAAGCGAGAACGCAAAATTCTTTATCTTCTTTTTGTTCTTTCAATATTGGAGGAAGACAATAATACAACAATGATAAATAATTAATATAGTTTAAAATGAATAATAGATTACTTGCTCCAATTGTTGATTATTAAGTTCCGCACGTCAGTTTGAACAAATCCAGAACTACCAGCGATCCATAAATGTAGAAGTGAGTGAAAGACATTTCTACCCACTAGACTCGGAACATGGTAAAAGAGGTGGGTGGGCGTGGG